>OW026366.1:178662141-179292727 GCA_932273885.2 Leucozona laternaria | reverse complement strand
TTTTTCTATCTCTTTCCATTGCTGAGATATACAGAATAGTTTTGACGTATATCCATCAAAATCATCAATTTCAATTATTGTTTTGACGTAAACGCCAATTTTTGGCATATACGTCAAATTTTCCATACAATTTAAGAATTTTTTTTTTAAGGCTTGTTTTGCTGCATATCTTATTGTCCTTAACATATGCCATATAATTTCAAACGCATGTTTGGGATTGTTTTGACGTATGTGCATATAATGTATAAACATCGTATACACGTACGCCATAATCACCAGAATATTAATTTGTTTCTTCATTTGCCGTAATTGCATACAAGGTTTGCTGTATGAATGAAAAAGTAGACTCGCATTTATTGTAAAGCAAGCTCAAACCGAAAAATAACATATTGTGCGAAATTAATAATGGTAGAACTGGTGGAGACATAGATAAAACAAGTTTTTATTGAACACTCTGACGTGGAAATCTTGACACTTTGGAGTGAATCTTGTGTCATTATGTCAACTGAATAACTATTTTGTCTCTACCAGTCACCTAACGTAAAAATAATCTTATACAAACATTTTCGGTTCCAGGGACATTCGCTTATAGGTACAGGCGGTAGACTCCCTTCATAGCGCAATTCTCAAGCTCCTCAAAACACTGAAATATACATTTTAGTCCTTTGGCACTATTTAGGCTACTTAAAAATATGAAGTAAGAGAAAATTACTTGATTGAATATTTTACGAATTTAATATTGAAGTGCCGTATGTGCATATTTTTTGACGTACGTGTATGTAGAAAATAAGCATCTTATGATTTTGATGGCGTATACGGCAAACTCATTTTCGATGAAAATTTAAATATTTTAAAAACCAATAGCGTTTGGGGATATCCGATAACGGTAATTAATAGAAGATTTCTAAATAGATATTGTGTCAAAAAATTAAAAAAATGCCAGCGGTTGGTTTTTGTGCAATAGTCTGCCAAACCTTTAAATGCGATTTCTCAAAAACGTAAAAATGGCGTATACGGCACTTCAATACTAGGGCGACGATTCTGAGTACTTGACTGTTTTATTAGGGCCACCTCCGGTTGCTCATTGGTTCGCTTTATTTTCCATCGCCTTTTTCCTCACTTATCTTTTCTAGTCATTCCAAACATGATGAAGCGTTTCTATTAAATTTGGTTCTTAAGTAATAGAAGAACAGGGTTACCTTTTTCCACTCAGTTTTGGATTTTATTGGAGGCCCCGCGCTGTTGAGATCATTTGCCATTATCTTCCAGAGCTCTGAAGTGTTGACCATATTTTCTTTGGAATAAACCCTGGCGATGTCGGGGTGCAGTTGCATTTTATTTAAAAGCAACTTGCATTGTCTTCTATTTGTTGTTTTACTCCTTGAATATAAAAAAATGCAAATTATTTTCGATTATTTTGTTGTTATTTATAAAATCTTATGCCCGAAACAGATTTAACCAGCACCAGCAACGTCACCAGCAACAGCGGCCGCCATTATCTTAGAACCAATGTATTTCAATCGTTCAACACAGATTAGACCAGCACCAGCAACGTCAACAGCGCCGTTTGGCCAAAGTTCTAAATTTGCTGTTAACTTTAATACTGTGATATTAAGAGGCACCACACTACAACTAAATATAAACTCCATGCATTTCTGGTGGCTGGTGCTGGTGGCAATGTTTTTCAAAAATATTTGCTGGCCAGCGTGCTGTTTGCTGTTGCTGGTTTAACCTGTTTCATGCTTTACATTTTCCGCCAAATGCATTCTTTTACTCCGCCAAATTTTGAGTGAAAGAAAGAGCTGTCAAACACTGTCTGATGTCCTGATGTCCCACCCGAAAAAAAAAGTTCACAATAGGGGGAAATTGTTCCAAGTGGAAAGTTTTCCGTCCGAAACTCACAATAAGGGAAATGTCTTTTTTTTTCGGATGGAATCTTGAAAAAGTGAAATTCAAAATAGGGGTGATGTTGCTCTATTTCCAAATTAAAAACTCTATAAATAGTTAAGTACAGCTTTTTAGGTTTTCTTTTAAATTTTTGATTTGGAAAGAAATTTTTGTTGAGTTTGTTAAGGAACAACCATGTAGAAATCTTAAATCTGTATTATCGGAGAGCATTACAATATCTCGCAAATCAAAATCTCGAAAAATGAAAACTCGTATTTTTCTTAAAAAATTTCGAATCATGAAATCTCGCATTTTTTTTTAAATTCCAAAAAAAAATCCTTCTTTTCATAATCTCACAATTATAAAATCCCACTTTAAACAACCTCGCATTTCCATCTCGCAACCGTTTTCGCAAAATTGATGACAAAGGCGCTTGGCTGGTGACTGAACAATTACTAACAGATTAGCATGAAATGGATGAGTAAATATATCGGTACCCGCACAATTTAATTTCGTTGCAGCATATATCATAATATCTACTTGACAAAGGTATAATAATTTTCATTTCTTTGCAAATGCGAGATTTTGGTTTACTCTTTAATTAAAGATAGTGGCAATCCTTAAATAACTATAACTGTTACACCAGTATCAAGATTTAAATATTTTCAGAATGTGGTGTAACAACAACACGTCGCATTGTAGGTGGCAAAGTTGCTGCAGTAAATGAACTTCCTTGGTTGGCTTTGATTACTTACAACGATACAATTCAATGCGGCGGAACCTTGATAAGTGATCAATTAGTTTTGACAGCTGCGCACTGTGTTCGCGGTTTCGATTTAAAATTATTCCAGCTACGATTTATGGAATACGATACTAATAGCACAATGGATACTGTCGCGGATTTAAGAACGGTTCGTATTGGGCGCCATTTAACAGCCCATTTTCATTTTCATTTTTATTTATTTTTATTTTATTTTCTATTAATAACTTAAAACTCTTTTAGATTTCTCGAATGTATTCACTTAAATCTTACGTTGCCAAAACTAGTGAACATGATATAGCCATACTAAGGCTTTCAATACCAATTGATTTTGAAACTACAACAGTCCGCCCGATTTGTCTGCCACCAAATACAATGGAATTCACTGGAGAATCCGTAAGCTTTGACAAATTTGAACGTCATTTAAAAGGTTTATTTGTTTGTACCAAAACCAATTTTTGCTTATAGGGAATAATTGCTGGATGGGGAACTGCACCGAAAGGAGAGTTTTCATCGAACATGCTTCGAACAACCGAAGTCCCAATTATAAGCAATCAACAATGCCTTTTGGTTGGAATGACAATATCAAATAACATGCTCTGTGCTGGGCGTCTCCTGGATGGTAGAATTGATGCTTGCCACGGTGATAGCGGAGGTCCTCTAATGGTTATCAGGAACAAGCGATACACATTAGCAGGTATTTTTTTGGTTTATTGAGTTTAAATTCAGTTTAGGATATTATGAACATTTAATTAAGGTGTTATATCTTGGGGAGATGGATGCGTTAGGCCACTTAAAATTGGTATTTATACTCGTGTAACGAAGTACTTGCCATGGATTAACAGACAATCAACTGGATCGTGTAAATGTGAATAAATATTTTTTGTAAGATGAAAATAAACGACAAAACATTAGAAATTGTTTGTTTTTTTCTTTTACGAGAGGCGGGACTTTATTTTAATGTACTTCTTTAAGGTTTCTCGGCATCTTGTTTTTAATACAATACAATACAAGAGAAAATATAACGAAAACTTTAAAAAAATAAAATTGTAGTTAAAGGGAATGCCCATTTACTAAATAGCTATGGAATTTGGTATAAAATGAAAGATGACGTTGACCTCGTTATATGAATTAAATATTTTCAAAATCATCTATGGGAAAGTCGAGATATTTTAGCTTGAAGTTGCCAATTGAAAAATAAAGATTTCAGTGTTTTTTCCATAACGGGCGAAATAATATACGTAGAAACATGATATTGATATTTTTATTTGATAAAGAATACCTACTCAATATTAAAGGTTATAACATAAAATACTATAAAAAGATTTATGTCATTCCTGAATTTTTTGATATATTTTTGTGTTTTGTATTTGTATTTATTAATTTAAGCATAAGTTTATGGAGTAGCCTGTATGACAACATCGTGACGTCATGCATCATCAAACAAAGCAACTCTTTATATAATATTCTTTATATACCCAGACTGATGTAATATACCCAAGTGGCACACATTTGAATATTGTAACCAGAAAACGACAAATCTTGTTACATTAATGTTACTTTGAAGTTTTTTCTGAAACAACTGAGTTGCATAGATGTTTCTGAAAAGTTTTTTACTTTTCCTAAAAAACTGAAATAATATGAGTTGCATTTATGTCACATAAAGGTTTTAGCGCCCATAATCTGCGACTGAAAAATGATGGCTATAAATATAAGTTACTGAGCAATTACACTAGAGTTTCAATGCAACGTTACTTGAAACTGATTGTTCTTGTAACTGAAATTTAAATAGTTCAGTAACTTTTATCTTTTGCAACCTGCCAGTGACCCAACAGTAACATAATGCTGACATGATTGGGAAAACTGAACTGCAACTCATATGTAACTAAAAGAAACTTTCACCTTGAATACTTCACAGAGACTGCACAGAGACTGCACAGAGACAGAGTGAAATTATAGTAACTTGAATGTGACTCCACAGTGACTACTTATTTCATCTGTTAAAGTACAAAATATTGTTGTTTTTTGTTTCCCATTGCAAAATGGCAGCATATAAATTAAAATATTACAAATTTATGGAGAAGAGTGAAAAGAAATTAGAGTTTCTGGAAGAAGAAAAGTTCTATTTTTGTGAACGTTGAATAGCAACGCAAACCATAGCAAAAATGTTTTTGATTTCATCTGCAATAAAAATTGCTCAGAGAATTCAATCCCTTATTGGAAAGGCACTGAATTCTGATAATTCATCTGTTGTTATAATATTGTTACCAAACGGTAATTTTCTATATTGCCAATGATTTTCGATTTACCACTAAGGGTATATTAATACTCAGGATTTAAGGAGTAGAGGATTTTTTTCTCTTGTGGCAAATTAATATCAAGATATGAAAATAAGTAAACAAAAAGTTACAAAAGCTTGTGTGGGCAGAATTATAAAGTTGCAAATGTTTGTGTAAGAAACATTGTTAAAAACAACTTAAATTTGTATGTGACAGCGCTGATGATCACATCAAAGACGTAACAATGAGGTTACTATGAGGTAACATGAAGAATAACAATCGTCCAACATGTTTTTCGGCATATAACGGGTGATTTTTTGGCTGGTTTGGTTTTGGCAACACTGGTTTTGACAGCTGACGTGTGTTTAGTACCTTGTGTCACTGTCAAACAGCTTCAGTTTGGTTTGCAATTTAACCATGGATCGTCTTACAAATGAACAACGCTTGCAAATTATTTAATTTTACTATCAAAATTCGTGCTCGGTTCGAAATGTTCATCGCGCGCTGCTTGTGTTCAGCGATGAGGCTCATTTTTGGTTGAATGGGTACGTAAATAAGCAAAATTGCCACATTTGGAGTGAAGATCAGCCAGAAGCATTCCAACAGCTACCAATGCATCCCGAAAAAGCCACTGTTTGGTGCGGTTTATGGGCCGGCGGCATTATTGGGCCTATTTCTTCAAAGATGATGCGAATCGCAGCGTTACTGTCAATGGTGAACGCTACCGAGCGATGATAACAAACTTTTTTTTGCCCGAAATGGAAGTTCTTGACTCGCATGATATGTGGTTTCAACAAGACGGTGCCACATGCCACACAGCACGCGAAACAGTGGCGCAATTGCGAGGCGAGTTTGGTGAACAGTTAATTTCACGTTTCGGGCCGGTCAATTGGCCGCCTAGATCGTGCGATTTGACACCATTAGATTATTTTTTGTGGGGGTATGTCAAGGCTAATGTCTATAGGGACAAGAACGCTTCGATTGACGCACTGGAAGCCAACATCCATGCATTCATTCGTGAGATACCGGCCGATATGTGTGAAAGAGTATGCCAAAATTGGACTCAGCGGATGGGCTACCTGAGACGCAGCCGCGGTCAACATTTGCATGAAATTATCTTTAAACATTAAATTGCAAGGTTCAAACTATCGATTCAAATAAATATTTCATTCATTTTTTCGAATTTTGTGTGTTTTTTTTTAAAAAAAGTTCTAAACCTCTTAAAAAATCACCCATCGACATTTGGTTTGCCTTGGCGCGGCGCGCGAAGACTTCCATCTCATTTAATATAAGAAATAATAATTCTTTTTCTTAAAATTATTAACGAAAACTACTACTTTGATGCATTTTAGGAGAAGACTTTGTACATGAAACGTTCCAAGGATTTTTGGGTTTTAAAGGTTTAGCAGAAAAAAATAAATAAAATATTTTTTTCCAAAACTGCTAAATTTTATTTATTTTGAAAGCGCGCATGTTCTAGATGGGGTAGAAAGTCATATTTTATGGTTCACTTGCCACCGTTTTGAAAATTCAGCTTATTAAACGCCGATAATTTATAATCAGATTCATATACTACCCATACAGCAAACTTATCATAGTAGAGTCATACTCTTTTACAGTCACACTTTAAAATGTTTGGTTGATTGCAAATTGTACGCGTTTGAAATATTTTGTTTCATTTTTATTACAAAAAAGTATTTTGAAACTAAAAATATATAAAAAAAAACTTAACTGGGTTACAATTCAGTCTTGTTAAACTGCATTTTAATTATTTGATAAGTTACTGTTCAGTTGCAAGAAACCACTGTGTAACAATTCAAATTGATTACAAATAAGTAACATATGTTACTTCTTAGGAACTAGAATTTAGTTGCAAAGTAAAGCAATTTTTGCGATTTTTTGGTTGCAGTGAGATAGTGGTGACTTATAGGTAACAACCACAACAACAAAGCGTTCCACTTGGGTAATTGTAAAGGGTTTTCCAATAAGAGGTGTTATTTTGAATAGCCCGCTATTTCGGTAGCTGTCACTTTTGAAGTTGAAGCTTTGTCATTTGACAAGTAGAAACTACGCCATTAATAAAAATGGAACGATACACGCTTCAACAACGCATTGAAATTATTAAAATTCACTATAAAAATGGTGAAAATTTGGCAGAGACGGTTCGTAAAACTAAAACATTTTTGGGTCGTCGTGAAGCACCTTGTCGGACCGCAATACAGAAATTGGTGGACAAATTCGAGCTGTTGGGACAAGTTAGTGATGTGAAGAATAAAACCCGTGCACGTCGCTCAAGAACAACTGAGAATATTGCTGTTGTAGCCCAAAGTGTTGAAGAAAACCCAGGTTCGTCCATGTCCATTCCTCGTCGTTCTTTGGAATTATGCATTCCACAAACGTCATTACACCGTATTTTGCATAAAGACTTGGGTCTTAAGGCTTATAAAGTTCAGTTAACACAAGAACTCAAGCCGGCTGATCATCAACAACGTCGTGTCTTTGCTGATTGGGTCCTTGAAATGCATGAAAATGATCCGGAATTTCATCGAAAAATCATCTTGACTGATGAGGCCCATTTCCACCTCGGAGGCTACGTCAACAAGCAAAACTGTCGCATCTGGGGCTCGGAAAACCCAACAGTTATTGTTGAAAAGCCTCTCCATCCTCAACGCGTGACTGTTTGGTGCGGTTTATGGTCCGGCGGGCTCATTGGACCTTACTTTTTCGAAAATGAGGCTAGAGCAACAGTTACGGTCAATGGATTGCGCTATTGAGAGATGATTAATGATTTTTTATGGCCGGAATTGGATGGTATTGATCTGGACAACGTTTACTTTCAACAAGACGGCGCTACGTGCCACACAAGCA
This sequence comes from Leucozona laternaria, assembly GCA_932273885.2. Lineage (NCBI taxonomy): Eukaryota > Metazoa > Arthropoda > Insecta > Diptera > Syrphidae > Leucozona > Leucozona laternaria. The sequence continues at coordinate 179,284,933 of OW026366.1, read as the reverse complement.
ATGAAACCATCGATCTTTTACGGGAAAAGTGTCCGGACCGTGTTATCTCTCGAAGAGGTGATCACAATTGGCCACCGAGATCTTGTGATTTAACACCTTATGACTTCTTACTTTGGGGCCACGTGAAAGATAAGGTCTACGCCAACAGCCCAGCGTCGATTCAAGACCTCAAAGATGGAATTCGTGAGGCTATCGAGGACATGGGGCAGCCACTTTGCGATTTGGTTATGGAAAATTTCATGAAAAGGATATGGTCCTGTAAGCGTGGTCGTGGCGGCCATTTGGCTGATGTTGTGTTCCATTATTAACGGCATACCTTCCTCTTTTTAATGAAATAAACATCCGATCATTTATCTCAAAAAATGCCATTTTTCTTTGAATATCAAAGTAACACCTCTTATTGGAAAACCCTTTATATGATCGAAACAACGGCAACGCAAGCCATAGATGAAACGAGCAATGTTGTTAAACGCTACTTGAAGTTTGCGCTTACTAGCACTGTCTAAGCAGCAGAAAATTGGGCTTCCACAGAAAAAGGTTGGAAGGACAAGAGTTTTGGCAGTAAGTAGTCATTGTCGTTGAAACTAGAAGACAGTTTCCATAAAGGTGCAGAATCTGCAGAGCAGTATAAATTCGACCAACAGCACATGCCAAATGGTTGTCCCACGAAAACGTTTGTTTAAAAATAACCCCAAGATTTTTGACTGTTTTAACGTAGTTTAACGTTGTTGCATCAAGTTCATTACTTGGCAGATATGACATAAATCAAGAGCGGTGTTATTAATAACAATTGCCTGTCATTTATTTGAATAAAGTTTTAGTTGATTTTGGTGAGACCAGTGGCCTATTCGCATCAGATCTTCATTTATTCTGGCTGTTGCATCTTCAACCATACAAATTCGATAGCTTAAATGGATTTGTACATCGTCTGCATACATATGAATTTTGCAGTGCTTGAGTATCGATGGTAGGTCGTTGTTGAACAACGTGAATAAAAGAGGACCTAGTACTGATCGCAAAAACTGCCTGAGTTCTATGACTAAGGTGTTTGTCAATAAGGGTCAGAGCTGAGATTTCAAAAAAGAAAGAGTTCGTCAACTTATTCAGAAGTTTTCCGTGCGAAACATTATCGAATGCTTTGGAGAAATCCAGTAAAACCAGTGTCGTTACATGATTATTATCAATTTCCTGCCGTATGTCATCGATTATTTTGAAAAGCGCAGTTGTGCAGCTGTGTTTTGGTCTAAACCCAGATTGCGTAGGTGTTATCAGTTTGTGGGTATCTAAAAACGCGGTGATTTGTTGACTCACAAGCTTTTCAAAAGCTTCTGAAATGAGAGGTAGGATGAAAAATGGTTGATATTCTTTTCGTTGCGAGGTTGATTTTTTTAAGAATTGGAATTATTTTTGAAGCCTTCCACGGTTTTTGGTAAATAGACTTTGTTGAAATGGTATTAAAAATATGTGTTATAAAGGGAGATATAAAAGTAAGAATGATTTTAACAAATTTAGCATGCATATCATCTTCAACATTCTTTTTTTTTTGCTTCGAGATACCAAGAGATTTGATATATCAGTTTATCAAATTCCGCGCAAAAAAAGTAGTTTTTCATGAAATTATAACTTAATATCTCAAAATGTATTAAATATAGTAAAATATTTATATTATATGTAATTTTAAGAAAAATACATTTCATGTGATATCGGTATCATTTTTCTACGTCAATTATTTCGCATGTATATGAACGATTAGTTGGAAAAACACTGAAATCTTTATTTTGCAAACCGCAACCTCAAGCTCAATATCTCGACTTTCCCAAAAAAAGATTTTGAAAATATTTATATAACAAGCCCAACATCGGCCTTTCATACCAAACTCGCTCGTGTACACTCTGATCCAGAAATGGTCAATTCCCTTTATTAATTAATTAATTTGTGTGTTGTATGGACCACTAGCGGCCTTCTTCTATTTTATATGCTGCAGATACTTCTGAAAAAATCAAATTAACCCCTCATTCTTATTGAAGTGACTGAACTTTCCTTCGAAATATCTTTATACTCTAACCCTCATCAAGAAGAAATCAGATATCAGGCCGTGAATGTTCATGTTCAATAAAATTTTAATGCTGAAAGGTGCTCAAACTAACTTTTTTATAAATAAAATATCCAAGTTAAAATATATGGGTTAGAAGCCTTCTTTCTTCTAAATATAAAGACTTTTCGTTTCATTTGGAAGTAATCCAATTGATGAAGTTAGGTTGGATTTTTTATACAAAAACGAACCTAACAGACTTTCCCTATCTTGTCGTCGTCATACATAAATTATTTAAGTAGCAAATAATGTCTCTTGCGTGCTCACACCACACGCAAAGATTTAAGGAATTGCACTTTGCTTTATAAGAATACTAGCTGACCCGGCCGGCTTCGCACGGGTAGACAAACCTAAGCTTCGCATAAAATTACAATTTTTTTAATTGAAAACTACTTACTGAGTTTTGACCCACTTCACGTTATGAATGACGAAATTCGTTAAAATATGATCATCCACGTCCAACCTTTATTACTTTCCCAACGCAGAAAGATTTTTTGTAATCAAACACCTTTTTTTTATGTGTTTATTCCATTTCACTCTACAAATATAAAATTTTTAAGCCATTTCCTAAGAAAAACCTTTCAAACACAAAAAAGAATTATTTTATTTTTACCCCATTTCACCCTACAAATAAGAAAAGTTGAAGAAGAATATCCCAAAAGCCATTTGCTAACCGCCTACAGCGCCAATTTTTTGAACGGTAATTGAATTGAACTGAAAAACGAAATTTTCGCCTACAGCGCCATCTGTTGAGACTTTTTCCACTTTTCTTTTTTCCTAAACCTTCGCGGTACAATTACGAACAAAACCGTGGAAGGAAGTACACAATTTGGTGCAGTCATTCTTAAGTTTTAAGCATCCGAACCCACCACTATTCATTTTTATATATTTAAATAGATAAATATATTATAAATGGTTTAGGCTTATATAAATCAAATACGGAGGCAAATCAATGAACGTGATAAACAACAACGTAGAACATAGAGATACTTTTGGGAGTTAATTAAATTGCCAGCCTGTTTCATGCAATTGATAAAGGTTAAAACTCACTTATGAAATCACAGCGTAAAGGTATAGAACTATGAATGTTTGTATAATAATTGGAGGCTAATGTCTTTAAAAAAAAGTGTTTTTCCCAGATGGACAAATTACCCCATAATGCACTAAAACGAAAGAAAGAAAAGGAAACTATTGCATAACACTGAAAACACACCGAATGAGACAAAACGTGTTTGTTTCATAAGGCAAGAAAATGTATTTTGTTTCACCAAACACAAAGTCTGACTTTACATTGACCGATTTTTTCACGAAGATTTTTCCAAAAATAGGGTGAAATGTTTACATTGAACGATTTTTCAAATGCGATTTTTTCGTTATCCTCTTCACTTCTAATTGCTGTCCCCTTCATTTTACAGTAAGATTTACTCACACCATCAAATGAACGTCATATTAACAATAAATACACACAATAAACTGCAAAGAAGGTGAAAGAGAACGAACATAGACTAGAAACATCGTGTGAGTTTTGAAATACATATAATTTTGAATTGTAAGTGTTGCCGTTGTTTTAAAATTTTTTTTTTTTAACTTTAAGTCATTTTTTAGAAAATTGCCTCTCCCTGCCTAAACGGAGGGAGATAGACCCCCCCTCCTTTAGTAAAAAATGCTTGTATTTTACCCTTCTACAAAAACCCGTTATTATTTTGCGGCGCCCTAGTTATCGTACTCGTGCCCGAAATTTTGTTTCTGAAAGACAAATGTCAACGAAACATGTTTTTGCCTTTATTTTTTTTGTTTTGTTATATTTATAATGCACTATGGGTTGCGCCGTAAGGACGTGCGTAGTAATCGATAACGGCGCGTAGGCTTAAAACAAAATGTTTTCATTCGGTGTGCTTTGGCCTTATACACAAAACACACAGGTATTTTCGACAAACAAGTCATAAAAACATAAAAACAAAAACATATTTTTTGTTTCGCGTGGTTGTTGTGTTTTGGTTCATAAAAACCAATGGATTCTTATTTTACAAGACAGAAAAACACGTTTTGAATTATCCTGTGTGTTTTCAGCCTTAAGAACATTTCGATTGTCAGCGCTTTTCACTTGAGAAGCTTGGGAGTATTCGTATCGTGTAGGTGTTGAAAACGCTTTTGGAGAATGTCAAAAAAAAGCTAGGTCGAACAGGGGAATCAAATTGTGATTCTCACTTAGAACGGGTAGCTGCCATGCAAAAATGTTGGTTGTTTCAAATTTTCTCCAAAACGGCTCAAACGATTTTGATTAAACTTTGTACCAGAAATTAAAAAATCAATTTCAAGAGAAGTGCGTCTAAGGTTTTTGCCAAAAAATTCACATACGCGGTAATAGGCATTTCGGATTTTTTGAGAGAAAATGGTCTTGTTTTGTATATCTTTTAAATGATATAACCGATTTTGTTATAATTTTTTCAATTTTTTTTTTTTCATACGAAAAATAATCAAACAAAAATGTCGATAATAATAGATAAATGTTTAACGGCGTGAAGTCCGACAAATATGATTTGTATAGATTAATAACACCTTAATTTGACTACACCTGAGTCGATACACATTTGTCGTTCTTCGTTAAAAAAACACTTAACATTTAACAAAAACGAATGAAACAACCACGTAACTAACCTGAATGCATTTCGAAGCGTATATGCACTCCATCATCATCAATCGCGACTAAGCTTTGTAGGGCAGCAACAAAAATTGAAAACGGCATTGTTTTGTTCTTGTTTTTGGCACACAAGATTAAGTAGGCAAGATTCAACATTGCCGTTGTCTAAATTAAGTGTGTTTGTGTCTTTTTGTATGAATAAAAAAAAAAAACAAAAAATGATACTCTTGACTTCTTTTAACATTTTCTCGGTGAAGAAAGGAACCAAAAAAATAAGTTGTGTTTTTTGTACTCACTAAATTACTCAATAAATAAGTGCAAAAACACTCTATCACCCCTCATCCCATGTATAACAGTCATAATATTTATAATTCTGTCTTTATATCCGCTTAGTTCATAAGCGGAGAGGCTTATCGACGTAAACTAAGAGGAATTGTTGTTGGATTTAAGATGGAAATTATTTTTTAATCTTCACTGTGTATCTGCCTTGCAGTTGTTCGCAACAAGAGCAAGTTTGTGCTATCCAGTCCTGCATATTTTTTTTTAATCAAAACTGATTCATAACTGGAACTTGTTTTAGGACAGGTCATGACCTCTCAGAATTTAGAAGCTTATCCATATAGAATCGTAATGGTTTCGATTAACGGCTATTTTTTTGCTCGCGCTGGCCACCGAAGCAACGTTTGCAAATTGTTCTAATTTATTTTGAAAAACATGGTAGAATTCGAGAAACTCATCCGGAATCACGTGCATTTTTTGATGCTTCATAAAATTCCAACAGAGCTATGTATATGTCAATAAAAAGAAATGTTCATTTGGAGCGATGATAGTTCACAAGCCATTGTCGAAACACCATAACATCCAGAAAAACTTGGTGTCGTGAAATAAGGCCTAGCGAAATAAACACTACTATAGTCTGTCAAAGCTCTTCAAATCCAGAAATCTCACCATAACTTCAAAACTGCTGCTGTACAGGACAACCAGGTCCTGCCAGTACTCACATATGCATCCGAGACTTGGGTGTTTAGCAAAAGGCACTCCGACCTTTTAGCCGCGTTCGAGAGAAAAGTCTTAAGGAGAATTGTTGGCCCCATATGTGAGGAAGAACGATTCCGGAGACGGTACAATCATGAATTGTACGCAATCTACCTTGAAGCAGATATCCTGACAAAAATTCAGTTCGGCAGACTCCGGTGGGCAGGGCACCTAGCTCGCATGAGCGAAGAGGAACCTGCTCGGAAAGTTCCTTGTGGTACATTCTATGGTAGACGACAGCGTGGTAGACCATGCTTGCGCTGAAGAGATGGCATGGCGTAGACCAGGACGCCCGGAGCCTTGGGGTGCGCAACTGGATGGCGGCGGCTCTAGACCGGGATAGGTGGAGAGACTTGTTGAAGGAGGCCAGGACCGGACCCCGGTTGTCGAGCCGACGATGATGATGATGATGAAATAAACAAACTTTCTGAATTTGTCGTAATTTTCAAGAGTTGGTCCTATTGAAGATTGACAAAGTAAATTAAGAATTTGATATAAAATAAATTTTTTAAAGAAATTAAAATTTAGAGCTGCCTTTAAATTTCGTATTAGGTGGTTCAAATATCTAAATTTCAAACTATTTTTTCACACAACTCCGTGCTCAGTGGTTATTGATACACATATACAGATAATAACCTAAAGCAAGGCTCCAACTGCTAGTGCTATAGATATCAAGAAACGAAGTATTTAAATAAAAATGTCCGCAAATAAAAAAACTTACGTTTTTTTTAGGTCTGGCGCCCCAGGTGACCGCTATTCTATTATAAATAAATGATTTTCCTTAAAGCTCAAATTGTTACAGGTATTCTGAGAATGCAAAATGTGCTCCATAATTCTCAAAGATAAGCTCCTAATTGTTTTATTATGCAGAGAGGGTTAGTCAACTCTGGTTTAACTTAAAATTAAAGTTAACGAACCAAAAAAAACCTGTTCCTTTAAGAGTAACAATGTTATTAAAATATCTTAAAATACTTACACCAATTCGATTTCGAATTGATAGTAACCCCCCGAAATTGTTCTTGATAATTTATTGTTCTATACCATGCCGAAATACCAGAGCGTAATCTTTTTGAAACTAGTTTTTAATGTTCTTATCCAATTTGGTATGGAACATTCAAACTGAAAGACGTGTTGGTATTTAGCGCTTTTTTAAAGAAGTTTTTTTGTCCATTCTTGAGCTCTAAAATTGTATCCAGTTACGAATATATATACTCTGTGTGCTTGCTTGGCGAATTTCCTAAAAAAACTTGTTGTCAATCCGCAATAAAGTGATTTTTCTTGATTCATTAAATAAATTAATATATTTATATATAAAGGGTCCGCCAAATAACTTCTTTTTTTTTGAAAATGGAGCAAAACATCGAGTGTAGCTTCGGCTGTGTGGCACGTAGCGCCATCCTGTTGAAACCAAATATTGCCAATATCCTCCTCTTCAATTTTTGTGAAAAAAAATTCGTTCAACATGGCCCGATAACGATCGCCATTGACTGTAAAGGCCACTTCTTGCTCATTTTCGAAAAATGGCCCAATTATGCCTCTGGACCAAAATCCGCACCAAACAGTGACTCGTTTTGGGTGTATCGGCTTTTCAATGTATGCGTGCGGGTTTTCTGTGCCCCAAATGCGACAATTTTGCTTGTTTACTACCCGCCAAGATCAAAATGAGCTTCATCTGAAAAGATGATTTTTTTGGCAAAATCGGCATCTTCTCTAAGTCGATCGCAGGCCCACTTAGCGAAGAGCATACACAACCGTATTCGTTCAGCGGAAGGATAAAACTAATTATCTGTCAAATCAGACATGAGCTAAGTGTTACCATTCACGAAATAAGCACTAGTTGAAAAAAAACGTTAGATGGCGGACCCTTTACATAAACTTAAAAGTGAAATGTCTTCTACTGAGAGAAAACGAAACTCCAGTGAATCTGAACATAAACAAGTTGCTACAACTACACCGAAAGGATCCAACACTTACCGAACACCCTCAGACACCATTCACACCAAGTCACTCAAGCCACCGCACCGCCAAAAAAAGGCACCCCAAAGTCCCCCCGACACAATCAAAAGAATTTAAGGAACAAAGTGAGTCCATGAAAAATATTTCATTAAAATTAGAGATGATATTGAAATGAAACTGGCAAACAAAAAAATCGGCGAACAAGTTAAGGAAATTAAAACCAAGATTCAAAATGTCAATTCGCGTATATTAGCCATTGAAGATAACAACACCAAATTAACTGAAGTGAACAAAATACTTCAAGCCGACATACAAGACGTCAAAAGTTCAGTAGACCGCATAACCACAGATGTTCTATTATTAAAAACAAAACCACGCGTTCACTCCCCCACCACCTATGATCTCTACTCCGAATGCAGTGCTCTACAATATTCCAACTCAAAAGAATAAATTCTCACCAATGTTTTTCACCACCTATGTATCACCTTAAGCACAAAGCCACCTACGCTTAAGAGCATCTTCCGCACCCGCACCAAAAACATAAATTCTAACTCGTCGGCGATTATCATTAAATTTCACACTGCACATGATAGAAATAAAATATTAAAATTAATTTCTGAATTTCGTAAATTAAATAAACGTCAACTTTGCCTACGCGATATAGGAACACAATCTGACGTCCCTATTTACTTCCGAGAATGCTTGACAGAATCTAATCAAAAAGTCTTACACGCTTCACTCGATATGAAAAAAAAAACTAATTACTTTCGTATTTACTATGCGTGGGAGAGTATACATCAAAAGAGGAGAAGATGATAATGCTGTTGCTGTTGATACCATCGAAAACTTGTCGGGGTTGCCGCCACACGAATATAATGAATTGCCGTGACCCCAAGAAAAACTGTTTTCAAACGCTAGAACCTATTTATGCAGATTAATTAACAAAACATAATAAACGTATTTTGATTAAATTAAAATTTTATTTACCCTTTACAATTATTTATTTTTATATATCTATAACAATTATAATTTTTGTATTCTAATTTTATTTTACTCTCTTTATTTAATTTTTTTTTCTTTTAATGCCCTTTGAGATTTTTTCCTTTTTCCAGGGGTATGTAGCAACTTATTTGGCAAACAAAATTTCCACAGCCTATTTTTGCATGGTATCTGTTTTTCTGATCGTGATGCGTGTGTTTTTAAACAGACTATCTGATTTCACATTTGATGTCGGTTAATCAAAATCATCTGATTTCCGTAGATCCGACTAGCGTTGACATAACTCGAGCTATGATTAATATAATTTCTTCGCGTAACGACGGATTCCAAGTCTGTCAAATTAATGCACATAGCTTATTAAAAAAAATAGATGAGTTCAGGGATTTATTTGAAGGTTCGAGGTATGATGCAATATGTGTGAGTGAGACATGGTTCAGTAGCATCATTTCTAGTAACTTATAGTATATCTTAAGGGCTTTAAGTTGATAAGAAATGACAGGTTTGGTCGCATTGGGGGAGGAGTGGCCATATATAAATGACTCTACAAAAGTAGAGCAACAGGGATAGCAAACGACGCCATATTTCTTACCGCTCTTTTGACATTTCTCTTCAGTAAGGTTTGCCATTTCATGATGGAAAGATATACGAGCCAACAACGATTCGAAGTTATTAAAATTTGCTACCGAAATTCGGAGTCAGTGGCCTAAACGTTAAGAGCGCTACGTGGAATTTATGGTCGTCATAATCGTCCTAGCAGATCAAAAATTGAGCGTCAAGTGGAAAAATCTGAATCCACAGGCACAGTACAAAATGTTTCCGTGCCAGTGAGACAAAGAAGATCCCGTAGTGTAGAGAATATTGCTGCCGCTGAGGCTTCAGTTGCAGAAAGTCCAAATATGTCTCTAACACGTCGTTCTCAAGCGTTGGGCATCTCTGTGACGTCGTTGTGGCGAATTTTGCGAAAAGATCTTGGCCTACATCCTTACAAGATTAAATTGACGCAAGAACTGAAGCCGCTTGACCACCAGAAGCGTCGTATGTTCGTGAATTGGGCTGAGCAACAACTTGAAAATGATTCGGATTTTCATCGAAAAGTCATCTTCAGCGATGACGCTCATTTCTGGCTAAATGGCTTCGTCAATAAACAAAATATGCGGTATTGGTGTGGCAGCAATCCACACGTACTCCATGAGTCATCATTGCATCCTGAAAAAATTACGGTTTGGTGTGGTTTATGGGCCGGTGGCGTCATTGGGCCGTACTTTATCCGTGATGAGCAAGACCGGCACGTTACTGTGAATGGGGATCGCTACCGTTCAATGATAACCGAATATTTTTGGCCCCAATTGGATGATATGGACTTGGAGGACATGTGGTTCCAACAGGACGGCGCCACAAGCCACACAGCGAATGTCACAATCAATTTATTGGAAACCAAGTTTGGAGAACGTGTTATCTCACGAAATGGTAAAGTCGCTTGGCCGCATCGGTCGTGCGATTTGACGCCGTTAGACTATTTCCTATGGGGCTACGTCAAGTCTATGGTCTATGCCAACAAGCCAGCGATGATTTATGAACTTAGTACGAATGTCGAACTTGAAATTGCAGCAGTATCGGCCGATTTATGCTTGAAAACCGTCGAAAATTGGGTTCAGCGTCTGGACTTCTGCAAGCGTGCCCGTAGTGGCCATGCAAAAGACATCGAGTTTCATACATAATGGCATCGAACGCACTTTCACAAGAATAAAGAATTTCATTGATATCCAAAACAGTTTTTGTTTTATTAAAAAAAAACTTTTGTAGCGCTCTTATTGAAAAACCCTCTATAAACTATACAATTAAATACACGTCACCGCCCGAGTGTCCAATAGAGTATAATTGTGTTGACATTACCAATGCCTACGAACATTTACTCCTAGGTGTAGTTTATAGACCTAACCGATACATCGTTTGGTCACCCCTTCTCACTCTTCTTGAAGATACCTCTTATTGTTTTGCCGGTGTTATACTTTGTGGAGATTTTAACAGTGATCTCCTAACAGACCAAAGCCTCATAGACAGCTTGGGTACCTTCCATATTAACCCAGATAACACTATTTACCCCACGCAATACTCCTCAACCTCAAGTAGGTACCCTTCTCGATGTTTTTTTCGTTAGTGATTTAAACAAAGGTAATTCTTTTCGACCAACTTCAAGCACCCGGTTTCTCAAAACACGACTTGATTCACCTATCTTTTGATTTCTGTATCAGAAGGCCCTTACGAAAATTTCAATTTAGAGATTTCAGGAATATAGACAGTCAAACTCTTGAGTTTGACTTAAGAAGAGTTGATTGGGAAAGAGTGTACTTTTTGCAACAACCTGACGAGCAGGTTGAATTTCTCCAAAGCAACGTTTGTAATTTATTTGAAACCCATATTCCTTTGAGAACTGTTTTTGTTAAATACATATGGAGAATGACCTTGGTTTAGTCGGGAAATAAGGTTGAAGTTTCAGCAAAGGAAATTTGGCTTTCAAAAGGTGGAAGCGTTTTAGAATACTGATGACCTCCAAGAGTATACCGCCGTATACGAAACATAACTGTTCGTCTAATACGTGCTGCGAAAGTTGATTGGCATCAGCGTCACCTAAACATCTCTCTTAGTGGGCGTAAATTGTGGAAAAATCTCAAAGCAATTGTCAACAAACGAGTGGAACTGGACAACAAGGATGTTGATTGTAATGAAATCAACCGTAATCTTATCTCATCAATTCCAAAGGCTTTCTCAGAAAGAGTTCCCGTCAATGTACACTGGACCTGCATTTGGTTTTTCCGGAGTGAGCCCTCAAGAGGTTGTAAAAAGCTTTATGTCTTTGAAATTAAATGCCACTGGATTTGACAACCTTCATCCAATCTTCCTTAAGGCAACACTGCCAATTATATTGCCCTACATCACGTACATCTACAACACAATTTTGAACAAGGGCATTTTCCCTACCCAATGGAAGCATTCCAAAATAATCCCAATTCCTAAAAACAGTGCCAATACTGAATTCCGTCTAATCTCAATCCTTCCATTCCTATCCAAAGTCCTGGAAAAATTAATGCAAAAGCAATTAACAGCCTTTTTTAGCCATAATAGTTTCTTCGCTCCAAAACAATCAGATTTCGTGCAGGTCATAGTAGCACAACGGCACTACTCGATGTAATCGAAAGAGCTAGAACCGCTTTGGACGAAAAGAAAATTTATTGAATAGTAGGGGAGAGTGGGTACGAACGTAGCGGTGGGTCGGTTGTAACATTCAATTTTTACGAAAAACTAGAACTGTGTGCGTTCATTTTTTAATGCACAATTCTTTGCAATCGGGTCCTGAATGCACCCACGAAAATCCAAAAGCCAGTACAGTTGAATGTACCAACAAAAGCCAAAAAAGTGAAGTTTTAGTGAAAACGTAGTTTTTTTTGGTCTTGAGTTTTTTCATAATTTTTCTCGAAAAAAATAAACAATTCATTGAATGGATACGACCTTACCGTGATACAATATTTCTGAAATCGAATAGATTCAATATGTTCACGATAGGCATACTGGTTTCTTCTTACTTTGATTTTTAATAGAAAAAAGCGTGGGGTGGACTGTTGTAACAATTTTTGTGTGGACGTTTGTAACATAATACAAGCACAAATTACTGTATAGTTATTTGTGTTAGAACCGTCCACACACAGTTTTTGGTGACTTTGTTTATTCAACAGCTGGAGATAGAGATCAACATATTTTTTTTTTCTCAAATAAATTCGAAATAATGTTATACTACATAAATCCATTTATCATCAGCTGTGAATAAGAATGCCTTTTTATTGGCACTCATTTATTTTATCATAAAACATAATTACTTTATAGTATTGGCTTAGAATTAAATTCTAAGTCTAACCACCATTTAGATTTTTTCTTCATATATTTATATGGTGTTACAATCAGCGTGTTACAATCGACACACCGGAAAGGACGATTGTAACATTTGACCTTGTCTTCATTTTCAAGTCATACATTTAAATCAAAGAAAAAGCTGGAAACCATATAAGTAATTAACGGTAGCTAAATGTTCATTCATTAATATGCACTATGTTTCATTTTGATATGTTTATTGGTTATAAAATTACGGCACGAAATGTCAAAAATGTTACTTTCGTACCCACTCTCCCCTACTTCTAGATTATTCAAAGTCGTTTTATACAATTATTAACAAAATCATGTGTGAAAAGCTGTTCAAAATGTACAACTTTTCTCCAGAGTCAGTGAAGCTTATTTTTTCATATCTCTCAGGAAGACGACAAGCTGTCATCGTTGGAGACCAGGTCTCTGACCTTCTATCCATTTCTTGTGGAGTCGCACAGGGATCAATATTGGGCCCAACTTTTTTCTCAATTTACATTAATGAAGCTCCAAAATTAATTCGTTACTGTGACGAGCACCTATTCGCAGACGACCTCCAATTAATGATCAGCATTCCAGATTATATGATTGAGAATTGTGTAACAAAGATAAATAGGATCTGTCATCAATAAAATAATGATCTATGAGATGTGGCTTGACTTTAAACCCTCAAAAAACAAAATGCCTTGTAATATCGAAAAGAATCATCGATGGTTCTCGTTTTCCAGCTATCAAATTGAGCAACACTCAAGTGGAGTTCGTAGATACTGCTAAGAATCTGGGTATATGTTTCAATCGAACGCTTAACTGGAACAACCATATCACTCAGGCTGTAGGCAAATCATATGGGGCCCTTCGAATGCTCTGGCCAACTAGGAATTATACCCATTTAGATGCTAGCGAAAACACTTGTATTACCAATTTTGACATATGGCTGTGAAATTTTTTGCAAGCTTGATAATGCTCGTTACATTTATGGTTTAAGACGCTATAACCATATTTCATCCTTTTCTAAAAGTATATATGGGATCTCTTTTGATAATCTTTTAAAGCTAAGAACCTTGGTAATGCTTTTTAGTATAATCTACACGCACAAACCTTCATACCTTTATGATAGAAACCAGTTCTCGTTGTCTAGAAGATCTAACCAAATAAAAATACCCCGTTTTTCAAGTCTAACTTCAGAGTGACAGTTCTTTGTTTTCGCATCTCGGTTATGGAATTCTTTACCACTCCATGTTCGAAACGCAGATAGTGTAATTAGTTTCAAGAAAAATGTTTTTGTACATTATTCGATGACATAACTTCTTTTCTCGACTTTGTTTTTTGCTGGGTTTGCTACATTTCTCTTTCTCTTTCTATTAATTTTTCGATTGTTAAAATAATTTGTACAATTTAAATTATACATATACTTGTACTGTATTTATTAATACTAGTATCGCCTGTGGTCGAAATTCGACCATCTTTATTTATAAAGGGTTTTCCAATAAGAGGTGTTATTTTGATATTCAAAGAAAAATGGCATTTTTTGAGATAAATGATCGGATGTTTATTTCATTATTAAAAGGAAGGTATGCCGTTAATAATGGAACACAACATCAGCCAAATGGCCGCCACGACCACGCTTACAGGACCATATCCTTTTCATGAAATTTTCCATAACCAAATCGCAAAGTGGCTGCCCTATGTCCTCGATAGCCTCACGAATTCCATCTTTGAGGTCTTGAATCGACGCTGGGCTGTTGGCGTAGACCTTATCTTTCACGTGGCCTCAAAGGAAGAAGTCGCAAGGTGTTAAATCACAAGATCTCGGTGGCCAATTGTGATCACCTCTTCGAGAGATAACACGGTCCGGAAACTTTTCCCGTAAAAGATCGATGGTTTCATTGCTTGTGTGGCACGTAGCGCCGTCTTGTTGAAAGTAAACGCTGTCCAGATCAATACCATCCAATTCCGGCCATAAAAAATCATTAATCATCTCTCGATAGCGCAATCCATTGACCGTAACTGTTGCTCCAGCCTCATTTTCGAAAAAGTAAGGTCCAATGACCCCGCTGGACCATAAACCGCACCAAACAGTCACGCGTTGAGGATGGAGAGGCTTTTCAACAATAACTCTTGGGTTTTCCGAGCCCCAGATGCGACAGTTTTGCTTGTTGACGTAGCCTCCGAGGTGGAAATGGGCCTCATCAGTCAAGATGATTTTTCGATGAAATTTCGGATCATTTTCATGCATTTCAAGGACCCAATCAGCAAAGACACGACGTTGTTGATGATCAGCCGGCTTGAGTTCTTGTGTTAACTGAACTTTATAAGCCTTAAGACCCAAGTCTTTATGCAAAATACGGTGTAATGACGTTTGTGGAATGCCTAATTCCAAAGAACGACGAGGAATGGACAAACCTGGGTTTTCTTCAACACTTTGGGCTACAACAGCAATATTCTCAGTTGTTCTTGAGCGACGTGCACGAGTTTTATTCTTCACATCACTAACTTGTCCCAACAGCTCGAATTTGTCCACCAATTTCTGTATTGCGGTCCGACAAGGTGCTTCACGACGACCCAAAAATGTTTTAGTTTTACGAACCGTCTCTGCCAAATTTTCACCATTTTTATAGTGAATTTTAATAATTTCAATGCGTTGTTGAAGCGTGTATCGTATGGCGTAGTTTCTACTTGTCAAATGTCAAACAATGACAGCTTCAAAAGTGACAGCTACCGAAATAGCGGGCTATTCAAAATAACACCTCTTATTGGAAAACCCTTTATATTTAATCAGTAAGCTCAAGATAGATATAGATGGATATGTGCTCTCATATTTTGTGTCAGTTACATGATGAAAAGATCTGAGTTCATTCCAACTTGTTACACAATTTTCAATTAATGTTGCTCGTGATCCATGTGGAAAAACAGGTACGATTTGTTTAGAATCACCACACAAAAGTATTGTTTTTGCTACACAACCAAACTATATGAAAGTGCTGTGTTGTTCAGTTTTCTAACCAAACCTGGCTCTGAACGTTTAAATTCTAAATTCTATTCAGGGCCCTTATTATGTATGACGAAACGCACGGCAGAAAAAACGAAGCCCAGGGAAACGAAAGTCAGCGCGTAATGCGATTTTGAAAAACGAAAATGCAATCAAGAAAATGTTGCCAAACGAAAATGAAAAATGATTTTTTTTAAACCGCGACAAACTTCATACCTATTGACAAATGTCAAAATACAAGTGTTGAAAACAAATTTAAAATAATAAAATTTTCATTATTTCGTGAAAATGTTTTTAAATTCAGATTACTTTTTTGAAAGTGAAGAAGATACTCAATCTGACGAGGAAACGCGTGTTACAAGAAGAAATGTCAGAGATTCATCCAACCCAATGAGCCTTTCAAATTCCACGTAAATAAAGTTAAATCCTTCCCATATTAAATTTAAGAAACTCTTGAAATATTTTCAAGATTCAAGCAACTTTTTCGCCTTAACATGGAAGGATTTAAATATGTATTGGAAGAGATTGACCCTCACCTCTCAAGTTTTAAATCAACGTACATACCCAATGTTTTAAAATTAGCTGCAACTCTTCGGTTTCTGGCAGAGGGTGGGTATCAAAGAGGAAAAGGGCAGGACTTCCTTCTTGGTATGGCACAACCAACTTTGTTTGTCACCCTAGCAAAAGTATTGCCGATAATGGAAAATGTTCTTTGTCCAAAATTTATAACATTCGCAGAGACGGACGGAGAAAAAACAGCGAGTAAACAACATTTTTATGCCAAGTATGGTTTTCCTGGCATTATCGGGTGTGTTGATGGAACACACATCAAAATTATAAGACCAGTGGTAAATGAGCCCCTTTACTTCAACAGAAAGGGTGACCATAGTATTAATGTAATAATCGTAAGTCCCACCCACTCCAATAGATACATTTTACCATAAGTACTCTCTTCTCTAAAGCAAATTTTTGTTTCTTAAGGTCTGTGACCACGAAATGAGAATCCGAGCTATTGATGGGCGATATGGAGGAGCATCGAATGACTCATTTGTCTTCAGTTTAAGCGCCTATCGCAAAAACCTTCTTGAGAAATGGAATAATGGTGAGAGTGATAAGAGCAGTTGGTTACTGTGTATGTACTTTTTCATTAACTAGGTTTATTTTGTTTTAATTTGCTTTATTTGTGTAGGTGATTCTGGATACACACTGGAGCCATGGATGATGACACCCCACAAGTCTGCTGGAGAAGGAAGTCGTGAAGAAGACTTCAATAACGTCCATTCTAAATGCAGGAATATTATTGAAAGGACGATAGGGGTTTTAAAGTCGAGGTTCAGAAGCATTCTTGGAGCAAGACAACTCCATTATCCACCGGAAAAAGCTATCCAGATAACAAATGTTTCTGCTGCTTTGCACAATATTTGCAAAAAGTTTGCTGTACCAGATGTTCCGGTTGAGGAAATTAATGAAGTAGAAGAGGATGAAGTTGTTCCCAGTTATTTGAACCAACTCTCGAACATAGCAACAGAAATATGGAACCGAATCAAAGTCGTTTTGTAAACAAAAACCTTTTTGATTCATTTATTGAACACTGAGGTGTTTTATCACAAAGTTGATTATTAAAATAAAAATTAAATAAACTCTTTTTCAATTCTTAAAAAAAACTTAAAAACAAAGTATTTTACCTTTGTATACTAATCAGTACTGCTACCGGAATTTTCATGAGATGATTCCAATTTTTTCGACTTTATTGAAATAAGTTCTAAACGAACTTTATTCTTCCTAATATTTTTGCATCTGAACTCTTCAAGTTTTTCTTTTTTAAGATCAAAAAGTTTTCTGCTCCGACTATCTGCTTGGTTTGATCTTTGCAAATCTTTTAAAATATTTTCCAGTGATTCAAGCCGTTTATTTAGCATTTTAAGCACTTCTTCCTGCATGTTTACATGCTGTTCCAACATGGTGTTTCTCTTTTTTTCTGTCGTTTTTTTCTTTGGGAGGGATTGGTTATTATTTGGTGTGGCGTTTTCAGCATTTTCACAGTTGTCTGGCATGGGCCTCATCGATTATCATATTGAAAAGTTCTTCCTCATCAGCTTCTTCCATTGCAACACTTACACTAGCACTAATGATGTTGACGGCCAGCGCTTGAATATTCTCGTTGGTGTGTGGATCACCGAAGTCCTTGCCTGATAGATTTCCTGACACGGCCTCATTTAAGTCAAGAATGGCAATTACTGTTTTCTCATTTTCCGTGTATGGTTTTTGTTTAAAAGGGCCGCCCCCTGTGCCGCTGAGCTGGAGAAAATTGTCGCGCATTTTCCGTTTTAGGTTATACCTGAAATCTTTCCAAACCTATTGAAAAATTGAATTAATAAATACAAAAATAATATTCTTCACAGTAACATACAATTTTCCAACCCTCAGTTTTTTTTATAGGGGGACCGCAAGCATTTAGCTTTTCAGACAAAGTGCTCCAAAGAATTTTTGACTTTGCCTTGGCTTGGCTCGTCGGTAAATAGTTTTTAGCGATGCTTCGATTGGTTTCCATGAAAGATACCAGTAAATCCATTTGTTTTGCATTAGTTGAGGGCCTAGAAATATAAAACAACATTATTTTTATGTTTTTCGCAGTATATTTATTATTTTTCTTACATTTTAGCTTAGCTCACTCAAAACAACATAACCAAACCAAAATACAATTTTGACAACAAACTCAAAACGAAAGCCAGCCAATACGACAGCTGAAGGCACTCGTTAATAAAATACGAGTATCGTTTTTTTTTAACGATACTCGTTACTCGTAATCGCAATTTAACGAATACGCGGCGTTACAAACGATATTCGTTGTATGTATAATAAGCCCCCAGTTCTGAAAGTGAATTTGTTTATGTGATTTATTTTGTTTTTGTTCAAAATAAAATTTTTGAGGGTTTTTTTTCTTTCGTTTTCAAATCTACTCCAGAAATTTCCTATTTACTCCACTTTTTTTTACAAATCTGCTCCGAAATTTTACTACTGAGGTTCAAACCCTGATCGCTACTCATTGAAAGTAGATATAGAGTACATCATTCGAACGAAACCATTCGGAACGAAACAACAAATATTGCGTCTAAGCTACATGAAACACGTTGGAAGTGAACTTTTAGTACACTACGCTCGGGTCTTGACGAACAGCCGTGTGTGTCGTGAATTTGTTTTTTTTTTAGACTTTTTGTATGGGGAATCTATTATTTTACATTTTTACATGTAAGTAGTCGACGGATTCACATCATCTCTTCTGATGGCACTTCTAATTAATAATAGCTTTCAAATAGTATATTTTTTATTGTCGGGCGTTCGGTTTAAGTATATTAAAAAGGGAGTACAACAAAATTTTGAACGTATTAATATAATGATTAAACTTAAACTTTAAATATTCATATGGATTTATTAAATTTTGTGAATTTTGAATGTTTTTTACTTTGTAACTTACATATACCTAATATATACATAAGTCCATTTCAAAGCTTTATTGTAAACAAGATATAAATCTTAATATCAAGCTATTATAATAATAAAATACGAAATACGAAAGAAATACGATCTAAGACCGAATTTGGTCCAGCCAATCCCTAAAATAGTCGAATCTTCTTTACCCTCTAATTATTCGACCTATTAAACATACGTACATGTAAATATAACACCTATTCCTGCTACAACTCAAAAAAGTAGACTTCCTTATCAAGTCAAATTATCTCGCTTAGTTATTAGTCTTCAACATATCAAACATAATAACTAAAAGCCATGACCATAATCCCATTAAAATTCACTTAGCTAACACATTAACAACTTCAATCTCCTCCTGTCACAGAATCACAAAAGATTTTCTTTCTAAGAGACCTAATATCACACATCATTGCCTTCACACTCAATATATCTTATATCGTATTGAACAAAAAAAAAAAAAGTGGATTATCTGGTCAAGCAGAACACAAAAAACCCATAAAACCAATGTAGCTTCATTCTTTGACCCAAAGAAGGTTAATCCCACCATCGCATCGCTAATGATCATTTAAGATATTTCCGTCATTGACCCAAATAAATATTTAAGTCCGCTCCCCAAAGAAACAATTGCGTTCTTGATGTCACTTTAGCAGAAATACTTAAAAAAAAAAAAAAGGAATATACATAAAATCACAAAGGGCAATAAACTGAAACTTTTGTTAGCTTCGCATTCATTAGGGAGAAACGAACGATACACTTTTTAGAACCCTAAGCAAGCAAAATGATAATTCTGGCAAAAATTATTCACTTTTTTTTTTGTCTTACAACAGGCGAGAGTGTATTTTAATTAAATCCACCAAGCCAATAGGGCTATAAAAATTATTTTAATTTTGATCAGAAGAGAAACAAAAGAAGAAGTAGAATGGGAAACATTTAAATTTAATAATAAAATCAATTTTGGGCAATTTGTTTTTTGATGATGATCTTACAAGTTTTTGTCCCCAATTTCGAGATAAGATATTTTATGATTTTAGAAATTCGTTAAACAGAATAAGTATCAGTTACCCGGGGACTGTGGTAATCAGTTAAGCCCGAAACTTTAGCCATTCCAGTTGTAATAAGGAGTGCAAAGTTTTTAGCTGAATATAATTTTTTTCATATATCGTCCATTTAGTGCAATATGAATTGTTGGATTATCTTAGGATTGAGCCTTTGTGCTTTCTATCAGTGCGTTGTTGCGGTAAGATTATACCAAAAGACTGTTTAAAAACACTGATTTTAAATATCATTTCGATACAGGGTGATGGATATACCTACGATCAACCAATCAAGAGGACAGAAGGAGAAGTACCTGAAGGAGTCCAAAGTGACTTTTCGATTGACGAGTTCATAATAAATCAAAAGGAAAATATCTTTTCGTCGTTTTCTCCAAGGGCACCGCTTTTCAAAACCTGCGCTCAATGCTGTAAGTCTATAAAAAATAATAATTTGAATTTTTCCAAACCTCATTATCAATCTCATAATATTTATGTAGCTTGTGGAGTTCAAAATGGTAACAGAATTGTTGGTGGCACTCAGGTCCGTCACAACAAGTATCCATGGATGGCTCAACTTTTGAGGGGTTCAAAGAGTCTATTCTGTGGAGGAACTCTGATCAACGATAAATATATTTTAACAGCTGCTCATTGTATCCACAACACCAATTGGCAATCGATATCGGTTCGTTTGCAACAGTTCGACCGTAGTACACCAGTATCCAGTGGAGTTACGCGAAGAGTTAAGTGTTTTTTTTATTTTTTAAGAAATATTATTTTTACTAATGATTTTCATTTCTAGGTATCGAAAGCTATCGTGCATGAGAAATATAATCCAACAACTGTGGAAAACGATATTGCACTATTGCAATTGGATTCAGCTGTTCCATTAATTGATCCTCTTCGGCCAATTTGCTTACCATCAGCTGACCAGAATACTGATTTGAAACAGGTGAGTCTTTCAATGAAGTATATATCCGTTCCCTTCCTCCAGTTTAAATAGGGAAATTATGTTTTTAATATACTGTCCCCTCCGACTGAATCGAGCCTGGGAAAATATTTTTCTTTTTTTTTGTGTGTGCACGCTTACACGGGCTGAAGTTGTAGTGAATTTTTTGAAGGGCAAGTCGAAATTTGGCACCAGCATACTAACTATTTTTCAAGAATTAGGTAAATGACAGTCTAAGAGCTCAGAAGGTTTCTTAACTAAGTCATTGATATTGGAATTACTTGCCCTATAAGAAAGTATTGGTTTCGTGTAAAAAAAAAATTAGAGGTTGTAATCAAAACTATAACTCCGATGATCGAGAAGTCCCAAAAGGTGGGTTTCGTCATGCCGTCCGTCGTCGTCTGTGCTTCCACTGTAATTTTAGCTAGAGCCTAAATGGTCGGACCCCTTTGCTTCAAATTTGGTAGAGAGCAATTTTATGTGATTCCCTAAAAGATAAATTTGAATTTTTGTTTTAGATCATCTAGAACGGGTAGCTGCCATACAAATGTTTTGTTTTATTTTTCAAATTTTCTCGAAAACGGCTGTTATCGCAATTTCGTACCTGTAATAACCAAATTAATGTTAAAAAAGAATGCGGTTTAGGTTTTTGTCAAAAATTCATATAACAGAATTAGGTATTCCACGTTTTTTTTTTTTTTTTTTGAGTCTTATAATGGGTGATTTTTTAAGAGGTTTAGAACTTTTTTTAAAAAAAAAACACAAAAAATTCGAAAAAATGAATGAAATATTTATTTGAATCGATAGTTTGAACCTTGCAATTTAATGTTTAAAGATAATTTCATGCAAATGTTGACCGCGGCTGCGTCTCAGGTAGCCCATCCGCTGAGTTCAATTTTGGCATACTCTTTCACACATATCGGCCGGTATCTCACGAATGAATGCATGGATGTTGGCTATCAGTGCGTCAATCGAAGCGGGCTTGTCCCTATAGACATTAGCCTTCACATACCCCCACAAAAAATAATCTAATGGTGTCAAATCGCACGATCTAGGCGGCCAATTGACCGGCCCGAAACGTGAAATTAACTGTTCACCAAACTCGCCTCGCAATTGCGCCATTGTTTCGCGTGCTGTGTAGCATGTGGCACCGTCTTGTTGAAACCACATATCATGCAAGTCAAGAACTTCCATTTTGGGCAAAAAAAAGTTTGTTATCATCGCTCGGTAGCGTTCACCATTGACAGTAACGTTGCGATTCGCATCATCTTTGAAGAAATAGGCCCAAAAATGCCGCCGGCCCATAAACCGCACCAAACAGTGGCTTTTTCGGGATGCATTGGTAGCTGTTGCAATGCTTCTGGCTGATCTTCACTCCAAATGCGGCAATTTTGCTTATTTACGTACCCATTCAACCGAAAATGAGCCTCATCGCTGAACACAAGCAGCGCGCGATGAACATTTCGAACCGAGCACGAATTTTGATAGTAAAATTCAATAATTTGCAAGCGTTGTTCATTTGTAAGACGATCCATGGTTAAATTGCAAACCAAACTAAAGCTGTTTGACAGTGACACAAGGTACTAAACACACGTCAGCTGTCAAAACCAGTGTTGCCAAAACCAAACCAGCTTAAAAATTACCCGTTATTAGGGTTTTTCAAGTAAGTTTTTTTAATGATTGGAGCACCAAATTGCAAAATTATAAGAAAATCTATAATTTTGCAATCTCGTGCTTTCTAATAGTTTAAACAATTTTGCATTTAAAAATCTTTACACATCTATCATGCATCTTCAATTTGTGGTTACACACAATTGTGAACCAAAAGAGCAAGTTCGTGAGATTTTTTTTTTTGCTTTATAGGGCAAGTACTGGTTTCATGTGAAAAATGATTCGAGATTTTAATCAAAACTGACAATACGATGATCGAGAAATCCGAAAAAGTTGGTTTCGTCATACGTCGGCATGTACATGTGCATCCGTAGGCTTGTGCGTCTCTGCATCTGTGTATCATGCGACCAATGTTAACCAAGCTAGAGCCTAAACGTATTGGCCGATTCCTTCTAATTTGGTACAGACTACAGAGTATTTCTATGTGATTTCCTATAGGAGAAATTAAAACTTTTTGTTTGAGCTCATCTAGATAAGATAACACACATACAATGATTTTAAATACCGGTATACCATTTTACTAAAACTGGTTTTAATGATTTCGATTAAATTTTGTACCTTTAATATCTGCGTTTGGTATTCTTGCCGAAAACTTCGCACAACCAAAACAGACTTTTGACTTTTTTTTGATAAAATCTATTCAATTTTATGTTATTCACATTATAGTCCATCGCTTTTATAGCTCATTCAATTTTGTCATATTTTTGTAAACAGCTGTTTCCAAGTAGCATACATAAAAGCCGTATTTTTATGCAAGCCCCGAAGAAATTGGTAGAAAAAAACTACGTCGGGGCTAAGCAATTTACATGTAAAATGCAACAGCAACTTAGCTGTGCTAAGCGCGGAGAATTTTCGGTGCTTAACTTAAGCACGGATAAAAATTGTTTTACGGGCGTTAATTGCATTATTGTTTTTGATAGTTTGGATGGAAACTCCATTTTGTTTCTAAAATGGCGTCGTTTATCTCCGATGTCAACCAAATCCCTCCGTGCTTGTAAAAAAAACACGTCAATATTGCATAACAAATATCCTTTTTTTATTCAAACACAAACAAAAATTGTTTTTTGTAATTTTTACCTTTTTCACAATTTCTCCTTTAAAATATTATTGTATTAATAGCCCATCCACACATCTTCAATACTCAGCTTCACGCATTTTTGTTTATCAAAATATAGTACCTTCAATTAAGACAAATTTTAATCAAAATTGACAATTTTGAGATAAAAAAGCTTTTTGTAAACATTTGGAGCGTAGGTACAAAATTGTTTTCGATTGCTCCCCTAGAGAATCACCTTAAAACGTTAGGTGCTATTTTTAAAGAAAATGGTTTCAGCGGTTTGTCTGTAGTCAGATAGACGGAATTACGGGACCTTCTTTTTCATGTACTCAATTATCGTAAGAGAACTTTTCAACAAAAAATTGATAGATTAATAAATATCTCGATGACCCAAAAAAATCAAGCATCTGTAACAAAAAATTATAAAACAGTGCGAATCTTCAATCCAAAAACTTTGGGGCTTTTAGACATGGCTTTTTAATCAGAAAAAAAATTACGCTACAGTCGATAAGCTTTATTTTTTTTTCTGAAAATAATAGAATGGATTTTCTTCTTCTTCTTTCTTTTCTAATAAAAGGTGTTTTTTTTTGGAGGTATAGAACTTTGAAATGGAATATAACAAAGACGGTTTTTTAAATTGACATGAAATTTACTTTATTCGAAAGATAATTTTCTGGCATTATAATTTAAATATGATTTCTGGCATAAGACCGCAATAACGCGGCGAATGTTGTCCTCCAAATGGTCAATCGTTTTGGGCTTATCGGCATAGACGAACAATTTCACATATCCTCACAGAATACAGCAGTTTTGTTTATTGACGTATCCAATTAACTAAAAGTGAGCTTCATCGCTTAACAAAACTCGCTTATGAAAATTGGGATCAACGGTAATCTTGTTTTGGGCCCATTTGGGCACAATTTGGAAGCGTTGCTCAGGCGTCAGTTTATTCATGTTGAAATGCCAAACCAAACTAAAAATAAATCACTTGACAGCTAACAAAATGGCCGTCAGTTAAAATAGTGTTGCCAACTTAAAGTTCTATGCCTTTAAGATAGCACCCTTTATATTGTTTAATAATAAAGGGAAAATGTCTTTTATATTTTGAGATGATTGAAATTTTAAAAGTCGGTACTAAATATGAAGTTTTGTTCCCACTTTCCCTAGGGGAGTTGTCTGCCAGATTTGTCTTTGCTGTTATTAATTTCGCAATGATCTCAAGATCATTTTGGAATTTCGTGTGCTGCAATTGAATCTTCATTCGAATTCGATTAGCAAGTTTTTTTTGCACATTGCAATTTGTATATCGTGCATTTTGTAATGCATTTAGGTATACCAAAAATATCGAAATACAAAACAGCTTAAAAGCTTAATAATACTATACAAACTAATGCAATGCGAAATTAATCATATTCGGTCGGTACAGTAGTCATAAATCATTTTTTCTAATTAAAATTAAATAAAAAAAAAACAACCAACACCTTTACTTTCATAAAATTTTCTTTTAATTTAAATTGAATTATATTTATGTGTGTTTACATTTTGTTATTAAATAGGCTGTTGTTGCCGGCTGGGGTTTGACCAGAGAAAATGGAAAAGTTTCTACAATTTTGCAAGAAGTTACTGTGCCAGTTATTACCAATGCACAATGTCAACGGACTCAATACGGTTCAAAGATCTTACCAACCATGTTGTGTGCTGGTGTTGTAGCTACTGGCGGAAAGGATGCGTGCCAGGTAAATGTCATATAAAACTTGATTAAATAAGAAATAGTATTTTGATATTAATTTTTTTTTGTTTTAATCCAATAGGGAGACAGCGGTGGTCCATTGGCAATCTTAGATAGAGTATACAAAATTTGCGGTAAAAAAATTGTTTATTATTCCTCTATCCTATTCTATTTGACTATAATAATTGTTTTTTATTCTAATTTACAGGAGTTGTTTCATACGGTTATGGCTGTGCTAAGCCAAATGCTCCTGGAGTATATACCAGGATTTCTAAATACTTGGATTGGATTAGCAAGAATACTGCTGATGCATGCTACTGTAACAAATAAAAATTAATTTAATAAAACAAAAATTATTTATTTATCTATTTATGAACACCATTTTATTTTGAGTAACACTACAAAAGTGTTAGATTTGGGGTTTAATGCTGATAAAATTTTATGTTTTTATCATAATCGGATTAACGCCATCTTTGAATCATAAAAAAAAGTTCAGTCTCGTCGTCGTCCGAAATTAAAAGCGCTATAAAGGGGCCTATATTGCTCTTCGTTCATACAGGGTCATGAATAGTCGACCAGAGTTTATTTAACTGAATTTTTGGAAAAAAAATATAAAACATCTATTTTTTTTATATTTTACGCGCACTCAAGGGGTTGTGACTACCCTTATGAGCGGGTGTTGAGAAAAGTTGGAGAGGATTTGAAAGGAGATACCGATGCACATTGGTTTTAAATGTCTGAACGTTGAGGCGGGTTAAGCATTCCACATTCGTGTAGTACGACTAAAGAAAGAATCTCTGTACTTAATTGTACGTCCGAAGTTGGGCTCAAGGGTAAATTGTTGCGCATTCCTTGAAGTACGAGTATTACGGTTGAATTGTTTTAGGGGAGGAATGCAACTGGCTATTTCACTAGAACAATGGTTATAACTAAAAATAGTGATAAAATAAAGAAAGCCAAACAAATATTGCGGCGGTGTTCGAGAGATGCAATTGCTTCCGTTATAGTTTTATCACCTATGTTTTTAAAGCTTTTTTTTAATTCTATCTAAAAGACTCATGTGGGTTATTGGAGAACCTGACCAAATATGAGAATTGTATTCCATTTTTGAACGAATGAAGGCTTTATAGATTACATCCTGTCAGAGGGGGAGACAAAATTTCTTGCATCGACGGAGAAAACCTAAACACTTAAAGCAGCATTTTTGGGGACATCGAATATGTGATCATTCCACAAAAGGTGGTCTGTGGTACACATACCAAGAACTGAAAGTTTTTCAGTTTCCTTAATGCAAGTGTCACTCATGGATAGCGGCATTGGAGGTGGGTTTCGTTTTAACGACAAAAGGCAGCATTATGTTTTTGAAGTATTAAAGTCTACGCGGTTTTTAGTTCCCCATTGCACAATGCTATCTAGATCAGAATTTAATCAGCCTACCCCTTATGATACGCTGCCGTTGAAGTTCCACATCCGAAGGACAAGGATGTGAATCTAGAAATGAATATGAAAAGCTGAGGGTACTGTCCTCAGCAAAACAATTTAATTGATTAGAAGTTTGAGACAAGAGGTCATTGATGAATATTAGGAAGAGATTCGGAGAGAAAACGGAGCCCTGGGGCACTCCAGCGTTTATTAGATGAGTTTCAGACTTAAAACAGTCCAATACAACTTGTATTAATCGATCCTAAAAGTTATTTCTAATCCAACAAAGAAGAGATTCATCGATGCCAAATGCACGCATTTTCCATAAGCGAGCTTGTTGCTAAACTCTATCAAATGCTTTTGAAATATCATGTTCAAAAATCTTACTTTCGCCAAGACGATGTAAAGATTTGTGCCTGCTACAAAAGCCATACTGCCGGTCATTTCGAAGCTTTCGTTATTCAAGATATTTCTTAAGCTGATGATTTATCAGCGTTTCCATGGCCTTGGAAAGAAGGGACGTAAGTGCAATTGGACGATAGTTGGAGGGTGAAGAAGATCGTGTATATCAATATCCTTCAACACTCATCCAACTGTATGAGTACGAAAGAAAATTGGTCGCATGAAAACGTTTACGTTCTCAAGTACAGGAGGAGTCATATCATTTTCTGTCAACTGCTGCAAGCAAATTGGCTTTATCTAATGAGCTGAAAAAAGTATTATCGTTGAAGACGAGCATTGGAACCGAAGACGAAGTAGTATTTCATATATTTTTTACAAATGACCAAAAATGCTTACTGCCTTTGGGACATTGCAGTATTTTTTGCTTTAAATTTTGATCATGCAAAAATTTTGTTTGTCGAATATGACCCTTGTATGTCTTTCTAGCTTGCTTGAACTTATTCCGGTTTTCCTCAGTCCCTTAGTGGGGTTGGCTTTGTGACTTCGGAAACTTACTTCTCTAACCCTGATAGATACTTTAAATCAAACCATGCGTTTTCCTGCGGTTTGATAGATTTTTCCCTTTTCGGGATATAATTTCTTATTCCGAGAAGAATTAACTTTGTAATCGTATCTGCACTGGAGTCTAAGTCACAATAGAGGAAGCATAGTGACCAGTTAAAGTTTTTGAAGAAATCGTTGGGGCTGTACCAGTTAGCTTTCTTGTATTGCCAAACGGTTCTCTTTGTTTTTTTTCTTTAACTGGACTTTGTTGGCATGAGAAATTGGCAGATATGACACAATGGTCTGATGTGCCTAGAGGGAACAGATAATACACTAATACTGTCAGAGCATACCTTCCAGATCTTGGCATACCTTCCTTCGGGTGTTGACTGACCAGAATAGCACAGCCACGAAGAATTGTGTACATTGAAATAACCCGTAACAACGATTTCACTGTGCTGATTGTGGGAAACAATTCTCTGGATGGATTCGGATAGCGCATCGAATTCGTTTGAAGTTGAATTACCATCCAAACTTGTGCTGCGATAAATTAAACATGTATTAGTGATATATGCTTATGGACCATGAATTTAAACCACATGAAATTAAAGTTTGTATTCAAACAAGAGGCATATTAAGGTTGAAGCTGATAAGCTACATCATGATTACATAAATTGCGAGACCATGGTGTGAAAAAAATAGAGGCACTTAGCTATAACCTTGCAGGCTGGATTCCGTGGAATCAGAATTTTTGCTTACCTGTGTTTCCCTTTCACTGCCAAAACTGCTGGCCTGTTTTTCGCAGTATGGACATATGTAGCACAGAAATTCCTTTTCAGCCTCCGAACATCTGCGTAGTCAACCTTAAACACATTACGAAAAAACAAACACAAAAAAAAAACAAATCAGACATTATTGTCTATGTTGAAATCCGGTTTGGGCCCCAATAAAGCATCACAATACAAAACACAACTAGGGGTATGCCTTAATAGTGAATGTATTGATCCGCTCCTGATGAAAACCCAAAAACCAATAACACTAATTTATCTGATATTGCCTTAGCTCAATCGACTACAATAACAATAATACATGTGGATGACCAACATATTTGATGCAATGATTAAGCTTAAGCAACTGAGGGACGTTTGGGAAGGAGAGAAGGCTCGCTGTGCTGTGATGGATTATTGCTTAATGCAGCAGGTTATTTCCCTACATGAGTAAAAACGACTGGGTATTAAATTAACCACTCCCCAACACGTGTGGTTGCGATGGGATGCAAATCAGCATTTCCCAAAACCTTACCCAAATATAACTTCCCAAAACTATACCCATTTCTACCATTTTCTGTTTAATTTTTTTATAGAGTTTGACAGATTTTTGGACTAAAATTGGTAGAAAATGGCAGTTTTGGGAAGCAAACGAACAGCTGACAATTATGTCACCATGAACCAGCCGTTTGTTTGTAAATAAATTATATCATCTAAAATTACCACTTTTTATATTTTCTTTGATTTTTATTAATTAAAAATGTTTTCCTAATATAATAAATAAATATATCTTAAAATCAATCTAAAGAAGAAAAACTTCTAAATCATATTTCCTTAAACTTCTTAACCTCTGCATTACATGTGCATGCGTCCTCTGTCTTACTCTTCACCCATGATCCAAAACGATTTACGCGCGCATATACACCTGGGTAATTTGGTTTGGCACATCCTTCGCCCCAAGATACAACACCTGTTAGAAGATTCAGATTTACATTCATTAAATATTAGATTACTTCTTCCTGCGATAAACCAAACTCACCCGCAAGTTGATGCTGTTCACCTTCAACAACATGAAGAGGTCCACCACTGTCACCCTAAAGAAAAAAATAAACATCAATAATTTCTTCAGAGAGAGGTTTTAATTATTATTGATGTTATCTACTTGACATGAGTCTTTTTTTCCTTCTTCGAACCCAGCACAAAGCATATTTTCGGTTATCCTTGATGATCCATATTTACTCTTCATACAGGCTTCGTGTGATAAAATCGGGACATGTACTTCTTGTAGCGTATCCGATATGGATCCACCTTCAGTTGTAGCTCCCCAGCCTGTCACAATAGCCTATAAATACAAATCTCGTTAACTACCCTCATACCCCTAGACCATTTTCATATATGGCTTACAGTTTCTCCAGAAAAATCTTTTCCAGCTGGCGGCATGCATACCGGCCGTAGCCGGTCCTTTATTTCAATAGGTTCATCAAGCTTCAAAAGGGCGATGTCACTGTCAAAGGTTCTTGAATTATACTTTGGATGGACAAAAGCCTCTGCCACCTATAATATTTGCAAAATCAGCAACAACTCACAAATTCTTGAAAATCATTCACTCATCCACCTTTCTGTCAATCTTATTTGGGTGATTCATACTCCGGCTGTGGTCCAGTAAGCGGACGGTAATTTGATCTGCCTTGAATCCATGGATACAATGGGAAGCTGTCATTACATAGCGGTCATTTATCAAAGTAGCCGCACAGTAGAATCGAGTCTTGTACATGAGCAATGCCATCCAGGGATATTGGTTAACTTCCGTTTCCTGCCCGCCAACAATCCGTTTCTTTTTATTCGCCAAACCACAAACTAGAAGTATTTTTATGAATATTCAGCATAAAGTAGATGCATATATGTAAGTACGTAATGAAGCTATCAAAGATAATAATGTCAGGAAGTACTCACCACAATCTGCACAGTTCTTTTCTGGAGCGGTTGTTGATATGCTGGTACTTGTCGTCTCTGTGGTTGTGGTTGTGGTGGTAGCTATTCCCCCAAAAGGTGGGCGTTGGCTTATGAGCGACAGCACCCACTCTATGAATTGTCGCTGTGAAGCACGTATAGGGTGGTCTGCTGGATTTGTTCCACCATCATGTTTTGCGGAAATCTTTGAATTATTGAAAGGAAAGAGAATTTAGGAAATCTTCAGTTAAAAACTCAATCAAAAGAACACCTAGAAGTATGCTTCACTATTTGTATGTTAAACGAATTCATTTTAAAAGTTAAAAGTGTCTAAAGGGAAACTCAAGCCATCTCTTAACTGCGTGCGTGTATGTACAGTGCACATGGCACAGTCTTCCCGTACTCCCTGAAAATTTCGACTTGAACTGTCTACGTTTCAACGTTGAAATTTGCGTAAATAGAATCGATAATAGGTTTAATATGTCAAAAATGATGTAAGCAACGTTTAATAACTGTCGAACTTCTCAACTTGCCATCAGATTAACAATCGTAATCATAAAGGGTCATTCATTTTTCGGTTTCGAAAGTAAAGCTAAATAAAACACACAGCGATACATTTTTGATGAAAATTTTATATTATTATTAAGCTTAGACTTTGCCATTATAAGTGTGAAAAACAATATCATTCAAATAGCCGCCTCGTGAAGATTAGCAGCATGCGATTCTTTTGGGGTAATTTTAAACCACTTTTTCACACATTTCGGGCGGTATCTCCGCCATAACTTGAGTTATGTTGATTTTTAATGAGTCTAAAGATTGGAGATTATTCGCGTAATCACGGTATTTTGCGTAGCACCACAGAAAAAAATCTAACCGTGTCGAATCACATGAGTTTGGTGGCCAATTGACGTTGCCAAAACGTGAAATTACGCGACCAGGAAACTTCTAACGCAATAAAAGCCATAATTGGTCGTGTGTGTGTCTTGTTGCCCCGTTTTGTTGGTACCACATACCGTCCAAGTCATGGTCTTCAATCGCCGGCAAAAAAAAAAAACCGTTATCATGTGTAACTGTAAATTCGGATCATCAGCAACACTTGCATTTGCAGCAGCAATATTTTACATTGCGCGATGATCCACAGGCCTTACGATAACAATAACGCTTCAACTCTCTTCAAATTTCTTCACAATTTTACCGATTACTTGCGTAGTCGGTCGATTATGACGACCATAATCATCGCTTAATGCGCGAAAAGTGATGGCTACGTTTGAATGACCACTTTTGCAGTAAGTTTTAATAATTTTAATGCGTTGTTCGATTGTTTAGGCAAACATTCAACTAATATTATGACACTACAAATGACAACTGAGTTTGACAGGTGTCAAATGCCAGCGCTACCAACTTGAAACCACGAAATGAATGACCCTGTAAAATAGGATTCTAAATGGGTATTGTACATTTTAATCGTGTGAATTGTGTGAAATAAACTAGATCGACTTGGTTATCAATTTCGATAGTTCATATGGAAACTTCAAAATATCGGAGCTATCAAATCAAACAATTCTTTTTTTTTTAAATCGAAATGAGCGAGCATAATCATGGACCAACCATATGTGCAAGATGTGCAAATGCACAGAGGGCGCGAAATTCTGGGGGCGCATTACCAGAAGCAAGAAAATGAAATCTGATCTTGCGTTAACAAATATTTACTGCCATTTATATTTTAACTACAAAACTTGTTCAAATAATCCCTGTGCTAAGTTATTTCTTGCACACTAACTAACATCACTTTCATTGTTGCATTCAAGGAGAATTTAGCTCAGAATTTATCGTAAAATTAACGATCACAGAACTACGCATTGAAAGTCTACCTCCTGGGTAATGTGGAAAAGTCTTATGCAAGTGTATCAGTATTTATGGATGAAAATATAAAAAAGGGGCGCTTTGTACAGATCTTGCATAGGGCGCAAGTTTGGCTGGGGCCGGCCCTGTTTGCATCCTTGCCAAACAGTTTCGACATTTTGTGTATTTCTTTCTGCTTTTATGACTTTGTTAAATTCCGTCCATTTGTATCTGGACTACACCGAATAACACACATGGATCAAAGACAGAAATTGTTAACATTTGTGCTTTTTTTCGAAGAGTAAGATACCTACATCCTACGTACAAAAAAAGTATTTTGATTAAATAATATTGATATCTATTTATTATGAACACCCAGATCGCTCGAACTTGCTCTTGTGATGTCTTTTTTACTTGCTCTATAGGGCAAGTACCTATTGGTTTCGTGTTAAAAAAAAAATCGAGGTTCTAATTAAAACTAATACTACGATAATCGAGAAGTCCGAAAAAGTGGGTTTCGTCATGCCTTCCATCGGTCTGTGCGTGTCTGCGACTCTGCGTCTGTGCGTGCGTCGGTCGGTGCGTTCACTGCAATTTGAGCTAGAGCCTAAACGGATGGACCGATTAGCATGAAATTTGGTACAGAGCATTTTTATGTGATTCCCTAGAGGGTTAATTCGAATTTTTGTTTTAGCTCATCTAGAACGGGTAGCTGTCATACAAACATTTTGGTTTTATCAAATTTTCTCGAAAATGGCTCTAACGATTTTGATTAAATTTCGTACCTATAATAACAAAATTAATTTTAAGAAAACTGTGTTTCAGGTTTTTGTCAAAAAATTCACATAACGGAATCAGGTATTCCAGGTTTTTTGAGAAAAGCGTCTTATTTTTGGGTTATTCGCGTATATCTTTGCCATGGTTAGACCGATTTTGTTATAATTTTGAAGTCTGATGCTTCTCAATATTTTAAACAATAATGCATTTAAAAATGTATAAAAAAAACAATTATTATTAACAAAAAAATCAAACAAAAATCAATTTTTTAGTACTTTTGACTCTTTTAATATTTTCTCGTTAAATATATACATCATGCATCTTCAATGTGGGGTCACACACAGTATTTAACCACAAGAGCAAGTTTGTCGTGCATAATTTTTCTATATTCTACAGTTTACGTTCCCTTATCATATGCAAAACAAAGTGTACCATTTTTAGGTCGCTAGGATGTTTGGTTCAGTAGCAAATCGCTGTTAAAGAAGCGAAAAATGGGTTAACAATTGTAATATAGCCAAACATTAAAGATGGTTAATGATAATGATGATATCTAAACAAGAAAATGTTAAAAAAGTCAAAAGTAATACAAAACATTTGAGTCTTGTTTGATTTTTTTGTTTAATCATTTTTCTTGGGCAAAATTTTTAAATGCAAGGTATCAGTTTTTTAACAATTACCTACTTTGATGGTCATTACAAGTACAAAATTTAATTAAAATCGTTATAGCTGTTTTTGAGAAAATTTGGAAAAAAAAATTATGGTCATTGTTGAGCTAACATAAAAATGATCTGTACCAAATTTGAAGCAAATTCGCCCACTCGTTTAGGCGCTAGGCAAAATTATAGTGGACGTACAGACCAACACGCATGTTGAGGAGGCTGATAGAAAAGTTTCATTTGGAAAGCCGCTTATTTGGCATATAAATAATTAATAGACATTTTGGATAGTGTTCTAATTAAAATAATTCAGATAGGCAAGAAAAATAAGGTTAGACGGGAATATTTGAAATAGAATGAATATAAAGGGTCCGCCAAATAACTTCTTTTTTTTTTGAAAATGGCGCAAAACATCGAGTGTAGCTTCGGCTGTGTGGCACGAAGCGCCGTCCTTTTGAAACCAAATGTTGCCAATATCCTCCTCTTCAATTTTTGTGAACAAAAACTCCTTCAACATGGCCCGTTAACGATCGCCATTGACTGTAACTCCTTGCTCATTTTCGAAAAATGGCCCAATTATGCCTCTGGACCAAAATCCGCACAAAACAGTGACTCGTTTTGGGTGTATCGGCTTTCAATGTATGCGTGTGGGTTTTCTGTGCCCCAAATGCGACAATTTTGCTTGTTTACTACCCGACAAGATCAAAATGAGCTTCCTCTGAAAAGATGATTTTTTTGGCAAAATTGGCATCTTCTCTAAGTCGATCGCAGGCCCACTTAGCGAAGCGTATACACAACCATATTCGTTCAGCGGAAGGATAAAACTAGTTATCTGTCAAATCAAAACTGAGCTAAGTGTTACCATTCACGAAATAAGCACTAGTTGAAAAAAAAACGTTAGATGGCGGACCCTTTAGCTTATTTTAAAAACAGTATTAGAGGAACCGGAAAATAAATACCACGTTTATATGAACAGATTCAAAAAGATCAGTTTCAAAATTTCGATCCAGGTATAAATGTTTAATTGTATATGACGTTGCCAGATCGGAAGAATTGAAGTGACAGTCTTGCTTTTATAGTGTGCGTACACAATAAATGCAAAATTTCCACCATATAAACAATACGCAACAGAAACAAGCCAAAAACACCACAAACATTTCGGAAACAAAATACAGAAAAGCACACATACATCAACATGTAACTGAAATCTCGATTTTTCAATTCTTTGATCTAGTCATCTATATAAATAAAAATGTAAATGTTGGTTTGTTCCTAATCGCTAATCTCTGAAAGTTCTTAACCGATTGCTTTCAAATTTTGGTACAAAATTCCAGCCGAATATGAGCGTGTTTATATAAAGTTTTTTCTTAAAAAAAACAGCGCGATATGTTGGGCATAAAAACAACACCCGCTATGTACTGATATTATAAGCAATACATAACTTTATTTATTAGAAAAATTCTCAATTACATGTTGTCAAAAAATTGAGAAAAAAAAAATTTAATTAAATTTTAGAAGGAAACAAATAAATAAGAAATAATTGGTGTCGTTTACCACGACGTTTAATTGGTAAGTACGGTCTATTTTTATTTTTCCGATATTTTCCATTTCGTTTGATTTAATTTATAGATTTGGAATTTCATAATTGACTTTTGATCCACTTGGGTGGGTATGGAAAACCCCATTAGACGGTGTTCACATTGGAATGACTCCTCCGATTTTGTTGACGTCTCTTTGCTTTTGCACACTCCCACTTCATGGTGGGAAAGAGATGGTCAGGAAAGGCAAGATTTTTTTAATTTGTTTAAAAATTAGTGGATTTTGTTTTGACTTTTTCTTTTGTGGCATCTGTTTTCTCTTTCTGTGATTTATCTTTGGGACTTAAATCCTACAGAATCCAATTTTTTCAATTGGAAACATATTCATTTAAAGAGATTTACATTTTGTAAGTGAAAAATTGCTAACTAATCCTTCTAAGAGCACAGATTTTTCTTGAAGTTGGAATCACGTAAAAAAATCGGTGAAAGTCCTGTAAAATATTTAACAAGGAAAAGAATAATGGGAATGTTTCCGAAATTCGAAAATTTAGAATGTGAATATTGGTCAAAAGTTTCCATCGGAATTTAATGGTAACGGGAATTAATTTTCCGGGGGAGTTTGGCTATCATATCGAAGAGCCAAATTAGAGATTACGAAGTGTAGTGGTAAAGTATTAGCGTTTCAAATTTTCGAAGTTGGGAAACATTCCCAGGGAAATTTTATTCACGAAGTGTATCGTTGTTGAGAAAAGGCTCAACAAAATTGTATGGCAGATTTTTTATTTATATATTTGGTCCTACAAAAAAAATGAGAAGGTTTAATTTATGCCCAGCGAAGCGGGCGGGTAACAGCTAGTACATTTATATTTTCTATTCGAGTAATCCGAATTCAATTCGATCCATGTTTACAATGGCCTAAATTATGATTTACGTGGTAAAAGATAAACATCTTATTTCTTTTGACGTAAGCATAATGGCGCAAAATTTTAATCATTTAGAACCGTAGTACAATCATTAGGTAATTTTACGTGGAAAGTTTTCCGGGAGTTTTGAAAATTGGCAATTTTATAGATTTCGACGTGCTCTTTCAGAATTTCAACTTTGCCGCCGCGTATGTGTGAAATGGCTCTAAAGCTATGATTAGACGGTCAATGTAAATAATCATCGCTTTGACACTCAGACGTCACCAAAAAAGTCATCAACACACTGCCAATAGATCGCCATTGACACATTGACGATCACACGAATGACGCTAGTCAGTCAATGTCACACTGAAGTCAACGCAGACTTTGATGTGACAGAAAAGTATGCCATGTTGGGATCATTGCGTCGTCAATGTGTCCTAACATTTGCTCAGGGTGATTACACGTTCAACGAAAAAAGTGAATGCGTTGAAGGTAAAAACAATGTCAACGTAGGTAGGTGTCATCTAAGGGAGAGAAGGCACGACACAAAGGCGACGGATTCCTTTATGCCTGCGGAGACAGACCATAGTGAGCCGGGTTTTCAATGTATAGTACAATATTTAATGTTAGTATAATTTTTAGATTTTATAATTCACAAATATGATCAGTTTAAATTGATTGTTGCGGGTTGACGTAGACGTTTGCGGCGCTCGTACGCCGTAACTATTTATTTTAGAAAAAAAAAAGGTTACGATAATAATTGTGTTACATTTTCTTTAGTTTTATTTTGTAGGTACGTATGTGTTTTTACTGTAAAATGTAGGAGTTATCATCAAAAAACTGCTTTTAGGTGCCAATTTTCCAATATGGGGGCGTGAGCGGCAAAGGTACGAGTTAGAAAAGTTGAAATTCTGAAAGAGCACGTCGGAAAACTTTTCAAGTAACCTCTATTTTTCAACCAAATGACTGTACTACTGGGTGTTAGTCACTTTTAAATCAGGAGTCGGCTCCTACTCCTGTATCCATCTTCGATCCGTCGGTGTAAATTTCTACCATCGGTTTATCTGATCTGATTGTTGTTCCTCCCTTGTGAGGATGGAGACAGAAAACGGTTTTTCAAAATCTGTACGGGGAGTTGTTTAAAGGTGTTTAAAATGTACGAGTAGTACGCTATGGGGTCGCAATTAAACGAGTACTTACTTTAACTAGAGTCGATTTTTTTCCTTAAACAAGGATTGTTTAAATTTTGTGCCACTAAATCTTTTTTTTTTGGATTGATTGTTTATTTTATTTCGATATTAGTAAAATATGTACGTAGATATGGGCTGATTTCGTAATTGTAAAACTTCCGCAGTACTGCCAAAATTATAAATGTAAACAAATAGCATAAGCTCTGCATAAGCATGGCAACACTTGTGTTCATAAAAGAAAGACGGCAGTCAATTTGCGGTCAAGTTGGCATTTGTTTTTATTATGTTGCTGAATTTGCACGAAAATTGTAGAGGAGCAAATGTGAGTATTTTTTTTAATTAAATGTATTTATAATCGTAATGTTATTTTGTTTTCTTAGCTTTTAATATGAATATGTATATATTTTTCTTTCGCAGGACTGAATCTGAGTCCAAACTGTGGTCTGATGCTGACACCAAACTAGTCATTTCTATTCGGTTAGTAATTGAATCGGAATTTGTAGCTAGGTGGAAGAAGAGAAGCGTTCTTTGGGAAAGGTTTTGCAAGAAATATTTTGCCCACGTTTGCTTATGATAGGGAGGGTTTCTTAAGAAAGTTCCAAAATCTAAAAGCTTCCTATCAAAGCTTTAAAAAATGGAATAAGAAAAGTGGCAGAGAAGCGTCATCATGGGATTATTTCATCAGAAAATGGTTTTAAGGAAATTTTTAGTTTTTGGAATATGCCTTCATAACATCGTTCTAAAGGCTTACATATTCAAAAACATTTGTACTGCAAATCAAAAGCTTCTAACAAATAATTTTAATTTCTCATTTTCTCAACGTTTGCTGTTATGAACTCTTTTTAAACAAAGTATGATGACTGCACACATGCAGTTGTGATTGTGTTCATAAACGTATTTGAACATATTTTATTCAGGGCATTTGATACCTTGATAAACTGAGCAAATTATGCATATTTTCCAATAAGTTTGAACTCTCAAAATAGGTTTACAAAAATATCTGGAAAAAATTTAAAGTCATTCAAGATTTTTGTAGGTAAGGTTGGGAAAGTACATATCCATGGTAAGTGGATACCCTACCTACAGTTTAATTGGAAAAAAAAGTTTAATTAATGAACACGGACGGTAAATATGTTTTCTTTATAAAACAAGAAGGTTGGCAGCACTGACATATAGGTTTGTCTTTTTTTCATATATTTTTGACATTTTAAAAACAGTTTGTTTTTGGTCGCTGGAAAAGTTGGGTGTGGGAGAAGTTAACTCCGCTGGTTTTTATATTTAAAAAAAGAAGTGATAAGTGTATTTTTTTAATGTAGTTTATAAAAAGCATGTTTTCAGTTTTGGTGATTAGGGATATACACCTACCCCTTCAAATTACTATGAAGGGGGATGTGCATAACTGAAGCACGGGGTAAGTACATTTTTGAATATGCACTTACCCCAGTATTTTAACATACGAGTAGCTTTGATTTAATGTATTATTTATTCGAATTTTAACAGACCAAAATGAAAAATTATGAAAGAAAAACAACAAGAGGCTTATTCCCAATCAACATTGCTAGAAGCAGTTGCTAAAGTAAAAAGTGGCCAAATAACAAGCTTGGAGCCGTGTGAAAAAGTTTGTAACTCTTGAATGAATAAATTTATCTTTAAACTATAAAATTTTTGTAAAAGACAAAATACTCCTTACTTATTATCCTTTACAGCAAATGATTCATGCAACAAATAAAAAAGGTTTCCTCTATAGTATGCACTTACCCCAAAATAAGGGGTAAGTGCATACCATGGGTCTTTTGTTTTTGTTTATATTTATAAAAAATTTATACGGTTGTGAATAAACAAAAAATTAGGTTATAAACTAAACGTAATAATAAAGCTTTAAGCCAACACCATCGGTTAGTATCGATTTAAAAAACTGAGTTTTTAAGATGGGTTTAAAGTTGAACTTTTGATTTCTTGGGCCGCACTTAACTTATTGGAGATTAAAACTTATTTGTTTTTTGGAGATTTTTCACATCCAATATAACGTCATGATTCCATTTTAAACTTGCCTTATAAAATATTATATATATTGCAAGTTAAAACTGGTAGTAAAATAATTTCACATTTACATTGCGTTCCAAGCATTATGGTTGAAATTCGCTTGTAACATACACATGAAAAAGATGTATTTATCTTTCTCAAAAGTTGCGTTTTTATTTTAAATTATAGGTATTGTTTTAGATACATATCTAAATTTCGATGCATTAAAATTTTCAAAAGACTACTAAACACTTAACTAGCAGTTTAAATATGTACATAATTTTCAATTTTATTTTAAACCACTCAAGCTCACCAAACAAAAGAGCTGATTTGCAAACTTTGTTCATTAAACATTATACATTGATTTTATTAATACAAAATGTACACTTAGGGCCAGTTTTTCAATGGTAAGTTAAACCAGAATTAGTTAACTCTTGAAGTAAATTAACCAACAGTTAACTGAGGAAGCAGTTATTTGGTGGAGAATGCATGCGGAACGACTAAACAAACTCAGTAGATAAAACATAAAACACATTTGTTCAGTTCATCCTGAGTTAACTCAACAAATTTGATGAGTTAACTCGGGCTTAACTTTAATATCGCACTGAAAAACTGGACCTTATACTCATTGCATTTTTTAAAACTAGATATATTTTTTGTTAATATTTTATCAAACAAAATATTTTAAATATTGGTTGTTTTCACTTAAAACACTCAAAACTAAATTTATAACTTTTGTACACCACAAACCTCTGCGGATATTGCTGCATGAATAAATATTATAGCAAAAACACTAAAAGTAGTTATTTTAACCAAACTATTCATATTTTCCTTGTTTAAGTTGTTGCAAACACACTTAATCTAAGAGAATTAATAAGCCGACCGATAATTTACAAGAATGACGCGAGAGAATGAGCCTTCCTAACCAACTGATATGTGACGATTTCAATGGATGTCTCAAGCCAATCGATCTAAAGAAATAAATCTTTGGGAAAGTTAAGTGAGCATACTCTTTTCCTATGTACATTTATGTAAATTAAGTATTTTTTTTTTTGTTGCTTCTTTTTCTCATTGACGACACGTACATACATATTTGCGCTAATACAAAATGTTCTTCAGCAACAACTTTCACGCACGA
Organism: Leucozona laternaria; assembly: GCA_932273885.2. Taxonomy (NCBI): domain Eukaryota; kingdom Metazoa; phylum Arthropoda; class Insecta; order Diptera; family Syrphidae; genus Leucozona; species Leucozona laternaria. Next base: position 179,244,231 of record OW026366.1, on the reverse strand, counting down.
TCAGTTAGTTTGAATGCAATATCAATTAAATTGATCGCATGGACAGAAGAACTTAAAGTCAACGGGTTGAGCCTACAAATGAGAAATAGTCATCATTTATACACTCTGGATAACATAATTGTTGTCATGTAAGTTAAAAAAAAAAAAAAATGAAACTCGAGATTGTAATCACAATTATCGTACCAAGAAAAAAGTTCTGTCTGTCTGTACCTCGAGCTAATTTTGAATTACAGAATTTTAAATATACAGAATTTTGCTCATGCAGAATTTAGATATATATACGTGGTGCAATAAGCACAAACAAATATCCGTAGTGAACTATTTTGTATGTGATGTGGCACAGCCGTTCCAAGTTTTCGTTCCCCAAAGCTCTGTCATTACCGTGGTAAGTATTTTTTTATTGCAATAGTATAAAAATTAACTCAAGTATGATTTCCAATGCATGTCCTTTTTACGAATTTAATGATGAAATAAGTTTAAAACAAAGTATTCAGTAAAGTTCGGTTTTATTTTAAAAAATGCCTTTCGGGGTAATTTCCATCTTGTCGTTTGCATGGCTTTCCGTGACATACATGGTAATGACAGTTTTGTAACGGAAATGACATTTTGAATTAAATTACATGAATTTGCCAAATATTTTCACTTTTTTATTTTAAATTGGTATGAAAACCCATCAACATTTATCATGGTTCCTGACTTCTTTCAAAAAAGAAACTTGAATCCAGAATGTTTGCAATATCTAACATGAAGAATACTGCCAGTTCTTTCAATACCCCTCGACCAATACAATAAATCTCGTCCCCCATATCACCCCCAACGATACAAAAAGTAAAAAAAATCTGGGGGGAACCCCCAAGCTAGTAACCCTGGAATCACTCCACCTGGATCCCCTGTCATGATGAATGAGAATGTCTTCCTTCGAGATGTAGGTCAAATTGCTGAACAGGCTCATCCAGGGCCAAGTGTCAACTCAGACGGAAGTTTTAAAAGTAAATTTTAAGCAAATGATTGGAAAATAGGAAAAACTCATTAAGTCGTTGAAGTCAAAGCTGCACAATTTTCAAAAGCGGTTCAATCGTCACAGATCGGCTAAAAGTAAGAAAGATCTGGCAATCCAACTCCAAATTCTCGTGTTCAATACCTTTTTACTGCAAACCCTTTATCGTCAAGCCCTGAAGTACACAGTAAAATTAAAAATGTCAAAAAACAAACAAACAATATGGTGTATTATCTTCATTGGAGACATACAGAACTATAAGTTCTAGCAACTGGTTTATGTTATTTACATAAAAAATATACAAAAAAATAAAAAAATATAAAAGATTCACATGTTCATGTGTTTTTGGAAGGAAAAAGACAAAATAAGAAAGGAGAAACACAAATTGTGTGAGTGCCGGGACTCACGGTATGTGTAAACATCAACGTGCGCGGATCCAAAACGGACTTGTTTTTGCTTGAAGGGGATCTTAAGATTTTTTTCACTGAACTCACCCATCCTAGCATAGATGTTTACACATCAAAAACACAAAAAACAGAGTGCTGCCGTTTGTGAATCGGATATGCGCGAAGACGTTGAGGTTCTTTTTTTTTTCAACCTGCAAGGGCAAAGAAAATCAGCATTTCATATTAAACCAAGATTATGTATCGTATATAAAGGGTGATTTTTTGGCTGGTTTGGTTTTGGCAACACTGGTTTTGACAGCTGACGTGTGTTTAGTACCTTGTGTCACTGTCAAACAGCTTCAGTTTGGTTTGCAATTTAACCATGGATCGTCTTAAAAATGAACAACGCTTGCAAATTATTGAATTTTACTATCAAAATTCGTGCTCGGTTCGAAATGTTCATCGCGCGCTGCTTGTGTTCAGCGATGAGGCTCATTTTTGGTTGAATGGGTACGTAAATAAGCAAAATTGCCGCATTTGGAGTGAAGATCAGCCAGAAGCATTGCAACAGCTACCAATGCATCCCGAAAAAGCCACTGTTTGGTGCGGTTTATGGGCCGGCGGCATTATTGGGCCATATTTCTTCAAAGATGATGCGAATCGCTACCGAGCGATGATAACAAACTTTTTTTTGCCCGAAATGGAAGTTCTTGACTTGCATGATATGTGGTTTCAACAAGACGGTGCCACATGCCACACAGCACGCGAAACAATGGCGCAATTGCGAGGCGAGTTTGGTGAACAGTTAATTTCACGTTTCGGGCCGGTCAATTGGCCGCCTAGATCGTGCGATTTGACACCATTAGATTATTTTTTGTCGGGGTATGTGAAGGCTAATGTCTATAGGGACAAGCCCGCTTCGATTGACGCACTGGAAGCCAACATCCATGCATTCATTCGTGAGATACCGGCCGATATGTGTGAAAGAGTATGCCAAAATTGGACTCAGCTGATGGGCTACCTGAGACGCAGCCGCGGTCAACATTTGCATGAAATTATCTTTAAACATTAAATTGCAAGGTTCAAACTATCGATTCAAATAAATATTTCATTCATTTTTTCGAATTTTTTGTGTTTTTTTTTTAAAAAAAGTTCTAAACCTCTTAAAAAATCACCCATTAAATTCAATCGAATTGTAACTATTTTGCCGAAGCCACTCAAGGTGTTGCGAGAAAAGCGTGCTATATAGCGTGAATAATTCAAACGATACCTATACAATTCTCATCTCATTATTCTATGAAAATATGAATATGAAATATAATTTACCTATTTACTTATAGAGCTTCCTTATTTTTGCAGCACAAGACTGAAATTTCTTAAGTTAATTTTCTATAACTTATTTTAAATAAAATTTTATTTATAAAAAAAAAACTTCAAATGTATTTTATTGTTATATAGAAAAGTTAAGGTTATTTCCATGGTGTTTCGCCAGTATCAGTTTCGTGATAGGATCTTGTCATTTCCGTGTTAGTTCTGTCATTCCCGTGAAATAAAAATTACTGTAATGTTCTACCTAGGTTCGACAGAAAAACTTATTTCCTTTAAATAATAACGTCCACTTATTTACTTTACAAAACACACACTTTATTTCACTTCAAATCTCTTTTACTATTCTCCAATCACAATAGTATGCAATTTAAAATTCACTTCCGGATACACTTTTACTTCTTACTTTACGTTATCACATTCAAAATTAAACTGTCCCTACTCGCTCGAAAACATCTCCTTATATAGGGAAGTAAATAGTTCTAGTCTTCACTAGTATCCACTGGAATATTCGAGTATATCTCCTTCTAGAAGTTTCCTTTCCAGTCGCTGACAGATGGAACATTGGAATTGATACTCAGCTGAATCACAAGATGGCGCTGTGAACGGTTGAAGGTTTGATGTTTAGTTTTTCCGAGAGATGGCGCTGCAAACAGTTAGAGGATTTTCTCTTGTTTCAAATTCAAAGTAGTTGGGGAATTAATAAATCGTTACAATACATTTAAAAAAGAAATGCGACAGGTAAAATCTATAGTCTTAAAAACTACTTGACCGATTTCTATTAAATTTTCAAAACTTGTTATTTTATGGTTGAATTTTCTCCAAGTTCATCGACTGTCTACAACTTTGTTTTGACAAATCGCTTCTTCCAAGCCTAATTTTCTCACATATCAGATTTCTGCTTCTGGCTAGAAAGTTGAAATTTGTATGTCAAGTTTTCTTGAACACAAACAACACAATATGTGACTTTTTTTCGAAAATCAACCAAATATTAGAAAAAGCTATAGAAAATTAAATAAAATGTTGGCTTTTCAGTTATTCACATAGCAAATATATTTTCTATTACCTACCAAAAATTAAAATAATTGAATCTATAAGAAATGTAAGAACTAGAGCTCAGTAGAGTGACGTGAGGTGTTAAAGATAACCTAGATCAATCAAGTGTGGGCACATACAACGTTGATTCCACAACTGAATGCTTCTGTCGATCAATCGATCGATGGTAGGAAGACGATAGACAAGTAAACTTTAGGTATTACTCGTACTTCTATAAGATAAATAACCGAAGAAGAAGAAATGCTGATGCTGGTTGAGTGGATGCAAAAATGAATTTGATGATACAGTGATGGTGGTGGACCGTCGGGACATAAGCCCACATCAGTGGTAGTTAATTGCATTTCCGGACTTATTTTAAACTTGATTGCTGATGGAAATGAGTGCATTGGAAATAATAATGCAAGGCATGAGTGTCTGTGAGGAATTTGAAAGTATATATTTGGGAATAAATGCGAAGCACGTCTCAACCGTCTGCCTTTGGAAAACCATATTTCAAAATGAAAACAAAAATAAAACACAACTGAAAAAAAGTTTTGCACCGGTAAAATATATGCAGAATTTGTAAAAGTTAGTTTGTGAAATTACAGACACCCTAGTGGTCATAAACAACACTAAGAAAAAAATTTAATTTGTTTATTTATGAATCACTTTGTGCATATAGCGGTTTACACTTGTAGCAATGTGTAAAATGATAAGTTAAATCGAACTATTATGCCTGTGAGTGATAACTGACCATTGACCTACATCTGGGTATGTTGTAGCCTTGTAGCATACCCAGATGTAGGTCAGTTGGAATTATTAGAAGCGTGTACTGTGTTCAATTGGAGATTTTTCCACTCGAGAACTGGGGAAACTTGATTGAATCTTTATTGGAAAAATTCCCAGTTTGCTTATGATCGTGAGTGCCCGGACTTCTTATAAAACGACGATGGCATTGCCATCACCATCAACAGAGAAGGCTACCGATAGATGATAAACAATTTATTTTAGCCCAAATTGGATGAAATCCATGTAAACGACATGTGGGTCCAACACAACGGTGCTACGTGCTACACAGCGAACTCCACAATAGACATTCTGCATAAAAGATTTGAGAGTAAGGACAACTCTCGAGGAGGTGGCTTGAATTGGCCACAAAAAACGTGCGATTTGACCCCGTTAGACCTTTTCTTGTGGGGTTTCCTGAAGTCGTAGATCTATGCAAATAAACCACAATCGACCAATGCTCTTAAGGTGAACAAATACAGGTCATCGCTAAAATTCAGCCGAATCTATGCGAAAGATTAATTGAAAATTGGACCACTTGGCTCCGTGCCACCGTAAGAAGCCGAGGCGGGCATTTGAAAGATGTCATAATGGCATAAATGGGCCTTTCAAATAAAAAAGAATTGTGTTAATACCTCACACACAGCTTGTTTTATTCCATTTCAACATCTACCCGCCCTTATTAAAAAAAAAACCCTTTACATATTTCTAATTTTTTTGATTTAAAACAATTTTCCAGTTTAGATATTATAATATCCTTGAATGCATATGCATATGTACAACACTGCCCAACTAACAATTTAACTTGTATAAGGTTCTAAACAAGCTATTTTCAGACTGCTATAGAAACAGTAAAAAGCCTTATTCAAGTAATTTTGGAGCACATTACTCAAGCTATTTAACTGCTTAGAGACTTTTGTTGGCAGGTGTTATAACAGCAAACAGCTTTTCATTAAATGCAATTAGCTAAGCTCAGCCGGATATTTTATGACAGCTAATGCTTCTTAAAGCTTGCCTTAGATGTTAAAAAAGGCTCTACAAAAGCCATTTGATGACAGCTATTTCTAATAGCTTGCTTTAGAAGTTATAAAAAGGCCTTACCCAAGCCTTTTTATGACAGCTATTTGCAATTTGCTCCAGCGCTCTACCACTGCGCCACTTCGTTGTTGAGAAAAATATCATCAACAACACAAGTTGTTTGCATTGACTTGTCGTGGAGAGCCTTATAGCAACTATCATTTCCTTAATTTTCAGTTAACAACTTCAGTTAACAAGCCTTGTATAGAACTTGCCAAACTCACTTTTAAAGGCCTTATAGAAGCTATTTTTTTGATTGTCAAAGTATGAAATGTGTGGCTTGCGAAAGTATTCCTTATGCAAGCTCTATACAAGCTATTACTTGCCAAATTCGAAAAAAATAGACCTTATACAAGCTAAATTGTTAGTTGGGTGTGCTATATTGTTCATTTTTGTATATTCACAGAGCTATAATACTACCTTCAACTAAGCTATATTTTTGGCAAATGGATACAATAAAGGCTGGAACCACATTGTTATCGCGCATAAGAGCAAGTTCGTGCGACCCAGACATACATATTTTGTCAAAAAGGATTTTTCTAAAACCATTTTGGACGATTTATAAAAAAATTATCTACACCATGTCACATCATAAGTTCAAAAGAACTTAATAAGAAATTTTGAAATTTCTAGAGACATTCAAAATTTAAATAAATAGTTAAAACTATGAAGTTAAAAACTTCACAAATAATGCTCTATAGAAAGTCTTACATAGATATGCTTACAATGTAGAAGGGCCTACGCCAATTATGTTTTGTTTTATTTGAGATTCAATCCTAGGATCCCCACTTACCACCAGTTAAGTATTTACATGAGTGTCAACTTAGCGAAACAACATTCACCGATCGATAAGTGGTTAGGTTTTGATATCATAAGTTGATGTATCAACTTGTCAAAGCACCGTCTCAAAAATGGGTATAAACTTCTTCTTTGGTTTTCTACTTTATAATTTGCCGTGCGGTTGTTTTCAATTATTTGTGACAATTTAAATTTTTGTCGTGCTATGTTTTCTATGTTTTCTTTGCTGCTTTGCTAATTTGTTGTTAACTTAGCGGAGCACCCTCTCAAAAACGAGTAAAAACTTATTGTATTGAATGGTTTACTGCTCAATAATTTGCCGTTCATTAGTAGTGCATTAGTTGTGACAATTTCAATTTTGTCGTGCAATGTTTTCTTTTTTTTCATATGAAATTCATACGACGTTAGTTGAGCGCAGCAAAAAGTGGTAAAAACTTGTTATTTTTAATCATTAATTGATTAAGAATTTGATGGTTGTATTATCAACATGTTATCCTATAAATTCAATTTTTTTGTGCTATGTTTCCTATGTTTTTTGATAAATATCAAGTTAGCAAAATACCCCCATAAAAAGGGTAAAATCTTCTTATAATTAACTTTTTATTGCTCAATAATTTGGCGTTCATCAAGCGTGTATTAGTTGTGACAATTTAAATTTTGTTTTGCTATGTTTTCTATTAATTAAACACGGCAAACTATTGTACCTAGAAGCTAATTAGATGAGAATATTAATACAGATAAACCAAAAATGGTCACAACTAATTGACGACTATTAAATGGAAAACTATTAAGATATTAAACGTTCAATATAGGAAGTTTTTAGAAGGTATTTCGCCAACTTGATATCAATCAAAAAAACATCGAAAACATTGCACGACAAGGATTGAAACTGTCGTAACTAATTGACGACTTATGACCGTAAAATTATTGAGCAATAAAACATTCAGTATAACAAGTTTTTACCACTTCGCCAACTTTATATAAATTTAGAAAAGAAAAAAAATAGAAAACATCGCACGACAAAACAAAAATTCTTACAACTAATCCACAACTAATGAACGACAAGTTATAAGCATCGAAAAATTTAACTATTTTTCGGAAAAACTGTATAGATTCTATCGATAATAATAGGATATGAAGAAAATTTGAAAAGAAAAATTCTTCTGTACAATAGCCATCTAACTTATGAGCCAACACAGAATTTGATTCATCCGATTGCCTGTAAGGATTCTAGATTACTAATTTAATTCACTGGAAAGAGTACCCGGGAGGAGCACACAGCACATTTCACAATGCAGCTTAAAGCTATAAATGTACAAACAAAAATACAACACAACTACTATGTTAAAAAAAAAAATAGAAACAATCAACTTTCCAATCGCATATTCCAGTAATTTCTTTGCTTTTGAACTAGAATTCTAATTGTAATGCTTAAGTATAGAGGAAAAATAAAACTACTTTGGTATATTTTCGAAGAAAATGTATAACGTCTATTTTGTCGATAGTATCGATTGTTTTAAACTATCGGCGATAGTATCGGTGGTAAAAATAAAACTATTGATACTATCGATAGACTATCGATGTGTGTCCAACACTATAGTAAACCATTCAATATAATGAGTTTTTAACCTTTCTAGGGGGTGTTTCGTAAACTTCATATGAATTTGGCAAATTAGCACAAAATTTTTTAATTAAAAATAATTGTATGCAGTATTTTCTATTTAAATTTGGTAATCATTATTTACTTCTTCGAAAGGTTAAAACAAAAAGAAAGTTGATATTTAATCTAGAAATTTCTTCAAAAGATTTATTCGCATTCGTAGGTTGCAGCTCATGTGCAAAGCACTTTACAGTCCGATAACCTACACCACAGAATGGTATTTCTGATGGGAATGAACATTGGACTACATGCCCATCAAATTGCCTTACGAGTTTTGGACATGATTCCCTCGCCTGGATCTTCCCTACTGAATAGGGAAAAATCTATCAAACCAAAAGAAGACTCATGGTTTGATTCGAGCTGGAAAGAAACTATCCGGATTAGAGAAGTAAGTTTCCGTTGTTACAAGGCAAACCCCACTGAGGAAAAACGTAATAAGTTCAAACAAGCTAGAAAGATCTGTAACGTCCATATTCGACGAAACAAATTTTTGCATAACCAAAAATTAAGGCAAAAAATACTATACAATGTCCCAAAAGTAGTCAAAATTTTTTATCATTTGCAAAAAACATACGAAATACTTCTTCGTCTTCGGTTCCGACGCTCGTTTTCAATGACACCCCTGCTGTTAGCTCGTTAGAGAAAGCCAATTTGCTTGCAGCACAGTTTGCTGTTAATTCGACGTTGCCAGTAAGTGTTATGACTCCTCGTATAATTGAGAGCGCTAATGATTTCATGGGACGAATCTTCTTTCGCACTCGTGCAGTTGCAAGAGTTCTTAAGGAACTTGATGTGCACAAATCCGCTGGCCCGGATCGTATTCCTCCTATTGTTCTGAAGAGGTGTTCTTCTACGCTGGCAAAACCACTGCGTAAGATTTTCCATCTGTCCTACTCTACTGGTCTCGTTCCAAGTGGATGGAAAACAGCATTTCTCCAGCCTGTCCCTAAAAAAGGTGAATCTTCTTCACCCTCTAACTATCGTCCAATTCCACTTACGTCCCTTCTTTCCAAGGTCATGGAAACGCTGATTAATCATCAGCTTAAGAAATATCTTGAAGAACGATAGCTTCGAAATGACCGGCAGTATGGCTTTCGTAGCAATAGGTCCACTGGTGATCTGATGGTATATCTCACCGAACAGTGGAACAAATCTTTACACCGTTTTGGTGAAAGTAAAATTATTGCACTTGATATTTCAAAAGCGTTTGATAGAGTTTGGCATCAAGCTCTCTTATCGAAAATGCGTGCATTTGGTATCGATGAATCTCTTCTTGGTTGGATTAGAAATTACCTTTCGGACCGCTCAATACAAGTCGTATTGGATGGTTTTAAGTCTGATATTCATAAAATAAACGTTTGTGTGCCCCAGGGCTCCGTTTTGTCTCCGACCCTCTTTCTGATATTCATCAATAATCTTTTGACTCAAACTTCTAATCAATTAAATTGTTTTGCTGACGACAATACCCTCAGCTTTTCATATTCGTTTCTAGAGTCACATCCTTGTCCTTCGGATGTGGATTTAGAACGGCAGCGTATGATAAGCTCATTAAATTCTGATCTCAACAGCATTGTCCAATGGGGAATCAAAAACCGCATAGAATTTAATGCTTCAAAAACCCAATGCTGTCTCTTGTCGTTGAAGCGGAACCCGCTCCCCATGCCGCTATACATGAGCGGTACTTGCATTGAAGAAACCGAACAACTCTCAGTTCTCGGTATGTGCATCATAGACCACCTCTTGGGGAATGACCACATATTCAACGTCGCCAAAAATGCTGCTAAATGTTTAGGTTTTCTTCGGCGATGCAAGACATTTTTCTCCCCTTCTGATCTTACTGTAATCTACAAGGCCTTTATCCGTCCAAAGCTTGAGTACAACTCTCACATCTGGGCAGGTGCTCCTTTAACTCATCTGAATCTCTTGGATATAATTCAAAAAAGAGCTTTAAAAATGATAGGTGATATAAGTATAACAGAAACAATTACAACTCTGGAACACCGCTGTAATGTTTCATGTCTCTCTCTATTTTATCGCTACTTCCACAAACAGTGTTCTAGTGAAATAGCCAGCTGCATTCCTCCCCTAAAACAATTCAACCATAATACTAGCGCTTTTACGAATGCTCATCAGTTTACCCTAGAGCCCAATTTGGGACGTACCGTCAAGTATAGAGATTCATTCTTTAGCTGCGCTACAAGAATGTGGAATGCTTTGCCTGGCTCTATTTTAACCTCCCATTTTGATATTCAGAAATTCAAAACCAAAGTGCATCGGTATCTCCTACTAAATCCTTCCCTATTTTCCTAACGCTCGCACTGTGTTAAAACATTTTAAGGGTAGTCCTTAACCTTACCAACCCTTCAGTTCGGAATGAGGAAACAATAGCTGCTGTGGCTGCTGCCACACAAATCAATCCAAGAGTTTCGACAACAAGCTTTTCTGCTCAAATGGGTATAAGCAGACAGTCATTGCAGTCAATTATGCACTATGATTTGGACTTATTGCCATATAAAATTCAAATGGCCAACAAACTGAACGCAGCAGACGTGCCGATTCGCTTGGAATTTTACCAGAAGATGCTTCAAATGGTGGAAGAGGATGGAAACATGTTGAAACATGTCCTTTAATGTCTGCCGAGGCCCATTTCGATTTAAACGGCAACATAAACAAACAAAATTGTTGAATATGGAGTGCTTCCAACTCACAGATACTCCATGAGACGGAAATGCATCCACTTCTTGTCACAGTGTCGTGTGCAGTTTCATCATGATGCACTGTCGGGCCCTACTTATTCGAAGAAAATGGTCACACCGTTACGGTAACTGGAGAATGTTACTTGAAGATGTTGAGAGAGTTTTTCTATCCAGAATTACGCCGAATGAAAATTTCTTTCAACTCTGTGTGGTTTCAGCAAGATGGTTGAACTCCTCACATAGCCCGGCCTGTTATGACAGAGTTGCGACGAAGATTTCCCAATAAGCTGATATCCAGAAACTCCACATTCCGTTGGCCCCACTAGGTCGCCTGCGACCTTACTGCACTTGACTTTTTCTTGTGGGTTTATTGCAAACAGGAAGTCTACGGAGCAAAACCAACAAATTTGAATGAACTAAAGCAATTTATTCGAGAAACAATTGCGGCTATTCCTGTCTCAACTCTCCAAGCAGTAATGAACAACTTTTTGGTAAGATGCCGCACATGCATCAACGAGCAGGGGGGCATTTAAAATCCATTATTTTTAAAACTAATTAAGCCCTATTTAATAAAATTGAATGAGTTTTAACATGAATAAAAGAAAAATGAATTCCATGCACTGAAAAAAAAGTTATTTGAGTTTCTTAATGTAGCAATATTCATCAGCCACCCTGTATATGTATGTTTTGATTACCTACTCATATCTAGAAGATGAAAACCCAAACATACATTTTTACTATGGAAGAAGATTGAAAATCTTGTCACCCATTGGGAAGATCCAATGCAAAGAAAACATAAACTTAAAAATTTTATGTATTTGTGCATATTATTTACTTAAATCTTAAAACAATATAACAACAAATCAATGGTTAGGATTTTATATTTCCTTAATATTTCTTTGTTCTTAAAATTAAAATAACAATAGTTTGTTTTTTTCTTAATTATTTATACTATTTAGACTAGCGACTTATTTGTTAAACCTTTTTGATACTTGAGATCAAAAGTATTTTTTTTTTTAATTTTAAAAATAATAGACAACATCTAAAATTAAGTTGATTTTCAATAAAGAATTAAAAAAGTTTGACTAGAATGCAAATAGGTATAGTTTGACATGATTTTTACATAATTTCCCTAACCTATTTTTTTTTTTTTGGCTAAATTCTGTAACAAAATGAATAAATTCACAGCCACTGTTGCATAATATAATCAATGTAATTATTTTGAGAACTCTTTGGCGTGCATAGGCATTCATTTGATAATTTACGCTGCATCCATGGTACGTAGTTAGCCAGCTTTGTATAGATACCTGGGAAGTTGGGTCTTGCACAGCCTCGGCCCCATGAAACGACACCAATGATTTCAGTGCTGCCAGCTGCTGCTTCTCTCAACATTGGACCACCACTGTCACCCTGAGAAAAATAAAATAATTATATTAGAATAATTTCAATCTTTTTTTTTTCGGAATGGTCAAATTACTTGGCAAGCATCAATTTTTCCATCATGATAACCAGCACACATCATGTTGTCGGTTATGCGTTTTTTGCCATAACCAGCATCCTTACATTGTTCCTGAGACCAAACTGGCACCGAAACTGATTGTAAAATTGGTGAGGTTTTTTCCTTTTCTCCGGTCTTACCCCAACCAGCAACTAGGCCAACAACTCCTGAGTAATCAGACTCACCTAAAATAATCAATATGTTAAACATTTCGTTTAGTGGCTAGAAGCATATAGCTTTAGTTGAGACTTCAGTGATTTTAAAATGAAAGACTTGAGACAATAACTATTTAAAAAGCATAAAGCAGAAGACTTTTGGGGTGAACTCAAGAAAGCACCATCGAATGGCAAAAAAGGTAACGTGGTTAAAAGAAAGCGTAACATAGCATATTTGGCATTGCCATAAATATTTCACGAGATGCAATGCCAAACATTATAATTAAAAAATAATGAATTATTGCAAAATTTTGATTGAAATGAAAGCCTCCTTAATTTAAGAAGTTGCCATGTTAATTCAACAAAAAATTGGATAAACAATGAAATTAGAAGCATTTTGACATGTTCGTGTGTTCAAATTTAACTGAATTAAATTTTTTTTTAACAAATTATCTGGTAAGACTCCATTTTACTAAATATCCATTTGACTTAAAGTTTCAAATAAACGGTGTTTTTTGAGACGTCGTGTGGTTTTCAATCTGGCAATACTTTTTTCGGAGTTGGTCTTTTTGACAGTTGTCACCTGATTTATGCTCAATTTGGTTTGCCATTTCATAATGAGTAGCCAAACGACCATCAAGTGCGCTGCACGTTCGGTGAATTGGTCCAAAACGAGATGGCCACCGATCCCGATTTTCACAGGAAAATTTTGTTCAGCGATGAAACTCATTTTTGGTTGAATGGGTACGTTAATTAGCAAAACTTTCGTATTTGGAGTGATCATAATCCACAAGCCATTGTTGATAGACACCGTTACATCCCCAAAAATCACTGTTTGGTGTGCTCTAGTGGGCAGAGGGAATCATTGGTCCATATTTCTTCAAAAATGAAGCCAACCATAATGTTAGAGTCAATGGGGAACGATATAGAGCCATGATTAATGACTTTTTCGTGCCTAATTTGGAGGTTGTTGATGTGGACTACCTTTGGTTCCAACAAGACAGCGCGGCGCTACATGCCAAACAGCCAATGAAACAATCAATTTATTGAAGGAAACTTTTGGTGAGCGCACTATCTCGCGTCATGGGCCTGTGGCGTGGCTTCCAAGATTGTGCGATTTAACACCGCTGAACTATTTTTTTTGGGGTTATGTGAAGTTGATTGTCTACGCAAATAATACCGAGACAATTGACGCCTTGGAAGAGAATATTCGGTGCGTTATTGCTGACATACGGCCCGAATTGCTGCAAAAAGTATTCGAAAGTTGGGTCTCTCGGCTGGAATTTATTCGCGGCCGCCGCCGCGGCCACTTGTCCAAAAATTATTTTTAAAACAAAATGGCAAACCCTTAGCTTTATAATAAAGCTAAATTCTTGGCCATAACATTAAATTATATGCGTTTTATTTCTTCTTGAAAACCACACGTCTTAAAAAAAACACCCTTTACAACCAAAAACAATATAAGCTACTTTATAATTTATATTTACTTACCACCATTTGGCAAACAAGCCGGCTGCACTTTTGGTCCAAACTGAACAGGCCGATCCAATTCAATCAGCGCAACATCATTATTGAATGACACAACATCGAAGTACTCATGATCGTGGATAGCCTTGATGCGACGAATTTCTGTGTAATCCTTGGAAATCTCATGTCCTCCAAGGTAGACGCGAATCTCATTCGGACTAAAACTATAAACACAATGAGCCGCAGTTACTAGGAAGTTCTGCGAAATCAACGTAGCTCCACAATAAAGTTTTCCCTGACGCCATAGTCCGGCTAGCCAAGGCTGTGCATGTGGTGCTGAAACTTTTCCACCTACGACTCGATTTGAACGGCCCTGAACCCCGCAAACTGTGAAAGATAAAATAAGAAAAATGTATGTTGTTCAGCAAAGGTTAGCAAAGTACATTGAATTGTTGCAAGTTAAGTTCGTCAGAGCTTTATAAGCATTATAATCGAAACAATAGATAGATACGGTGCGAATGCGATCTACGCGTTCATGGCAAAACATTGTCACAGAAACATAAACATTGTGTGTCTGGATGTTTGCACATTCGAAAGAGTCAAGTTTAAGGTTGCACAGGCATCGAAGATTGTTCATAATTCGAATAGGTGTTTGTCTTCGAGTGATAGATGTTTTTTTTTGTGCGTTTTGCTTTTGAAGTTTATTGTATAAAAGTGTAGACAAAGCTTGTATAAATAATCGGACAGCGACATTGTATTTGACAGAATGAGCCAGATTATGCGGCATTTTGGAAAAGGTGATTGCCAGCGACAAGTGCGAAGTTTTTGACCTTTTAAAATATGTTGGGATAGTTTAGATGATCTTGTAAGTTCAATGAAGTTCACAAAACGGAATTTCCGTTATTGATTTTGAAAAAAAAAATATATTGCACTCGGATGGGAAAAGAAATGAATCATTATATTAACCAATGATGAATCTATGATTGATTGATTGCGCTGACAGGTGGAGTTTAATAAGTTGATTTAATCAGGGTCACACTTTGAATGTCTTTTTGAATTGAATGAAGAAATAAGATTATTTTGGAAATTTTGATTGGGATTGCATTTTCTTTCATTTGGGAATTTCATTCATGTAAAAAAGATTTTGAGATATGATTAGAAGTAATCTGCATGTAAGCTTAACATTCCAACACAATTGTACAAGTGATTAAAATATTTAAATTAATTGAACTATAACTTGAAGCAAATGATACCAACTAATCAATTGTTTCATTGAATCCAGATGAAAAAATGTAAACTCTAACCTAAAAGTTGATTTCTGTGTGATTACAGCTATTACATAGCTGCCACGCCTCCTTAGTGGCATTCAATTTTAATTTAAAACACTTCTGCCCAGCTGGGGCTCAAACATAGACCAAGCGTTTTCACAGAACGAAGAAAAAGAATGAAACCGAATGTATAACAACAAACCTGTGATAAGCTATTAAAAATGCTAGTTGTTTAAAATTCAATTATCAAGCAATAAAACCTACCGCAATGCGTAGTATATATGACTCTGAAGACGCTTGATCTATGCTGACTCCAAAATTGAAATCTTTTTTAGTTCCAGTTGAAAAGTTAGATTTAATGATCATTGTACTACAAAAATTGATTAGGACACAGGCCTCGAAAGGTATTTATTGGCCATCAACGGTACGGAAATAATGCAAATTTAGTGGTGCGAAAGCTCGTGAAGAACTATAACCTAAAAACTCTCAACTATTCTTATATCGTTATAGGAAAGAAGGAGACTTGCAATTTTCTGCAGAATCCGAAAGACTTCACAATTTTTCGCAAGAATAAAAAACCATCAGCGTGACAGTCGTAATACACACTAACCATAAACCTTAAGTGGAACTGGACGTTGGTTAATGAGATAATTAAAGTTTTAACAATTTAAGTTACTTGAGCATTTTTAAACTCGTACGCATCAGTTTTCTAATTCATAAAAACTTCACTAACGCCAAAATGAATTTTTTAAATTGTTAATCAAAAATTGAAAACCTTACTTAATTAACCCAAACTACACGTGGCTAAAGAAAGTGCTGCTAAGGGAGACATCTTGAGATTTTCCAAGAGTTAATGCCAAGTGTGCTGTGCTATTAATGTGAAGTGTGCTGATGAATGCAATCTCGAAAGAAATTACAAAAACCAAAACATTACCATCATGTCAGATGGCCAGGCCGCACTCAAAGCACTAAACTCATACACCATCAGTTCCAAACTGGTATGGGAATGTGTGGGCAGGCTTAACAAATTGGGCAAGAATAATAATGTCACACTTCATTGGGTACCGGGCCACATTGGCATTCAGGGCAATGAAGAGGCAGACTCCTTAGCAAAAATAGGAGCAACAACACCGCTAACGGGGACAGAACGCTACTGTTGAATAGGAGAAAACGTGATTAAAAATCAAATCAAAACAGAAGAGGAGGCAAAAAGACTAAAAATCTGGAACGAACTCCCAAAGCTGAGACAAGAGAAACTCCTATACTAAAGGAAGCTACAATCAGGAAGGCTTTCTATCCTGCATTAGCTTAAGTAGGAACAAACTCAGAATTATAACGGGTCTCCTCACTGGCCACTGCAAGCTTTAAAGACATCTTAGTATCCTTGGCCTAGTAAGCAGTGCCATGTGCAGATTCTGCAACACCTATGACGAGACACCGGACCACATAAGGGGTAAATGTGATGCACTCATGCACCAAGGACATAGAAATTTGGGCAACCACCAGATAGAAGAGAGCAAATTATCCTCTCTAAAAACACTCCAAATCCTCAACTTTCTTAAAGGAACTAATTTGGAGGACGAGCTGTAGAATGAGAAATTTCAACCAGTTCTAGAAGGAGGGCATCACAATAGATTTTAAGGTCGCAGTGTAAAGTTACCCAACAACATTAATTCATTGAAAACCTGACGGAGCCATGTATTCTGGGTTTCAAGAAAATTAAAAATTACGAAATCTACTTCCCTAGTAGATTTTAATTTTTGGGTATATGAAGTGTTTGTATATGAAAGTTATGAAATTAATTAATTCTTTGAACTCTCAAATTTACGCAAGTACTGTTGTCCAAAGAAAAAACATACTCTAAGCGAAGCTGGCCAGGGTTCCCAAAAGGAAGTGTTTTCAAAAACTGTCATCAGAAATAACTTGATTAATAAATCAAATAAGTGAATATCCTTTTGGCTTTCAGAAAATGTAAGCAAAAATGTATTGTATGAATTGGCTTTTGTTTTCGATTTTAAGTATTTTTTTTGTTAATTGTTCCTCCCCCGCCCCC
The DNA here is from genome assembly GCA_932273885.2 of Leucozona laternaria. Taxonomy (NCBI): domain Eukaryota; kingdom Metazoa; phylum Arthropoda; class Insecta; order Diptera; family Syrphidae; genus Leucozona; species Leucozona laternaria. The sequence continues at coordinate 179,227,029 of OW026366.1, read as the reverse complement.
CTTTCCACTAGCGTGAAATTCTGGCCCATTACAAATCTTGAGTTCTATTTATTTCACAAATGTTTACAATTTAAAAAAATTCTTCAACTTTGTTTTGAAATAATTCAAAACAATTATGTATTTGGAATTTGTTTTTGGAAATATGTATGTAATATTATTTAAACTTATTAGAAGCTTCTTTATAAAAAAATAGGTTACATTGGTTTAACCGATATTAAGAAAGTCGCAAATCAAAAAAAGTTTCTGTGGTAGGTACTGTACATCTTTTGGTAAATTTTGTCCTACTTAACTTGGCCACAGAACAAATTTTATCAAAATTTTAGAAGCCATTTTTCATTAAAACAAAATTTCTTTCAAAGTTATATAACGGCTATTTGGTAGGTAAAGTAATTTTTGATTCCAGAACAATAATTTAAAATCCAAGATAGTGTTAACTTTGAGAAAAAAACGACCAAGTCGTTTTGAAATACTACTTGTTATACTATCCTTTCTGAGCCTGGACTATGATTTTATGATTTGAAATTTTGGAATTTGTAACGTCTCTAATCCAAATGGTTAAGCACTTAAATGCCCAGTTTTTCAGTGGTATGAGTTATACTAGAGTTAACTTACTCTAGAAGTAGTTTTTCGGTGGTGAAAACGCATGAGGAAAAACTAAACAAACCCGTTGGATAAAACATCAAAAGCATCAACAAATTTAATGAGTTAACTCGGGTTTAACTGCAAAATTGGGACCTAAGTACCTATCTTATATAAAAATAGAAGCACTCCAGCTAATTTGAATGTTTTAATTAATCAATATAAAGAAAATTTGCGATAATTTTGATATCGCATCGTATTATTGGGTCTTATAGTCTAGACTCTAGACTCTAAAATAAATTAATTTTCTTAACTAAAATTAAACAATTATACTAATTCCTGTCCTCAATTTCTTTAAAAAAAAAATCATGATTAGTTTAGTATTCGGCTCATAAAATTTGTTGATCAAATATTAAATTGATAAAAATTTCGAAATATGCTTAGAACTTTTTACAACAATATTTTCAAACAAAAGTATTGCCAGAGCTTTAAATATGTGAACTTCGTGTAATTTAAAAAAATTACATTCAGATATATTTTATTATTAAATAACACATACCACTTAAGATTTAAATTGAGAACTTTCAAAACATTGGTGATTGTTTCGAGCACTTTAAGCAGTTCCTCTTTCAACTGTTTTTGGTAAGTATAGCGACAGGGTATAATCGAACGTAAGTTACACAAAGAAAGTGGAAATAATCTCAAGTCTTGCTCAAAGTTCTCATGATATATTGAGTTTCACATGAAAGCCGTTAAAATTGTCTTTTACACTCTCTCCTTCTCATCAAATGCTCTGGAGAAGTGCTGGTGGGCACTTTCAAGAGAATTCCCTTCATACAGTCTGAAAATTTCCTCTTTGACCCACAATTTTTTTCTTATTTCCCACCGAATAAAAGAAGGTATTTTCACTAAACAAAGAAGTCTTCTATATTATTGGAGGAATTGAAGGAAGTGGTTATCACTTAAAAAAATAACTTTAATAAGTTTCTTAATAAAAATTTTTATATATTAATTCTAATAATTTTATTATTTCAGTTGAAATAAAGAGTTCTTGAGTTATCTTTTAGAGGAAATCAATTTTTTAATTTTGATAAATACTATGGCGCAAAATTTTAAACTATTTAGCATGATGTTAAATCGTTTTTAGTATGATTCTAGGTTAAAAAGAGGATTTTTCAAATTTTAAACGAGTCCCACTACCTTTTTAACATTTTACTAAAGTTAAAATCACCAAACGGCTATTTTATCTATTTAGTATCATACTAACTCCATAATGACATAGACAAATTTTAAAAAGGCATGTTTGCCTTCTTTTTTCGACGAAATGTCAGTGTTTTAGGCGCGTTCAGCTTTAGTTTCGTAAGAAAATAGGTTCAGTATGATACAAATTAAAAAGTATTTAAAACTAAGCGGTTATTTTTCGTCTCTTTTCAAAGTAAAATTTGATAGAGAAGCAATTACTCACAACATGAGTCGGTTTTCCCTTTCTCCCTTTAAAGGTAGAAAATCCCCTAGAAAGAGATTTTTCTCATAACCCCCAGGCACTGCTCTAGAGCCTTTTCACTTACAAACAAATTCAACTACACATGTGTCATCCCAAGATAACAAAATTAAAATGCAATATATCGACAAAATTATGTAAACAAAATAAAATAAATCAAGAATTTACATTTCCGAACTCATCAGTCATCGTAAACCAGATCTAACAAATTAGACAATTTTCCACAAGTTCATTACTGTGTCACCCACAAGCCACAACACACATAACACAATGTTTACATTTAACAAACAAAAACACCTTCTTCACCTTGATACAAAAATTACATTATGTTAAACAAGTTCCGAAAGATAATAATTACTTTTTAATGTCTTCATCAACAAAAAACACGTTCGCTACTTCAAAGTTTTTTTTTTGTTATCAAAACTGAATGATAAATGACATATTACTAAAATATTAACATATGCGATAAATATTTAAATTCTATGAATATTTAATAAACAAAAACAAACGTACCACAATTGCAAGGGTTCACCAGACGTGAAGACGGTATCGCGAACGCGCTCATAACACCAAAGATTAGAAATATAAGAGTGATCATTGGTTTGGTAAGCATTTCACAGGTTTATTTTCTCACAGTAAGTCTTAAAAATGATATAAGTTATAGTAATTTATTTTTTTTTTAAAAAAAAGATCGCGATGAAAAACGCTATTTCCAAAAGGGATAATGTGTTCTAGTAACAGTTTTTTTTTTTTTGTTTAATTATTTGAAGATCTCAATTTAATGTGGAACTATTTTTGTTTAATTAAAGATCAGTAACGACATCAAGTATAGGTACTTTTAAAACAAATAATTATAGAACGAATGTGCAATGAGATCCTCACTGTCTAAAATCACAAATCGAATTGACATTTATATGAATTAAAAATTGCTACTTATGTTCGACGGAATTTGGCGGTTAAAACATTTAAAATCCAACAATTTTCCAACACATACGCGCGTTTACCTATAGCAAAAAAAAAAAAAAAAAATAATAATAAAACAAGCCAATAAATTGTGGTATCTCGCGGATACTCATATAGAGTGTATCTGTCGCGCTTGCTCGAAGCGGCTAGAGTTGCATTCAATTCTGCGAGAGTGAGAGATAAAAATTCAAAAAGCGCGTATCTGTGAGATAGTGTTAGAGAAGTGTCCTTGGCTTTTTGGAGTCGCTTTTCTACTTAACTTAACACGACCGCGCACCGCCTCGACTTGATAAGCAGCCCACTATAAGCGATGAACTTTGTTTTGTTTATATTCTATAGCGACTTGTACTTTTTTGAGATACATTTATAGATATACAAGCAGCGACTATTATAATATTGTGTTTCACCTTACTCCCTCATGGTGGTTTTTATTTTGTTTTTGTGGATTGTCAAAGTTTTTTTTTTATTGTTTTAATGAAGCTTTTTAGCAGCATTGATGATGAATACACAACTCACAATAATTATTGTTGGGGTAGGTGGAGTAGGTGTGTGTCTGTATAGTATTGTCAGTCGGTCAAAATTGTTATAAACAAAAACTATCTGAAGGACGCCGCCTTTGAAGTATTCACACTATGGCATATGATGGTTTAATTGGTTTGATTTGTCCATCATTGAGGGTTGCAAGTTGTTATAGGGAAATGCAATTTTCAACTCGACTTTGACATAATTATTTTTTCAATAATATTGTTTTTTTTTTTTCCATCATGGCCATGAGTATATAGATGCAAAGATACTTAAAAAAAAAAATATATAGTTCTGCATGGATTGCAGCGGGAATTCAGGTCAGGGAGTATAATATTCTCAAGGAGTTCAGATTTGTTTAATTTGTTTTTTTTTTTTTTATTTTGCAAAAACAAACTGCATATCCAGGTGAAAGTGTTGGGAGATAAAAAGTTTGGTGTTGGTGTCGAAGTTGTGATACTAAACCTTTTTAATTGATTTTTTTACATAATGTACATAATGGAGTCTGAAGATGATCTCTGGACCCAAATATTCAAAGAGAGTATTACATCAGTTCTCTGCTGTGATGTCTTATGAGCTGCGAGAGGGAGCCATCGGAGAAGTAGTATAATAGTGGAAATACCAACCAAAACCAGCAATATTGTTCGCACGTGGATTTAGGTTGTTTTGATTATCCGGAAATTATGTCATTATATTCTCTCATCGATTAAATTGCTGTTTTGGTGTTTTTTTGTTTTATATACCTTCGAAACTACTTGGGGATGCATTGTGGTTTTGAAAAAGGTGTTGCACAATTTGATGAATTTAAGTAGGACAAGTTGGAATATACATAACAATACATGTATAAATATTAAACGATTGTAATTAAGATACGTTTTTCGTTGCACTATATTCATAACAAGAGTGATTCATTGAACTCTAAACTTGGACTGATATTAATTATTTTTAAAGGTGTTTTTTTAGACATGTGGTTTTCAAGAAGAAATAAAACACATATAATTTAATCTTATGGCCAAGAATTTAGCTTTATTAAAAAGATAAGGGTTTGCCATAATGCTTTTAAAATGATTTCGGGCAAGTGGCCGCCGCAGCTGGCTCAAATAAATTCCAGCCGAAAGGTCCAATTTTCGATAGCTGCAATTGTTGCGCGCGATGTCTCATTCGGGTCTTCTTCGATACTCTGCTCCACAGCAGCAATAGCACCTTCAGTGCGCACTGTACGGTGTCTCTGAGGATGTGCATTATCCACTAGAGTAAACGTGGTGCAAAATCGATCCATGGTTCCTCGAATTTATGCGATTATGTCGACCGAATATTGGACGCAGCGCGTGATGCGTCGCGCAAACCGAACCATTATTTTGGTAGTAAATTTTCACGATTTGCAAACGTTGTTCAGGAGTAAGTCTATTCATTATGAAATGGCAAACCAAACTGAGTATAAATCAAGTGACACATGTTAAAAAGACTTACTCGGAAAAAAGTATTGCCAGATTGAAAATCACACGTCTAAAAAAAACACTCTTTATATCATCTGTGGAAAGCCTGATGATACAGCTGCATTGATGATATAAAAACAGTGCTTGTTTTGGATTCACAAAAACTCGAAGTTGAGACTTCAATAAACCCGAAATTACGTGTGAGCAATTGGTCTCCCCTTCTAATCTAGCTGTAGTCTACGAAGCCTCTTTATTCATGTAATACGAATACGATCCTTGAATTTATGTTGGGGATGATTTGCCGCACCTCACGAATGTTGAACGCTTTACTCGATTCTATATTTACCTTTCATTTTAAACCTTTCCCAATTATTCTAATGCTCTAACTGTCTTCAATCATTTTAGGGATGTTCAAAACCCCTTTTGTGCAAAAAAATAATAGAAACAGATTGGATCTACATTATGGTTTTTATAATGTTATCTCTTATCTCCAACAAATCTGAAATAAATTTCGACTATTATTATTCTTATAACTTCGATGACGTCTTGTCAGTCTGCAGGAGCGATTTTCTTCAAACTTGGTACTGAAGGGTTTAGGGTGATATTCAAGCGAAAATTTAATTTGTTGAGCTCTAAAAATAATTGACTTATAATTATTGAAAACAAAAATCGTGTACTATTTAACTACGTTTTGGTAAAAATAAAAAAAAAAATAAAACTTATTCCGTCTACTAATGAACAATCCCATTAGCAGCGAATGATTAAAGAGCGTGCGTCTAAGGCCCAGTTTTTCAGTGGTGAGTTAAACCAGAGTTAAGTAACCTAAGAAGTTCCCACAGTTAACTGAGGAAGCAGTTGCTCGGTGGATAATGCATGCAGAGCGACTTATCAAGCTCGGTTGATAAAACATCAAAATCCTGAGTTAACTCACCAAATTTGATGAGTTAACTCAGGGTTAACTTTAATCTCACACTAAAAATTGGACCCTAGAAGCATTTCTCTATGGACAGCGGGAGGTCTGTACAATATAAATGAATTTTTGATGAACTGACGGCCCACCTATACCGCCTAAATAACCTATACCTTACTCATTTCACATGTGTCTAATATGGAATCAAATCTGTGTAAGATTGGTCTAAGACCTTAAACAACTGTACAATGGATCATCTTCGATACCTTGCCAATACCAAGTTGGGTGATTAGCTAAGTGTTTGTGCCTTCAAGAACTTTCCAATTGGCGTATGTCCCTAACTCTTGCGGTTTATTTCGATTTCTATAGTTACAAGGAAATATTTAACAGAGCGAAAGGCATTTGTTGGCAAAGGTGGGGGTAGGTGCGGAGAAGGGGGAAGGTTTCGTTTTTTTTTTAAGGTCTACAACAACTTTCAGTGAATTTCATTCCGTATTTTACAAATTTGTTTCAGTTTAAATGCAGGTATGTATACATAGATGTTATATACCCAAAATAAATATTTAAAAAAAAAAATTACTTTTTTATAATTTCCCAAAAACTAATAAACCTTAAACCATCTGGTTCTTAGCGGTTGAGTAAAAATTAAAAAAAAAGGATTGAATATTAAGACGCAAATTAGTATCTAATAACACAGAATTGTCCAAACAAATCAGTATAAATTCTTACAATGGATTTCAATTTTTTTTTTTTTTTAATTTTAAGCTTAGAATATTTTTCACAAATTTGTATTCAAATAACTTTATTTTGTAATAAAATAAAATAAAGTGTTTATATGGGTTCAAAAAAAAATGGTAACAAGTCAATGTTTTAGAAAATCACTCTTCATGCGTAAAGGGGTTTGGAGAAAAGTCCTCTTCGTCTCATTTGATTTTTTTTTTTAAGAAAATGCTTCAGAATATCATTTCACAAAGCAATGTCGTTTATCTTTTAAACTCCGTTTATTAGCGGTGATGTTCATCTAGCACGGCCATCGCAAAAAAAATAAGAACGCCTTCTGTTAATTGAGGCTATGTCTGATAATGATCGAAATGATATATGGCAAAACGAGAGAGCTAGTTATGGTGGCTAAAAGATTTATTTTCTTTTTATTCTTTAAGTAAATTGTGCAAAATATTAAAAAGCCTGATGTTAATGTACGATAGTACGATACCCCGTACCAATTTTCTTTCTTTAAAGCTATTTACTAAAATGTTCTAAGTGTTAAACAAGTTTTAACTAGTTTAATTTCAAAACCTATTTTCTTAATAAAGTACAACTCAACACGTCTAAAACAGTGATAGTACGTGCAAAAAAGTAAGGAAACATCCCTTTTTCATATTTTTCATTGTCAAAGTGACATAAGTGGAGCTATTTTATGATAAATTATAGACTAAAAAGATAAAATTGTCGTTTAGTGATATTAATTTTAGTAAAAAAGATAGTATGATGCTAACTGGTATAAAATTTGGAACTTTCTCTTTTTAACCTAGCATCGTACCAAAAATTCTTTAGCACCGTAAGAAATGAGAATTAAAAGCAGCAAGAGGAGAAGAAAAGCTGAAATAAATCGTTCAAAATTTGAAGGTGATATATTACGATGTTAAAGCATTTTCATGTGCAAGCATCTATGCTGGAGGTAGAGTGAAAAAAAACGTGAACCTTCGTGTGCAACGTTACGTCATGCAACGTTACGATCTGCATACTAGGATGGGAGCGTTTAGTGAAAAAAATCTTAAGATCCCCTTCAGGCAAAAACAAGTCCGTTTTGGATCCGCTTACGTTGATGTTTACACATATTAACCGTGAGTCCCGGCACTCACACAATTTTAAATTTTAAGCGAATAAGCATTCCATATCCATAGCTCTTTAGCATTTTATTAAAGTTAGAAACACCAAATGCTTATTTTATCGTTTTCATATATCTGAATTACTTTATATGTAACTGAACATGAACTCTCACTGTTATAGGTGTGTTGCTGGTGTTTATTAACAAAATAGTTAAACAAAATTTAAAACAAAGAACAATTTAGTCACGAACTCTAAAGTTAAAATACTGTTAAGAGTATCATGCGAATAATTTACCATTATAGATTGTTAAACGTTTTGCGCCATTATTAGTTATAACTCCCTTTAGACATGGTAATTGTTTAATAGGTTAGTAAGTTATGTAATGAAAAATTATAAACCATTAGTTTTGGTCTAAAGCGATTTTGTGAAGACAATACAAAACATACATATGTTGATATTTTTTTTTTTTTATTATTCTTAATATTGTGGCAGTAGTTCTGATGGCTACCGGAAATTATGCCAGAATATATTTTTTTGACATACCTACACATTTTTGCAGGCTAAAAATTGTATTAAAGACAAGAAAACTTGGATTGGAATTTGTACCAGAGTGACATGGAAAAAATTCACAGACTAAAATGCCAGATATTTTTTTTTTTGGTTTTTTTTACCAAACAACTTGCAGGCTATTTTTTTCGTTCCTGAAAACACTCCAGAAATTCTGGAAAGATTACCAGAATTTTATATGGAATTTTGTCTAGAGTATTTTTTCAAAAAAAATCTGGCGTAATTTCCGTGAGCCATTCTGATCTTTCTCCCCACTCTCAACTATTCCTTCAATGATGAAGTGTGCAAACTTAAAATAGCCAGAAACGGCTACGGCAGCCTTACGTTTCCAGGGTTGATTCTTTTTCTGTGGTGGAAATAATCCATTAGTGAAGTACACCGGACCAATAAAATAAACTGACTTACATCTTATCATCTGGTTTTTGGAGAGGGATTAGTTTGAGCTCAAATTCGTCATACTGCAATTATAAGTATCTTAGTTTTCGGAAAAAAAACTGATTTTATCACAGTTCGTTCAGAATTAACTAATTGGTTTACTAATTGGCGAAATGATTACACTGCGCAAATGTATTGGGGCATATTCATAGTCACTTTTAAACTCCAGTTTATCTTAGACCTGGGTTTATCCTATCTAAATAACATTGAATAAACTCCAGTCTAAGATAAACTGGAATTTAAGAGTGACTATGAATATGCCCCATTATGTTTAAATTCTGTGGGAGGATTTATTTTCAGTAAATGTAAAGAGTATTTTACTATTATTTAACTTTAATTCTTGATGTGTAAACATCTATGCTGGCGGTAGAGTGAAAAAAAAACGTGAGCGTTCGTGTGCAACGTTACGTCGTGCAACATTACGGTGTGCAACGTTACGATCTGCATACTAGGATGGGTGCGTTCAGTGAAAAAAAACCTTAATATCCCCTTCAAGCAAAAACAAGTCCGTTTTGGATCCGCTCACGTTGATATGTTTATACATATTAACCGTGAGTCCCGGCACTCACACAATTTTTTTTTAATTCACAACAGTTAACCTGCTTCATTGACAACATGCCGCCTCCACTGTGCATTAACGATGCTCTGATTATGAACATATTTTCTAGAAAAAAAACAATGGAGGCTCAAAAATCCATGTCCGTGCAGCAGCATGTTGAACACGACATGACCGCTATTCAAATCTTGGACATAAGATTTGACGTTTCACGTGTGTGAGAGTTCTTTTCTGGTTCTCGCTGAATGTATTGGTAAATGTTGAAGGAAAAAGGTAGAAGTAATGGTGAAATTTGAAATTAATTTTTGTATGTTTTCCTGTATGTAAAACGACATGACATAATTTGCCCAGTGGACAAAAAAATTCGCTGATTGTTCATTGGATTGTGGATGTTGGGCATCGGAATGCCCTGTGGAATCGGGGTGTAAACAAGACATAGAAGTTTCACTTCTTGCGTGTGTACACACTGATACATTCATATATTTTTTATAGAAACTTCATAAGCAGGAAGAGGATTTTGTTGACACATAAACTACAAAAATGAAAAATAGAACTTTAGTGTTCAAAAATGGTTTTTATTATTGTTTCATTCAAATAGCATTAGTTTTTAAAAAAAACTTTTAATTTCAAAACGAATCAACTACGTTTAGGGTATAGGGTTTTCAGGGTTACCAACAGAGATAATTTTATTTTAAAATTATTCCACTAAGGTCCACTTTTTCAGTGTGAGATTAAACTTAAACTATAGTTAATTCATCAAATTTGGTAGTTAACACAGGATTAAATGAATTTAATGCTTTTGATGTTTTATCTACTGTACTGAGTTTGTAAGACGTTCCGCATGCATTTTCCAACGAAAAAATGCTTGCTCAGTTTTCTGTGGGTTAATCTACTTCTAGATATAGCTACCTCTGGTTTAACTCACCACTGAAAAACTGAGTCTTAAAATTCTTAAATATCTGTTTATTGCAATGGAAGGAAAACTAGTTGGGTAAAGAATTTTACATTCGTGTGATGCGGCTAAAACTAAATATCTGTACTTAATGGTACGTCTAAAAATTCGGCTCGTAATATTCTTGCCACTAAAACCCTACAACTGTAGCATGTGCGTGTCACTGATAAATACATTTCAGATTTCAATGGAATCTTCCTTAAGCGGGTTAGAACTAGCTTAAAAGATTTCATCAGACAGAATAAAATTTACACAAAAAATAGTAAATAAACCACACCTTCCGTCTCGTTTTTTTTTTTTTTTTTTCTTCAAAGTGTTCCAATTACATAAATTTAATATAGTGACCCACTAATTTGGTTGAACCTATATCAAACACGAACACAAACTAAATCGTAATGTAACTGCAATTTGTCATAATTCAAATGCATCCCAATTAAATTTTAACAAATAAAATGCAAAACCATGTCGCAGTTGATTGTTATGATGGCTTGCGATGCGTAGCACCCAGACAGCTGTGAGAAAACTTGACACGCCATTTCTGAACTTTGCCAAAAAAAAAATACCGGAATTTCAGTATAACTGCCTGTCAGGCCTCCGTATTACTGTGCAAATTACATACATGCATAGATACAAAATCTAATTTAAATGCAAATATTTTACTTCCTAAAAAGCCTGATTTGGTCAGTGTCAGCTTATAACGGGGAGTATATACAAACACTTAAAATATTTAAACAATTTAAACTATAAAATTTATTGAACAACAATTTTTTTATGTTATGGCAATAAAATATTAAATTGAACGACTTTTTGATGGTTATAGTTCAATGTTCAAGTCGAACTTCCTTTGGCCCAAATAAAAGTCGAGAAGTAATAGTCTACGGCGGGCGGTAAAAGTATTTAGGTATGGAAAATTTCCTACAATTTTGAATGTCACACAAAATTGCATTGACTGTGATAATATTTGCATAAAAATTGCATCATTCACGTGCATAATCAGAACATTCATATATAGTGGTTTTGTGATCGGATTAGCTTAAGTCGCAGGCATTTAACAGAAGAGGAGGCATGAAATGATTGATAGGTTTTTGTGTAAATGTAATTTTTGCGACGCAACATTTTTAAAGGTTACAGAATACAATGGAAATTATTTCGATAATTCATGATGGGATTTACTTTTCAAAATACCTACAGATTAGGCAACAGATTAACATTCATGTCGATATATAATATTTTAAAACGAATTTATTGCTTATTGTCTCTCAATCAATAGTCTGAGATGAAGTGTTGTGTTTTTTTTTTTCTCTAAATATTTCATCTCCAAAATAAAACACGCATTGCAGTTTAAAAGAAGTGCTCCTCTTTTTAGCAAAAAACATTCTTTATGAAGATGCCAATCTTTCGTACGTATCACCCTCCAAAACCCATTTGTTTACATTGTTGTTTTTGTAATTTCGTTTTGTGTCCATCATTGACTTATTATATATGGACTGCTAGTTGGTTGTCAATTCCATACATAACCTGCGGAGATGATGGTTCCAGTTCTCAAAGCGAAATCAGCGACAAGTTCAGGCCTACCGACAATAATAAATACTATTTTTAGCGCCATCTGTTACATACTTCGCCTTAGAATGAAATTTCATTCAAAGAAGGTAAGGCCATCTATGGTCATAGGAAGTCATCAATCGGCGTAGTGTTGGGGGAGCACTGAAAAAAATCCTTTTTTGATTTATTTTATAAAACCTTTGATTTTAGAGTCATATTCGAAATAAAAGATTTTTCAATGAAATTTATTTTCTCCATTTCAAGAGATGTAGTGAAGGAAGATATTTTTAAAACAATATTTCAAGGAAAAATTCGTACAATCGTATTTATAAACGCCGTCTTACTTTAGACGGCCGTCCAAGTTATAAAAAACATTTTTAATGTCTGAAGTTTTCTAACTTTTTACCTACCTTAAGACAATGGAATCTATTGTCTAAACCTGCAATATTGCAATATTTTTGGTACACATCAAATAAAGTATTTTCCAACTATTTCGAAATAATTATAAATATAAAGTCTAAAATCTAATACATACGACTCGCCCACTAGGCAACTTCCGAGCAGCTTTTTAGATATCTTATTTTTCTTGAAAAAGTTCGTACTTATTCATAGGTTCATTCCTTTATTTTAAAATTCTGATATTTGTGCATTTCAGTCCAAAGTTCTGTCAAAGTTCATAAAAAAACAATAAAATTATACAAAAATGCCCAAAAATTTGGAGTAAAGGAACGAACCTTACTTTTAGTTTATCAGTAAAATTTATCTTAACCGAAATTGTAGAGGATTAGAATTCCCTATAAAAACGCGCTTAAACTGTGTACTTAAAACTACTAGGCGTTTTTTTTTGCAAGTCCATGTGGATTTGTCGAAAAACAACATCGGAACTAATTGTTTTACACGTAAATACAACAACAACTTAAATCTATATGGGATAATTATCGGGACTTACGTACTGTAAGTAAGAAGTCCCGATGTCGTTTTTTCGACAAATCCATATGGACTTGCAAAAAACACTCCTACTAAATATATTCAATATTCTTAGCAAAAAGTGTAAAGCAAAATACTACCTCTACTCATTTACTTTTCAAATCTGCCAGTTTCTGCTAATTTTATTTTATTTTATGAACTTCGACATGACTAAAATTTGTATGAATTAACAGTTTTGAAAATAAAGCGAGAAGTTGTTTGTAAAAAAAAGGAAATTTTCGGATTTGGTTAAGGGATTTTTTTTTTTCAAATAACCCTTAGCACTGGTTTGACATTTATTGTTTGTTTTTATTTTGCAATTTAGTTTCAGAATTCTTTTCGATGATGTTTATTTATTAGTATTTGCAATTTTTTCTCTAAACTCTGGCTTTATTGTGCATCTGCTGATGGCAAATGTTTGTGATTATCGTGCTGATGAGAATGAGACTCCTCAGAATGCGAACATCCGCCATGGCTGTGTTGATGACCAGAAAAAAGTTGTTGCAGTCCGAACATCAAACCAAATCCAACAATAAGTGCTAAATAAGCCAACAATCCGGATCGATCTTTTGACAAAATCTCGAAAAACACTACATAGAGCAGTGTGCCGTAGGCTAATCCTTGCAAAATAGCCGAAGGAATGCTGGACGCAGTTGTGTTGTGACTGCTTACTAGCATCCCAATGCCAATTCCAATCGGACTTACTACGGCAAACGTGAAGACAAAGAGTACAGAAAGATAAGTTCTGGTACGGGCAACAATCAATTCCACACCCACACAAAATGCCAGCACTAGTTTATGGGCTGAGACAGCGACAAACATAAACCAAACATTGCTCGCAGAGCCTTCAAGACCGATAGCCAGACCATCGAAGAGTTCGTGAACCGAGAGCGCCAGGACAATCGGAAGGCCACGCAAGGAAGATGCTATGATAGCATACTCACCCTCATTGGCTTTAAGCGGTAGGTGGCTGTGATGCTGATGATAGTGATGATTATGGCTGTGATGATGGGAATGATGACTGGGGGGATGATTTTGAGCATTTGCTTCAGTATCTGTCGCTGGCTGTGCTGTAGGACATATAGATTGATGTGTCCTCTGGTGATCGTTGTGTTGATACTTTTGATTTTCCATATCACTGGAATATAAATCTCGTGGTGATAAGGACTTTATAGTCTCATTATTAATACGACCACCACCATTGCCATTTGTCCTTGGATGATCCGAACCCGGCATCTGGGTAGCGTTATCTTCCTGGCATTTGTTAATATTGCGCATTATATGACTGGCGAATGCTATGACCCCGCTCGAATGCAGCCGTTTCCTCGTCTAAAATATCCCTGTTTCTATGGATGTAAGTGTGTATAAGCTCCTCTATTAGGAACATCAACAAAAATCCCCCGCACATAAGAACCTCAACAAAGGGGAATGTCATAGTCGGAAACGTTCCACATTCTTGTAGACCTTCAACAGTCTCCCGGACTTCGGGCAGCAGATGCAAAAAGGATGCCTCAAAAATACAACAAACACTTGACTAATGTTGCCGATCTTGCATTCGCATTGTTTGCCTTGCCTTTAAAGTGACGATTTATCAGGAACGGCGTCGCTCCACAAATCGTGGTGGCACAAAACAGAACCAACATGGCTGTTGCCTTAGCCATAGTTTGTTGTTATTAATTAAAAAAAGTATGAAAACAACCAATGAAGCAACCAATGAAGTCAACAAACAGCGGTAATGGTTATCGATTTAAGTGAAAGAAAATTTTATTTGCTCCTAGACAAGAAGTGAAAAATCTCAGTCACACAACGTGAAGGATGTCGGAAAGACAGAATGCATGTATTGAAGAAATTATAATATACAATTCGGAATTCATTTGTGTGAGGTGTTTTTCAGATAAAAATATTATTATAAACACTATCTGCACTATCGACGGAAAATAAAGGTTGGAAGTAAAGTTTCAATTTTGGTATTAATGACATCTCAAAAAATAACTAGTTTCCTTTGTAAAATTTGCGTTCAATGAAAGCACTTGACTAGATAAATGTAATCCCTTGTGTCTGTTGAACGTACCCAATGAAAAATTAAAGCAGATGGAAAAAAATCCTCGATACAAATGTCAAACAGTAGTATCTGTATTTTCCGATAGGACTGAACTCGGCGCTTGAAACGCTTAGCTTAAAGTGGCGTCAACGTGAAGTTGGCTCCTGGCAGTCCATATATAATAAGTCAATGGTGTCCATGAATAGATGTGAATTGCAATAACAATTTAACGGGGTGGGATTGTTTCGTTTTGCCAGAACAACCATTTTGTAAGTGGAAATAACGCAGCCATCTTTGAAAAAATTTCAACTCACCAGCTTTTCACCATGAAAATGGCGGATGTTAGGTGGGATATCGGGATGTGTTGAAAAAAACACAAATTTAATGGTGCTTAGTCTGATATTACACTACGAATTTCGCGTGATGAAACTTCTTTAAATTTTTCTTTGAAAATTCATCCTCTGAGTAGTAGTAGTAGTAGGATTTTCCAATTTTAAATGTGTTAGTATCGTACTATTTTTTAACATATTATTAAAGTTAAAATCACCAAATGGTTTTATTATATTTATAGCACCATACCCACTCAATATGTCACATATATGAAAAAAAGGTGTGTTTATTGTCTACTTTTTTGCACGAAATGATAGGCTTGAGTTTCGTAAGAAAATTTCTGAATTCAGAATTCTGAATTGTTGGAGCTTCTGATTGACCAGCTGTCGTAAAAAGTTCTGAAAATTCAGATGACATCTAACTTTAAATGACAGCTGGCCAATCAGAGGCTCCAAAAATTCAGAATTCTAAAAATTCAGATATGCGTTGAACGCGCACAGTCATGAAGCGAAGTCATGAGCACTATTGACTGACCAGCCACATTTCCAAAGAGGAATCGTACGATAATGTCTTCAGTAAAAATACTCAATATAAAGATGACAATGTTCCATACGTTTCACCCTCCGAAGGCCCTTTGTTTACATTGTTATTTTTGTAATTTCATCTAGTTTTGGTGAAAAGATGTGAATTGCAACAACAATAATTTAACGAGGCGTGTGAAGATCTCTACTGTCTATGAGTGAGGGTCTTACACTTATACATTCTCATTTTTCATCTGCAAACTGACATTTGAAGCTTGTAGGCAAGTTAAAATGGCTGCCGAGGATTCTCATCTTCATGTGGATCTCTGGTTTCCAGCTCTAATTTTGGTTCATACATTAGCCGTGTACAGTACTATTTTACACGCATAACAAATACAACATCGGCAGTAGGATTACGGCCGATAAAAGCTAAAATAGAATCCTACCGTGAGTGGATTATTGACGTTTATTCGAGTCTCGAATTGGATTTTGTTAGTTTCGTTCTAAGATGTTGGTACGATCGATAATCGAATTGTATCTCGATGGTTGTGTTCTTGAAGTAGTTAAAATTATAAATTTCCATTGGCCAGACAAAGCGATCTTTTTGATATTTTTTTTTTAGTTGCCCAGTTTATATATCTAAGAAATCAGAGAACTCCATATTTTCATTAATATAAAACTGTTATTCAGAAAAGTTAATTCGTTTTGCTATCAAAATGTGGGAATAAAATTTTTGTACTCGTTAATCGAAAACAAATTAGAATGAAAGTGAGGAAGGAAAATTTGTAAGTTCGCAGAGTTTTTACAAAGAGCAATTTTGTATTGTTGTTTTTCTTTGGTTCCCTTTTCATTGCAATGTTGCTTTTAAACACTTTCTTTCTAATTTTGTTCCTTTCTCCGCTTATGTTAAATGAGGTTTACTTCGTCAATACCAAATAAAATATAAACGGAAAATAAGTAAACCCACAAAAATTAAAGAGCGATAACACTTAAATTTTGTATACCTATGTATTTTGTATTGTTAAAATTCTGTTCAAATATGTCTGTCAAAAATCATGAATATCTAAAATAGTTAGCAAAACATGTATTTATTTATCCTACAAGAATTAACGCCCATCTACTGAATGTTTAGGAAACGACAAAATTTTATTCTGACCGTAATCTACGAACAAACCCCTGCTTTTGTATTTACTTTTTTATCGGTTGTGTTTTAATTGCCGGCTGCTAATTTCAATCGTCGCTTAACAGAAATGCCAAAAGAAAGGAAGAGGATCTGAATCCACCATATTTTCTTGAAAATTGTCCATTTTATTGAGTTTTTTTATTTAGTTTATTAGTTTTTGATTGAAGTAAATTTGTATTGCTACTGATTTTTGCAAAACTTTCTTCTATTTGTTGTTTTTTTTTAATTATTCTGACAGGTGTTTGTTCAATTGTACCAACATTGAAACATAAAAACCAGGCTACGGCGGGTGGGTTTTTTTGGGAATTTCTTACTGTATTATTATATATATAAAATCCCAAAAAAACACGGCTATTGACACGCTGTGGTTGTGTATGAATTTGTTCCTCAACAACCGCTCGTGGATTTTCTGAAACTTATATTCTAAAATTTCAATAAATCCTTCCATATGAAAATGAGCCTCACCGCTAAAGATGACTTTGTTTGAAAATTACTTTGCGAAACTTTTTTTTCAAATATTGCTCAACAGAGAAACCTAACCGATGCGTTTACTTTGCTGTAGCGCTCCATTGTCAATAACCCTGTACTGTCAGTTATTACTCCCTGAACAAAAAAGAATTTTGCAATTGCGGAACTGGAGCTGGAACAGCTGGCAAGAAGCGGCTGTACAGGTTTTTGTATATTTTAAAGAAAAAAAATCAAAGATGGAGTTCACTGCACAGGCTTTTTTTCTTTTCATTTATAACGATCGATTGTTTATTTTTTTCTAACAATTTGAAATGTTCAAAATGCCGGACGCAAACGTTGAAAGTTGACGAACTTTTGCAGCTGCGTCTGCTGCTCTGAATGCAGCTGCTATACATTGCCCTGTGTTCGGCTACATTGAATTTGTGTGTATTCAATATTTTGACTTCTATTCTGGCTCCAGTTACAGTTGTAGCTCCGTCTCTATTCTGTTCAGGCAGTTACGCTCTCTTTTTAGTTGTGGTAATGTAGGTACATAGGACAGGTTTTGGATTCGTAACAAAAATAAGACTTCAAATTTCACACAAATATAACATTACGATAATAGAGAACACGAACAAATGGGTCCCGTAATTCCATTTCTGATGTGTCTGGCTTAAGCTCAACCTACAGCCCAAGCCATTGAATCGGTTTTTTTCAAACTTGGAACTTTAGTTTTTTAAATTGTTATGAAAAAGGTAATATACGTATCTTGAAAACGATTTTGATAAAAAAATTTATGCACGCTATTATAGGTTTAATATTTAATAAAAAAAATTACCAAAACAAAATTTGAATTTTTTTTTTTTAAAAATCAGTATTTTTGTATTTTTAATGATTCTTGAAATTGATATTTTAGATGTATATTATAAATTATTAAATACTTAAAAATGGCGTCCCAATTTTTTTTAAATTCTGAAAAAAATCAATTTTTTTAAAGATTGCAGTGGCGTTTTTTTTTATGTTGAGATTAAAATAATTTTTTTGGAATTGTTTTAGTGAATTAAAATAACGAGTGTCATGGTATTTATTTCATATATGTAAGAATAAATACAAGGTGTTTTGCATAATATGCTAAAAAAAAGGACTTGTAGGTTGGTTCATGATAAGACACAAATCTTATAGGAAGGGGATCCATTTTCTAAAAAAAATCTACTTGAAATAGAAAACAAACATTAAAATTCTAGGGCCAAATTTAAAATATCATGTTATAGCCATTTTTAATTGCGAATATAGGTACTATACTGCAAGTTATGAATTCGTACAAAAAATCGAACTCGGGATTTTGATCAAACTTGACATTACGATGATAAGGAAGACGAAGAAAGTGGGTCTCGCAAAAACGTCCGTCTGTCTGTCTGTCTGCCTGTCTGTTCGACTACAGACTAAACGGATGGGTCGAATTTCTTTAAACTTGGTACCTAGCGTTTTTTGGACAATCCCCCCACCCATTTTTTTGTTTTTTTAAGACCTAAACTTACAGTATTTTTTGGCCAAAAAGGAAAAACTTATTTTTCTCAAAATCAGCTCCACAGAATTTTTTTTTTAAGAACTCAATAAATTTAAATATGTAGTTATAGTTGCCTTTAAATAAAAAAATGGTTCAGAAAAATGGTTATTAATTTGACCTCCCAAAGAACGATTTTTTTTTATTTTCGCTTTTCTCGAAAACGGTTCAACAGATTTTGATGATTTTTTTTTATGAAGAAGACATTTGAAATAAAATACCGAAATTTTCAAAAAAATAATATTTTAATTTTTAAAAAAGTTTGAAAATTTTTTGTTGGAAAACTCAATATTTAAAAAACGACGTGGTCGATTTTTATTAAACTTTGCAAAAAGCATTTTTTTAACACTATCTAAAAGATTTTAGACAAAAATTATTCTTTTAATTAAAATGAATGGTACCTCCCACAAAAATGTTTAAAAACCGTTAACGAAAACTTTTTCTTTCTCAAAAACGAATTCTACGATTTTGATAAAATATTTTTGAGTAGCGAAATTAGTAAGGTTTACCATTTAAAATGATCAAATTTCTTATTGAACAATTGATAACAGCACCCTCCATAGAAAGTTTTTTTTTTTTTGATTTTCTACTATCGCATTATCTTATTAAGCGATTAAAACTTGATTTTTTAAACAGAAGCTTGTAATAAGTTTTAATAATATTGCATATCAAAATTTTCAAAAAAGTAATTTTCGAATTTTTAAAAAAATTTTCAAAATTATTTTTTCGAAATTTCGAAAACGGGTGAAAGATTTTTTTTAAATAAAGGTTTTAAATCCATATTAATAAATTCTTATAATTGACTTATCAATTTTTTTCTTAAAAATGTAAACGACATTTTATATATAAAAAATTAATTATTTTTAAAACCGCTCGTACGATTTTTTTAAATTTTTTTCTAATAAATTATGACTTATATATGAAATTTGATGGGTACCCCATTGATTCATGGGTACGCGTTTGATTCAAAAAAGTTTCAGAAGTCTTTTTATCAATTTATTTCTAGTTTTGTTGATTCAAAACCTTTTTCCAGTTTAAATAATGGACGAGACTAGAGACATGCCAATTTATAACAGTTTTTCGCCATTAAAAGTGGGCGTACGTTAATGCGGTCGTGCGACTTGAAAAAAAAACTCTGGGTGCCTGAAGTAGGTATGCCCACCGGTGGAGGGCCCTGTCCGCATATACAGTACTTTTACAATCCAAAACTGTTATAATTGGCATGTCTAGAGTCACTTCCTTACATAATATAATTTTCTTGCATGCACATTGCATATGTGCAATACTGGGCTATATTGTTAATTTTTGTATGCTCACATAGTAACACACCTGCAACTAAACTAAGTTTTGGCAAATGGATAAAATCTAGACTCCCATAGCTGATTGATTTCAGACTATAGAACCACAATGTGATCGCACATAAGAGCAAGTTCGTGCGACCCAGTCGTGCATATTTTTTAAATCAAATTGTTAAATTAAAAATTTTTTGTCAAAATTAATTTAAAAACCAAAAATTTTTAAAAAAATGTGTTCAAAATTGAACATTAATAAGTAGTATTTCTGTTTTTAATATTCAATGCTCTTATCAATTTTTATTCAAACCCTAAAAGCCGGATGCTTAAATGTCTTCTAGTTTTTAATAAAATTGAAAATAATTGAATATGCTAAACCACTTACTAAGAGGAAATATGATCTTAGAGCAACTTAAACAACGGATAGATGTCAAATCAAGAGAAACTTGTTTCTGTTATTTCCAATTGTCACAAAACCTAGAAGACATTTAATTGTATGGATTTCAGTATTTGACTTTTTTTGAAATGAATTTCTAGCTCTGAAAAAACCAAAACATGACATTGTAAGTGTTGTTTTTAAATAGTTTCATTTTCTATTTAAGTCGATTTTTTCTTAGAAAATTGTCCCTTCCGTGTAAATAGGGGAAAATAGACCCCTTTCTCCAATAAGATTTGTTTCTTGTCTTGACCCCACCTACTCGATTTAGCCTTAGGTACCCTGTATAATTGTTATCACTATTAATTACGAAGCAACTCGAACCGCAACAGCAAGTGCGTGCGATCTAGTGTTGTATTTTATTTTCTGTTGGCAACACTTTACCGAACAGAAGGAGTAAAATTAAGATCGTGAATAACTTTTAGGACACCCTTTATAAATCAATTTCATGGTTTTTCCATTTATATTTTCCAGCATTTTATTTTTATTTTAGTTTTCAGAAATTAAGCCGGAAATTCTGATATATCCT
Organism: Leucozona laternaria; assembly: GCA_932273885.2. NCBI lineage: Eukaryota > Metazoa > Arthropoda > Insecta > Diptera > Syrphidae > Leucozona > Leucozona laternaria. Next base: position 179,205,927 of record OW026366.1, on the reverse strand, counting down.
ATTTTTCTAGAACCATTTCAATCAAGAAAACATTGAATTTATTGAAGTATTATACTCACATAATGAGTATTTTGTTTAATTTTGTTTGATAACAACGAGTTGGTTTTCAAATAATATTTATTTTTAATTACAGGTGTAAAAATAGAGATAGAAATGTCTGAATATCTATTTAACGAACTCAAAAATTTCCATTATTTCCAAGAAATAATTTCATTCAATTAATCAAATATTTAGAAAGACAACATCTATATGTATTTACTCGTTTCTTTTAAAAACTCAAAGCAGCGTATAGTGCACCTTAAATACCAGTTTCTGCAAATATTAGAATCGGAATTTATCCTTACAAAAAAAATTATAATAAACTAAATTAAAAAAAACAAAAACAATTTGGCCAAATACTTGCTTGAACTTCCGTGTATACAAGTTTATTGGGGGTTTACAAGGTTGCAAATTATTCCTCTTGAAGATAAAACGTGTTAATTTACATAAAAACTCATCAAACATAGAACACATTTCGGAAATAGCCATGACAATGAAAACAGAGCAATATTCCCGCCACCCGCGCCGCCTTATTCAAACAAAAATGGTTTAAATAAGGCAATTGAAATAAACGACTCATAACAGCCAAAGCCGTCACCCATAGGGGCTCCCCCAAAAATTATTTCATCAGATGTATCTACATTTGCATCTCGGTAAAGTGCTGATGTGATGGGACACGTATTATGGATTGTTCATTAAAATCTATTTTATGAGACAACCTTACAGAACTCATGCTGTGTTGTGACAAAAGCTTGAAGCCGATACAATTTTTATTTAACCTAGACAATATAGCCCTGTATGGCTCATTCATCTGAGCTTAAAAAAAAGAAGACAACAACAATAAACATAAAAATTCCAGTCTAAATTGAAGTAAGTACAGTGGTACATCAAGGCATATAAATTGAAGCTAAATCAAAAAACTTTAAAATTTTAAAAATGTTTCCATAAATGAAATGCATGATAGTTTAAGATCGAAAGGGCTACGGACGGGTTCATTTTCTTTAATTTAATAGAATAATATAACAACGCAGTCGTGGACACCAATTTGGTGCTCTAACTTAAAAGATTGTTATATATTTAAATTATCCCTTACATATAAAGACAATTCCAGCCCTTTTAATAAAAGATGATTAACTAAAAATATTTTAATTCAAAATAGCTTTTAACGGACTTTCGTCCATAAAAATTGGCGTTTCGTCCCGGCGATCTCACTTGGACTCATCAGTTGACTAGTTAGGGCCTTGACAATACGCAATTTTTATCAAGTTCAGTTCAACTCACATGAACTTTTTGACAAAAATCCAATGTGAACTATATCCAACAAGAATAAAATTCTTTATCATTAAGCTGGAAATTTTGCCCAGGGCCAGGTTTTGTTTTTATATGAAGTTTTTTATAATAAAAATTCTATTTACTACTGAAATACATCAGCCAAGTAGAAGACTTAGCACTATTTAATTGGACTTGTTGAATTATTGATTAAATAGTGCTAAGTCTTCTACTTGGCTGATGTATTTTAGTAGTATATAGAATTTGTATTATAAAAACCTTCATAAAAATATTTTAGTTAATTTTTTTTTGTCGATAATGACATATAGACTACACCACTGTGCGACGCCAAAAATATATCATTGATCTGCACTTGGCCCGCTTTAGGTCGATAACATTCGCACTATATGTACTCGTAAGAGCATTGGCATTTTCAAAGCTTTTTGTGCTGACGCACCAGAGCTGAGTGTAGAGAAGTTTAGTATTTAGTATTTTTTTTTTTTCAGTGAAAACTGATAAGCATAGTTCCCTCCCTCATTCCGTATACAGTTTTCAAATCTGAGGGTTCAATAAGTTATATTTATATGACCGATAGATAGGGTTAGACACTCATTTATTGTCAGAAATGTAATGAAAACTGATTACCTTCATTTATATTGTTTGCACAAAATAAATTTATCTTTATTGCAAAAAGATACAATTTTGTAGCTATTTCTTTGTAAATACTAAACAGGAAGTTAAACGAACTTAAAACATATCTTTCATGTTGTTTTAGATACGGTAAGTACATGTAGCTGTTCATGTTTTTCAATGTTATATTCATTTTGTTTGTATTGTTTGAAATATAATAATAAAAGAACAATGAGTTCAATAAAAAAAAGATTTAAGATACATTTTTCAAGGTAACGGAGGTCAAATCGAAATGTAAACAAAATTGTTTTATCTACGGTTTGGCACAACAACACCAACGTTGCAAAACAATGGATGTAGAAATTGTCTTTTACGATATTTTTTAAAAGAATATAAATTCTTGCTCTAGTAACATCAGTTACCTACTTTAAAAATGTATGTAACTGTTAATGTGTGAAAATCAGTTAGAGTGCAGATTAAGTAGTTAACCTGCAGATAACCTGGCTGAGTCAGTTAAAGCCTAGTACGCAGATAGCACTAAATTTTCGTTTTCATACAAAATTCTCTCTAAAACTTAGCCAAGCGAAAATTTAGCCGAGCATTTTAGCTGAGTAGCACGCTCCAGCTCAAAAATCAAAAATTGTTTCATACTGTAACTGTAAATGACTATCTGTCAAAACTTAGCACACTAAATAATGGGCGCGTTCAACGCATAACGTTTAACATCTGAGTTTTCAGATTTATGAATTATTGGAGCTTCTGATTGGCCAGCTGTCATAAAAAGTTAGATGACTTTTAGTTACGTTTGCTTACGTTTCATCTGAATTTTCATCTAAAAATTATCATCTGAAAATCCAGAATAAAGTTATAGTGGTGGGGGAAATGTTCAAGTTCTATGCATAGAAGTTGAACTTTATGATTTTCGCTCTGGTTAGTGGTTGATTTGTGGTGATTAATTTTCATCACGAACAAATTATAAAACTTTTTTACATAGAACAACTATTTTTTTATTGATAAGTGAGTTTTTAAATCAAAAAGATTGACTGTTCTTAGAAAAATGTTCCCAGAATTCTCCATCGCAATCGCAATATTTAGGTAAATGCTAGCATTTGACACGACAAAACTATCAACTGAAAATTCAGATTTTTTGTGCGCTCAATAACATAGATTCAGATATGAATTTTCAGATTTTGTGATTGAACGTGCGCAATTGTTGGACACATTAATTCACGAGCTAAATACTTACAGGTTCTTTAATTCTTGAATTTTGTGTGAACTTTGCTTTGTGAAAGTAAAAATTTAATTGGAGGAACATTTAGAAACAAACGATTTATCTCAGTTAAAGAAAAAGATCCATCTTATTTGATTAAATTCTCTTGGAATTATGAAAAGAAAATTCTCTGAAATGTTTGAATACAATTTTTCTCAGAGAACAGCTGTTTTCTGTGACATATTCTCAGCAACGCTCTCAAGTACAAATTTAGCTGGCTTGTAGCTGATGTTGGTAGAGAAAAATAGGAGCTAAAATTAAGTGCAACCTGCGTACTAGGCTTAAAATGCAAACAATTCTTTCAGTTCCCACATTTCCTAGTTAATCAGCAGACAGCTGACTAAGTACCTATTTAAGTGAATAAAATATGTTATTTGCTTGGATAAAACTTTCAACTTCATTTTAGTTACAATACATAATAATTTATTGGGGCTTATTCATAGTCACTTTTAAACTCCAGTTTATCTTAGACCTGGGTTTATCCTATCTAAATAACATTGAATAAACCCCAGTCTAAGATAAACTGGAGTTTAAAAGCGACTATGAATATGCCCCATTGTATTTTAATTTATTTCGATTTATTTCATATATTCAAGTAACGAGTAAGTAACTTAAGGGTACTGTTGTTCAAGAAAACTGTTAGTATAGGCACCTGTCTGGCGACTGAACAAGAACATACCCTAAGTGGCGCAACGGAGTTGCGGGAGCGGGATAAGCAACCAATGTACTATTGTCCAGGAAAACTCTTGACATAGGCGCTTAAAGTTAAACGCGAGTTAACTCATCAAATTTTTTGAGTTAACACAGCATTAACTAAACAGGTGCTTTTGATGATTTATCCACGGAGTTTATTTAGTCTTTCCGCGTGCATTCTCCACCGAAAAACTGCTTCCCCAGTTCTCTGGGAGTTAATTTACTTCTAGAGAAAGTTAACTCTATTTTAACTCTCCATTGAAAAACTGGGCCTAAATGGAGCCACAGACAAATAAAACAAGCCGAGAATAACATGCGAAAGTGCCTCACTGTTTTGTTTCCGCAATTAAACGGAGCAGTTTAAAGGTAAAGTGCAGAAACTTGCTTATTTAAGTTAAATTTTGCACACCAACGGATCGTACCCGGTAATCTGCAGATTACCAACTTAACGTGCATGTTTACATAATAGGTACGCACTTTAACGATAATACGAGTATATAAATTTGATACGTTTATTACAACATTACAAAAAAAGGTGTTCCTGTGTCAAACTTTTGTTTTAGTTCATCTAAAACGAGTAGTTGCAATACAACAATTTTGGTTTTTTTTTCAAATTTTCTAGAAAATTCGTACCATGTTATGACCAAAGAGATTATAAGAAAACTACATTTCAGGTTTTTGGCAAAAAAATCGCATAGCTAAATTAGGCATTCCACGTAATGATGATAAAATGATCTTATTTCAAAATTTTTAGTTTGAAAATAATTTTTTTCAAAAACTATCCACTTAAACAACAGTATAGCATGGCATTGTAAGTATTGCCTACCATTGGTTTTTAATACTTTCTATAATTTTTTTTTTTTAGAAAACTGCCCCTCGTGACTAAATGGGGGGACCCTCCTCCTATACGATTTTTTTCTTGTCTCGACCCAACTTACACGCTCTAGTTTTTTGTCACACCTTATGCGAAGCACTTTGTTTAATTTTTCGTTTTATATTTTTTCCATCTAAGAAAAATTGTTTGCCCCCATAGCAAAAGCATAGCTACGCCTATTTTAAAACTTTCTCGTTAAAGATATACAAATATACATCATACATCGTCAATATGTGACTAGGACTACACACAGTTGGTAACCATAAGAGAAAATTCATACGATTAACTCGTGCATATTTATTACCAATGCTTCCTTAGTTTTTTTGTTTTACAATATATAAAATGGTAGGGTGTATAACTACATATCAGTATACAGTGGTGGTCCAGTATAACGTATGATATAATGTCTAGGGTCCATACGTAATATCGAAAATTCGTTACATCGAATACTTTTTTTTTTAAAAATCTTTAGATGAATAGAAAGTAAAATTGTATTTTGGAAGTCTGTTACAGTTTTGTGCATAGGGAACGAAAATTTGAGCATCTGAACGAAGACGAATACGTTGGACAATGGGAAATTGTGTACGTATCAGGGCCGTAGCTGCCGCGGTATCAGCCAAATCAATGATATGGGCCCCCGAGATAAAGGGGCCCGAGTATTAGACGACCCGATATGTGTAGTTAAATTTTATTGAGATGAATACGAAATATAATGTCAATTATTTAAAATGTACTAATTATTAAATTATCTTGTACCGCTTGTTTTTGACGCTTCCAACTGATAAAACATTTAAACTTAAACATAAACTTAAGGTTATGAAAAATTATCTCAGGACTTCTTTGTTACAAAAACGGATATCTAGCTTTTCAATTTTGTCCATAGAAGCAACAAATCCCAAAATATGCTGATGCAAGTGCTCTATTTTTCTTTAAAACGCTTATAAGTCTGTGTCCCAGTCAGGAAAAAGTGGTTCCCAAAAAAATGTTAGCTACGCCACTGGTATGTATCTTCCAATATTATCATAAAGATACATAGATATTAACAAATATGTTTTCTATATTCGTTTTATGTAGTTGTTTGCAGAATTAAGTTTTTTTTCTTTTTTCATTTTATGAAATTCGTTATTTGTTCGTTATATAGAATACCTAATGGACCTGAAAAAAAGTGTTCGTAATATCGATCATTCGTAATATCGGCATTCGTTATACTGGACCACCACTGTATTTATATAACCACAAGTTTATTCTTAATTGGTCCAGCAGTTTGCCAACAACTGCGTTTTTGCACACCAAAGCATGCCGGGTACCTCCTAATGTCTATAGACTCAAAACCTGCAGGAGCTAGCTGATCTTTCAAAGTATGTCCCTACTAGCGGCAGGAAGGTTACAAAATCCATAGTTACAGTAACATCCACCCACTACCACGCCCATGTTTCTTATATTTGAATTTTGTCACTATTCAAAGTCTTTTAAGCAAAAATTTTGCATGAATTGTATAATTTTATAGCCCATACTCACTGCCTAGGTCACTTTTCTTATATTTGAATTTGTTAATTATTTAAAGTCCTTTGAAACCAAACATAATTTCCATGTATTAGGCAGTTACATATTATAAAATTATTACATAGATATTTTGAAAATAATATGAAGATACAATTATTCTTATGCTCATGCACGATGCACTTAAAAGATAGTGACACTTATATTTTCGTAGAAGCAAGCAATAAAAAAAATTGCGTTAACATTACAAGAGCATTAATTTGTTTGTGTTTTATATCAAAAAAAAAAAAACAAAATTCATTTACTATACTCCAAATTATTCTCTGGATGTAAATCAGTAAAATTAACAAAATCATGCAAAGTTTGGGTCTCATGAATTACCCTAAATTTGAACCACTGATTATGATTTTGTGGTGGTGAAAGGAGCAAAACTCATTTTTCGAAGTATATCAGTTTTTTTCAAAGAAAAATCGAACCAAAAATGTTAGCTTTTCAAAATACACAAAAAAAGAAAATAGAACTTTTTTAATAGAAGCAACAGATTTTGAAGCAAAATACAATAAGAAATTCTCTGATTTATGTACTCCAAAATTCTAAATTAATTAATTTAGCAGACATCAAGCACTATTCTTTAAAAACATACAGTTTGTTACATGTTCATTCAAATTATCCACAATATATTAATTTGTTCGACCAACTTCTCGTAGCTTTTCATAAAATAGTGATATTGCACTTTTTGTATGACATTTAATAATTGTGCTTATTTATTTTGGCTTCACATTTCAATAATTGGTATTGGCTTTGTTATGGAAATCCAATTTTATAAATTGCATTTAATATGACGAAATTAAGGTTTTTTTTATTTACTTACTGTTTTTCTATTTCCAGTTGGTAGTTTCTTAGTAGACTGCCCACTCGTAAATGATGATACTTTTACCATGGTTAATAGCAGTATATCTTGTATCTGTGGCCAAGTCAATAGATGTAAGTCTCTGAAAATATAACATAAATGAAGTTTAATAAACATTTTTTTTTTAAAGGCATTGAACTATACTTCAAACGGAGGACTTATTCGTCCACTTTTACGGCGAATTGTTAACAAAGCTGAAGATTGTGAATCATGTTGTGAGTTTTGTTCACAATAGTGTACAAATAATTGTTTGCCCATATTAATTTGTTTTTCGTTTCTTATTAAAAATAGCATGTGGGGTGTCAAACAACAATAGAATCGTTGGAGGTGTTGATTCTGAAATAAATAAATATCCTTGGACTGCGATGTTCTTTTCAAAGGGAAATTTCCGGTGCGGTGGATCTTTGATTAATAACAAATACGTTCTTACCGCGGGTCATTGCTCAAATCCTTCAGAGGCAGCAAACTACGAAGTTCACTTTTTACAAAACCGAATCGATACGCACACGTCTGATACAATTATTCGAAAGGTCATTACAAAATGAAGTGAATTTGTGTTACATTATAATTAAGCTTTGACATTCTTCCAGATAAGCCAAGTAATAATGCATCCAAATTATAATGCTAGAACCTTGGAGAATGACATTGCCCTACTTAAGCTAAGCCAATCAATTCAATTTGATGATAAAATCCGGCCAGTTTGTCTTCCAGCAGCAATAAGTTCCCACACTGGACAGAATGTGAGGTTGAAATTGTACAAAGTTTGAACTATTTATTTATTCGTGAAACTGAATACTTTATAGGCAATAATAGTTGGCTGGGGTGCCCTTAAAGAAAACGGAAGAGTATCACAGCAAATACAGGAAGTCTCAGTACCAATAATAACCAATAAGCAATGTCGGGATTATGGATTGAAGGTCACTGGGGGAATGATCTGTGCTGGTGTCCCACAAGGAGGGAAGGATTCATGTCAAGTAATGTTACCATGAAATGTATCTACCTTAGCACTTTAATTAATTTAAACATTTAGGGTGACAGCGGTGGTCCATTGCATGTTGTTAGTAATTCAAAGTTCACTCAAGCGGGTATATATGAATGGCATATTAATTTTTGTTTTTAATAGTTGTCAAATAATGTCTTTTTTCAGGTATTGTTTCATGGGGAATTGGTTGTGGTGGTCCCAAACGTCCTGGAGTTTATACGAAAGTATCGAACTACATATCTTGGATCCGCAAAAATACGGCCGATGCATGCACTTGTTAAATTGAGAAAAGAAAATAATAAAACCAACAAAAATTCTAATAAATAAAATTTGCTCAAAAATACATTTTTTTCTTTAATAAAAGAGCGTTGATTTTTAATTTGGGATATATTGCATTCATAAAAAAAAGTTAAAAATTTATTCAGATTTGAATTGAAATTGTTTCCCTGCATAAAATATTCGAATTTTGTAAACCATATTTATAATGAGAAGCTAGCTACTAGCAGTCATACAACGATTTCAGTTTTGATAAATTTTCTCTAAAACGGATTAAAATATTTTGATTATACTTTGAACATGTGCTTTATAAAACATTTGCAATGAAACTGCGCATCAGATTTCCACACAAAAATATATTGTAACTGACATAAGGCTTTGGCGTAAAATAAGAAATTGCCTCGTTTTTGAGATACTGCAGAGTTTCTTGTTTACAATTTTATAGATTTTGTCATAAATTTTGTACGGTAATCTCAAGTAGTGCAAATAATATTGCAGTTAGAAATATAAGAAAAAAAATCAAAGAAATAATCAATTTTTAAACGTTTTTTCCATTAACACTTTTTATACTCTATCCGTTCAGCTAGGGACTTCAAGATATTTTATAATGAAACAGTTGAAGAAGCCCAATATTACTATGCAAATTTCCCTTAAGCTAGACCCAAAAAGTTTTTGGAAATTTGTTAATTTGAAAAAGAAATCTGATGGCTTTCCAGTCAATTTTACCTATGACAATAATGCCTTAAATAGTACCCCAGAAATTTGTGATGCTTTTGCAACTAACTTTAGTCAATCTTTCATTGATACTCCTCTTACCGTAGACGAAGACTTTCTTTTCCTACTTACGAGATTTTCCTCAATCCACCTTCAATAATATTACAATCAAAATAGACAAAGTCTTATAAATATTATCTGTCCTTACTTCACGATGATTACTCATCTGGACCAGATGGAATCCCTTTAATAAACTTGAAAAAATGTAAAACAATATTGTCTTCCCCTCTTCTACAACTTTTTTCTTTAACCCTAAGCTCGGGTAAATTTCCTTGTATATGGAAAAAATCCTTTATTACACCAGCTTTTAAAAAGGTTAGTAAGTCTGATGTATGTAATTACAGGCCCATTGGTAAGCTATCTTGTATTCCTAGGCATTTTGAGCAGTTGGTGTGTGATGGTTTGACTTTTTTCTGTAGAAGCATTATTTGCAAACAGCAACATGGTTTCATGAAAAAAGGCATGTACGGTAACAAATTTACTAACATTTTTAAATAAGTGCTCAACTGCATTTAAACGTGGACAAGAACTTGACTGCATCTATACGGACTACTCGAAGGCTTTTGATCAACTTTCTCATGAAATTATTTTATATAAACTAAAAGTTTATGGGTTTCCCCCTGGACTCATCACTTGGATTTCATCCTATCTCCAAAATAGATCGTACCAAGTTAAATTTAGAAACATTTTCTCCAACCCCTTTATAGCCAAATCTGGAGTTCCTCAGAGAAGTCACTTAGGACCCCTTCTCTTTATCTTAGCTATCAATGATATGCACCTCTGCATACTTTAAAGTGAGATTCTAATTTTTGCGGATGATATGAAAATTTTCAAAAGCATTACATCTGACAATGATCGTGTTCTTCTACAAGATGATATTACCAGAATCGTACTTGGTGTAATAAAAACGGTTTGAAAATTAACCCTATTAAATATCAGGCAATGAATTTTTCTAAAAAATGAATTCCTGAGTCAATTGACTATATTATATCGCAGCACACTTTACGTCGAGTCCATGGTTTCAAAGACCTTGGAGTTCATTTTACCTCTAATCTTGATTTTTCGGAGCATATAAACTCAATCGTCAACAAAGCCAATTCAATGCTAGGCTTTATTAAGAGATGGTCCAAGGAATTTCAGGACCCACATGTTACCCTCGCTCTTTACAACTGCTTAGTTTGCCCCCATCTTGAATACGCGTCCCAGGTATGGACTCCTTTTTATGAGATCCATAAAAATAGATTAGAAGCGGTACAGCGTAACTTTATTCGTTTCGCTTTAAAAGGGCTACTGTGGTCCGATCCCTAAAATCTTCCTCCTTATGAACATAGGATTAAACTTCTTCAAATTCAGCCCCTGTCACAAAGGAGGAGGAGTGTTAGACTTTTATAATTTTTCTACCTACTAACAACTAACACCGCGCTAAGTGATGACTGTGACAAGTTTTTTTCCCAGTATCTAAAGGCGAAAAAGCCTGAAGAGAAAAGAAATATTGTTACAAAATGCTTGCATTAAGCAGTACTGATAGCGAAAAAAAAATCCCATCACGGTGTTTTGCCATTCTATAAAATGAATTATCTCAGCAATGTGTATTAATATATCAAAAATATTACAATTAAATTAAAACTAGATGCTAAGCCTAAATCACATACGTTTAAAAAAAAAAACCAATATAGGCTCCAAAATAAAGAATCAGAAATGAAAAAGCCAATTCGAGCATTTAAAAGAATCAACACTTGATTTAACTTATACGAACGTTTGGTGGAGATAAAAATTGCAGTCTTACCAGGACAATGTTTTCTGAGATATTGTGAAAATGTGTACTTGTACGCATACCAAATATACATTCAGTCATGTCTTAAGCTACAGTTAAAGCTTAAATATGAATCTTCACTAACAAGATCTTGTCTTCACAGTTAATTTGTCCTCACACGTTAACTATATATCACTTAATCACTTATCGCTTTTACCGACCCATTTCTTTCTAATCTATGTCAAAGTGTTAAAACATAATTAATTATACAATTTTCAAGACCTCACACGTATTTCTCCGATCATTAACTTTAACAAAACCCACAAGCACCTCTCCCAAACGTATATGTGTTACAGCACGTTTACTTTCTTATCGGAAAAGATATCAAAGACCGTAAAACAAACATTACTCTCTTAAACTATACAATATCCCCCACCAACGTATGTACATGAATAAATATAAAAAAAAACTTCAACAACAACATGTCTTACTCCAACAACGAAAGACTTTTAAACTGCTGCGTTTACATTTGAATGATAATTAAATCTTATTCTCCTGAATGGTATGTGAATTGTGTATTTCTTAAGGCAACCAATTTACTTTCACTCCCCAGCAAGGTCCCCATATGTTCATGAAAGAGTAAATGAAAGTTTTTTTTTTCTTTTATTCATTTATATACAAATCGGTTTATTTATTTAAAAACAAAAAACTTGAAAGAAGACCAGCTCGTGGATATTATTGGCACTATCCAAAACTATTGGAGTTAAGAGATAGGCGGGGAATATTTAGTATTCAAAATTATTTTCAGCATTTTGAATATGATTTATGAGATCCACCTTCATTACCTCTCCTAAAAGTTGTAAAATTAACAGTTCGTTCGTTCTAGTAAAGAGTTGATTAAATATTCAAATAGAAATCTTCACACGAAATCAAACAACAAAGAGTGCGTGCTATAAAAATGTATCAAAGGTCTTTCTCCTTAGGCACTTAAAGATATTTTTATATCCCTCCACTTTAAAAATGGTCAAATTGTGTATTAAGATAAGGTTGGAAGACCATATTAACACCATCATCGTGAGATTTTCTTTCATCAGCTGATTTTGAAATTTGGTTCCAAAGTCAGTTACAAGATATATCTTCACTTGTTCAGTATAGACCTCGGTCAAGGTCTTTTATGTTTTTTGATTGTTTGGAGAAGAAACATTACTGTTATAATATTAATACAAAATGAAATTAAATTTTTCATAAAACAAACTAAATTAAAAAGAAAAAAAAACTGAACTCATCTCGTGTCGCGCTACTTTCGTTGAGTCATTAAATAAAAGTGAAAATTTTAAGTTTGAATTCGGTCATATTTGCATATATAAAACTGAAGGGAGAAAGAGAAATTTTATATGTTGTGACTTTATTTGGAATTTCAGTGACAAAATGGATGCGAACCGATCAAATGCGAATTTATCACAAAATCAAGTTCGTTTCTCAGTTCTTTTGTTTTAGAAGTTAGTCAATGATACTACCAGTGAAGATTGAATTTTGTGCAAATTTAAATTAAATCATGAAAAATAGTTGAATGAACCATTGAATGCAACAAGAATTTAATTTCTGCAGCAAAGTGTTGTTGTTACACACAAGTTTAAAAGTGAAAAGTGAAGTTGTGCCTTTGAGAGATTACTCAACATTAACAGGTTGTGGTTGTTATAGGCATTAAGTCTTGCTGCAATTTTTGTTAACATTGTCATAGCGAACAAATCAAGTTGGTTACCGGTGTAAACGAAAGTGAAATTAAATATTGCGCATTTACTTCGGTGCGGTTTAGTGATAAACGAGCAAAAACATAGTCCATATTCATAAGCGGAACCACCAGTCCTCCATCATTATCATCGCCGCCGTCGTTGGTTAACCAATCGATTTAAGGTTTTACTGAATGTTAACGCTTTTGTTTCGTTGGCCAAGCGTTCCCAGTTTGGTGGTAGCTACCGAAACATTCGGACAAAGTATTAATGCGTAGAATTGTTGTTATTGTCATATTCGTTGCGGTACCTCATTGCGCCCATTTGTTTTCTCTTCTTCAATGCCTTCGGTTCGTTTTTTCAAACTTAAATTGAGAATTTGTGGTCTGTTTTGTAATAGTAGTTTTGTAATATCAAAATTAAATACAAAAAAAAATAAACAAAGATGCACTAGAGTGCATGTGTAATTTAAGCTGTAATGCATCTATTCAACGTGAATGTCAAGATTAATGGTGTTTATAACTGCTTATCGTTATTTCCATATGAATTTACTAGTTATATAATTTTTTTTAATTTGTTCGAAATCAGAAACAAAGTATAGCATTAATTTCGTCAATTGGAAGAAGATGATGAGTACTAGTAATCGCAGTGTAAACTGGTGTTGTTTGTTAATTGTTTTCTTAGTTATATGTGATTTCCCTGTGATATCGGCATTCAATGGTACTTTTGAATTTGAATATGATTCACAAACATCAGAAACAAGAAATAGATCTGGACGATTCTTGTTCGATACGATTTTTGGAATAGGAGCAGGAATAAGCAGTGCATTTGGATATGAGACATCTGATGGTGATGAGGATCCCAATATTGAGAGTCTTGTGAAGACTTGTGATTGTGGTGAGTAAGTAAAGATTATAATGTTTGAAATATTTGTACTGCAATTGAATTAAAAATTGTCTGGTTTTAAATGTTTACAAATATTTAACATTAAGATCAAATAGAAAATGTGTATCATTATTATCAGCACATCAATTGTGTTGCGTCACAGAAATAACACTGTCAAACAGTAAAAATATTTTGTAATTTAAATTTTCTTAAATGTTCAATCAAATCATTTTTAGTATGAAAACATAATGGGTCTTACTAATAATCAAGCACTAAAGTCGACTATAAGCTATCTGTAAGGTTAAAATAAAATCTTAAGCCTAAAACAGAATCCTATCAATAAACAATTTAACCTTTCGCTGAGGAAATCACCACACTTTTCTTGAATCTACTACAATTTCTGCCAAAGCTGCTGTAAAAAATTCACAACACAAATGAAAAAAAAAAAAAACCTAGGAAGAACAGTCAGAATTATTTTGATACCTTTGCAGTTAAGTATTGCCATATTCCTTTTTAACAGCTTTTATTTCAGTACTTATAGTAAGTTAGTAGGTACGTATTGATTACAGATATTAAGATTTTATTCTATTTCAACTTAAGTTAGCACATGCGTCTTTGTTTAGATAAACCTCATTCATAATTTTTGATTTCAAGATTTTTCATATATAACGGGTGATTTTTTGGCTGGTTTGGTTTTGGCAACACTGGTTTTGACAGCTGACGTGTGTTTAGTACCTTGTGTCACTGTCAAACAGCTTCAGTTTGGTTTGCAATTTAACCATGGATCGTCTTACAAATGAACAACGCTTGCAAATTATTGAATTTTACTATCAAAATTCGTGCTCGGTTCGAAATGTTCATCGCGCGCTGCTTGTGTTCAGCGATGAGGCTCATTTTTGGTTGAATGGGTACGTAAATAAGCAAAATTGCCGCATTTGGAGTGAATATCAGCCAGAAGCATTGCAACAGCTACCAATGCATCCCGAAAAAGCCACTGTTTGGTGCGGTTTATGGGCCGGCGGCATTATTGGGCCTATTTCTTCAAAGATGATGCGAATCGCAGCGTTACTGTCAATGGTGAACGCTACCGAGCGATGATAACAAACTTTTTTTTGCCCGAAATGGAAGTTCTTGACTTGCATGATATGTGGTTTCAACAAGACGGTGCCACATGCCACACAGCACGCGAAACAATGGCGCAATTGCGAGGCGAGTTTGGTGAACAGTTAATTTCACGTTTCGGGCCGGTCAATTGGCCGCCTAGATCGTGCGATTTGACACCATTAGATTATTTTTTGTGGGAGTATGTCAAGGCTAATGTCTATAGGGACAAGCCCGCTTCGATTGACGCACTGGAAGCCAACATCCATGCATTCATTCGTGAGATACCGGCCGATATGTGTGAAAGAGTATGCCAAAATTAGACTCAGCGGATGGCCTACCTGAGACGCAGCCGCGGTCAACATTTGCATGAAATTATCTTTAAACATTAAATTTCAAGGTTCAAACTATCGATTCAAATAAATATTTCAGTCATTTTTTCGAATTTTTTGTGTTTTTTTTTTTAAAAAAGTTCTAAACCTCTTAAAAAATCACCCTTTATATATGTGAGCAAGCAATTTGTAAGCTTCTTTTCAAAAGTTCAGTTCATTACAAATTAAGAATCGTCAAAAGTAAGCTAGTATTTTTTCAATGATTTAAATGTAGCATATGTCAGAAATGTATAGCTTGATCGAATAAGCCTTCGTTAGAATCAATTTTTTCAGGTGTCAGATAAATGTACACTCATTTTGATGTCTACATTTTGTTTGTCGTATAACTATGCTTTTTAAGGGACGTTTATAAAAAAATCAAAATAAATAATTTATTTAAAAATGTTTTAACTTGGTGAAACTTAATTGTTAAAATGTTCGACTCTAAACATGGATTTCCGTGTATTAAATTTTAAAATCTCTTGCTAGTGACTAACCTGGAAACTAAATTCTGTATTGGTATGAAATTTTTCTGAAATCTGAAGATTTTTGTTTAACTATTGACTAAATTTTATTATTAGTAAATCCCGATATAAAGAAGTCTTATTAAATTTTACCTAACAGATTTAAGTAAAATATGAATAAGGTATTGAACTGAGAAATGCTTCAGACTATATATCTCGTTTATTCATTTATTTAATCAGTTCAGATTACATCTTTTGAATTTAAAATACAAATTAAGAGAGGAGAGAGTTATCATTATTTATAAGACAATTTTTCTCATCACTTTACATTTTTTTGCTAAAAAGTGTATACGTTGAGTCAAACATGTTCTCACAGCGCTGAATTTTCAAATTTATGTAACCTTTAAGGAAAAGCTTATTTTTCTCGAAAACGATACCAAAAATTTTAAATTAAAAAATATTCAGCCTGTTATTGTACTTGTAGTCTACTATTTTGTGAAACTTTTTCAAAAACAAAAATAAGGGTAGAATGTGGATAAAAGTTAGTAGGGATAAAAGCAAACAAGGCCCATATTATACCCGAATATATTATATCTCGCGTAAAATTTGTACTGAAATGTCAGACGTATGCAAGTTATTAACATATTTGAAAGTTAAGATACTTGATTAGAATTTTCTTTAAGATAAAACATTCAAGACATTTATAAAAGATCTTTTTATTTTATATAATTGCATTTACCCATGAAAATATTATAATACAATATTCGGGTTTAATTGTAAATATCAATATATGTTTGAGTTAAAAGTTAAAAATTAAAATGTGGTGTTTTATAATATAGCCTGATCTACCTGGTAATGTGCATTGAAAATTATATTGATACATATGACACAAACATATGATTATCAAAGGAAGCGTGATATTCCAATGCCATTTACTTTTACCCCAGAATTCGAAAAAAAACAGTAAACAATGCTAGGTAAAAGTAAATCCAGAAAAAATCAACATTATAACTATTTTTGAAATATTTTTAAATCTATGATTAAAATTAAAGTAATTAATTAAAATTCGTATGTTTCTAAAATGTATAATATCTAGTAGAAATTAATTATTAAAAATATGCTTATTTCATACTTTGCATATTGCTTGTATGAATGTAGAATGTGTGCATTTTTGTATACGGAGTATTACAAACTCGAAGTTCATTAACTGCAACAGCAAGTTTCTTCAACCCAGTTGAAGTTTTTATTTGCATTAGGTTGTGCATGTATATTAATACCTATTCAGTGAATTTGTCCAATCCTATTATAGAAAATTAAATTCACACCATGTAAAATTAATCAAATACATTACAAAAACTCATACATTTTTTTTTTAATTATATTTAATACACTAATACAGTCAACTACCTGTTAGTCGATTTTTCCTCGAACTCGATTTTTTTCGCGGTATTTTGGCGTTCCCTCAATTATTCATACAAAAAACCATCCTTTTACTTGAAATTCCTTCTAACTCGAATTTTTGTTCTTGTGAGGAAAACAAAATCAACCTCCCATCTAAATAAAACATCAAGCTTGTATACTCTGACTTTCTCTGCATCGAAATTGTAAGACAACGCAGAAAAATGTAAACAATGTACACGTGCGCATTATCCACGTGTTCTTGGTTGGATTCCAAACAGTTCGTTCTCAATTCGAAAGCCATAAATCTATTACTGCGAAGTTCTTCTTTTTTTTCATTGTGTGCATGTATTGTTATAAAAGCAAGAAGTATCTCTCTATTTATTTAATCTATTTATTAAATTTTTAATCTTATTTATAAATTCAATAAATGGCTTTAAACAAAGAAAATATTAATCACTCTAACTTGAATTTTTCCAAAATTTCCTCTAACTCGAACTAATTTTAATATCCCCTGAAAATTCGACCTAAAGACTGTCGAATGTATATTTTTTTCTTTTATTTAAAAAGTATAAAAACAGTAATTTTTCCATCAATAGTTGTTATTTCATTAATTTAATCATTTTTATTCTGTTTTTTTTTTTTGAACAAATTATAAGTCCATTTTAATTGCCACTGACAAAATCTAAATTAAAAAACCGCAACATAACAACATTTCCAAAATTATTGAAATAGTAAATTATCCTAGAATTCATGTCTAATATCATATTATGTTGTCCCTAGAGCCGAAAGCATTTGCTGCTATTTGCTCTTTTCTTTTATATTAATAACAATTTCTGATTGTGTATTGATATTTTGATACATAAATAAATAAAAATAAAAATTCTAGCACAAGTTTAAAAAATATAAAGTTAGTGAAATAGAAAGTCTTTTTGCGACCTTTAGTCCAAATGCTTTATGTTCAGGTACGGCAGCTGAGATAAACAGTTAGAAGTTGTCGTACCCTTCTAAAGACGCAAGATTTAAGTCAATGGTTATAGACACAAATATATTTAGCAGCAGTGATAAGCTGTAAATTATATACTTCATAACATTCTTTTTCTTCTTTGTGTTGAAATATTTACCCATTCAAAATTCAAACAAATTAAAAAAATTCAAAAGGTAAACCTAATCTACCAGGAAGAATTTCTTTAATTTAGCATTTTACAAAATTGGCTGAGACATAACATATACCGAAAAGTTATAGAAAGCCGATTTAAATATTTTTTACTAGCTGTATAAAGCAAATATTGGTTCCGTGAAGAAAACTGATGTTTTTTTTTGGGTTATCCTTTAATGTCTTGTTAATAGATTGACCGGTTTTGTTGAGATTGTTCCCGACAGTGTTGCCGAATCTCATGATTCTAATGATTTTTCACTATCTTCTCATGAAATCATGAATTCATTCAAAATATCATGATTATATAATTATATTATAATTATAATTATTTTTAGATTGACTAACAGTTTCAAAACAAACAAAGCCAAGCTTCTATTCAGCCTTATTGTCAGTTTGACCTGAAAAATATTTCACCTTAATATTTTGTGTTCGCCCGGAATTTTAAAAGCTATTGTTAGTTTCGCCCGAGCGAAATTTTATTCGCCTCCAAAAAAAAGTGAAAATGGCATTACTTGCCCCCTGAAATGAGTGTTCACAATAAGGTGCATTTTTCGATCATGAAATTTTGAGTGAAACTCACAATAGGCGGAAAATAAAATGTCAAATTTTCCGGGTGGAATGTTGTTACGTTGAACTAGAATACTACTACATTTTACTTACTTAAAAAAATTCTAATTTCTGTGAATCATAAGTTTTCAGTGATCAACGAAAAACAAGCATTCTTACGATT
The DNA here is from genome assembly GCA_932273885.2 of Leucozona laternaria. Classification (NCBI taxonomy): domain Eukaryota; kingdom Metazoa; phylum Arthropoda; class Insecta; order Diptera; family Syrphidae; genus Leucozona; species Leucozona laternaria. Next base: position 179,187,119 of record OW026366.1, on the reverse strand, counting down.
TTTTTGTAATCTCATGAAAAAATCTTGATTTTAGTTTTTTTTTAATCAGCAAAACCGATACTTCGAAAATTCTCTTCTTAACATCGATAAATGTAAAACTATGAGTTTTAGGAGAAAGCTTTCAGAAATTTCTTTTAATTACTTGTTTAATGGCGTATCCTTATCACGTGTGAGCGAAATGTCTGTTCTTGGCGTGTCATTTGATGGCAAGCTTGAATTCATACAACACATCAACTCAATAACTAATAAAACAAATTCAATTCTTGGCTGGATAAAGAGAGAGTCAAGGCAATTTTCTGATCCTTTTGTTACAAAGCAGCTTTTCATAACATTTGGTCGACCCATTCTCGAATACGCTTGTAAAGTTTGGGCACCAAATTACGCTTATCATATAGCCAGACTTGAACAGGTGAAAAAAAGGTTCCTGAGATTTGCGCTTAGAGGGTTAGGATAAAATAATCCCTTTGATCTGCCTCCTTATAACAACAGACTAAAACTTATCGATATGCCTAGTCTTCAGAGCAGACGTTCTTATTTATGTTTTGTCTTCTTTTTAAAATTAATAAATGGAAAAATAGATTCTTTGCATCTTTTGTCTCGTATTAATTTTAATATTCCCCAAAGAAATTTGAGGGATTTGGCCGAATGCATACATATTCTAAAGTATGGGATTAATTATGAACGATTTGCTCCTTTCAATAAAATGTCTCAATTATCTAATTTATTCAACGATAAATATTTTAATTTGTTTGATCATACATTAAATTTGTCAAGTAAATTTAAATTAACTTTATTTAACAACTGTATATAAACTATAAATGTATTTTCAAAAGCTAGTAATTAGCTCAGTTATAAATAAATAAAATAAATAAAATGTTCAATATGCAAATCTTTTTTTTATTTACAATAAAATTAAAGATAATGCCGATATATAATTGAATTCTTATGTTAATAGAAAAAACGCTTCTTACTGCTTACAGAATTTTGTAATTTTAAGGGACTGTTTCACAATGTCTGAGTAAAGTTTTGCTTAGTTACCCGACACATAAACATTTGCACAAGGTCATAAGTCTTCAGAGGGGTCAAAAAGCAACAGTGAGATTCCCTTCCGTGGACTTATAAGCTTGTAAATATATTTATGTATCAAATAACTATTCAAATCTTTTACTCAGACATTGTGAAACAGGCCCTTAAAGTAGCCAAAAACGAAAATACTATTTCTTTTTGGTTATTCAACAATTTCTAACAAGAGGTGTCGTTTTTGTACACATTAGTAGACTAGACAAGTAAAATCTCATTTAATAACAATTATTCCATTTTATAGCCATTAAAATTGAGCTCGCATTTACGAGCTTTGAGCAACCCGAAGTATGCCAACTGTTATACATTGAAATATCTAGAGGAACTTTCTAATAAAAAAGTGCACAAAAAACCCCATCACTGCTTACCCCATGTACAAAACTTATAATAGTATATAATATTATATCCGTTTTAAGAACAGAAGCGCAGACAGAATGACAGTATATTGTTTAAGAAGACTTCTTCAAAATCGTACAGTTAGGTTTGATATTTTTTCACACGCAGCCAATACTTGCACTAAATTAAAAGTAAAATTGTATTTTTCTGCACAACACTGTGTGTGTTTAACATTGACACGAATGGTTGAGTGTTGAGTGCAACCGATGAAATTGTATTAATAACTCAAATTCATCTCTGTATGTGAAAACTTCAATTGAGTGCTTTCGAATCAATAAGCTTTGAGTGAGATTTTTCAATGAAAGTTCCAAATTGGAGATATACAAACAAAATCATTGCATATTTCGAGGCACTTATAAAGCAAGTTTTTGTTTCGTTTCAGATTGCGGATATTCGAATGAAGAAATACGTATTGTTGGTGGTAAGCCCACAGGCGTAAATCAATACCCATGGATGGCTCGAATAGTTTACGATGGTAAATTCCATTGTGGCGGTTCACTTCTCACAAAAGACTACGTCATAACAGCGGCGCATTGTGTCAAGAAGCTTAAACGATCGAAAATTCGTGTTATTTTTGGTGATCATGATCAACACATAACATCAGAGTCTAAAGCCATTCAAAGAGCAGTTACCACAATTGTAAAGCACCGAAGCTTCGATCCGGATACCTACAATAACGACATTGCTCTATTACGTCTGAGAAAACCCATCGTTTTTTCGAAAATAATGAAGCCCATTTGCTTGCCAAGACTCAACTATGACCCAGCTGGTGAATATCAACAAAAATCAAAATTAAAATTTATAAATTTCAATCTAGTTTTCTTCGATATCAGGTAGAACGGGAACTGTGGTCGGCTGGGGACGCACATCCGAAGGTGGTGAACTACCAGCGATAGTTAACCAAGTTAAGGTTCCAATTCTGACGATAACCGAATGCAGGAATCAACGATACAAAAGCAGCCGAATAACCTCAAGCATGCTGTGTGCTGGCAAACCGCAAATGGACTCATGCCAGGGTGACAGTGGTGGACCACTTTTACTCTCGAATGGAGTTAAATATTACATTGTGGGCATTGTCTCGTGGGGTGTGGGATGCGGACGTGATGGATACCCCGGAGTTTATACAAGAGTCAGTAAATTTATCCCATGGATCAAAGCGAACTTGGAAAACACCTGTTTGTGTACATAGCAACTGAAAAATGGTTTTGTGAATTTGTATAAGAAGTATTTAATGTTTATATTTATGTTAATATTAATGAAAGGTATAAGAAAGAAAAAAATATTTGTTTTTTCTATACTTAATAATGAGAGCAAGTCCTACTTTGAGAAGAAAAAAAAAAACAGAGACAAGCTAAATGTTTGACTTTTAGGGTCTATTTCACAATGTATTTTCTGATTAGTAACTCGACACATAAATATTTCTACAGGGTCATAAGTCCACAAGAGAAAAAGTCACAGGTAACAAAATATTTTCTTGAATTCTGAACTTATGGCCCTGTGCCTATATTTATGTCTCAAGTAACTAATCTTACTTTAGTCAGACATTGTGAAACAGAGCCTTAAACTGGTAATTAAGTTGTAAGGACCCTAGTTTGCACCATAGAGTACCTATGTTACCTAGAGAACCGACCGGTACCCCTCTTGCCTTAAACACCCGCAAATTTTATTTGAGGTGAGTAAGTGAAAACTCTCTTAGTTTACTCTTTTTTCCTTATCCGTGAATCCGTGTGAATGGTGGATATAAAAACAAATTGGCGCATTAGTTCAAAAAGGTACGTGTCTACGGTTTAATTGTGAACAAAGTGGTGGCATTAGCTCAAAAAGGTGCGTGTCTACGATTTGCACACCTAAATCGTAGACACGTACCTTTTTGAGCTAAGAAACTAGAGTGCGCTTCCAATTTTCGGTAGGTGTTTTTGTTTTTTTTTTTTAAACATAAATATTCAAAAATATTATTTAATTTATTACCCGGGAGCAACAATGACCGATATTCTTCATAGTTTAGGTTGACAAAAGGTTAAAAAAAGAAATTTGACTACGAAATTAATAAATTTCTCAATTTTTGAATTTAACGGATTTTTTTTTTGAATCCCTGGGTGGTCTTATCCACCTTATTGAGCACTTTGAGCTATTTGAGCGAAGTCCTTTCAATTGAAGCCATGTTGGTTCGGTCCCATTTAAAATGCATTGGACAACAACCCCATACAAAACTTAATGGGCATTTTCCTCTCAGTACAGCTTGTAGGGTGGAAGAGAACGACCGCCTAAGTCGGTTCTCTAGGTAATATAGGTACTCTATGGTTTGCACATTGACAAACGAAGCACAGAATTCAGTAAGTACCTATGTATCTTTTTTAATTGTAATTTGTATTGACATGTGGTACTGACATTTTAGTATTGTTTACTGAAAAAGGAATAATTTTAAGCAGTTTCTGCCCTGTGTCTACGTTCTGTAACTCTCGCATCGATAAAATCAGTCAAGAAACCATAGAGTACCTATATTACCTAGAGAACCGACCGGTACCCCTCTTGCCTTAAACACCCGCAAATTTTATTTGAGGTGAGTAAGTGAAAACTCTCTTAGTTTACTCTTTTTTCCTTATCCGTGAATCCGTGTGGATGGTGGATATAAAAACAAATTGGCAAATTAGTTCAAAAAGGTACGTGTCTACGGTTTAATTGTGAACAAAGTGGTGGCATTAGCTCAAAAAGGTACGTGTCTACGATTTGCACACCTAAATCGTAGACACGTACCTTTTTGAGCTAAGAAACTAGAGTGCGCTTCCAATTTTCGGTAGGTGTTTTTGTTTTTTTTTTAAACATAAATATTCAAAAATATTATTTAATTTATTACCCGGGAGCAACAATGACCGATATTCTTCATAGTTTAGGTTGACAAAAGGTTAAAAAAAGAAATTTGACTACGAAATTAATAAATTTCTCAATTTTTGAATTTAACGGATTTTTTTTTTGAATCCCTGGGCGGTCTTATCCACCTAATTGAGCACTTTGAGCAATTTGAGCGAAGTCCTTTCAATTGAAGCCATGTTGGTTCGGTCCCATTTAAAATGCATTGGACAACAACCCCATACAAAACTTAATGGGCATTTTCCTCTCAGTACAGCTTGTAGGGTGGAAGAGAACGACCGCCTAGGTCGGTTATCTAGGTAATATAGGTACTCTATGCAAGAAACGATGAAAATTAAAACAAATCGTATGTTTTTTGTTCCATTTTTCATCGTTTCTCGACCAATTTTATGCAAACGAGAGTTACAGAGCGTAGGCACTGGACTCAAAGGTCCGATACTGCTTTTCAATTAATGAGAGAATCGAAATAAATCGAGTTTTTACAAAAACAATAGGTGAAAAGTGGGAGTATGAGTACGGGGAGGCGTTATGTAGATGATTTGAATCTTTTTATAACCCCAAACGAAAAAGTTTCTAAGAAAAAATTAGTTTTTCTATTTATCTCAATTATTAAATACAAGGTTGCGCAATAGTTGAATACTACTGATGAATTATTCCGCCATAAAAATATCAAAACAATTATTTCACGTTCTTTAGGAGTATATTGATTCATGTTTTGTTGACTTGCATGTAGTATCTAAGCAACCTGGAGTATTTGTTTCTATTTGTTTGCGGAATGATTCGTCAGTGGTGTTCGGCTTTTGTTTGCAGCGTGGTCACCGAGAAACTGCTGTTGACTAATCCGAAAAAATTATTATTGAATACGTATATCAACAACCGCGAAAGCCTTAAAAGTTATACGTATTGCCCATTATTTTAAGGTTATTTTAATAGTGGATCTAACGATATAAAGACCTAGAAAATACAATCACCCAAAAATAGTTATAATAATTTTATAATGCATAAATGACTTTTTAAGTAAAACTGGTAAATATTAGCGAAAACCAGATCGAGTTAAGAGAACAAATGTGCTCCCAGTTCGGACATCGAACAAATCTATTACACACCCTTTACACACCTGATAGAAGCGAAATTTGGGATGATTGGGAGAGAATCTGGAAAAAGACATGAAACCAAGAACAATTCCATAGGAACATAGGATTCGAGAACCACTACCAAAAATACAAATCTTACTTGCAAGTCACTGGAGTATTCTCAAAACTCTTTTTTCTAACTCATTTTACTGCTCTTGACAAAGCACAGTTTCTTCACAAAATATAATTAACAAGATAACAACTATGAGTCTTACAAAAGTTCTATTTATTCCAATTTTCTTTAGTAAATTGGCCATAATTAAGACTGGAACACATTATTTATATTAATGTTATTGAAACAAAAGAGCTGAGATGCAAACTTTAAAAAAAATTGTGTTGAAATACATATATTTAATGAAAGAAATTAATTCAATAATCTACCAACCCATATTTACAACGCAAAAACGTTCTATAAAAAAATTTAAAATCATATTTTTAACATCGTTTTAATTATGTCTTCAAATTCCTTAGAAAACAAAAAAAAACATTATCTTAATCTCCAAAACACTCTACTTCCGCATAATTTGTTTTTTTCTTATTTTAAAGTCATCTTTGAAGGGATAAATCGCACCTTCAGCTTGCTGCCTCAATTAGTAAACATGCAAAATCATCTTTTTTGCCAAAGCACTCGCATGCAAATTTAATTACGGCAAATGTTCTCCAGCACCATCATCATTATCATACCGTGCATAACTACATATAGCCGGCAATTGCACCACATTGCTAACACTAATATGTTCGGCTTGAATACCTCTTCCATGTCATAATAGTTTGCCGTGCCTCTTTTTAATGCATTCGAACCAAGCCGATACGAGACCAAGACCAAGACCGTATAGCCACAGAACGGCTGCTGGTTACCTCAGGGACGTTGGTTGGCGCGGATGTTTGTTAGGGCAGTAAGAATAAACCTCGGGTACCGCATCACATACCTCTTCCACCGAAGTGGTGTGTGCTCACTGCTCTGCTTAAGAGGTGCACATTACGTCCAAGACCAAGAGTGTGTAGATGCAATATTTTTGAACAACTTACCTAGCTATAACGGTTAACTAGAATATAGTTTCCGTCACAAATGTGCAAAATTGCGCCATTGAACTTGCACATGAAAAATAATCATGCAACAAGCGGTTGAACGGCGGTGAGGTATTGCTGCTGAATCTGCGCAAAGAATTGTTTTTTTTTTTTTTTTTTTTTTTGTATTCGCAAATGATCGATAAAATCAGCAGCGCTGTCGCTATTGCACAGAATTCTTGGGCTCGATTGTTGTATATTTTTTTTTTTTTTAATTTTTAAATGTTTTTGTTTGTAAGAGGAGGAAGGGTAAAATTATTTTTTTGTAAATATCTGGAAAACCATAAATTTCTTCAAAGAAATGTGCTGCCTTCAAAATTGTAGCTAATCAAATTCTACACGAAAATATTGACCGTAAGACCTATATATTAAAAACAAAAAGAAAAAAAAAACATGCACATACATACACACACATTTCTGCTTTTTATTATAGTCTGTATTTAATTGGTGTCTTTCATTTTCCTACACTGAAACGACAGCTCTGGTCCTTTATTTTCTACTCTATAGGTACTACTTATAACTACTTGAATATAGGTGCAGCAGGTGGTTAGTGCACTGAGAAGGTAGGTACATACTATGCAGTATTACAATAGCCTGAACGTAATGATGGGAAGTGTTGAAATGAGAAGTGCAAACGAAAGAAATAGAAAATTACTTCTGTGTAAATTGTATGCCAAGCCATGTTGAAGTGATTCTTGAATCTAGATACACAACAGAATGAATTGACATGCAATGTAATATCTTTTATCCACTTAATGTTCAATAAATACGAATGAGTGATCGATTTATAGACGCATCATCATGATGGAATACATCAGACCATGCAAAATACCAACTTAAGCTTCTGAATTGACTTCTTGAACCAGGAAATGAAGAAAAGGTATACAGAGAATTTAAATGAATTTAAATTCGTTATTGCTTTTATTTATAGCCAGATTTAAAATGAGTATAAATGAAGAGGTTTTATGCTACTTATTGTGTTATTTTTTTAACTTTGTATTCGATTTAATTTTGTAAAAATGAATAATTTTTTTTGTTCCAGTAATTTGTAGTCCAGTTACCTTGTGGCCTGAAGAGAAGGGAATTTGCAACAGGTCTATAGGGATGTGACTGATATATTAGTATTCACTAAGATATTACTAATATTTGAAAATATTCAATATCACTAATACTAATACCATAGATATCATAATACTCCGATATTTATTTAAATACCCAATAAACTTCTACCTTCATAAAAATGTTAAGTTCTCCCTTCACAAAAATATTGACTTCTCCCTAGACAAAAATATTCACTTCTCCCTACACAACAATGTTAACTTCTCCCTACACTAAAACTACCCAAACGCACCTTCTACCGATTTCATTCTAAGCTCATTTTGTATTTAACAAAAAAAATGCATTCTCTTGTTCCTACTCCTATATTACCTTCGCTCGCCATCGCCAGCCGCCACGCCGCTAATCTGAATATCTGATATAAACTAAAACTAATACGAATACTATGAGATACCAAAATATTCGCTTCAGCCGGCAATGATACTAGTACCTAATATATTATGATACAAAAATATTAGGTTTGAAGCTAATATTTTTGTAGCCTAATATTTGTGTATCCTAATATTTTTGTATCATAATATTTTTGGTATTAGGTAGGACGTAGGATCATTGTCGGTCGAAGACGAAGCTAATATTTTTGTATCATACTTCGAACTATTTAAGATATTAGTATCAGTATCAGTGCAGTGTGAGTGTAGGTATGCAGAAAGTGATACAACAATAGATAATAAATAGAGAAAAAAGCGTTTGGAGGTGATTTGGTGAATATTTTTTTTTGTTTTTAGGTGTAGCTTGGGCTACTTCAATCCTGCCACTTGAGTTTTTGTGCAAATAGTATGAAAAGCTGTTTACTTTTTTGAACCGTTTATTTTTCTTGGGCCAATATGTATGGAATGGCAGTACTTATGTTGTTTTGAATGCAACAAGGAAATTATTTCTTACAGTTATTACAGTTACAGAATATATCTTGGTTGTTGTTTTACTTTGCAAAGGCTGAATCGAATTTTAAATTTAATTTCAATCTGACTGCTGAATTATTCTGTTGCTAATAAAAAAGATAATTAGTACGTAGGTGTGTACCTAAAGATAACAATAAATTATATAAGATCAGGTGAGAACAAGTGAAGGATAGTAATTTTTGGCACTAATGTAGGTAGTATGTATGTAATGTAGGTATTGAAAAAAATTTTTTTTTTACTCCTGAACAGAACACTCTTTAATCAGGAAAATATAAGTGATATTTTTGTATCGCTTTAAATATTATAATATTTGTTAACTAATATATTAGTATTAGGTAATATCACAAAATATTAGTATTGACCCATGCCTACAGGTCTAGTAGTTTTGATCTTTTGCTAAGTTAGTTATGATGTTGACCCAATTAATAATCCAAGCTTTCGATCTTGAGAGCCGAACGCTAAACTGTCTACATTTCTCAAGTTTTTGGCGATATATCTGATTTTTTTTGTTAGTTTTGAAGTTAGTTTTTGATAATTTGTTTCAACTTTAAATCAGTGTTTTCGAAAAATTACCCTCCCACCTAAATGGGCGAAATTAAATCCCACCCTCCGTGAAAGAAACGTGACTTTTGAGGGATAAAACAAATAAATAAGACTTTTAGCCCACCTGAGAAGTCTAAATATATCTTACTCATTAAATTTAATAAAATAATAAGCGACTTGAACTACAATTGCAAGTACGCGGAAATTTAGCTTTTTTGGCAATTCGTTTTGATTGTTATAGGGTGAAATGGGGTAAAAATAAAAAAAATGCTAAACAATTTTTTAAAAAGTCTACACTTTATAGATAATACCTAAGGGCTACATATTTTTCAAAATATAGCTATTTATAAGCAGAATCTGGTCTAGGTACAAACCACAAATGGTATGCTATTCTTGTTATTGAGTTGTTGACTTTCATAATGGCAATTCACGGTAAAAACTAAAATAGGTACCATATATTATGTAATTGACAAAAAATAAAATGGTACTTCTGGTGAAACTGAAATAATAAAATTTCATTTCTTTTGGTGTTTCATCTCTTAAATATTTTGCGTAATTTAGCAAAGTTGAATTTAACGGGTGGGCCAACTAGTGGTTTCTTTTTAAATCATAGGTTATTTTGACACTGACAGCTGTTTCCCGCTCGAAATATTGACAGAAAGTCAGTGTCCTACCTCCGTGAAACGAAATGAATCACTTTGCGCTTCAGAAACGTTGGGAAATATTGAAAACTTTTTTCCAAAGTAAGGGCTTCGTAGACCAAACAGTGCGTTTTTTGAAAAGACGAAAATCATCTTTTCTGACGAGGTGCAGTTTCATCTCAGTGGATACGTTAATAAACAAAATTGCCGAATTTGGGGCTCGGAAAAACCCACACGTTATTGTCGAGAAGCCAATGCATCCACATAGAGCGACAGTTTGGTCCGGATTGTGGAGTGGTGTCATTATTGGACCATTTTTCTTCGAAAATGAGGATGGAAACAACGTTTCGGTTTCGGTCAGCGGTGGGCGTTACAGAGCCATGATAACCGACTTTTTTTTAATGAAATACACGACATGGATTTGGACCACTTCTGGTTTATGCAGGATGGTACGCCATGCCACACAGCCCATGCCTTAATCGATCTTTTGGGCAACAAAATCCCAAATCGTGTTATCAGCCGTCTTGGCGATGTAAATTGGCCGTCTCGGAGCTGTAATTTGACCCCTTTGGACTTGTTTTTAGTGGGGAACCGTGAATGACCGATGTTATGCTAACAATCCGGAAACGAGTCAAGCACTTAAAGCCAATATCATCCAAGCAATCCGTGCGCTACAGCCCGAAACCATCATGGAAAATTGGAGTAACAGAATGCGCTACTGCGAAGCCAGCTGAGGCAACCACTTGAACGACGTTGTATTCCATAATTAATGTGAATGTTTGCTCTTTTACTAATAAAGCCATAATACATGGAAAAAATTTAATTTTGTTCATTTTATTGAATTTTGAAGCTTAGACTTGTCGGCTCCTGCGAAACCAGGCGGATTAGTTAATCCCGAATATTCTTACATTTCTAGTCTAGTTAAGTTGAAAAATAAATTGTTGAAAGTTATACCTAATGGAAAAATCATGATTATTTTTGTACCTACCAGCTTCATACACAGACAGCCTTATAAGTAAAAGCGCTTAATCCACCATTATTCCACGAGTTTACTAAACCATAAAATAACAGTTAAGCTACCTGTTAAAATTTTCTATCAATAAAATTAAAATGTTCGTGGAATAGTAAAGCGACGTTTATGAAAAATCCCTTACGAAAATCTACTACAATAAGTAAGATGCCTGTTTGTTTGTATGGGTTTTGACAGCGAATTCTGATAATTTATAAAAAAAAAAAACAAAGCTCACGTTATAACAAACACACATAACCTCTTATATCATATTTCTGTCAAAATTATTACCATTTTTATATTATTTGTGTTGTGCCTGTTGTGTGTTATGTCCACCGCTTGTACTCCCATTTAGGTTATCTTCATCAATTGCTATGAGTTTCCTCATATTTTCCTTGAAAAACCCATATTTCTCCCGAAATCCTCCTGAATAAGCACTTGCATTGGCACATATCTGGTTTTGTATATTTTTCTTTTTATTTTCGTTGATGGCTGATTGTCCAATAATTGCAAATGGCTTAAGAATTCAATAAATCTAATAAATATTATTATTTTTATTCAAAATTAAATTTGCAATCTTCACTTAATTTTTTTAATTTTAGAATAAATTTGACACTTCTGGTTCTTATTCCTACGCTAAACCACCTAATTCGGTGGTTTAGCTTAGTAAACGTCAACTACTAGAAATTTTGTTTTATTATTAATATTTTGCACTTAGTTCACGGAATAAGGACTAACCCTTCGCTATTCCACGTTTATTAATTTGGCTGAGAGAGTTTTTTTAAACCAGTACTAACTTTGATTTTAAGCATAATACATAAAATTTCATTATATATATCCATTTATTTGTCTTCAACCGAGAGAATACATTCTGCAATAAGTAAGTTTAGACATACATTATAACCACCATGGCTGGATCTGATGAATTTCATACAAGAAACATTGGCATAGCGTGGCGGGGGCAGAGAGGCTACAGGCCCTGGGTTTCCACTGTGCAGCGCTTTGAATTATGCCTTAAATTTTTGTGAAAGCCGTTGCATTTTAGTTGAACCAAATGCAGCTCTGTCACACGAAAATGAGTTTGTAGTATTTATGTATTTATTTCAAAATCGCTTATAAAGTACGAAAGCCTTTAAAATTATTTAAGAATATGAATTTAATTATCTTAAAGATCTATTTACATATAAAATTTGAAAGAGAAATAAAATAAAATAAAATAAAATAAAATAAAATAAAATAAAATAATATAAAATAAAATAAAATAAAATAAAATAAAATAAAATAAAATAAAATGAAATAAAATAAAATAAAATAAAATAAAATAAAATAAAATAAAATAAAATAAAATAAAATAAAATAAAATAAAATAAAATAAAATAAAATAATATAAAATAAAATAAAATAAAATAAAATAAAATAAAATAAAATAAAATAAAATAAAATAAAATAAAATAAAATAAAATAAAATAAAATAAAATAAAATAAAATAAAATAAAATAAAAATTACTAGATAGATAGATCTTCATATTACAATGATTTGCCAAAAAGTTGAACAGTAAAAACTTAAATCTTCTTGTGCTTCTTGTACTTCTCATAGTTATGGGCAGGGAGTTCCAAAGGCGTACATCATGGACGAAAAATTGACGCTCAGTAATAAGAAAACAGTATCGAGGTAGTATAAGAGCAAAGGACCTTGTTGAATGAGGGAAATTCAGCTTACTCTGTAGATATTCTGGCTGTTTAGTTTGAAGGATTTCATGTAGATAGCTAAGTGAGCGAAAATTTAATAAATTGTCTAGGCTACAGCCGGAAATACGAACCGAAAAAGATGATGCGTGGTCAAAGCGTCGCAGATTATAGACATAGCGAGCAATGTTGTTATATGCGACATTTAACTTGCGGTTAGTGGTAGAGTCTAAGTTGCAAAAAATTTCACATCGTAATTCAGTGTTTGTATGTACGAAACTTCGAGTAACCTGAAGAACACGGAGACTACCATAGACTTTTCCGATTGCTTTAATTACGTTGTCGTTTCATGTGAGGGAACGATTGAAAACTATTCCAAGATTTCTAGCACTGCTGATATATTCAATGGTTTCATTTTCAAGCTTCAATGGGTTTAAGACCGATAAATCAAAGATTTTGCGATACATGGGAAGAGCTGTAGATTTGACAGGGTTTAAGCAAAGATGTTTTTTAAATGAGAAGAAGTTCCTCATTAATTAATGCGACGGCATCATTCTTCATCCCAAAATGTCGACTTATCAGGAGCTGCACATCATCAGCGTAAAGATGAATCACACAATGTTTAACAACTTGTGGAAGCTCGTTTATATAATGAGAGAAAAGAATTAGACCGAGGAAAGATCCCTGTGCCACTCCATTCAAAACATTGAGAAAGATAGATGAGTGACCGTTTGCCACCACTCGTTGTTGCCTTCCGTTAAGGTATGAGTTGCGAAGAAAATTATATTTTTCTTAGAAATTCGGAAAAGTTTCAGAAACAACGGAACCTCGCAAAAACAAAATTTTTATTGAACGAATATAATCATTTATTTTTATTTTAAAACGATGACAAAAAAATCAGCTGGGGTGACCAAAATAGCTATAACCCTGGCAACAGAAAATCAAGCTGCACCACAGCCGAGAGACAATGGTTTCGACCACTTTTCCAAGCATTCGTAGCCGCGTATGTACTCAATGACAGGAATAATATTGGTTTCCAAAACGGAATTTTTCAGTTTTTTGTCACTGAACCTACCCAATATCCTACAATGCAGATTTTCGTAACGTAACGTGCTGCATAGTAAAGTGTTATCTCGTAACGTCGCACAGAGGAAAGTTCACGTTTTATTTCACTCTATTACTGGCATAGATGTTTACACATCAATAATCAAGAGGCGTCAAATCATAAGCTCTTGGATGCCAATTTACAGGTCCAATATGCGATGAAATTATCCGTTCATCACATGTTTTCTTCAATGAGTTTATTTTTACGTTTGTTAGGCTATCTCTTTCACATTCGTGTTATTCTATCGGGAAAAGAAGTCATTAATCATGGCTATAGCTTAGCACCCTCATTTTTGAAAAAAAAAAATATACTCTACGTTTCGGTAATCTCATGTGGATTACCTTCGCTCCAAATTCGACAATTTTGCTAATTGACACACCCATCGAGCCAAAAATGAGCCCCATCGGTGAACTTAAATGGTCAAAGCCACACAAGTGTCGATACAAAGATAGGGTATAATTTGAAATAAACCATTATTATCAATATAGCTTCATTACTTGTTTAGAATCTGTGATGACAATTCACACAGAAAACCAAAAAAAAAAAAAGAATAAATATCGCCATTGTAAAAAATTGACTGTTAATATATACCGAAACTAATTCCATCACAATAAATTTAAAAAGGCTACCACACCGGTTTCAATAAATAAAAAATAACAAAAAAGAGAGACAAACAACCAACAAAAAAAAAAAAAACAAAAAAACAAGTCTTCAATTTATTCCTGTGATTTCCCATCAATTAGTATTATGTCCACTTAACAAAAGCCTTAACTCCAGATGGCAATAACAAAACAAAGTGTAATCTTAATTATTTTATATAAGAATACGAGGATAGTCATCAAATGACAGCTAAAATGATATCACACCATGATCAAATTACAGAGATATCGATTAAAAGTCTCTAACTTTTGGAAAGCAACAGACTTTCTATGTTAGAACAATAATGTGTAGGTATAGATGAATGCACAAATCGAAAAAGTGGTTCAATTTTCCATATCAAGTGAAAAGCGAAGACAAAATTTACATATAATTATCGCTTGAAATGAGTGATTAATATTATGCATTTTATATCTTCACAAAATATCTCACGTGATACATTTTTAAAGAATTACTGTCATAAATATTGCATGTTATTGGATTGATGCCTCACTTAAATCAGGTTGATTCCATGAAACACTCGGAAAGACATGCATTCCAGAGAACTGCATTTTATGGGTCAGTAAAAAAATATATTAAATTTTAAATCACACGTAAAAGAAGCCTTGTTTATTGCTTTTTCGTGGTCATCACTGAATATATTTATTTGAAAAGAGTTCCATGATTGTGATAAAAAAACTATCACAAACAGGTGATTTGCGAGGTTTACATGAGTTTGAAGATTTGAACGACGATTTTTGTCTGAGTTGGGCTCCCGACACGTTTTTAATAAAGGGTCATTAATTTTTCGGTTTCGAAAGTAAAGCTTAATAACACACACACAGCGGTACTTTTTAGATGAAAATTGTATTTCATTATAAAGTTTGGACTTTGCCAATAAGTGTGAAAAACAATGTCATTCAAATAGCCGCCTCGGGAAGATTCGCAGCATGCGATTCTTTTGAGGTAATTTTTAACCACTTTCTCGGCCATAATTTGAGTAATGTTGGTTTTTAATGCGTCTAGAGTTCAAGGATTATTCGCGTGAACACGGTCTTTTAAGTAGCCCCAAAATCTAACGGTGTCAAATCAAAGGATCTTGGTGGACAGGAAACTTCTCAAGCATTTAAGCCATAATTGGTCGTGTTGTGTGGCTTGTAGTGTTGCAGATTAAAAAAAAAAAAAACAAAAATCATGATTTTATTCATGAGATTACAAAAAAAAGTCATGAGAATGCTTGTTTTTCTTTAAGTAAGTAAAGTGTAGTAGTATTTTAGTTTGACTGTCGGTCAATATACATAATCAGCCTTATTGTGAGTTTCACCCGAACAACATTCCAACCGGAAAATTCGACATTTCACTTTTCGCCTATTGTTTCACCCGAAATTTCATGATCGAAAAATTCCCCTTATTGTGAACATTCATTTCGGGCGGAGTGTAGTGCCATTTTCACTTTTTTTTTGGGAGGTGAACAAAATTTCGTTCGGGCGAAACTCACAATAGCTTTTAAGATTTCGGGCGAGCAAAAAATTTTAAGGTGAAATATTTTTCGGGTGAAACTCACAATAAGGCTGAATTGAAACTTCAATGAACGATTTCATAAAGCACTTTTAATTATTTAACTGGTTTTTAAATCTTAAAATGATGTTTGTTCCATACAAAATGTTAAAGCCTGCTAAATATTTATGAAACCGAACATAAGTAAATCTAAAAAAAATTTAAATTCTTGTTTTTTTTAAAAAAAAAATGAAAAATCATGAGGTTTTCAATGAATTCATGATTTCATGAGAAGAGGGTGAAAAGTCATGAGAATCATGATAAATCATGAGATTCGGCAACACTGGCTTGTTGCCCCGTCTTGTTGGAACCACATTTCGACCATAGAGCACACCAAACAGTCTCTTTGTCTGGATGCAACGGCACCTCTTCGATCACTTGTGGCTTTTCTGAGCCCCATATACCCACCGAGTGAGAAATGTTCCTCATCGCTGAAGAGAAATTTGTTCGAAAAATCGCGAAAAGTGGCAAGTGGTCTGAATCACCACTTTTGTAGTAAGTTTTAATAATTTTAACGCGTTGTTCGATTGTTTAGCGATCCAATGTCGTAAATGGCAAACATTCAACTTATATTATGACACTTCAAATCAGTAGCGGATCCAGAGGGGGGTTCATAGGGGTCATGACTCCCTTCAGAAGCCCAGAGTAAAAGATAAACAGTCGTATTTATTAGATTTCCTTAGAAAACTTTTGAACAACTAGTCAATAGTTGGACATCTACTTATTTATAAACGCATTGTAATAGTTGTCTAAATATATTCTCTTATTGATATACTAAGATACCTTTGATCTTTCAATTTCATGGAATATTGGATACGTTCAATGAACATTTCAATAATATCAAGAATAATTTGGCGTTGCACGTATACTCCCTTTAGAACTAGTTTGTACATCCAACTGCAGTGCCTTAGTTAGACAATCGATGGAAAATATTTATAAATAAGGTTTTGGAGTTGGGCAGCTGCCTAAAGTTAGACATACTTAAAAACAGGTTTATTAGCTGTAGTCCGAAATATTCAGCCCAAAGTGCAGATGGATGTAAACGCAAAGTATCTTAATTTGAACATCTATGGGAACTTGATGTAATTTTTATCAAAGTCTCAAACTTTGGTCGCTGGTCTAACTGGGTTTGATCGAACGAAGTTTATTTTAATCAAAATCTTGTTTAATTTACCACTTTATTATTTTAAGTAGATTTTGATATTATCTGGTATCTCTGGATCAGGAACGGGTCTTGTGCGTTCTCTCAATTCTCGTTATTACAGTATGAATCCGTACATCGGATATACTCTCGGCGGGGGTTTGAGTGAGCTGTGATAAACTGCTGACACTGATAGAATCAAAGACGAATCTAGTAAATAAAAGTCGTGTGACAGTTTAATAAGAGACCCCTTATCTCTAGTGGGGTAGTTTATTTGAGTCACAACGGCTTTTCGGGTATAATAAGAACCTTTTTTTGTGTAAGTCCCACTGGTCTGATATTTTCTTTCTTATGTAAGCTATGTCCTCTTAAACTACCTTGATTAAAAAATATTTTTACTAACCTAAGAAATTTTGATGAAACTAAAAATGAACTGAATTTTACCAAAAAAGTAGTTATTTCACTCAGGCGACTTTAAGATTTCATAGTCGTCTCGGTCTCGTTAATGTATTCTCGTCTCGGTATCGTCTTGGACTTGGGGCAGTTTTTTTATTTTTGTAGATGAAATATCGAACCAGAGTTTGAATCTAGAAACAGCTTAGTATGTAATTATATTCATTGAAAAAATCAATTTTATAATTAAACATGTTTTAATTTTGTATCTTTTCTGCCAACATCACCTTGGTCAACGATACTATCGAAATCGATATTTTTCTCATCTCCTGGAATCGCATGCATTTTATATCATTTTGTCGGTGATTAGTCCTCCCCCTCCAAACTGAAATCCTAGATCCGCGCCTGCTTCAAATGAAAGCTGAGTTTGACAGGTGTCCAATTCCAGCGCTACCAACATGAAACCTTGAAATGAATGACCCTGTACAATTCCAGGTTTGTGGCTACGATGATATTGAGTTGAAGAATTGGTACTCCAATTTTAAGCACATATTTATTGATATACAGATAAAAAAAATACCTACTCTTCCATAAAAAATATTATCAGAATCAGGAAAACAATTTTTGATAAAGTAAGAAATCCCGAAAACCGATCTAAAAAAATTCAAAAAGTCAACCAAGCATACTGATAAAAGTTTTGATAATTGAGAAAAACGTAGACAACTGTGGATTACATACAAATCAATGGCTAAATATATTTTTTTTAATAAATTTATAATAATTGACAGTTGTAATAGGGCTGTGTATTAATAAAATTTGTTGTTGGATCGGTGAAGAAATATCAAGAGCAGCTAATTTCACATAGCATATTCTCGTATATAAAGCGAATATTATGATGTCAAAATTGACAGATCAACTTTAGTGAAATGTCATGCTTCATACACCCATTTGGATAAACAAGTAGGTACCTAGATTTAGTGATGGATACATGCAGTCTTAACTTTTTTGACCACAAAGTAAGCTGTGATAAAGCTAATGACTGAAATCCAATGTTTGGATTTTGGTTGCGGCTTTTGGTTCGTAATACAGTATAGTGAAAACACAAAAGAGGCAAGTTTGGGAAAATTGTACGAACCACAATTCTTTTTACCCCTCTCTATATAATACTGATCTCCGATCAGGGGGTTCAAGAACATTTGGAGGCGGCTTTTGCTCTGCCAGCTCATTTGAAAAACCTAAAAGTTATAAACTGGGATAAACCGGCGATTTGCATAAAATGCGAAAAAGGTCAGGGTTTAAGAGAAGAAGGCCATATTTTCTTGTTTCTGCAGGAGTGAAAATTTTCTTAAAAATTGAAGAAGTTTGAAATAAAAATTATAGAAATACAACACAGAACCGAATAATAAGTGTCATAACTGTTATACATGGCGTGATTCTGTGCACTTTTATATAAGGAATTGACTCTAGACATGCCAATTATAACAGTGTTGGTTCATAAAAGAGCTGTGTATGCGGCCCCGTGGGCCAGGGCCATCCACGCCGGTGGGCATGCTTCAGCCACCCAGAGTTTTTTTTTTTCAAGTCGTGCGAAGCGCGTTAACGCACGCCCACTTTTAATGGCGAAAAACTGTTAAGTGGCATGTCTCTAGTCTCGTCCTTTATCTAAAGCAAACAAGTGAGTACAAAAAAACACATCTTATATCTAAGATCAACTGATCTATGATCAGAGAGTATTATCTAAAGAGGGGTGACAGAAAAATTTGGTTAATATAATTATTCCCATAGTTGATTTTTCTGGGTTCTTACCATACTATTACTCACCAAAACCGCAACCATGGACTTTGATTTCTGTCATAAGCTTTAGCACAGCTTTCGATTCACATGCCTAATTTTTGGTTAACTTTCACACCCAAAAACTAGCTGGCTAGGCTCTTAGACAAAGAGCATTTTATGCACTTCTCTAGAAGTGAAGTTTAAATGTTCATCTATAACTTATGGCTGCCATTCAAAGATTTCGGTTTTATAAAATTTTCTGAAAAACCGCTCCAACCATTCTTTCAGGTTTTGGCCAAAAAATGTGAATAACAGAAATAATGCGTTTTTTTTAAGAAACTGCCTTTTTTGGTTGTACCCGAGTACATACATATATCGTTATTGACTTGATTGATTTTCATACAATTTTCAAACCCGACAATTTTTTTTTAATTAAAAAATTATATCCACTTATTTTACATAAAGTTAAAATAATGACAACTCTTTATCAGATATGCCATGTATCTTTTTTAAAGGAAAAAAGAAATGTATAGTGAAAAATCACACAAACATTTTTCTTTTTGTATCGCATACATAAATGTAGCTTTCCTATCTGTTGTCATTTTGTCATACATTACAGGAAAACAAATTTTAAAAGAGAAGCCTACTGATTATTTTACTATAGTAGACACTAATAAATTCATGCAAAAAGAATTCATTTAAATTTAAAATCACCTTCACCGCTTCACCAAGGTAATTATCACAAAAATAAAAGAAAGTTTTCTTCTACTTATTTATATTGAACCCCACACAAAAAATTTAATTATATAGAAAAAAAATTACTTTTTTATTAAGACTGCTAATCGCATAAAACCATTATACACGCGTTTATTCTTTTAAAACACGTCGCGTCGCCTAAAGGTTCACTGTCACAATAGCAAACACGAATGTATATACAAAACATATAGTCTCATAATCATCGTATGGTTTCAAAATGACGTATCGCAAACTTTTAATGACGCTGGATTCTCTGCGCAATGAGTAATTAATGTTTTTGCAAAGTGACACTCATGCTAAGTGTTTCTCTTTCCCGCTGACTGGAACTCTAGCCACACCATTGAACTTTGACGTAACATTCAAGTTGATTTCGCATGCTAACACGAAACTAAAAACGCACCTCTTGCTGCACAAGCGCACGCATTCGATTGCAATATTATGCAGCTTCCGCGTCTATGGCCATCTAATCGTATAGATGTAAATTCTTTTAGACCGCAAGCCTCTAAATTCCTGATTCTCATTCTAAACTGTGTTTACTTGCATTATTTTAAATAGTTATTTTAAAAAGGAGTATTTCCTCGGAGTGGTAGTTTTAAGAACTTTGGAATCAACTATTTTTTTTTATAAAATTAAATAAATAAATAGTTAAAATATGAAAATATGCGACGACTGACAACGAGGCTGTGCTTTTTCTACATAAAAATGAAAAGATATTTTAATTAAAATCTTCTAAGACTAAGAAGAAAGAAATAATATTTGATGTCCGTACCCATGATATGTAATACATTACGGTTCCAATAAGACGAATGGATGTTATGTGCTACATAAGTGAATAAAACAGGCTTAGACATCAAATGATATGCCTTCTTTTTACAAATTTATGAAGTTCCATGGATAGAACAACAACAACAATTCAAAAGTGCAATTCAACGAAGTGAGTTGGTGGCAGATATGAAAACCCAATTGGTATTCGCTACCTTTGATTTTTGATTTATTCCTTAAGAGTTATCTCAAGAAATTGCTTTATGCCAAGAACTCAATTACTATTCACCAGCTAAACGACGAGGCATATAATAAGATGTAGCTAATTCGTGTGATTAACTAGCAATAATGTAGAAATATTATTAAAAATGGCGACCATCCATTGATGGTGTGCCACCGAATCCATTGAGAATATAATAGCCACTTCTACTCTCGAAGTAACATGATGCAGGTTCAAAGAAGAACACTTGGCAACCTGCTAAATCTACCTCAGGAAGTAGATATCATCTACATATTAAGGTATATAACACTGTTGTGTTTTTAACAGCCTACGTCCTTTCCCGTAAAAGGAAAATTATAACTCCCATCCGTTGGAAATCCAGTCGATAAGCATTCTTCCAGGTATCAGCAAAATGTACACATTTGAAAAAGTTGTTTAAAGAGTTCGGATAAGACCAATATCATTCCACATAATTCATGCCACGCCAAAATCAGATTCTTATATCGAGTGGAACAAATCTAATAAGCGCATTAAGCGAGCCCTTGTCTCTTTGATTTGGAGAACGGTAAGAGCAGGGTCTCTATCTACAGCTGACCTGAGCTAAACTCTGTCCAACAAAAATTGGCAGTGTAGGCAAGATGGGACGTTTGCCTCTTATTCTGGCTACAGTGGATTGCATACATCTGTCTTTCATTAAAGCTTTCACAGGGTTGTCGTAGTGTACACGATAACACTCATCATTGAAAGCTTTTTCTTAAAGCTCGAAAATCAAAAGCACCTTAACAGAAACTCAAGGAAAAAATCTGAACGAATTACCAAATGGACAAGGGTAACTCTGAATGTACATCAAGCAGCAGCCAATCGCCATTGGTCATAGCAATTCAGTGCTCACACACTCAGATGTGCCTTGAATAGGACGTTGGGTCTGTGTCAGATGCTATTGGAAATTCACGGGTGGGCAAACAGTTTTTGTGGAGGAATTATTTCAATTTAATATGGTGTAAAAATATGGCACGCTTCTGATTTTGAAAAAGCTTTCCCATAAGACGTGTACTGCCTATTTTTGTTGGACAGAGTATAGTAAAAGTTAAAAGTCAATTTAAAAAGGTTATTTTAAAACGTGGAAATGTAGCTTCAACTCCAGTCTTTGGTTTTAAAAATAGGAAGGAGAAAAGTGTGATCAACTCCTCCATTCTATTCAGCATTTAAACCAGCGCTAAGATAAGAAGTCTAAGAAGCGATACAAAAAACACTTGGAGCAAGCTGGAAGTATACAATGCTAAGTAAAAGTGCAGAAAAGAGGACCTACCTTGGCATCTGATTGGATCAATATTTATATTTCGACAGGCACAGACGTATATATAAATGCAGCTGTGACCAGGACTTCGGGAGTTTTTGCCTTGAAAAATAGCAGGGTGAAGGTGATTTGCTACATTGCCCTTTTCCGGAATATATGTAGTTACCTAAGGATTCCCGGCGTGGTTTAACGTTTTTCCATATCAATTCTAAATTGATGTTTGAAAGACAGTCCCCTCGTGAAGATTCACAGCATGCGATTCTTTTGAGGTAATTTTTAACCACTTTTTTGCACATTTCGCGTGGTACCTCGACCATAAATTGAGTTATATTTTTGGTTTTTAATGCGTTTAGAGTTCGGGGATTATTCGCGTATGCACGGTCTTTTTCTTAGCCTCACAGCAAACAAATCTAACGGTGTCAAATTGAAAGATCTTGGTAGCCAATTGACGTCACCAAAACATGAAATTACGCGATCAGCAAACTTCTCACGCAATAAAGCCATAATTGATCGCTTTGTGTTGCTTGTTGGAACCACATATCGTGCAAGTCACGATCTTCTATCGCCGGCGAAAAAAAAATTGGTTATCATTCCACCAACTGCTGCGAACGCCGGGAAATCGAAACATTTGGATCATCACTTGCAGCAGCAATATTTTTGATTGAGCGTGTATTACGATGATGCACAGGCCTTACGACATCAGTAACGCTTCATCATCATCATCATCGTCGGCTCGACAACCGGGGTCCGGTCCTGGCCTCCTTCAACAAGTCTCTCCACCCATCCCGGTCTCGAGTCGCCGCCATCCAGTTGCGCACCCCAAGGCTCCGGGCGTCCTGGTCTACGCCATCTCTCCAGCGCAAGCATGGTCTACCACGCTGTCGTCTACCATAGAATGTACCACAAAGAACTTTCCGAGCAGGTTCCTCTTCGCTCATGCGAGCTAGGTGCCCTGCCCACCGGAGTCTACCGAGCTTAATTTTTGTCACGATATCTGCTTCAAGGTAGATTGCGTACAATTCATGATTGTACCGTCTCCGGAATCGTCCTCAGTCAGTAACGCTTCACTCTTTTCAAATTTCTCCACAATTTTACCGATTGCTTTCGTAGTCGGTCGATTATGACGACCATAATCATCGCATAATGCGCGCTTTTTGTAAAACTTTGTGCGAAATGAAAGAAATCTTGTGAACTCACCTCCAGAAATTCACCTTATTCTGCATCTGCAGCCAGTTACGGATTGCACTGAACCCATCATATGACCGTCTGGCTGTGCATTTATACCCGTGTTTTGTTAGTGCAACATACTAACCGTGTGTCTAAGGAAACTAATGGTTCAAACGTGTGTATACAAGACAGGTACGTTGGTTCTTGGTTGGGTTTTGGTACGTGATGGGTGATATAGATATTCCAGTTTTGCTTACGGGTTACGTTGTTACGTTTGCGCGAGCGATACTTTTATTTAAATCCAATCCACATCTGAGTTGTATTTTATGTAAATATTTTGTGTCTTCTCTTTTTTTTTTTTTTTTTATTTGTTGTTGTTTGTTGTATCCGTTAACTTGTTGGAATTTCGCTCTTGTTCCAGCCGTGGTGATGGTAGACGCGAACGCGACACTAAAGTTGACAGTTTTGTATCGATTCAACCATACGATGGTGTGGTAATAGTAAGTCTTGCTGTCTCCTGCAGACCATCCGGTTCGATTCAAGATCAAGTGCGAAGGCAGCTCAGTGGCGTTTAAAACTTCCGCTGGTAATGTTGAGTTCTTTTCGCTGTTGTCGATTCTAATAGTGATTGAAATAAACGAAAACTCGATCTAATAAGTGCAATGGAATATAAGAATTAAATATTTTTCTTTGGAAAAAAAACGTCCCAGTGTTAAATTAGTGAGATTATTATTATATTCGTGAAGCAGATCCATTTCCGGTTTATCTACTAGAAATTAAACCAAACAAAATTGTACCTATATTTAAGAGGAAATAAGTGCTGCCATCATGTGTCAGTGTTTTTATTTATTTGTGTTATTATCAGCCCTAATTGGATTAAGTTTAAGTGAACAAACAACTGGGAATAATGTTCGTGGCAACTTCGAAGCGTATCCTCAGCAAAAAGGATTAGAATTGTCGCGGACGAGAATGCCGACTCCGATCAAGAATTTGCTTGGAGTATTTAATAGAAATTCAAACAGACAACCAATTAATGAAAATTTTGGAAATGTTTGCCAATGCAGTAAGTTTTAAATTTTTATTTTCGGAGTTTAAAAATTAATGCTCAACCGATGACATTTTATGTCAAGAATATATTTATATTGAAATCATTGTGTCCATTAGTGTCCATTAATTAAACGTGCCAACCTATACTTTATAAAAATTTATAAATGTTTCAGAAGTAAGAATGGGTAACTGTAAGGTATTTGAAATGTATAACGGGCGGTCACGATATATGTACATGTATTGTGTAAATGTACTTGTATATCTATGGATACGTACATTGGGGTGGTACTTTTCTTAAATTTTGTTTTAATATTTATGCTCCCAGAGGCTCAAACGATTCGAAATAAATACAAATAAGTATTCTCCAAGTTCTCGTTACTCGTGCAGCGTATACACCTAGTTTTTACAGTCTTACTTAAAACTTCTGTAAAAATGTAAAAGTTGATAGAAAAACTTAAAACTTGGGACATATGTACTTGTACTATAATAAGTAGTATAAGGAAAAAATAAGAGATTAGAAAAATATCAATTTATAACAGTTTTTCGCTGTAAGAAGTAGGTGTGCGTTACAGAGCTTCAACGCAAAGAACTCTGGATCTGGATGCCTGGAGTATACACCTGAATCTGCGTGACCACATAAACATTACCCTTTTTAAGGAAAACTGGATAAATTGTCATTTATTTGTCCACTTCAAAACAAAAATGGTTTCCATTTTTCATATGCAATATCTCCCGGTTAAAAAAATATCAATGTATATCGTTTATTTCTGTGTTTATTGATATTTTTAATTGAGTAAATATTGTTTATAAAAATATAAAACAATTTTTTTTTTTTTAAGTTTTATTTACAACTTTTTTAAGCATTTAGGACTGAAATGGTTCAATGGTACAAACATAACATATCACAAGTTTTTAATTTATAACAATTTTGTTGTTAAAAAAACGAAAAGAGAAATCGGCCCCGAATTCACCCCTAAGACAAGTTTCAGTTTACCTTTTCGTGTCCAACCAAATACGGCTATCTTATCTTTAAAAGGTATATAGTAGAATGCTTTTAGGACGAACAACGTCACACTTTATTTCAACTCGAATGTTTTTGGATATTGGGTGAAGTCTTTAAGTATTAAATATGAGTCAGCGACAAGTTAGCCTTAACTAGTAGATTAAGTGTAAAATATCCCTAATAATTACAAATGTTTTTGTTAACTGACGCTTATTGATTGTGATTAAGCTAACTCCCCGAAGAAGTTGGTTTAGTTAAGGATTAGGTAAAAAAAAGTTTCAAGTTTTTTTTTTTTTATTGTTTTTTATGGAAAATATGAAATAAATACTTGAGAATTGCATAAATACAATTTGGAATTTACAAGAAAAACAACCTTCTGTCGGAGTGAAAATAAAAAAATAAATTATTGAAAAACTTATTTTACTTTAGTAGGTGTAGGTGTATAGGTGTACATATTTACTTGCTCGAAAGCAAACAAAATATTTTATCCTAGGAAAAATCAGTTAACTATGCCAAATATTTATTTTTTTTTTTATAAATAAGAGATATTAAGTCGGGACTTAGAGGTGAGTTAAGCGATTTTTTACTAACAATGCTGCAAGTGTCTCAAGTCTCTATAGCTTATCGATGTCTTTTCGAATGAAAAGTGGAAAGAAGAAGAGAGAAAAAAATTGAAGTAGCCTTGTTTTGGTGAACATTATAGCAAGCGCAGTAATGCATTACGAATAAAACGCAAATAGTCACTTTTATATTTACTTTTGTTTTGTAATTTTAAAGTTGGTAATAGTGCGAAATTTAATATCATTCGAAGTCAAAATATATTTCTTATCTTTCATAAATAATAATCAGTGACAACCATAAAATAAACAAACTTAAATACCTAATCGAAATGATGGATAACAAAACAAAAGCGGTACCTAACAACATAATACTTAATGTACCTAACAAAAAAGTTTTCAATTATAGGTCTTATTGCCACTTCTACACTCACCAATTGATGAAAAATTATATTCACATCAAACCAACAATCGTTTTTTTTGGTTTTGAAATGTGTTCGGGCGCGTTCGAAAGTACCTTTTTTGCATTTGGCTTACACGGGGCATAGTTAATATCCAGTGAACATCAATTCCATGTTTGGAATTCAAATTGAATTCAGAAGGATTGATTCTTTTATTCACTACAAGGACAGTAATTCTGACATCAATCGTGATTAATGTAGACTATCGAGCAATAAACTGTCACTTACATTGAAGGATGGCTACGTTGTCAATGGATTTAAAAACCTGTGAATAATTTGAAATTCTTTCCATTTTATTTTTTCCTCCTGAAAAATGAATTTTCAGGGCAATCTGTTGACATTTTAAATGAAATAATCTCGATACGATCAAATTTAATTTGTCCCCTATCTGTCAAGCTATCAACTGTCAAATTCCATTGTGGAATGGCTGCGATAACAATGAATTAAACAACCTTTAAAAATCCAAATTTTTGATTTTTTTTTTGTTTCGGGAAAAAACAATATTAGAACTTTCTGGTTTTTTGGAAACGAAAAAAAATACCGTTGCCCATCAGTCGAACAATAAACTGTCAAATTTCATTAAAAAGATGTCTTCTTATGTCGATAGATTGAAATACCACTAAAAATCCAAAAATTGAAATTTTATTTTTTGAAAATATTGAAAATATTCGTCAAAATAAAGTTTGTCTCCTCTATCTGTCAAGCAATGTCAAGTTTCGTACACATCCCATTCTAAGTCGAAAAATCTATGGCTACCAACCATTCGGATACGAATATTTTACTGCAACCGAATTGAGCGCATCTAAACATTTCAACAATTTTTATCCACTCTATGTTCACTCTGACTACTGTCATAAATTATATCCATTTTTCGATTTGTTGTTGTTGATATGGCTAAACACGCCTAGTGACATAAAAAAAAAAAACAGTGAATTAAATGTTTAATATCGATTGCAAAATTTCACAAACACAACAGATAATAATGATATAAATTTAGAAAAAAATTATGTAACAATATTTTTCCTTGACCCTTATACTTAAAACAAAATACATGGGACACATGCAATTGATAATAATTGTTGAATAAATATAAAGTTAACCTAATTCACTCACAATTAGGGTTACCATCAACAAAAATATTAAAGTCGGACTTTTTGGGGGAAAAGGCCTGATTTTTGATGAAAAAGCCTGACAACCTTCCTGGATGCGAAGTAACCAGAAAAATCTTGTCCGACAAGTGGTTTTGCCAATGCTTACAATAAAAATATCGGTTGGTATTCTCTTCTTGAAAAGCATGACGTAACTTGACAGCAGTGACATAATATATACTTTCAGTAGGTACAGTATACAATTTGCTTTCGTTGTTGTCATTCAGTTTATATCTGTCTCCTTTTTTAATCTTACGATTATTCTAAACACAATGTTAAATTGGCCCTTTAAAGGATACCCTATATACCTACTTGAAACACCAATTAAAGAATGCGGCCAGCCTTGATACTCTTGATAGTGTGAGATATTAGACCACAATAATAATTTTGTACTGCATGAATATAACAGAATACATTCGCATTGAACTAGATTTGTGTTCATATTTGGTTGTGTTCAGTGATTTTTAAATTGTAAATTTTGTATTACTTTTGGCATCCAGAAGACCGAAAAAGCCTGACAAATCACGTGGCCTCACCTGAGCCTGACAGAGGCGTAAAAACCTAACGCGTCAGACTAATTCCTGACGTTTAGTAGCCAATAAAATATTGTGTTGCACTGCAAATTAAGTAGACTCCTGTATGAGTTTCTTAACCACAGCGACAGTCAGTCTCTGCAGTCTTTAGTCCTTTTTACTATTACATGCGGCCCACGTTTTTATTTTTACACAAATTTTGAAATAATTTTTCAGTAATTTTCTGTTTTTGTAAATTTTTACACAAATCAATAATTAAAAAAAAAAAATATATGGTCCGCTAAAAATTGTTTCTTGAGTTTTTTTTGGACAAAGAGACAGAGCATTATATTCAATATTTAATAAGTGGTTACAGCTTTGATAAAAAAAAATCGAACAAATCGCTATTTTAACCACAGGAAGGTGATAAAAAACCAACCAGGCTTCTGTATTCCGTATCAGATTTTTATATCTAAAAATCCCATTTACTCATATTTTGGCTATTTTTCCACTTGTTCAAGACTATATGTTTTTTAAAGAATATAGACTTAAAGTAGGGTTTTTTAAGTCAATTTTTATTTGGACTGATACAGAGCCAACGGGAAATTATGCAGCGAAAATGTTTAATGAAGATCAATATTAGCTAATGGAATTTCTATACAACAAGAATAAGGTATTTGGGAGATTCCAGACTCCATCCAACCGCCCAAGGATCCGGGATGGCTTCAAACTCTATACTGGAAGCATTTTAAAACCATGCATCTTGAAATCTTCACAAATACAGTATTACTTTGTTTATTTGAACATGTTATTTTTTATAATTTCTTTATAAAAACAATACAAAAACCCTTTTGTTCAAATTTTAACCCGCAAATTGCCTCCTCAAATTTCCATTGCATTCTTTTTAAACCTTCACTTTTTGTGAGTATATATACATATGAACATAATGTAGGTAAAACTCAATTTATGTTTATATTGTATTAATATGCAAACCACACTTTGGTCTGCACGATTTGTAAACTGCTTTACTTTTGACACCTTTCAATTTGAGCTGGTTAAATTTATTTTAGACGTGTGTGTGGGTAGCAAATTAAATATTATCCAATAAAGACATCTTGTGATTTATTTCAATTTTGTACATTATTCAGTGAAAGTAGATTATTTACATATTTACTTTCGCACTTTGAATGAATCTATCTGCAGACTGATTTTCAAAAAGGAAGTTACTCTAGACATGCCAATTATTACAGTTTTGGTTTATAAAAGTACAGTTAATGCGGCCCCGCAGGGCCAGGGCCCTTCGCCGGTGGTCATACTTCCCGCACCCAGAGTTTTTTTCAGGTCGCACGAAGCGAGTTATTGCGCGCTCACTTTTAATGGCGAAAAACTGCTTAAAACAGTTATAAATTGGTCTTGTCCTTCCAAAAAATGGATGCATATAAGTATAAGTAGATTGTGGTTGTTCTTTCTATCAGCTAGCTCAACAGCTAGGGTTCAAACAGGCGTACTAGAAAGTTTGATATATTACTCATTCATTACTCAAACACATAAGCTGCAAATTTATAATTCTCACACCGCAAATTGATCTTCCTTTGGGCAAATTTGTTTTCGAAATTTCAAAACATTTTTTACTTGCAGTACACTCTCGTGCAGTACACTCTCAATACGTAACTCTGGAATAAAATATAGATAGTGGGCACGTTCAATCACAAAATCTAAAAATTCAGATCTGAATTTATGTTGTTGAACGCACAAAAAATCTGAATTTTCAGTTGAAAGTTGTTGTGTCAAATGCTAGCTTTTACATGAAGTATTTACATTAAAACGAAATAAAATAGAACTTTCATTTTATTCTTCAAGTAAAAAATTAAGCGTCCGTAGTTCTGGTTATGATATATGTAACTTAATCAGCAACAAAATACAGCAAGGCTATGTAAAGTTCAATGAAAAAATAATTCCACAATATTGCGATGGAGAATTCTGGGAACATTTTTCTAAGAATAGTCAATCTTTTGATTTAAAAACTCACTTAACAATAAGCAATTAGTTCTTCTTTGTAATAAAGTATTAATTTGTTCGTGATGAAAATTAATCACAACAAATCAACCACTAACCAGAGCGAAAATCATAAAGTTCAACTTCTATGTAGAGTACTTCAACATTTCCCCCACCACTATCAATTTATTCTGAATTTTCAGATGAGAATTTTAGGCTGAAAATTCAGATGAAACGTAAGCAAACGTAACTAACGTAACACTAAAACTCATCTAACTTTTTATGGCAGCTGGCCAATCAGAAGCTCCAAAAATTCAAAAATCTTAAAATTCAGATGTAAAATGTATTTCGTTGAACGCGCCCAGTGTCTATACTTCGAATTGTATTCACCATTATTTGTAAATCCTATTATGTCGGTCAAACCTGTGTTTTGGAACAATTCGGAGATTAACAGCCTTTGTTTCCTGATTTCGATTATTAAATTACAATTTTATTTAAGTTCCTAAAAAAAGAAATAAAAACAAAAACTGCCCAAAAACACACATTCCCACACTTAGCTGGTATTGGTATACATAAAGAACACTGTCCAACATTTTTAATTAAGATTCATTAGGGTTTCAAGGAATATGTAGCTATGTAGCTATAACTAAAAGCATTCCACTTAATACCTTTTCCAAAAAAGTTTTAAAATTAAATGTCACCTCTTTTGGTCGCTGTGTGTAAACAAAAACAGGCTTATGTTCTGATAAGTTGCATAGATCTGGTTTGAAAGAATATTAAAAATAATTATCCTATGAACCTTGAAGAAGAGTTCATTGCCATTATAACGACCTTGATAAACACAGTACACGCATCACATTTCTAAAAACAAAATAACAAATACACTTAAGCATCAGTCATTGTGTGTCTCTTTCTGTCTAATAAAATGCAAATAAATTCAATAGTGTTAATTAATTTCATTCTATGGGTATAGATTTAGTTATATTACTTAGTCTAAGCCTATGTTGTATGGGTATTTTTATGTATACAAACCTTTTAAAATCAAGTAACATTTAAAAGGAATATTATATTAATATTAACAATAGATTAAAGCCAACGACACATCAATTATGAATGTTAGTAGATTTATTAAAAAAATATGAAAATAATACAAATTAACATATGACTAAACGTAAATGTAAACAAACGCCATCACATTGAAAATTTCTTTTGTAATTCTTTTCCAAAAATAATTTACAGTTAAGATTAAGAATAAAAAAAAGAAAGAAAAAGTTTGAAGCAATAAATTTAATATTACAGTATGTTTATAAAGTTTAAAACTAATTCTTTAATCAAAACACTAAAGGTAGTGTGAAAACCAAGAACAAGACAGTGTACCGAAAGTAAACTTTTTCAGCTTACGTATAAAGTATGCTGCTGAACGAAATTTTTCTGTGGCCTCCATGACGACAGCGAAAATGCTAACGAAAATCACAGCCAAAAAATGACAGTTGAAAGTGTCACAAATTAAAAAAAAAAAAGAAACAACTATATTTAGCTTTTTGTCACACCTTATATGCGAATCACCCTGTAAATTGTGTCGAAACAAGAAAAAATCGTATGGGAGGGGGGTCTATTCCCCCCGTTTATCCGGAAGGGCTAAAAAAAACAAACATTAAAAACAACGATTACACTTGCAATGCCATCATGCTAAACTTTTGTTAAGCCAGAAATCTCTTCTTTAATTTCTTCATCAATCCGTCAGACTTTTTTTTACTGGGGTCATCAGTGAACTGAAGGAACTGATGCAGTTGGCTGATCGAGAGATACAAAATTCGGGAACAAGACACTTAAACGACAGTTGTCGAGCTTGTATAAGCGCCCAAAAGGGGATCATTTTGAACAATTTTTGTAAATCAAGTCAGACAAAATTTTGTCAAAGCGCAATCATTCAAAATCAAAATTAAAATGAAAACAATCATGTACATAAATAAAATAGTTGTTATTAAACAAAAAAAAAGGTTTATTTTAACCCTGTCTGTGTCTGATTGAGTTGGAATTATCTAGTACGCTGCTGATGCGAAACAAAAAATCCCGTATGACCCAACGAAATGAAATAAACGAAAAATTTTGTCCTCCTTTTCGATTTGCAGTACGCTGTTCGATGGGCGAAATTGATAATTGTAGCAGATTATTTGGAGAGGTCTCCGCTATTTTTCTGCACTCAATTAATTGCCCGGACCATTAATTGTGTGCGGAAAAGCGACATTTCCCAGTAGGAAATTGCGTCCTCGCTGAAAAATTAAGCTGAATTTACAATTGAATTCAAGAGCCACTTCATAAGAGAAGCATTGATTTAGTTACTGTATAGTAACGCATTGTTTCATCAGTTCATAGTTTTATCACATTTTCTGCTTTGCGCTAGGGAAACATTTCGAAACAACCCTTTCTTTTAGTTGGGACAAAAAATTCAACTGAGTTCAATGCTGAATTGAAAGTTGCTATTTTAAGAAAGAAAATTATGCAATGATTCAATTGACGAAAAGTAATGCATAAGTTCATCAGTTCGTTGTCTTAATCCACTCGTCTGCTTTGTAAAGGATTTTTTTCGAGAGAAAGAAATAATTAAAACTCTCGAAAAATTCTCTTTTTTGGACTTCGCACATAAATCCTAAACACTTCTTTCGGAGAAAAGGTATAGAAAGTTACAAAATTTATAAAACTATCTTTTCTTTTAACGGACACGAGCAAAGTGAGGATGTAAGTGATGAAAAGTAATACATCTTTTCATCATTTAATGATTTTCACACCGAGGCGA
This sequence comes from Leucozona laternaria, assembly GCA_932273885.2. NCBI lineage: Eukaryota > Metazoa > Arthropoda > Insecta > Diptera > Syrphidae > Leucozona > Leucozona laternaria. The sequence goes on along the minus strand of OW026366.1, from coordinate 179,154,353 downwards.
GAGGCAGAAAAGGAATATCTCAAAACAACCTATTGTTTTACTTGGTTCAATAAATTAAAATGAATTCAATGCTTCCTTATAAATGTTTATTTTAATAGGAAAAAAATCATACGAATATTCAATTGCCGAAAAGTAATGAATACATTCATCTGTTTCAGTTCGGAATTTGAATAGAGTCGCCTCTGCCTTGTATCCGAGACAAAGAAAAAGTTTTTTAATAGAACATTCTTTTTCTTCCCACCACAAATGTTACTGAATCCTATGCAGAATTCGAATCCACTTTTTCAAACGTAACGAGATAGAAAACAATTACTTGCGTCGTCTGCTTTGCATAGCCTTCATTCCGAGAACAACTCATTAAAAAACCCTTTCTTTTCCCTGACACCATGAACATGAGGATTTAAATGAAGCGAAAATGTATACCCTTTCAATAGATCGAGATCATGCGTTCTTCTCTGGATTTTCCTTTATTGCCTACTTAACTATTTTTTGGTGGTGCGTGCTGTAGTTTTTTGATGAATAAGGATATTAAACTTATTGAGTGATTTCACTGTTTAAGATTTATCATATTTTTCATCGAAGTCCAGGTGGTGAAAAAGCTACTTCCAACGACTAAGAGATTTCGTTGTTGAATTTTCATTGAGAAAGTGGCATGTGCTTACCGCCAATGACATGCATATGTTAAATTCATCAGAGAATATAGCAGAAAATTGACGGGTGCAGCTTCCTTTCCTCAAGGAAAAAGCAGGTTATTCACCACTGAATTTTTAGAAATTTCCTACTGGGTTTTCTGTGATTTTTTTGCGTTTGTTTTTTTTTTTTTGCTACTGGTGTGACGCTTTCAGTTGTCATTTTTTTGTTGTGGTTTCCGCAAGAATTTCGCTGTCGCGTTGGAGACCACCGAAAAATTTCGTTTCGCATCAGCAGCGTACTAGGCTTTATACCTTTTAATAAACTTAAAAAAACACAAATAATGGTCCGGGCAATTAATTCACTGCGAAAAAAGATGTGAGACTTCTCCAAATAATCTGCTACATTTATTATCCATTTCGCCAGGAACAACCGGGATTTTAATTTTTATACCGGGACAAAATAAAAACTGAATAGCTATATCAAAATAAATATTTTTTTTCAAATTAAAAATCACTTACTAGGTCTTTTCTTTTTGTTATCCATATATTCGCATTGCGAAACGAATTTTAGGATTTTTCATTGATTAATTCTGATTTCGACTTAAAAATAGATTTTTTTTTTAGCGAATGGAATAACATTTCAAATGCATTTGTTTTTATCATTGTATTTGTAGATATAGTTTTTTTTCTGTGCCAATATTTAAAAAAAATCCCTTGATGCGTTTTTAGAAGATAAAAATGGCTTGAACACAATTTTCACAGACGAAACATATTAAACAAATCAAAATAAAACATTTGGTGTTAGTATAGGGAGGGGTAAAACTGCTGAAAAATTTAGATCTGCAAAATTGATTTTAAATCAAAAAAAAAATATGCACGACTGGGTCGCACGAACTTGCTCTTATGCGCGATCACATTGTGGTTCTATAGTCTGAAATAAATTAGCTATAGGAGTATATATATTTTATCCATTTGCCAAATCTTAGTTTAGTTGCAGGTGGTATTATGTGAGTATATAAAAATTAACAATATAGCCTAGTGTTGCACATATGCAATATGCATAAAAGGAAATTATATTATTTAAACTGGTAAATTGTTTTAAATCAACAAAATTAGAAAGAAATTGATTAAAATACTTTGAATCCGTTTTAACCAAACGCGATGTACACCATCTGATTTCTTATATAAATCTTTATTTATAAGAAAAAAATTTTGAAAATCGTAGGAGCGGTTTTAAAAATAATTAATTTTTTATATATAAAATTTCGTTAACATTTTTGAGAAAAATAATTGGTACGCCAATTTAAAGCATTTATTAATGTTGCGTTAAAAATTGAACTTCACAAAAAAATCTGCTAACAGTTTTCGAAATATCGAATTTTCAAAAAATAATTTTGATTTTTTTTTAACAAATCCAAAAATCATTTTTTAGAAAATTTTGATACGCACTTCTATTTATATTTGTTACAAGCTTCTGTATAAAAAAATCAAATTTTATTCGGTTGATCAGATGTTGAGATAGTCGAAAATCAAAGAAACCGTTCTGTGAGAGGTACTGTTGATAAACGTAAAATATAAACTTTAAAAATTTTAAATGGTAGATCGTACTAATTTTAACACACAAAAAAACTTTTATGAAAATCGTAGTAGTCGTTTTTGAGAAACAAAATATTTTTCTTAACGGTTTTTTAACATTTGTATGGGAGGCACCATTATTTTTGGGTATTAGAATAATTTTTGTCAAAAATCTTCTAGATAAAGTTAAAAAACTGCTATTTACTAAGTTTAATAAAAATCGACAAAGTCATTTTTGAAATATTGAGTTTTCAAAAAAAAATATTAAAACTTTTTTTAAAAATCTAAAAAATATTTTTTTTGATGATTTTGGTACACAATATTATTTAGAATGTGTCAATACTTCTTCATAAAAAAATTGATCAGAATCAGTTTAACCGTTTTCGAGAAAAGCGAAAATCAAAAAAAATGGTTCTTTGGGAGGTACCATTAATAACCATTTTTCGCAACCATTTTTTTTATTAAACGGCAACTTATAACTATTTAAATTAATTGAGTTCTTAAAAACAAATTCGGTAGCGCTGGATTTGAGAAAAATAAATTTTTCCTTTTTGGCCAAGAAATTTTGTATGACAAGTACTGTTAATTTTGGTCCTAAAAAAAAGGGAAAAAAACAGGTGGGGGGAATGTCCAAAAAACGCTAGGTACCAAGTTTAAAGAAAATCGACCCATCCGTTTAGGCTGTAGTCGAACCGACAGACAGACAGACAGACGGACGTTTTTGCGCCACTTTTTTTTTGACCCACTTTTTTTGACTTCTCTATCATCGTAATGTAAAGTTTGATCAAAATCTCGAGTTCTATTTTTTGTACGAATCCATAACTTCCCATATATAGTACCTATATCGCAAGTAAAAATAAATTTATTTTGTACAGATCCTAAAAAAAATGACTTAAAACAGAAAAAAAATATTAAAAATCAAAAGTTACATACGCAATGCCATGATACACCTTTTTGTAAAGCTTTATTGTGTTTTTGCAATAACGTTATTTTAGAGAACAGTTTTTGAAAAATAAACTTTCAAACTTAAAATTTTAAGTTTTGGGGTTTCCCCCCAGATTTATTTTACTTTATGTATCGTTGAGGGTGATCTGGGGGATGAGATGTTTGGGCGAAATCTGGAGGGATTAATTTAAAGCTTAAAGGTTGAGGAATCGAATGGGTATTGAAACAGCTGACAGTATTCTACATGTTAGATATTCCTTACATTCTGGGTTGACGTTCCTTTTCCGCAAGAAGTCAGGATCCATGTTGATGACTTTTGATATCAATATAAAATTTATAAATTGAAAATATTTGGAAAATTCATGTAATTTAATTCAAAATGTCATATCCGTTACTAAACTGTCATTACCATAACCATATATGTCACGGGAAACCATGGAAATAACGACGTGGAAATGACGCCGAAAGGCTGAATACTTTGTTTAAAACTTTTGTTATTATTAAATTCGTAAAAAAAGACATGCATTGGAAAACATACTAGATTTAATTTGTATACTATAGCAATAAAAAAACACTTAACACGGTAATGACAGCTTTGGGAAACCAAAACTTGAAACGCATGTACCACATGAAAAATAATTCACAACGGATATTAGTTTGTGCTTATTGGAAAGTGTTCCAAGAAACTTATTCTGCGGCCATTAATTTAAATTTCTGAAAGATTTCTTTTTTGTCATGGAAATGACAATTTTGCTGGTGACAGTCACATAAATTCCTTAAACTAAATTTTCTATAACTCTAAAAACAAACTGGCTAGGCATTAGTCACAATTGCTTTTCGTTCGTCAAAGCTACATTTATAAAATCGGCAAATGGATTAACAACATAAACATAAAATCCATTTGATGAGGAAAGGTACGACTTGGGACATGCCATGGGAATGACATTTTTGGAATTCAAGTTAAATTTTTTTTAAAGTAAAAAAGTCCACATTAAAAAAGTCTTGGCAGAATCGCTTCTCGAAAAGATATATAAAAAAAACAATATTTTGTTAAGCTTTTAACACCTCCTGGGTAATGTGGAAAAGTCTTAAGAATGTGTATCAGTGTATGTATGTATGTATGCAAGTATAAAAAAAGGGCCGCTTTCTACAAATCTTGCACAGGGCGCAAGTTTGGCTGGGGCCGGCCTTGACCAAAAAAGAAATTTGGATTAATGCAGTCGTGCATTTTATTTAATTATAAATAACATACATTATATATTTAGTAAATACAAACTTATGTATACATATATCGGAAATAAAAAAAAGCTACGCTTTAATGTAAAGAAAATTTAGCATTTTCGTATTTTATAACCTCGATTCCACGAAAGTAATTTCTATGTACACAAATTTCGCTTATTATTTACCTTCTGACAAACTGCTCCAAAAAAAATCAAGAAAGACCTCATTACCAACAAAAGACAAAATGCTGCTCGCTCCATAAATTAAATCTTAAAAAAAAAAAAAAAATGTGACACACAGTCACAATATTATACTTTTATCTGAGGCTTAAACCAAATATGCCATTTAAAAACAAAAAAAAAAACAACAAGAGATATGAAAAAAATATTCTGATTTCTTTTTATAGTCGTGGACTTAATTTTTTGTTTAACGTCTTATTCATTTAACAGGGTGTGGTGAACCGAATGACGAGACACGTATTGTAGGTGGATCAAACAGTGGCACCAACGAGTACCCATGGATGGCACGTCTGAGCTATTTTAATCGATTCTATTGTGGCGGAACTCTCATCAACGATCGATACGTCTTAACTGCTGCTCATTGTATTAAAGGGTAAGTAAAAGTAATATAACTATTACTACATATATATGTACATATTTACCAATACCTGCCCTACATATCATCACACAAAATTCCATAAGCTCTTGCCACTTCTTGTTCTTCTTGTGTAGAAAACTCAATTTTGGGGCATTTAGGCAATTAGTATTCAGTTGGAAATCTGTTCCAAAGTGCAGAACGTGACATTGGCTTTCCAAGAATCAGGCAAATTGACAAACTGTAAGTATCTGAAAGATAGTATCTGCAGAGGATATTGTGCAGTTAATTACGCTATTTGCCGCAAGTACATAAAAGCTTAACATTTGATTATAGCATTGATAGGGTGGTAAATATTTGCCACTTTTTGTGGTGATTGAACAAGTAGCTATATGCATACATGTACAATTGTACATAAACATTATGCTTAGGTTTATTGGGATGAGATATATGTTTAGAAAGGCCCAGGTTTTATGGTGAGTGTTTAAGTGCTCATGGAGCACTATATTAATCATCTTAATAAAGGGTCCGCCATCTAACGTTTTTTTTTCAACTAGTGCTTATTTCTTGAATGGTAACACTTAGCTCATGTCTGATTTGACATATAATTAGTTTTTTCCTTCCGCTGAACGAATATGGTTGTGTATACGCTTCGCTAAGTGGGCCTGCGATCGACTTAGAGAAGATGCCGATTTTGCCAAAAAAATCATCTTTTCAGATGAAGCTCATTTTGATCTTTGCGGGTAGTAAACAAGCAAAATTGTCGCATTTGGGGCACAGAAAACCCGCACGCATACATTGAAAAGCCGATACACCCAAAACGAGTCACTGTTTGGTGCGGTTTTTGGTCCAGAGGCATAATTGGGCCATTTTTCTAAAATGAGCAAGGAGTGGCCGTTACAGTCAATGACGATCGTTATCGGGCCATGTTGAACGAATTTTTGTTCACAAAAATTGAAGAGGAGGATATTGGCAACATTTGGTTTCAACAGGACGGCCGGCGCTACGTGCCACACAGCCGAAGCTACACTCGATGTTTTGGGCCATTTTCAAAAAAAAAAAAGTTATTTGGCGGACCCTTTATATAAAACAAAGTCGGTTTAGTTACAATACTCAAGAACGGCTCAACCGATTTATATGATCTTAGATTTGTTGGATTCGAAAACATTCACTTTGTAGGGTGAAATGGGGTGATATAAAAAAGACGTATCCGATTCAACAACTCTACCTGCCTTTGAAAGGTTATTCTAAGGAAATGGATTTAAGGATATTTTTTTTTTAAATTGAAATTTGTAGAGTGAAATGGGGTAAAAATGAAAAAATGTCCGATTAAGGAAATTCTTTTCTTTTGTTCGAATTTTGTTATTTGTAGGGAGAAATGGGGTAGCCGTAACAAAATTGTTTTGATTTTCGACACTATTTTAGTGTTTGAAAGGTTTTTCTTAGTGGATGGCTTTAGGGTCATTTTTTTTCTAAAAAAAAAAAAAAATTGGTAGTTATAGTGTGTAATGGAGTAAAAATAAAATGTTGTATTTGTTTTCAAAAATCCTTTTTGTATATCAAGGTTTTTCCTAGGCGATGACTGAAGGAATTTTTTCGTCAAAAAATTCATAATTTATAGGGTGATGTGGGGTAAATACAAAAGAGGGATATCCTGTTTTAAAAATTCTGTTTGTGTTTAAAAGAATTTTTTTTTAAATTTTATATTTATAGAGCGAAACGGGATAACACACAAAAAAGTTGTTTTTGACAACGAATTTCACATTCTCATAACTTAAAGTGGGTTAGAACTCCAAAAGTAGTATTCAATTACAAAAAGTAGCTCAAATATTTGTGTATATATGTTTTCTTTTGTAATTTTTATGCGAAGCTTAGGTTTGTCTAGCCGTGTGAAGCCGGGTGGGCCAGCTAGTTAATACTATAGTAAGCATTAACTATCTTAACCCTTCATCTATGAGTGTATGGAGGAATTTGTTGTTAAGTCCGAACGTCTAAGATGAGATTAATTTTGTATGGCAAAAACATTTCTATATTTTTACGTGGCAGAGGCTGAAATTCAATCTCACGACCTTCGGAAGGGCTTGCTTGAACTCGGCAACAATTCAAGTAAACTAAAGATTCAGACTTGATATTCAAACTCAAAACACTTTTGATAAAAATAAATTCCCCACAAAATTAATAAAATTTTTGATTGAGTGTTCAAATTTCAAATATAAATTTTAGTAGCTTAACATATTAAAGTAAAAAAAAAGACCCTTTAAAGAAACTACTTCGATACAATACTATGAGTTTGGGTGTTAATGAAATCACATTAAATTTCGATCGAATAAGGTACACTACACATTTTATAACTTGGTATTATCGGATTATTGTAGCTTTTTAAATTAAATTTCGGCAATATAAATCCATGAAAGAAACTTCTTTACACACTTCTTGTTACTTTCGTTTTTTTTTTTTGTTTTACGATCAGATATAAAATCGTTTTGTGTATTTAATTTTGTCAACAACAATAAAACGGACATTAAAAATGGTCACGTTTAAGCGCCGCGACGAGCCGCACCGCTGTTTGTATACTCGTTTCATGTTTCAATGAAAGTTTGCTTCATGAATCATGATACTTTACGTAACTTAAATACAAGAAATATGTGGAGAAGGTACGTTTACGTACCTAATTAATTTTTGAAATGAGTACTTACTTTTTCTTTGGTCTACTTTCATGCTTTGTCACGAGGGAAAATGTAAAGTGACTTGGCCACACATGATGTAAAATTGTTGTTGTTAATTATTTTACATTTCACTTTTAGCTGAAAGAAAATTTTTAAATGCAAAGGAAAAAATTTTTTAAAACTCAATACTTTAATTAAAATTTAAACATTTTAAATATAGAAGCGCATCCCCCTCTCAGTATAGGTATGGTTAAAAGGCCAAAAGTTTTGGATTCAAATTGGAGCTATGTATCTAATCTAGGTTAAGTCGTATAATGAAGGGTGCGTTTTTAAAGATACAGAACTTTGAAATGGAATAAAGCAAAGATGATTTTTTTAAATTGACATAAAATTTACTTTATTCGAAAAATAATTGTCTGGCATTATAATTTTAACATGATTTCTGGCATATGACCGCCAGGTCCAATTTACGTTGACTTTTACCAACATTTGTGGCCGTTTATCGGCAATAACGCAGCGAATGTTGTCCTCCAAGCGACTCCACATATCCCCACAGAAAATAGTCAAGCGGAGTTAAATCGCACGATCTTGGAGGCCAATTTACGGGTCCGTAACGTGAAACTATGCGCTTACCAAACGTTTCCTTCAATAAATCAATAATTGTGGCACGAGCTGTGTGACATGTTGCGCCGCCGCCGTCTTGTTGAAACCACAGCTCCTGCACATCATGGTTGTTCAATTGATAAGCGAAAAAGTCAGTAATCATGGCTCTGTAGCTGTCGCTATGTTGAAATGCCAAACTAAACTAAAAATAAATCACTTGACAGCTGACAAAAAAATGGCCGCCAGTAAAAATAGTGCTGCCAACTTAAAGTTCTATACCTCTAAAAAACAACACCCGTTATATATATGTACATGTATGTGTTAGATAATAAATATCTTAATATATAAAACAAAGTAATTTTAGTTACAACACACAACGACTGCACCGATTTTAATGATCTTTGATTTGTTCGATTCGTCTCCAGCCCGAATAGCAGAATAACTATAAAAAAATTTGAAAAATTGGTAAAATTAAAAAGACGTATCCGATAAATAAAACTCAATTTGCGTTTCAAAGGTTATTCTTAGGAAATGCTTTCAAGGGTATTTTTTTCGAGTTTTATTATTTGTAGGGTGAAGTTGGCTAAAATTTAAAAAAAAATGTCGGATTTAAGAAATTCTTCTTTTGCTTTAAAAGTTTTTCTTAGATAATGGCTGGAAAAAAAAAATTTCAAAATTTTAATATTTGTAGAGTGAAATGGGGTAAAATGAAAAAAAAATGTAGGTATCCGATTTAAAAAAAATCTTTTGGTGTTTGTAAGGGCATTCCTACGAAAATTGCTTTCGGGGTATTCTTTTCCAAAATATTGTAAGTCGTAGGGTAAGAATAAAAAAAAAATAACCGATTTAAGAAATTCGTTTTTTATTTGAAAGTTTTTTTTATATAGAATGGGTTTAGGGATATTCTTTTTCAAAATTTATATTTGTAGGGTGAAATGGGAAAAAATAAAAAATTGTCCAATTTAAGAAAATATTTTTGTGGTGTAAAGTAATAGAGTGAAATGGGATAATCACAAAAATGTGGTTTTTGATTACAAAAATTCTTTCTGCGTTGGGAAAGTAATAAAGGTTGGACTAAGATGATCATAATGTTTGCGAATTTCACGAAAAATAATGTGAAGTGGGTTCACACACAGTAAGTAGTAGATATTCAATTACAAAATGAATCTATACTTTCTTCTATAACTTTTATGCGAATGTTACGTTTGTCTACCCGTGCGAAGCCGGGCGGGTCAGCTAGTTAAATATACAATTCTAATGAAGTACAGTCTGTTATTAACATATCAAATGGTCACTCAGCCAAATTGTAAAAATATTAAAGTACAATAAAAAGAACACTGATGGCTCAACACAGTGGATCAATAATACCTATGGCTTGAGATGGTGGATGGAAATATAGCCGCTGGTGGCTTTCTATGGCGGCCTTATATCATTTAAAAAATGAAAATGATCTCAAACTTAAATCTCCATGCAGGCTGTACCGCTGCGATCAATCGATTGATTTTCTTCAAGCTCGGCAATTAACGATTTTTGGTCCCTAGTTAAATTGTTTGGTACCTAATTAAATATTTTAACAATAGTATACTGGTACTTGCTATATACAACCGCATCCGTTAGCAATAAATTTATTTTTCTCGCAAATGACTTCAATTATGTGGCTTAAATTTGTTCTCTAGACTTTTATGGTCCTTAGACCTTTTCAAATAAAACACTGAAACAGTTATCAATATGGTACCTCTAATAGAAGCGTTTAGAATATTGTTATAAGCAGGGTGTCCCATAATGAATGATCCAAAGTGAAACTAGTTTTAGGCCAGGTAATAACATCTCAGAATTTAGTAACTTGTTATAATGTTATTTTCGAAAAAAATGTGGTTTAATTGAATATAAACAAAAAAATCAAATAAATATTTTGAAAAAAAGGTAATTTGTTTATTTGAGTTAGAACCGATTTCGCAATCATCAGTTTAGCATTCAATTAGCTATCAGAGGAATAAATTTAGGAACAAATGTTTGATTTATCTGAAGAATAAGTACTGTCTGGTGTTTAAGTGACTACTGAAAAATTGGCCCTAAGGGTTTAGCAATTGATTCAGGAATTATTAAACACACTTTAATTTCCTTAAGTTGACAGGTATTATTGGTGAAATTCTCTTAATATTAATCTAACCCGGAGGCCACACGAGCCAGTACTGGCAAGCAAGTTGCAATACATTCACATTTTTTCACTAACACATATAAACCCAAGCAACTTGCTCGTCAACTGGCTTGCCTTTTTCGAAGCCAGTTGAGCAGCCAGTAGAGAAGCAAATAGGGCGTTCATTTTTTACAATATAGTCAACAATCATCGTTCCTTTTATTTAAATTTCTGAATTAATTAGATTTTGTGCAAAAAATAAGTTAAAATAAATTTAGCGTGGAATTTGATTGCATTTTAAAAATGTTAAAATTCACTTTCGTACGAAACTTGACATTGCTTGACAGAATATTTGACATTTGCGAATATTTCGTCACAAATTACCAAAAAGCTCTAAAATTGCCCTTTTCAAAAATAAAATATTCGGATATTTAGAGGTTTTTTAATCCATTGACATCGTAGACATCCTTTAATGGAATTTGAAAGTTTATGGCTTGACAGATAGGGGACAAATTATATTTGATCCTATCGTGAATATTTCGTTCCAAATGTCAACCGATTGCCCTAAAAATGAATTTTTCCGGAGCAGAAAAAAAATGGAAAAAATTTTGGATTTTCAGAGGTTTTTTAATCCATTGACATCGTAGACGGAATTTGAAAGTTTGTGGCTTGACAGATAGGGGAAAAATTATATTTGATTCTATCGAGAATATTTCGTTCCAAATTTCAACCGATTGCCCTAAAAATCCATTTTTCCAGAGCGGAAAATAAAATGGAAAAAAATTCGGATTTTTAGAGGTTTTTTTTATCCATTGACATCGTATACAACCTTCAATGGAATTTGAAAGTTTTGTGCTTAACAGACAGATAGCTAACAAAATGTATTTTGACATCTATAGTTTTTTTATTTGTTACATGAATTTTAGCTAAAGTATATGTTATTCCCTCTTATGTTTCGTTGTCCATAATTTCAATTATTAAAGTTTGTTAACCATTTTTGAATTTTTCTTTAATATTCTTTCCAAATGTATTTTGATTTTTTCAATCCATTTTGTTTGAAAGATCAACCAAAATTGTTTACTATAGTAGAGAAAAAGAACGACCTACTTGCAAGCAACTTGCTTGGCAAGTGGAGTGCCAACTACGTCACAGCCAGTACACAGATACGAATTTGGCAGGCAATGTATGAACCCAACTTGCTTGCCAGTACTTGCTCGTGTGGCCTCAGGGTAAAGGGCTGAAACCTAGCAAGGCTTAATATTTCACTTAACCCTAACTAAAAAGCTAGTGGCATGGAAAATCGTGGATGTTAAACATCAATATTGCTTGTTTCAATGACATTTTCTTTACTTAGATTTAATTATTATTTTGAAAATAAGAAAATTTCTTTTAAGACATTTGAGTGATCGATATCCTCCGTAAAGAGCGAAATTTCAAAAATGCAGAAAGGTATGATACCGACAAGTGAGGGATCAATTCAGTTGAGTGTACATAAATAATGAAGTGAGAGCGCATCAACATTTTTGGCGAAAACAAAATTTATAAAAATTACAATTTCAAAAAATTCCTTTACTAAAAATCCCTGGAAACTAAATATCGGGTTTTTCAATAAGAGCGCTACAAAAGTTTTCTTAAATAAAACAAAAACGGTTTTATGTATCAATGATTTATTCCTGTAAAAGTACGTTCGATGCCATTATGTATGGAACTCGATTTCTTTTGCATGGCCACCACGGGCACGCTTGCAGAAGTCCAGACGCTGAACCCAATTTTCGACGGTTTTCAAACATAAATCGGCCGATACTGCTGCAATTTCACGTTCGATATTCGTACGAAGTTCATCAATCGTCGCTGGCTTGTTGGCATAGACCATAGACTTGACGTAGCCCCACAGGAAATAGAATAGTCTAACGGCGACAAATCACACGACCGGGGCGGCCAAGCGACTGGACCATTTCGTGAGATAACACGTTCTCCAAACTTGGTTTCCAATAAATTGATTGTGACATTCGCTGAGTGGCTTGTGGCGCCGTCCTGTTGGAACCACATGTCCTCCAAGTCCATATCATCCAATTGGGGCCAAAAATATTCGGTTATCATTGAATGGTAGCGATCCCCATTTACAGTAACGTGCCGGTCTTGATCATCACGGAAGAAGTACGGCCCAATGACGCCGCCGGCCCATAAACCACACCAAACCGTAATTTTTTCGGGATGCAATGATGACTCATGGAGTACGTGTGGATTGCTGCCTGACCGATACCGCATATTTTGTTTATTGACGAAGCCATTCAGCCAGAAATGAGCCTCATCGCTGGAGATGATTTTTCGATGAAAATCCGAATCATTTTCAAGTTGTTGCTCAGCCCAATTCACGAACATACGATGCTTCTGGTGGTCAAGCGGCTTCAGTTCTTGCGTCAATTTAATCTTGTAAGGATGTAGGCCAATATCTTTTCGCAAAATTCGCCACAACGACGTCACAGAGATGCCCAACGCTTGAGAACGACGTGTGAGAGACATATTTGGGCTTTCTGCAACTGAAGCCTCAGCGGCAGCAATATTCTCGACACTACGGGAACTTTTTTGCCCCACTGGCACGGGAACATTTTGTACTGTGTCTGTGGATTCAAATTTGTTCACTAGAGGCTCAATTGTTGATCTGCTAGGACGATTATGACGACCATAAATTGGACATAACGCTCTTAACGTTGAGGCCACTGACTCCGAATTTCAACAGTAAATTTTAATAACTTTGACTCGTTGTTGGCTCGTATATCTTTCCATCATGAAATGGCAAACCTTACGGAAGAGAAGTGTCAAAAGAGCGGCAAGAAATATGGCGTCGTTTGCTGTGCCTGTTGCTCTACTTTTGTAGCGTACCTGTTGAAAAACCCTTTACATATATGATAGATTCTGTGCCACTATTTGGCTAGCTTCCTTCACAGTCAAACTTATAATAAACTCCAGAAGCACAGATTCTCCTTTTTATACAATTTTCATCTGAATTATCAAACAATATATTATTTCTTCAAAGTTTAATCGATCATTTTAAACTGATCGAACAGAGTAAATAAGCACAAAGTACTTTTCATCTTTAACATAAGCTGTTTTCCATTGGGCCTTGCAAAGTACTTTTAAGTACTTCCCAGTAGATGATGAATGAAACGTTTCATGTTTTCGTTACATTTAAAACGTTTAATTTATATATTTATAAGCTTGACACCTCCCATCACCACTTTCAATAAATTCTGTCAAAGCATTCTAAAATATAAGATTTCAATTTTTTGTAGGTTCATGTGGTTCATGATCAAGGTCACATTTGGAGAGCACGACCGATGCAGTGATGCCATTCGACCTGAAACTCGCTTTGTGTTGCGTGCTTTTAGCCAGAAGTTCAGTTTCTCCAATTTCGACAATGACATAGCGCTGCTGCGATTGAATGATCGCGTCCCTATAACAAGTTTCATCCGGCCGATCTGTCTGCCAACAATTGAAGGTAAGAATAATTGCAATCGTATTTATTATTACAACCAGAAATTTTAGTGTTGATTTTTTTGTATGGTAAAAAGATGTTACATATGTTGGAACAAAGGCTATGGCTACCGGATGGGGAACACTAAAGGAAGACGGAAAGCCATCTTGTTTGCTGCAGGAAGTTGAAGTACCTGTTATTGCCAACGATATTTGTGTTAAAGACACAAACTACACACAAAAGATGATCACGCAGAATATGATGTGTGCAGGTTATCCGGGCGTTGGAAAGCGAGACTCTTGCCAGGTAAGATATACATACATACCTTACCTATAAATCTAAATCTTCTACCGGAAAGTATAAAATATAAATGATTTGAATTTGAATTTGAATTTAATCCTAGGGTGATTCTGGTGGTCCGTTGGTGGCGTTGAGACCAGATAAACGTTATGAACAAATCGGAATTGTATCGTGGGGCAACGGTTGTGCTCGACCTCATTACCCCGGCGTTTATACAAGAGTAACAAAGTATCTCAAATGGATAAATGAGAACTCGAGAGACGGATGTTTCTGCAATGAATGATAGTTAATGGTGCCCTATAAATATAATAATGATTTAAGATTTTAAGTGATTCTAGTTAAAGCTGATAATTATGAAGTAGAATTAAGCATAAATTATGTTTATGTGTGTGTAATTAAGCTAAGGAAATAATTTTAAAATTATTCACTATGTTTTGCTGTAAATTATCTAGTATTTAACGATTTACCTAAATAATAAACAAAAACAACCACGCCTCTTTTTCTACCGAATTCAATTTTTTTTTTTATTTTAGAGTTTTCTTATAAATTTACTAAGGTCCTCTTTTCAATACGAGATCATCAAATTTTGGTAGCTTAACCCAACTTAACTGCTGAAATATCTTTTCCAGTCAATTTAGATTCCAACTTAATTCTGGATTAACTGAATAGGTACTTCTAATGCATGTGAAAATAGAGGTACGACATATAATTTAAACTATTAAGAAGTAGCTACCTGTTTCCATTAGCTGAGTTATTGACGAAAAAAAAAAATGGAAACACAATCATGATTCATTTTTCTTATTTCACCATTTAAAACCTGAAACGCAGTTGTACTACCTTTTTAAAATAACTGGTTAATCACAACCGTTGGATTCGAGTAAAGATTTTTAGCACCTCATTTGGGGGATGTTTGCAAGAAAAGTAAATATATCAACTGAAAGGTGTTAGTGACGTCATAAATGGTCAACTAAAGTTTCAGAAATTGGCCATAAGTTTATTGAATTTTAAAAAAAAATGTCAAGATCCACAATATAGGTAAATACGAAGTTGAAAAAACTTTAAAAATTTGAAAAAAAACTATGGCTGGCCAATTTCTGAAACTATACTCTGTCCAACTAAAATTTTCAGTTGAGGCAAAATGGGACGTTTGCCTCTCATTCTGGCTACAGTGGATTGCATTAATCTGTCCTTCATAAAAGCTTTCACAGGGTTGTCGTAGTGTATACGATAACACTCATCATTAAAAACTTTGTCTTAAAGCTCGAAAATCAAAGGCACCTTAACAGAAACTCAAGGAAAAAAGGCTGAACGAATCACCAAATGGACACGGGTAACTCTGAATGCACATCAAACAGCAGCCAATCGCCATTGACCACAGCAATTCAGTGCACACTCAGATGTGCCTTGAATGGGACGTTGGGTCTGTGTCACATGCTATTGGAAATTCCCGGGCGGGCAAACACATTTTGTGGAAGAGCTATTTCAATTTAATATGGTGCAAAAATATGGTACGCTACTGATTTTGAAAAAGCTCTCCCATAAGACGTGTACTGCCTATTTTTGTTGGACAGAGTTTAGTTAACCTTTAAGGAGGATTTTGTGACTTAATTTTTTTTGAATATCCCACAAATTAGTTGCTAACAATCTTTACAACCTTGAAAAAATCTTAAAAAAATTAATTCCTGATCTTACTGTAGGGATACATCTTTGACGAAGCAGATTAAATTTACAAAATACCGTAGCAATTCTAGGGACTTTAAATTCAGATCAAATGGACGAGACTAGAGAAATGCCATTTTTGGAAACAAAACTATAATAAATTGGCGCATGTCTAGAATCTCTTCCATGAAGAATTATGCTAAATCTTAAGAATATGTACCTAACAAGAAGAAAACTCAGGTACTGATGTACTTGTAAAATCAGAAAGCGTGCAGAAGGCTAATTTACGAAAAAATAACACGTTTTATAAAGGGTGTTTTTTTAAGGGTGTTAATTTAATTTTGTCATCTGCCATGTGATTTATCTTTAGTTTAGTTTGCCATTTCATCATGAATCGACGGATTTATTTCGAAACGAGATTGCTGTTGATTCCCATTTTCACAAGAAAATTTTGTTCAGCGATGAAGCTCATTTTTTGTTGAATGGCTACGTCAATAAGCAAAACTGCCACATTTGGAGTATAGACACTCCTCAAACCATTGTTAAATACAGCAAAACTTACAGTTTGGTATGCTTTATGGGCTGATGGTGGAATCTTTGGTCCTTACTTCTTTAAAAACGATGCCGGCAGAGGGTTACAGTCAATGGAGACCATTATAGAGCCATGATCAATGAATTTTTCGTTCCTGAATTCAATCGCCTTGATGTGGGGGAGCTGTGTTTTTGACAAGACGGCGCACAGTGAGTGCCACAATTTATTTGTTGAAGGAAACGTTTGGTGAGCCTATGTGAGTTGTCCTCCAAGATCGTGCGATTTAACACCGTTAGACTATTTTCTGTGGGGGTATGTACAGTTTCTAGTCTACACGGATAAGCTAGAGACGATTGGCAACTTTAAAAACAACATTCGCCGCGTAAATGCCGATATACGACCCCAAATGCTGCAAAGAGTGATTGGAAATTGGACCCCAAGATTGGACTTCATCCGAGCCAGCCGCAGTGGCCATATACCAGAAATCATAATCAAATAAAAATGCCAAAGAATTATCTTTCAAATTAAGTCAATTTTATGGCAATTAATGCAATTTATCTGTGTTTTATTTCATTTAATAGTTCTATTCCTCTTAAAAAGACACCCTTTACTAAAAATTAAATAACAAATTTCAGATTTCTAAGGACGTTCAAAAAGAAAAAATTTAAACACAAGAAAAGTGGCCACGGATGTTGTGACAGTTTTAATCGCTAGGAGAACTTTTTTGATTCAAAATTTAGAATACAAAACGAAATGAAGCGAATCGAAGGTGGACTGCCAAAGGCCAGGGGCGAGTTCGGCGAATTAAAATTGTAACATATAGTGACGATCAGTGCTGTCACCACAGATATATGCTCACTAAGCAAAGGGATTGAACTGATCAATTAATAATTGGATTATTTTGATACGATTATATAGTGAGCTCTTATTGAAAAACCCGATAAATTAAATCATAAAATTTAGGACTTCGTTTAAGTAGGATAAAGTTTATTTTCGACGTAGGAGTTAAACACAATTTTGTTTCCTTATAATGGGTGATTTTTTAAGAGGTTTAGAACTTTAAAAAAACAAAAAACACAAAAAATTCGAAAAAATGAAGGAAATATTTATTTGAATCGATAGTTTGCACCTTGCAATTTAATGTTTAAAGATAATTTCATGCAAATGTTGACCGCGGCTGCGTCTCAGGTAGCCCATCCGCTGAGTCCAATTTTGGCATACTCTTTCACACATATCGGCCGGTATCTCACGAATGAATGCATGGATGTTGGCTTCCAGTGCGTCAATCTAAGCGGGCTTGTCCCTATAGACATTAGCCTTGACATACCCCCACAAAAAATAATCTAATGGTGTCAAATCGCACGATCTAGGCGGCCAATTGACCGGCCCGAAACGTGAAATTAACTGTTCACCAAACTCGCCTCGCAATTGCGCCATTGTTTCGCATGCTGTGTGGCATGTGGCACCGTCTTGTTGAAACCACATATCATGCAAGTCAAGAACTTCCATTTCGGGCAAAAAAAAGTTTGTTATCATCGCTCGGTAGCGTTCACCATTGACAGTAACGCTGCGATTCGCATCATCTTTGAAGAAATATGGCCCAATAATGCCGCCGGCCCATAAACCGCACCAAACAGTGGCTTTTTCGGGATGCATTGGTAGCTGTTGCAATGCTTCTGGCTGATCTTCACTCCAAATGCGGCAATTTTGCTTATTTACGTACCCATTCAACCAAAAATGAGCCTCATCGCTGAACACAAGCAGCGCGCGATGAACATTTCGAACCGAGCACGAATTTTGATAGTAAAATTCAATAATTTTCAAGCGTTGTTCATTTGTAAGACGATCCATGGTTAAATTGCAAACCAAACTGAAGCTGTTTGACAGTGACACAAGGTACTAAACACACGTGTTTACAACAAAGGGGATGATTTTTATAAGATTGGCCGCTATCGCTAGGCCCCGAACGAACAAGGGAATTTATAGAAGGGTAACGAGTTCCGCTTTTCTTTCCCAAAATTTAAGCGAAGCAAAAGTCTAACGAAAAAAATGCGAATATAATAATTCGAAAATTCCCAGAATGAATAATTAACGTAAAATATAATCACACGAGAGATAATGAATATTTATCTCTTTAATAATCAGATATTCTGCTAATTTCCTCATCCAATGAAAAACACCAATCCTTCGAAAATCCTCAACAGTTTTTTACAATTTTGTGCCAAATTTTTCTCTGGTATGACTCTCCACTTTTCAACTCTCTTTTTCCTACCTCGATAATAATTTCTTTTTTCCTTTCAGTCACTTTTCCAAAATAAAACCTCTGGCTTGTTTGAAAATTTAATTGGAAGTTCCTTTCCATGTTTGTATTATGCCTGGACGACCATTTCTTTCGCCAGATCCCCGTCCCCAATACTTTCAGCCAATTAGTGGCCGAGGTTTTCGGTCGCGTCATCATTCAGCTACTCTCTGCAGATTTGCGAGTAAGGTAACACAGTTGAAAACCGACGCCGACGGTTCTGCTTTATCGGCTTTTCTCCATAGCTCATGCACGTTATCATAGAATTCGCCGACCGCTGGTTTCAATTCCATAGAAGCGATAAACACATTCTGCCATAAATCCCGAAATTTCGAATGCCGAAAATAGAACAGTTTTCGAAAACTTAAAAATAAATACGTAGGGCACTCAGTTATTCTTAAATGAGTAACATGAACCAACTATCAAATGTCTTTTTGTGTCGAGCGTGAACAGACAGCCCGTAAAGTGTTCGTCGTCATAGGGCTGTGTCAATCAGGAATGATTTGATTTTTTCGTCCGATCATCGAAAAGTATATTGATGATTGAAATCACAAGTTTTCGTTTCAATCGATCCCAATCTCAATCATTTCGATGATTCTCGAATTTCCATCCCAATCTCAATCATTTCAATGAATCTCTATTTTCGATATAAATCTCTATTGAATTATTAATATATTTTATCGGAGAAAAGATATATGGATCAGATTGGATTCTATCAAAATCGGTACAGTATTTGTCAAATTTGGAGATAGAATTTCATCGAAACCGAAATAAAAAATTGTCTGAGTGCCGGGTCTCATGGTTAATAGCATGTTTAAACATCAACGTTTGTTTTTACGTACTGTCACGGCCAGCCCTCTAGCTCCCTCTGCCATCTGGAAACCCGAAAATTTGCACTGTCCAAAATTTTAGTACGGCGCGGATCGAAAAACGGAGGACGCCAATCGATTAAGGAGGTGGATATTACTTTAGTGGCACGGCCGACGTTCTAGCGGGTCTACTAAAACATTTACTTTGACAGGTATCAAAATGTCAAATCATTTCCGAGAATACGCGCTAGGTAACGTAGTACATCGTAACGTCGCAAAGAGAAAAGTCCATGTTCTTATTTCACTCTACCACGCGCCGGCCGGCATAGATGTTTACACATCAAAAATCGATTTGGAACAGTATGAAGTAATGAATTGAGTGGAATGCAAATCATCGAATGATCGATTGATTAAAGTGATCGAATCATTTTGGTAATCGATTCTTCAACGATTAGATCATTTGAAATGAACGATTTGCACAACTCAAAGTCATCATACTGATCCCCTTTCTGTTTGTTGAATTTATATAATAATGAATCGCTTCTTCTACTTGGCTGATGTATTTCAGTAGTATATAGAATTTGTATTATAAAAACCTTCAAATAATGATTTTTGTTTCTCCAAGATACTGAGAGAGTGTACCAATCCCTGAAGGACCTTGGCTGCCCTACTCTCTCCCAGTGTATTGGTTTAAACACCTGTGTGGAAAGAAGAAAAGGAAAAGCAGCAACACGGGTTTGGAGAACCCTTAAGGCCCGGACTTAAACATACTGGTGCCCCGGCCGAAATATTTTGTTGCCCCCCCCCCCCTTTCAGGTGTTATTTTTTGTATATATAATCCTTTGAAAATCCACTCGAAAACCACTTTGCTATGACCTTCGCAGTTAATCATCAGTCATTGATCAAACAATGTACAAATTTAAGAAAAACGGTATTTTTTAAGTGCATATCTGTTGTGTAATTTTTAGTAACCAATTATAGTTAAACACGTTAAAATCTGAACTGAATATCTGAAAACTAACGGCTGGCAACTTGAAAAATTCAATACAAACTTTAACAGGAAAAGACATTACAACCACCGTATCTTTCTATCAAAATAGCAGTTTTCTTAAAATTCCAGTTATTTATACTGGAAATTATTTCATTCTATTACCTGTCATCTTTTTTATAAATTTCAGGCAGCAATTAGAATAAACACCTAAGAGAACTGCGATACACGCTAAACTTCATTATGTAGGCAATTCTGTTAAAAAGTCAGTGGATTATCACTCCAAATGCACATAAAATTGCAGTAAAATTCTTACAGCACTCTCATGACACATCGCTTTAGTACCTACATAGTCTACGTTTAAACATAATTAAGTCATTATATTTATTAATTTTTATTGCAAACAATAGAACGCACGAGAATTGCTGCACACGAATATAACTGTTGAACAACCTAGAACCTACCTGCTCACGCAATTAACAGCATACCTGGGAGATGAATGCTGATGCTGAATGCCCGAAGCCTGCATCAAGAAGAGCAAAGAGCGCTAGCAAAACAGGCACAAGGCACAAGATACCACACGTCAACATACGGCCAACACTTCCGTATTTTTGTTGTTTTTGTTTCTCACTTGAAGAAGTAGTTGTTACTTAACGACTTAACCTACAGTTGCATGGAACCGCAATAAAGTTGCCATATATGAGAAAACATTTTAAATTTTAAAGCATAAACTCATAGAAACTGAAGGGCATAGACAAAAAAGACTGATGGTCATATTCATAAATTTTGTTCTGTTTTGTGTTCGCTAAACTAAACTGGAGTTTATGTTATTCAAAGATAATAATTTAAACACAAGTCTAAGTAATAAACTGGAGTTTAACATTATTAAACACGATATAACGTTCCTTGAAGTTGTTTTTAACTCTGTCAAATATCAAAAATAAACACCTAAAGTCCAGTTTTTCAGTGCGTGGTTAAAGTTAAACACGAGGTAACTCATCAAATTTAGTGAAATTGTAGTTTTAATCACGATTAAATGAACAGATTAAGCGAAAAGATAAAAAAGACTGATGCTCATATTCATAAATGTGGTTATGTTTTGCGTTTGCTCAACTAAACTGGAGTTTATGTTATACACATAATAATTTAAACCCATGTCTAAGCAATAAACTGGCGTTTAACAACATTAAACACGATATAACGTTTGTAAAAGTTGTTTTTAACTTTAAGTAAAAACCTAAAGCCCAGTTTTTCAGTGCGTGGTTAAAGTTAAACACGAGGTAGCTCATCAAATTTTGGTGAGATTGTACTTTTAATCAGGATTAAGTAAACAGATTAAGCGAAAAGATAAAAAGACTGATGCTCATATTCATAAATGTGGTTCTGTTTTGAGTTCGTTAAACTAAAGTTTATGTTATTTATATATAATAATTGTAACCCAATTCTACATAAGTAATAAACTGGAGTTTAACATTATTAAAGTTAAAGTTGTTTTTAACTTTGTCAAACATCAAACATAAACACCTAAAGTCCAGTGTTTCAATGGTTGGTTGTTGGTTGGTTGGTTGGTTTTGTGAGTTAACTCAGCATATAAAGTGAACATATGCTTCTGATGTTTCATCCACCGGGTTTATTTAGTCGTTCCAAATGCATTCTCCACCGAAAAACTGCTTCCTCAGTTAACTGTGATGGGCTTATTTACTTCTAAAGTTAGCTTACTCCGGTTTAACTCACCACTGTAAAACTGTGCCTAAGAAACTAAAATTCAGAATATTTTTGCATGAGTGATTTGATTTTGTTGTTATTCACATTCAAAAAAATTAAAAATGTTACTCAATTTGAATATTTATAAAGATTGTAGTTTTACCAAAAGATTGTAGTAGAATTGTAATAGAAAAATAAAAAATAACTTAACTAATGGTTTATTCTGAATATTCCGGTCTTTAAGGAAACGCAAATGCATATTCCGAATATTCCAAATGTTGTGAATTAATAAAGAAACAGATAATTTACCAAATTGGTAAGCATGTTCACAGAGTATGGCGGGAATCATTTCTGCGAAGTGTATTCATCCACTTAGGGCTTTCAATTAAAATAAGGCTCCTCTTGGGAAATTCTGGTTCGAATCGATGCATGATGGTGTGGTGTCTGTGGTCGGTGGTCGTGGTGTGTTGGTTCCATTCATTCATGCTACCTATAGATGGAAACTAGTATTTTCCTATTCTGGTGCATTTGATCGAGTCAAGGAATGGTCGGTGATGTTCTTGGTAGAATAGTATAAAGTTGTTCTTCTACAACAGTTTGAGATTTGCTTTAGCAGGGATTCCTGGTTTGTTTCATAATCGTGGTGCTCTCTTGGGTATGGTCACATGGAAGCTCTTTCAAATGCCACAAATCATGTTATTCAACTTTTAAAAATGCACACACGCACCGCACGTATTTATGTAGCTAAGCTATGTATAATGTGTTGTGTGTGGACCATCGGGAGATATATGGGGCCTTTCTTATTGTCGTCATCATCATCGTTTTCATGGTCGTTTCATCATCAATTTAAGTTGCAATATTGCCTTGTTCCTGGATGCATTATTCCTCAATTTTTAACGAGATCGAGATGGATGTCAGTTAATGGCAGTCGTGGGACTGGTCAATTTCTTTTTGAGAAAAGCTTCTGTTCGTATAGGATAAGCAGAGATTATGCAGGTGAAATAGTTCGCTGTGGCTGTGGCCTAGGAGGGAATGTTTTTTCTAAGGATAAGATTTATTTAAGTTTATGTCAAACGTAAGCTAATCATTGAAACGCAGAGAATAGCTTAGCAATAACTATGGTAAGGTTAAATTAACAGGAGGGTTTTAAACTATAAGTTTGTGTGGTTCAGATGGTCGTTATCGTTTTATATCACCGGGATGATGGATGCCAAGTTAGCCGATCGAAAAGTGGATAGGTGGATAGTTTGCCGCAGTAGCGTAGCGTGGGTTAGGGCTGCCCGGGGCAGATCCAATTTTTGTCGCCCATAGCATTTTTTTTCACGTTCAGGTTCACGTTTAAAAAAAAACCTTTGTCTGCAGTTCCAACCAGTTATACACATATGTATGTTTATAAACTTGGCAAAATGTGTCTTCAAAATGTTGTCAACTGTTGTTCCTAGTACTTTCTAGCAAACGAAGCAAAAAGGAAGCCGCAAATTTTAAATGTTTACATTATTTTTCTTTCGTAATGAAAAGGGGAAGCATTATTTTATATTAGGCAGACTAATTTCTAGTCCTAACTGTAACATAAATTCTAAGGCCTGCCACCCACAAGGCAACTTTTAGTTACTTACCCCACCCTAGTGGGCGGCAGGCCTAATAGTTTGAGGGGGCTTTTATTGGATAGGTAGTTCATTTGTTTTTCCTGTAGAAGATACAATTGCTCTTAACCGTACGCATCCGATCTCAAATTCTTCCATATAAACGTTATCTTCATGAGGTGCAAGATAGTCAATGCTTTCGTAGTTAAATGTCTTCGATTTTGGCCGGGGTGAGAAGGTCAAACTTTTCCGCCAAATTTCTTAGCCGAAGTTCATTTTCATAAGATAAAGCAGCATCTATATTTTTTTTTATTTCTTTACTCGACTGCATCAGCTCTTGCGCTCTATCTTCTTTCTTTCAGGCTCTTCAATGCTTTGCCTGAAGTACGAAGCAGAACTTCCCAACTCTGTGTGGACACGGAAAAAAATGAACATAAGCGTTCTAAAGGCACCGAAAAAAGTAACCGAATTTGCCTCAACAGCAGCAGCAAGTAAGCAAACCAAGTTCAAAGAAGAATTGGAGCAGGGTATAAATTCTGCTTTGGTATTTATGTTTTTCAGCATTTGATGCACTCCTGTATATTTTCCAGCCATGACAGCAGCATTGTCATCTGCTTGACCTTTGAAATCCATCATATCACGAACTTAAAATCATGTCAAAAATGAAATACATTTTTTTTATTTTATTTTTTTACTAATGAAAACTACCGCTCCAAATTGCCGCCCGTAGCAGAGCCCCACCCGAGGCCTTCTTTTGCATCCGGCGAATATGCTGAAAATGAATTCAAAGAAAAATCAAAAACTTTTTGCGAGTTTTATTGGAGAAGCTAAATTGTGGTACAATCTTTGGAAAAACCAAAAAAAATATCCGCTGAAGATCTTCAAAAACTAGAATTATGCGATGTCCTACAAGAAGCAGAAGTTTTTCCCAATTTGCAAAAACTTGCATTTCGTATTGCCCTAAGCGTTACCTTGTACCACCAGTTGGATTGAAAGGACCTTAAGAAGATTCAAAACTTGGATTCGTTCAAGCAGTGGCGTAACTACGAGGGGGTAAAGGGGGTAATTGACACCCCAGAGCCATACAAAATATCTATTAAAATGTTTGATATAAATTCATTTTGAGAAATTGTTCCAAATAAACATTTTAAAAGAACAGAGAGCTGCAGATATGACACCACTTTATCATAAACTGTACAAAAAACTCTCCCATTACACCTAATAACTAGCCTTTGCATAAGATGCTTCAGAAATCTAAAGTATGTGGGCTGATTCTAAACAAAAAAAAAGAAATCGTTTGGTGGAGGGGGCAATTTTATGAAAAAGACTATTAAAATAGAAAAACAACTAGATTCAAAAACAACAGCATTTCAATACTAAAAACAAAAATACTACTTAATAACGTAAAGTTTTAAACAAAATTTTAAAAATTTTTTGTTTCAAAATTTTTAGTTTGAACATTATTTTTTTCAAAATCTGTTTACGAAATAAACATAATTTAAAATTAAATACAAAAAGAAAAAGGTAAAGCATGGCATTTTATGTATTAGCTTCCCCCTCCTGACTAAATGGGGGAATAGCCCCCCTCCTTTACGATTTTTGTCTTGTCCCTACCCAATTTACACGATTTAACTTTTTGTTACACTTTATGCGAATGACCCAGTATAATCAGCCCTATCAGCCAATAAAAACTATCACCAAATCCGTTCGTAAGGGTAATTTGTATGAGATTTTCCACTCCCACGGTTCTGTAATAGTTTTTGTCGGGATTCGTAATAAGTTTCCGACTACGATGGAATTCGTGATAGGGCTGAATGTTCTGTTTTATATTTTGTTCGATCTAAAAAAAATTGTTTGCCCCCCAGAGCAAAATCCTATAGTTACGCCAGTGCATTCAACCATGATCGAAAATCGTTAAATGGTAATGGAATAATCTAAAAACCGCATTCATAGGTTACTATATTATGAATGTGATTTAAGTTTAAATGAAATACAATAAATTGATTTAATTTACATTTTGAAAACTCCATTAATTTAAAAAATAAACATTCCCTAACCTGTTTTTAAAAGATTTAATTTTCAAAAATTAAAATATTTCAATGTTTTTTTAATATAAGATCCTAGATGCATTTTTTTTGAAAATTTTGCAATATTAAAAACATAAAAGCTTTAGCGTCTGTTCCACAATATCTGACTGAGTAAAGTTCATTAGTTACTCGACGCACAAGATCATAGGTCTGTTTGGTATCTTTTTTCAGTAAAATGTGTAAAACCTGACAAAAAACCAAAGTGAAAACGAATTTCTCAAAAATGGAGAAACTTACATGAAAGTTAACAAACGCATTGAACCACTTCTGTGTACAAAACATCAAAATTTCACTCCTTACATCAACAATCAGATGCCAAAAGTCTGATTTAGCTAACAATTTGTGTATAATTTAAAAAAAAAATTACATAAATTATAGATTTCCGAAGTAATTTATAGTTTATTTTCAGATCAGAAAGCACAATTTCAAATTAAAAGCAAAAGATGCTACCAGCTGGGTGTTTTGACAGTCTTTACTTTTCTTGCACACAGAAATTCATGTAGCACAAATTCGTTAGTTATCTAATGGAGGGGAAATTTTTTGCTCTCTCAATTTGCTCTTTCGACTTGCTCTCTCGTTGCAACTTTTTCGAATTAACAAACAGGAATTTATGATTATTTGTGGAATTTTGTGAAAATTTGTGCAAATTCGCAAGAAATTTCACATTACCAAACAGACCTCATAAGTCCAGATCACTAACAAATTATTTTTGGATTTAGGACCGGTTCAGGTGGGTCAAAAGGCAAGAGTGATATTTCCTCCTGTGGACTTATGACCCTGTACCAATATTTATGTGCGAGTCATTACTCAAAACTTCCCTCTTCCCTTGTGAAACAGGCCCTAAGCACACAAATATTATAAAAATCGGTAGATCTATATGCGAAAATTCAGTTGAAATCTTGAAAATTCAGCTTCGTAGGTAAACAAGAGTAGGTATGTATATGTATTTAAATTTGTTAAATCTTTTAGAGTAACTAACTGAAGTTTAATCCCACGTCGTAAATGATTTGTTTTATTTTTTATTAAAAACCGTACTCTACTGCTGTGTATTATATAAATGAAAAAAAAATAATAAAACTGTACTAATAATTTGCATTATTATAATTAGAAAAAAGAAATACTAATTTTTATGACAAAAAGGGTAGACACGTGTTCGGCCGGTGGTCGTCTATATAATAACGAATTATACAAATGTAAAATGGAAGTTGTTGAAACTGACATGAGGAGAAGGGTCATCAACACAGGTCGTTTACACAGACTATGAACACAACATCTACATTTTGGGACGGTTTCTAAAATAACTCGTGAACAAATTTCTGTTTCAACTACAATCACAATGCCCAAGATCCACGGCAGAAGCGTAGGGTTTTCAATAAATTATATAGGTTATATTGGTGTAAGAATCGTTCGGGATGAAATTCACTACAAAAAATTCAACGCAACGAACTATCTATTAGCTCTTTTGTAACTTTGTAAGAACAATCCAAAGTAAGATGAAGAAAATGTTGATACAAACGCCAGTAAAGCAAGTACTTACTAAAGGCCCCAGTTAAAGCTATCACTGAAAACCATCATTGAAAACTTTAATGATTGGTTTTGAGACATTTAGGAAGTGAAGTCCGAAATTATTTTGATACAAAAATAAGGCTGTTGGCTTAAATTATAATTTTTGTGAAAAAATAAATTTATTCGGGCCCAAACTTCGCCATAAAATGAAGTTTAATTATTCAATGATCATTCATTGAAATAATAAAAGTCATTTTATGTGGACGGTTGGGCCAAAACGAATTTTTTTTGGCAAAAATTTATAATTAAGTCACCGCCTTCATATTGGCATCAAAATATGCACTGATTTTGCTTTTTAAGTCCCTCAAAACCAATCATTAAAGTTTTCAATGATGGTTTTCAATGATAGGTATAACTTTCATTGAAACTCAATTATTGTGATGCCAATATATAGGTAGTGGCTTAAATATTTATATTTGTCTACATGAAATGACTTTTATTATTTCAATGTATGAACGACCTTATCAATGATCATTGAAAAATTAAACGTCATTTTATGGCGAAGTTTGCGGCCGATTCATTTTTTTCACAAAAATTACAATTTAAGCCATCGGCTTTATTTTTGCATGAAAATAATTACTGATACCACTTTCTAAAAGTACCAAAATTAGTCATTAATTATGGTTTTCAATGAAAGCTATAACGGGCACCTTACAATACCTTTCTAAAAAAAATTAAAAGAAAACAAATTTGAACCTATTTTTTATAACTGTCAAATCAAGGAATTTAAGCTCGAAACTACCTTACCTACAACCATGTCAAAGTTTTCATTTTAAGTGTACCTATTTTGAATGAATATGTGCTACACTTATAACTATGTTTTATGTTGCATAGTTTCAGGTGTGCATAAATATTTAATTTACTATGGGGCAAGTTGTTATAAATTCATGAACAATAGGAAAATTGTTTTAAAACAAATTTTAAATAATATGTAGATAAATCCAATACATTTATCTCGTTAATGGTTTTAATAATTTTGTTCCAATTTTGCCCAAAGTTACTCTAATGTAGTACAAAAATAAAATTGCTTACCAACATTTTATAATCTATTTTTTTTTTATAAACAAGAAAAAGGTATACAGAACATGTTAAAGCGGAACTAATATAGCAACTGTAAATACAATATTTATTTAACTTTTCATTATAGTATATTACTCAGAATTCTTCTGCGAAAATGGTGACTGAATTGTTTTTTATTAATAGGAATTATTAATGCCAATAATTATTCAATGGAATTTTGTATTTTTTGCTGCTTTAAAATATTTTATATCAAATTCATTTCTAACGAACCCAAAAACTAACTAAACACCAGTTTGTTGTTTTTTGTTTGTAATTTTAAACTTTCAACTTTTAGCTTGAGATAAATACAAACATGTATACAAATACATAAATAGCTATATGTATAGATATTTATGGATTCGTTTAAATAAAGATTGAACTCGATATTTTAGTTTTTTTTTAATTGTTTTGAACTTGACTTTACAATTTCAGGGAAGACGAAAAAAGTTTGTTTTTTTATTATTAATTATTTGAAAACGATGTTCATTATAAATTATTTTCCATACAACATCATATAAATATTCTAAATGGTATATCAATATCTATTCTGTATTTTATTTAAATTCTTGAAGGCAATAACAAAACGTTCAAACCCAAGAAACGAACGAAAGATTAAAATATATATTATTTTTTTTCCTAAATTGGCATGTCTCTAGTCTCGTCCTTATTCCACGAGTTTACTGAACCACAGAATAAGAGTTAAGCTACGGGTTTAAATTGTCCAATAATAAAAACAAAATGTCAACTCATCTGTGGGGCCTTCTTTAAAAAAACATAAATCACATTCAATGTATATGTGATGTAATTCTGTGAAATTTTTCGGTGGATTAGCTTATTAAACGTCATTTAGTAGAGAATGTATTTTATTAATGACATTTTGCACTTTAGTACACGGAATAAGGCCTAACCCTTCGCTACTCCACTTTTAATATTTTGGCTGTTATAATGTAGGCATGTTTTTCTATTTTAAGTTAAGGGTTGTTATTCTTTAGATGATATTATTTAGAAAATAGCATGGATTATTAAAAACTGAGTTAAAATTTGTTTAATTTGTTCATTATTAGGGATTCTAAAATATGATTATCATAGCTATCATTAGGTAATGAAATATTTCCGACAAATGGTTGTTAATGTAACCTCCAGCCAGCGATGCCAACTGAGGCTTTTTCATGCCTTTTAGGATTTTTTTCACTGCCTGATGCTTTGAGGCTTTTTTTTCCAAAAAGGCTTTTTTTTCATTTATTTGGAATTTCTGTCGTATACCTTAGTCCCCTTTCACACGAGGAAACTGAGTTGCCAGCAACAATCAGTTTGTTGTTTAGAAGAGCAAGAAGTAAGAGGGGAAAATGAAATCTCCCCGGTCAACGATTCGAGGAGATTTTTTTGACATTCCTCTTCACACACACAGTAGAGTGTGTTCAACCAAGGTATTTTAAAAGGAAACTACAGAAAGTTGCCACGATTTTGTTTCTTCGTGTGAAAGGGGACTTACCATCATTTATTTCAATAAATACAGAGATGAAAAGTGAGGATACAAAAATTCATGTTATCTAAAAAAAAAATGACCAGTTTTTATAAAAACATTTTAGAAAATTTATAGATTTTCAGTATGTGCCGGAAAATGATGTAGTAACTTTAAAATATGATAGCAAAGAAAATTTTTTGCCGTTAGAAGAGATATACTTGGGAGGAAAAGAGGCTGCAAATATTGCTGTTACCTCTTCAACATTAAATGCATGCGATTTTAAAGTTATTTCGCGAAAACAGTCTAAATTTTTTTTATCGAAAGTGCAAGACAAATTTTATTTCGATTTTCTTTTGAGTCACTTTTGATGCTGAAGGAAATGGCGATCTTATATAGAGCCTTCAGAACTCGTTAAGAATCAGTCGATAATACCACTTACGCTGCATTTTCCGCATTTTATTATTGAAAATAACTTTAACGATATTGATATTGAATTTAGATCTTTGATAACTTTAAATCTTACAACCAACCTGTCAAATATTACCCAGCATTGGAGAAAGGCATTTCAATATGCTTCCTTTTCCTGAAGAATTAATAAACCATATTCTATGCTTGCCGCATTTCTGGACGACGCACAGTGGCCCGTATTGATTTTTTTGGTTGCAAAAATCATATCTCTTAAAAGAATAAAGATATCGCCAACATTTTGCTTTGGTTTTGAAGGAAATTTCCAAGGCTATAAAGTTTGTGAATTATAAGAAAAAATATTTACAGGGTGTTTCAGAATCTGCTGCTGAAATAAGAAGTTTTTGTTAACGTGGTTAACATAATTGGTATTTAATTCTAAAAAGGTCGAAAGTCAATTTATGAGGTAATTTGAGGGTAATTTAAGTGAAACAGTGATGAAAAAAGAAAGCAAACCAATTTGAGTGAAACAGTGGGGGAGAAATCAGTTTTTGTTTTTTTTTATTAATTGATTTTTCATTTTTTTTTTGTTTTTTATAAGAGAGTAAATTTATAAAGTATTTTATTGACAGATTAGAATTCAAAAAGTAGAAAAACAAAATAAAAGGAATAAAAATTTACATACAAACATTAAATTTCTTGGAAACTATCATCTAAGTCCGGGGTAATGCGTAATAAACTTTTAATTTCCAGTGAGTATTGTGCTTTCAGATCTTTTTGGTTTCTTACATACCTTAAGGAAGAAGTAAGTGGATTGGATGAGACTGCTAGCATGTTAAATAGGTCTTCATTCTGTCGAATTCTTGAAACTTTGCACGTATTTTGATATCTGTATTTCTAGTAGTCTTTATTTTTGGACTCCTAGGCTTCTTCTGACAATTCTCCAAGTGGTAGTGATTGGTATTCGATGATATTTTGACTATGAACCAAAATTTTATGAAGAGGTGTGAGTTGATTTTCAGGATAATTTTGTTTCAATAACTCTGCGGTTTTTTTTTGGAGTACTTTCCAAATTTAACTGTATTCACTACTTCCCTGCTATTCAAAATATTAAATATTATTTTTATCCTAGTTATAACTTCTTTATTGACTCCAGTTTTTCGAGCGGTTGCCTCAGATATTTCAACAATCTCCTTGAAGTGTTTCCATAATTGCTTTTTCCAAATCCTTGCTTTGGTTTATCTACATCAAGTCCAAGCTCATTTGTCCGGTTTTGATATGGAGAGATGAAGAAAGCCATTCCTCATTTTTGTTTATGAAATATAATCTCGATCTATGGGTGCGACCCATTTTTTATTAATGTTGTAATAAAAGCTTTTTAATATTGCTTCATTTTCCGGTATATTTTCACCGAATAGTTGGTATTCACTTATTACGGCAAAAAAGAATTCTTCAAGACTCTCATCTTTGACAAAAAGTTCAAACAAAATATTGTATGGTATATCCATTTTAAATAATTTTTCCTTACAACTGCTCGTTCAAGTTTTCAATGATAATTTCATCCCAATTTTTCATCTTTTAATACCATAAAACTAAATACCTGCATTAAAAATATGCAATTTATGACATCCTAATAAGGTAATCTGCTTTACCTATAAGCTTTTTAGATGTGTATCTGAGAATAGATAAAGATGATTCTCATCGGCTTTGTTGGTCGTTTTGATGACGAAAATGAAAAAATTAATTCATTTACTTTTTCCCAACGTATCGACGGTGGTTGCCGTCTTCTTCAGGGGATCCTTATTTGTAAAAAAAAAGAGAAGTAATTACATAAAAGTGTCAATGTATGTAGGGCGGACGTGGTATACACTTACATTAAAGTTTTAAACAATTATGTATATAAAAAAAAAAAAAAAAAAAAAAAAAAAAAAAAAAAAAACACAAAACAATATTTGGAAATATTTAATAATTTAAACTTGAAAAATTTAAGTGCAAATTAGTAATTAAACACTTCAGATGAAGTTTAGTCCAATGAGTACAGTCAAGTTTTGGATCTACTGTTGGAAACTAAGGAGCAGTAAACTGCTGAGATGTTTTGTGTGTCTTGTTTACGGTTCATGTTGTTCTTGTTATTGATTATGTGTAGTGTTTCTAACGTGTATCGTTTGGAAGTGTGTTTTTCCGTTGCCAAGATCTCCACACCATCAAAGTCCAGTTGGTGGCCAGTTTCAACGCTGTGGCAAGCCAGTGCTGTCTTTCCAGAATTTTTTGAACGAATGTCCGACTTGTGACCCGCCATTCTCTGTCGAAGGAGTTGTTTGGTCGTGCCGACGTAGCTTTTTAAAAAAAATTCTAATACAGTTAAAAACTCCTATCCATCAAACTACCTGACAGTTATTAATCATACCCGAAATCAATAACATTCATACTTAAAAGTTTTATTTGGGGTCACAAGAAATAAGCTATAAAACCGTTTTAAGAAACTTAGGTAGGTTTTTCCTTCTAAATTTCAAAACCATTTCAAACCAACACTCATACCTGCAAAACAGAAAAAATATTTTCCATGATTTTTTTTCTGCACCTGACAAAAAAAAAATCAGAAAAAATTACTGACTTCATTAAATCAAATCGCTCTAGCTCAGCTCTATGCAACTTTATGCAGCTGAGTTTTTGGTTTTATATGAAGAAATATATAAGGATGTACTATCCGTCGAGCTTAGCTTGATTATGTTTGAACCTTTTTTTCTGCTCAGTGTAAAGACGAAAAAGCGTGCAAAAATGGGTATTTAAAAAAACATTAAATTTAGCAGTTTAAAAAAATTTATCATTTTTTTTTCATTTCTTATTATAGCAATTAACACATCATATATCAAGTAAAAATAACAAAAAAAAGTTTTATTTACACCTTTTTCGTAGTTTTTACACTCAAAATTAAAAAAAAAATTAAAAACAATTGTTTTTTTCTAACCAGAAAAACTTGTCAACTTTGACTCGCTTTACAAGTCAAACCATTCATACAAATGAAATAATTTTTTCGATTACTAGAGCTCCAAACATTTGTTAATTTAAAAAAAAAGTAAAAGTTTTGCATTATAAACCCACCCAAAAAAGGAATTTCGGAAGCACTTTTGCCGAAACGGGCCACTGTGCGACGGTTGAAAGGATTTTTTCATGCATTAATTTAAATAAAACAAAGCTGAGGAATAGGCTTAAGACGCTTTCCAAAAGTAAAAATTGCTATAATCTTGAATTTAATCAAACCCACATATCTTTATTTAAAAAGATATGTATGATTTTAAGGAGGATGGCGATCTCGATTAAAAATGTGCATATATTTTTTACCTACTCCAAAAGTAACTTGGTAACTTAAATGACTTAATTAATTAATGTGCCTTTTTAAATATCTATTGTTTTTTTCTTTAAGTTTTTTTTTTCATTAGAGGATTATTTTGTTATTTAAATCATATTTGTGTTTAATTTAAAAAAAAAAATTAGGCGAGGCTTTTTTTTTGGAAAAAAGCATCTTTTTTCTCAAGTGTGGCATTATTTTTGCCGAAAGTGGTTGGCAACGCTGCTCCAGCCCCAATGGATTTTTTAACTTTCGAAATTCTCATTATCGGCTTAAAAAAAAACAAAAAAATTGGGTGAGTGCCGGGACTCACGGTTACTATGTATAAACATCAACGTTTGGCCAAGTGCAGTTTCGAGGGCCTATATATTTGGATTCGTATTCAAAGTCGTCAATACGTTGTTGACTACGTCCACGGATCCAAAAGGGACTAGTTTGCTTGAAGGGGATCTTCATATTTTTGTCACTGAACGTACCCAATATCCTATTCTGCAGATTTTCGTAACGTAACGTGCTACAGCGTAAAGTGTGTCCTCGTAACGTCGCACAGAGGAAGGCCTACGTTTTTATTTCATTCTACCGCCGGCAAAGATGTTTACACATCAAAAAATTCCAAAAATGATGTTATTATCAAAATTATTCTTTGAAAATTTGATAGTTCAGAAACTATTTCTTTATAGTCAATTTTTCGAATAAAAAAAAATCCTGAATCACAGTTTTATTACAATAATTTATTGAGCTCTACAAATTCGAAGTTAAATTAATATCGTGTAAGACGTTTCATAGAAAAACGAATACGTTTCGGTTTCCGTATGACCAGGACCCATGTTCTGTAACTCTCGCATCGATAAAATCAGTCGAGAAACGATGGAAATGGAACAAAACTCATATGATTTGTTTCAATTTTCATCGTTTCTCCACTGATTTAAACGATGCGAGAGTTACAGAACATGGGTCCGGGCCCCCTGCCAGTTAACAAAAAAATGGTCCGAGATAATAAGACTGTAACAGAAGCACCCAAACAAAATATTTGCACGACACCTACGCCTACGTCTGTCAAAATTACGAAAGCTTAATTCACACAATCAAAATGTTATCAGCGACAAATGCACAAAGTATAAATTTAGTTGACAGCTGGGCCCTATTGCACCAACAACTTATCACTAATCTAATCACTAAGCAAATATCACGAATCTTGATACGATTTTCTTGCGGTGGGTTGACATTATGTCTGGGGATATAATGTCCATGGGCCTTAAGTCGGACATTCGATCCATGCACATTATGTCCGGAGAAATTATGGCATCCTGACGCAAGAAAATCGTACGAAGATTCATGATGTTTGCTAAGTGATTAGTGATAAGTTTTTGGTGCAATAGGGACCTGATGGACTTTTGTACTCACGCTTTTTTCGGTACCATATGTCCACAATGTATTTTTGATCCACATATGAGAGTTATTTATAATTTAACAAGTTATTTCTGAACTTAATTCCCACACTCTTCGTCCACAAGTTCACAATTAAATGCATCATGATTCCCTTATACCTATATTAGAATGAAAGTGAGTATGATACATAACTCCCCAATTATTTTTAAGCATTTTATAGCCCACCAAAG
Organism: Leucozona laternaria; assembly: GCA_932273885.2. NCBI lineage: Eukaryota > Metazoa > Arthropoda > Insecta > Diptera > Syrphidae > Leucozona > Leucozona laternaria. The sequence goes on along the minus strand of OW026366.1, from coordinate 179,119,081 downwards.
TAGGTCAAATGAATCTTTTGGACTTTTTGTCTGTTGACAATTGGCCTGGTCAGTGTTGGCTTTAGTGTAGGGCAACCCATGCGGCTGCCTGCGGTGCCAGAGATATAGGGGCGCCAAGCGAAATAGCACCGTCCAGTATCTTACATTCCTCTTCAATGTGTCTAAAGCCGGGCCTGCATATGGCTCTATACTAAAAAAGAATGTCTGCCTTTTACCTGCATGTTGCTTGAGTAAATACATATTAAGCAGTTGTACTAGATACGTGCTGCGTGTGTTGCTCAGAACATTTTGTTTGAGCGCTTGTGTCGGGTTACTCCGGTATAATCAGCTTAAATCATCTCATAACGTATTCTTCCTCGAATGTGAATTCATCTTGATTAATACCGAGCTTACACTTGAGACCGATGTTTGCCAAACTGAAGACCTTGAACTAGGTTGCTAGTTACTTTATCATTTACCTTAAGTTTATTTTACTAACTTATACTTTTACCATGACATATTAATAACACACAACTCTAGGCAAAATGGTAACCCTGAAATTGCGTCTGGATTGCATTGTACATGAAAAACGATATCATAATCAAATGCTTGTAAATAAGTTTCCGCAATGCTCCGCATTCTGCGGAAACTTATTGACCTGGCTGGAATTCCTTTTTTGGATGAGCACAATTTTAAACAAGTGATATTATTAAATTTAGAACCATACACATATTTATAAAATTTCTGATAAAATTCTTGATTAAAAATAGCTTTATTTAACGGCATTTAACATTTGCAAAACGTTAATACTTACTTTATTTTATTTTTAATAAATTTTAACTTGTTTGGCACACTTATTTTTATATCGTTCGTATCGAATATAGATAACTACACCTGGAATATTATCCATTAAATTCACATCGTACTTTATACCAATAATTGGTTTATAAAGTCTTGTTTGATGGGAATTCTATAAATCCGGGTCAACTTCCAAATGCAAATAAGCTCTATTTCTTGTTTTATATAGAATTTAATACATCTAAATCCCCTGCTGATTGAAGCAAAATGGTTTGGATGAAGATGCTGATTATTACTGATCAACTATAATAAATTTGAACTCAATATTATTTTGAAGCCTCTGCAAAACGAATTGTATTGTTTTCCTTTCTATGGCCTTGGCCAGAGTTGATATGGTTAACGTTTTCTATTATTCTCTCATTTTATTAACCATTTTAGCAATCTCTTTTTCTTGTCTTTGTCTTCAACACTTTTTAGCGAACGACACTATACGAGACAGACAGATGCTTTATAAATAGATACCTACTGGTTTTGCAGATTTTTAATTAGAAAAATAATTTGGATATGAGTGTTTAGTTCACTTTTTATAATTTGGTGCTTGCTTACTAATTTAGACAAATTTTATTTCAAAAATAAAAAAAATAAAGGGTTTTCCAATAAGAGGTGTTATTTTGAATAGCCCGCTATTTCGGTAGCTGTCACTTTTGAAGCTGTCATTTTTTGACATTTGACAAGTAGAAACTTCGCCTTACGCCATTAATAAAAATGAAACGATACACGCTTCAACAACGCATTGAAATTATTAAAATTCACTATAAAAATGGTGAAAATTTGGCAGAGACGGTTCGTAAAACTAAAACATTTTTGGGTCGTCGTGAAGCACCTTGTCGGACCGCAATACAGAAATTGGTGGACAAATTCGAGCTGTTGGGACAAGTTAGTGATGTCAAGAATAAAACCCGTGCACGTCGCTCAAGAACAACTGAGAATATTGCTGTTGTAGCCCAAAGTGTTGAAGAAAACCCAGGTTTGTCCATTCCTCGTCGTTCTTAGGAATTAGGCATTCCACAAACGTCATTACACCGTATTTTGCATAAAGACTTGGGTCTTAAGGCTTATAAAGTTCAGTTAACACAAGAACTCAAGCCGGCTGATCATCAACAACGTCGTGTCTTTGCTGATTGGGTCCTTGAAATGCATGAAAATGATCCGGAATTTCATCGAAAAATCATCTTGACTGATGAGGCCCATTTCCACCTCGGAGGCTACGTCAACAAGCAAAACTGTCGCATCTGGGGCTCGGAAAACCCAAGAGTTATTGTTGAAAAGCCTCTCCATCCTCAACGCGTGACTGTTTGGTGAGGTTTATGGTCCGGCGGGGTCATTGCACCTTACTTTTTCGAAAATGAGGCTGGAGCAACAGTTACGGTCAATGGATTGCGCTATCGAGAGATGATTAATGATTTTTTATGGCCGGAATTGGATGGTATTGATCTGGACAACGTTTACTTTCAACAAGACGGCGCTACGTGCCACACAAGCAATGAAACCATCGATCTTTTACGGGAAAAGTTTCCGGACCGTGTTATCTCTCGAAGAGGTGATCACAATTGGCCACCGAGATCTTGTGATTTAACACCTTGCGACTTATTCCTTTGGGGCCACGTGAAAGATAAGGTCTACGCCAACAGCCCAGCGTCGATTCAAGACCTCAAAGATGGAATTCGTGAGGCTATCGAGGACATAGGGCAGCCACTTTGCGATTTGGTTATGGAAAATTTCATGAACAGGATATGGTCCTGTAAGCGTGGTCGTGGCCGCCATTTGGCTGATGTTGTGTTCCATTATTAACGGCACACCTTCCTTTTTATAATGAAATAAACATTTGATCATTTATCTCAAAAAATGCCATTTTTCTTTGAATATCAAAATAACACCTCTTATTGGAAAACCCTTTATAATGAAGTCAATTTTATCAAGTAAATTTTACTATCAAAAAAAAAAAACGAATCATTCGTTAAAGGAATAGATTTTAAGATTATTTCTTTCAAATGTTAACATTTTACAATACCTTTATTTTTTTTTGAAGCTCACTTTAGACCCTAAGCTCACTTTGGAATTCTGAAAAAAAAATTAAATATTTTTATGCTATCCGTTTAAGATGAGCTAAAACAAAACTTCATATTTCTCCTCTTGCAGTTCTCATGAAATGTTCGGCATCAAATTTGAAGCAAATCGGAAAAAGACTAGCTTCCTCCTGCGTCACCAACAGTGACGTCTTTAGGCATTTTGGGGGCTCCGAACCAATACAGTTCAATTTGCGATTTGATTTTTTTATTTATTTCAAATAATAAGCATTGCAGTTACAATGAATTTGTACAAACCAACATAATTTATTCACGATTGCATTATTATCACAATAATTGTAAGGGATGTAAGAACCTCGTATATTTTTAAGTTTCTTAGGCAGGGCCAGGCCACTCACGTTAACGTTAAACAAGGGGATACAAAAACTATAATAAGAGATAACATCCATGATTAAATAATAAATAAGTGGATATTATATATTACATTGAAGTCGATAAAGCATTATAGTTTTAATTTTGGATTAAAAAAACTTACTTACATAATATTATTAAGGTAGCGCTTATTTTTGAAATTATTGAATTTCTTTCGACCGCTCCCCCTAAAAGAGAAGAAGGTTAACGTTAACACGTGTCGGCAAGCACTTGAAATTTTCGATACAAAATACATGAAGATTGCTCAGTCTTTTACTCAAAATTTCAGTAAAAGCGTGAAAGTGGATGGTTCTTTTTTTAAACTGCTTTTTGTAATCGAATACTACTTTTTGGTTTGTAACCCACTTCGGGTTATGAATGGCTAAATTTGTAAAAATATTGTGGTGCTTGTGGCTGAGGTAAGCTCACCGGTGTCCAGGGTTCTTCCCAAAGAAGCAACGAAACTTGGGCTTGGAGGGTCTTTAACTCCGAATGAAATAGTTTAATTTCCTTTGATTAATTTAATTTTCATTAATTTTTATTTGGTCGAAATTTATAACATGGTATTTCATATAACTTGGTTAAAAATAGTCTGTCTCTTAAGATAAAATAACACGGTATTCCATATAATACAATAATTTGTTATCCTGTATAACTAACAAGGTATTTCATATAATGTGTCCCCAGCACGCAACCTGGGGAACGAAACGGTCTGAAACTCTCGGAGGAGAACCTTGTCTAGTGAACTTCTTGAAGAGGAGTCCAAAGGAACAAAACGGGGTCGGGGGTCCTTATCGGAAGCCCTATGTCCCTAGTAAACAACCTAGAGAACAAAGCGGTCGGAACTCGCGGAGGAGAAGCTTGTCCAGTCAACTTCTTGAAGAGGAGTCCAAAGGAACGAAGCGGTCGGGAGTCTGTAAGACACCCTTGTCCCTAGCACACAAACTACGGAACAAAGCGGGCGGAACTCACTGAAGAGAACCTGTCCAATGAGCTGCTTGAAGAGGAGCTCAGAGGAACAAAACGGGGTCGGGGATTCTAAAAGAAAACCCTTGTCCTTAGCACACAACCTAAGGAACAAAGCGGGCGGAACTCACTGAGGAGAACCTGTCCAATGAGCTGCTTGAAGAGGAGCTCAGAGGAACAACACGGGGTCGGGGGATCTTACAAAAAAATAATACTTAATAATACCAAATAATAAAATAATAATGTCTGTTATATCTAATGCCCTACAATTTTATAAAAAAAAGTTAGATTGGCTTCTCAACTGAGTAAACTCTGCTTAGCAATGCCTTTCTGTCACCGAACACCCTATAAATATAAAAAGGCTTTTGGTGCGGCCGATCTTTGATTCTCTATACACTAGATTGGTACCCACACTTGGACGAGAAAGAAAGACAATTTTGTTGTTTTCTTTACCTCGGCTTATAACATCTGAGGCTCTAACATAGTGTGAACTATGAAACTTAAACTACAGGATCGTATGAGATTGAGATTTCCTCGTCTCTTATTTTACACGGGGTAAATGTTAACTTGTGCCATATGCTTTATATGAGGATGTTTAACTCTATGATTAGGGTACCGGTAGGGCTTGTAGATGGTTGCTCAGTAAATTGCGTTTTGATGAGAATTTATGATTAGGGTACATGTACACTATGTATAATGTAAAACTAAATGATTATATGGCGTATGTAGAATTGTAACGCTTCGTTACAATATGATTCCCTCAGTCCAACACAGAAAGAATTTTTGTATTCGAAAACCACTGTTTTATTTTTATCCTATTTCACTCCATAAACAGCATTTTTTTTTTAAATAACCTTTCTAACACAAACAGCATTTTTTTAAAATCGGATATCTCATTTTTGTGTTTCCCCTCCCCCTTTACCCATTAAATATTTTTTTTTTTTTTTGAAAAACATGTCCTTAAAGCCAGCCACTAAAAATAACCTTTCAAACACAAAGAATTTTTTAAATGCGATACCACTTTTCGTTCTTACCCCACAGCTCCCTATAAATACCAAATTGTAAAAAAAAATATCTCATAAGCCATCCACTCCTTTCAAACCTTTCAAATACGAAAAGAATTTTTTGAATTTGATTTTTTTTTATTTTTTACTCTATTTTACCCTACAATTAACAAAATTTATAACGGAATATCAATAGAGCCATTTCCTAAGACAACCCTTTCAAACAAAAAAGAATTTCTGAAATCGGTTAATTTTTTTTTATTTTTAACCATATTTTACCTTCAAATTAGAAAAAAACATACACTTGAAGCCATTTCCTAACAATAGCCTTTCAAACGAAGGCAGTTTTTTTTTTAATCTTTTTTATTTAACCCCATTTCACCCTACAAAATGAATTTTTCCGATATTTGTATAGTTATAATGCTATTCGGGGCGAAGAAGAATCCAATAATACAAATATCATTAAAATCGGTCCAGCCATTCTTGTAACTAAACTGACTTTGTTTTATATATGTATGTATGTATGTATTGTATTGTATTTATTAATTTAAAAACGCTTACAAAGTAAGATATACATCTTGTAAAATATTGCAAGCCTTGAATATGATATAAGTAGGATTACAAAAGTTTAATTTACTGTATATTAAATTTTTATCTACACAAATTAAAATTAAAATTAAATGAGTTTCCATATTTTAAGATGGAAAATAGAACAAAACAAAATGTTCAATCTAGTTTTGATACACTGTTTTGATAAACTGTTAAAGTTTAGAAAAGAAAAATAAAGTTTAAACAGAATTTCCTTGTGCTTCCTATTCCTCTTATTGAAATTGGCAGAGAGTTCCAAAGGTTAATGACATGAATGAAAAATTGACGCTGGGTATTCAGATATTTAAATCTTGGCATTATAAGAATGCGAGACCTATTTGAATGAGGGAAGTTCAGTCTACGGTGTAGATAATCAGGTTGTTCTGTTTGAATTACGAATTGAAGGTAGCTAAGTGACCGAAATTTCAATAGGTTATCCAAACTACAACCACATAGTTGTTCAGAATAGAAAGAAACGTGATCATATGGACGAAGATTATATACGAAACGAGCTATGTTATTATAGACAACATTAAGTTTTCTAGACGTTGCATAGTCCAAATCACCAAAAACTTCACAACAGTAAAGCAGCACTGGAAGCAAAAGAGTTTTTGCTAACAGGAGCTTAGTTTTTCGTGGAATAAAGCCTTGAGTGATTCGAAGAACTCTAAGACTACTATAAACCTTCTCATAGAGCATTTAAGGTGGTCATTCCAAGTAAGAGTTCGATTAAAAACCATACCTAGATTACAGGCAGATTCAACATAAGCGATGGTTTGATTATCTATCTGTAGAGGGCTTAGTATCGTTTTATCAAATATCTTACGATGTATAGGCAATGTTTTTGACTTGGTAGGATTTAGGTGGAGATTATTGAGTTTAGACCAACGTAAGATGATTTGCAAGTCCTCGTTCATTAGAGAGACTGCCTCGCAGATAAAGGTCGGCTGATCAAAAGTTGCACGTCGTCAGCATACAAATGGATAAAACAATTTTTAACTATGTGCGGTAAATCATTAATATAAATAGAGAAAAATAGTGGGCCTAATATTGATCCTTGTGGGACCCCGTAAAGTACATTAGCGAAATAAGACGATCTACCATTTGCTACAATACATTGTTGTCTGCCATTTAGATATGACTGGATCAGTTTACAAGACTCGGTAGTAAATCCAAAACTTTGTTGCAGTCTTCTACAAAGTACCGAGTGATTTACGGTGTCAAAAGCTTTGGAGAAGTCTAGTAGTGTGAGCAGGACAAAATGATCTTTATATAAGGCTACTCTTATTTCATCAGTAACGAGCAGTAATGCCGATTTGCAACTACGTTGCGGTCGGAAGCCAGACTGACATATGCTGAGGAGGTTGTAAGAAGTGAGATAGTTTTGTATCTGTTTGGAGATTGTCTTTTCAAATACTTTCGATAAAAAGGGTAAAAATCTTTTACTGTACCTGTACATTTCTTGGGAATGGGAATGATTTTTGCTTTCTTCCATTCTGTAGGAAACTCAGATGTTGTCAAGATATTGTTAAAGATATATGTTATAAAACGAAGAATGTAGGGAAGAAAAAGTTTGACGAATTTTGGGTTAATTAAGTCAAGTCCAATAGCATTTGACTTGATCGAAATTATAGCCTCCACAACATCTTCCTCAGATAATCTGTCGAAACTAAAAGAACTAGCTGAGAATGATTGTTCAACATTATAAGGTTCACTGAGAACATCGGATGATGAACACGGCAATGAAGTAAATTTTCGGTTCAGTACATTGCAATCAATATCATCAGAGAGAGCCTCAGGTTGTTTCCCGATACCTATTTCGCGAAGATGCTTCCAAGTGTCTTTACTGGAGTTTGAAGTTCCGAGCTTTTGTTCATAAAATATCATTTTGGTCGATCTAATCATTTTCACAACTTTGTTCCGTAGTTTGCAGTAGTTTTGATGTAGAAGTTCTACTCGGTATCTTTTCCACTGACTGTAAGCGGCATCTCGTTGTGACATTACAGAAATGATGTCGCCATTCAACCAGGGAGAAGACTTATGTTTCACCAAACGGGTCTTGATTGGAACATGGCTATCAAACAGCAAATTGACGTTTTTATTAAGAAAAGATATTTGTTCATTCACATTTTGCATAAAATAGATTGAATTCCAGTCTAAGAGGTGAAAATCTCGTAACAACTCCGATACGTTTAGATTTTTAAAATCACGAAAGATTTAAGATTTAGTTTTAAATACCTATATGTGTAATAATCTTGTGATAAAAAGTTCCTTTTTTTATGTTTAATCGCACTTTTCCAATACTTTTAGCACAACAGCATATTCAGAAAAACTTGGATATTGTTATAAATGTGGACTTTCGCTCCAACAAATTGTCATGTTCTAAGCTTATAAAAAAATTTAAACGAAATTTAACAAAAAAAAATGTGTATAAAAAAAATTCCAAATGTCTAAAGACGCCCCTGGTTACCCACATAGTGACGCTGCTTTTAAATTTCAGTTTCCCTATCCAAATTCTATGGTAATATTTAAATCTCTCGAATATGGGAAACATTTTATATGAAAAGAAATTTCCGATAACCCGAAATAATAATATTGAAAATCTATCATCGAGAGTAGGAAATCATGACAATTTTTCTTAAGCTTATTTCTCTCTAATTATCGACTCATTTTTAAACTTATTTCTCTCATTTAAATGTTATAAATTTGTTTACATTTTAAATTTTAATTACATTCAAACATTACTCGTATACTTACTCTATAGGAATATTAAAAGGTGAACACAAAAATCATCAAACCATTAAATAAAAATAATAAATATTAGAGCTTTAAATTAAAAAAAAAAATGATCTTAATGGTTTGAAAGTCGTAGAGTAGGGACTGATGGGTCATGGAGTATCAAACATTTGTGTAAGATGAGAACACCTTTTACCGACGCAGCTCACGTTCAGCAGCCATATAATAATCATATAATAAAACTTTGAACTTAAAATTTGTGGTACACTTTTAACACGTTTTCTGAATGTATCCATATACCTACCTAAAGTAAAATGCAAGACTGCATCACACGAACTTGCTCTTGTAGTTATAACAACAGTTGTAATTGAGCCACACAATATTTAAGATGTTCATAGTGTTAATGGTTAAATATTATGTTTATAATGATATCTTTAATGAGAAAATGTTAAAAAAAGTCAAAAGTTCTAACAAAATTTAAATTTCTTGTCAAAAAACGTCACACCTAACCCTATTTCCGTTAGGTGTGTGAGTTTTTTTTAGTAAAAACCTGCGAAATCCAGTATTATTTCAATTGGTTAAGACACTACCTGCACGAAGTTTAATCAAAATTTTTAGAGCGATTTTTGAGAAAAAAATGAAACCGATGTATGGCAGCTCACTATTCGTTCAAGGTGAACTAAAACAAAAATTTGAATTTTTCCGCTAGAAAATGCTAATACAAAAATTACTATAAAGAACCTATATATCGCGAGTTGAACGGGTGATTTTATCCGCGACTCATCCAAATAAACAGGGTACGAAAAAGCTTGCACATGACCGCTCATTTCATAGTTCACTGCTGATATTTTCCTCACGAGCCTGAGCATCTCATAAGTGTCAGTATAAGGAACTGTAGAATAAGGAAATGCTTACTCATCTTAAAAGAGCATATAAGATAATAACTCATGACTCACTCACGAGCATGAGCGGTTTTGGGCAACTCGTGAACGTAATTGATTTATTTAATACAACACGCATTTGTGAATTGGATTCCTTTTCTCACGAAATTGAAATGAAGTACGAACAACTATTCTTAAATGTTAATTTGTAGCGAAAAGCAAATCGACTCGCTCCTGTCTCACACTCACGAGCCGAGCGGTTTCACTATCGAGTATTATGAGAGTGCTCATGGTTTGAGCTTTTATAAATCAAGCACTCGTGAGCATGAGATAAATTACAATTCTCACAGTTCTCAGCCTGACGACTGAGCTTAACCTAAGCTGAGCAACGGAGTTGTGTGACCGGGGCAACCTCTATAGAGGGAGTCAAAATCCATTGATCCCGCAAAACGAACCACTCAAGGAACTATTGTCTAATGTCATTTTCGTTTGGATTTCGGAACTGTTCCATTCCTATAAAAAATGGAAAAATTGGAGTAAAAGGAGTGAAAACGGAGTAGCTCCGAACGTCCACTCGAAAACGACATAAGAAAACTGTTGACAATGTTCAAAGGAAGGAATGAAATGGAATGAAACAAAGTTGATTTTTTTTAAATTGGTATGAAATTTACTTTATTCGGCATATGACCGCCACGGCTGGCTGAGACGTAGTCTAATCTGGAGGTTTAATTTCGAAGACTTTTTCCAACATTTGTGGCCGTCTATCGGCAATAACGCGGCGAATGTTGTCCTTCAAGTGGTCAATTTGGGCACAATTTGCAAGCGATGTTCAGCCGTCAGTCTATTCATGTTAAAATGCCAAACCAAACTTAAAATAAATCACTTAACAGCTGACAAAATGGCAGCTAGTTAAAATAGTGTTGCCAACTTAAAGTTCTATACCTCATTGAATCATTGAATGAAACTTTAAGGCCCAGTTTTTCAGGGACGAGTAAAACCAGAGTTAATTTATTCTAGAAGTAAATTAACCCATAGTTAACTGAGGAGGCAGTTTTCGATGGAGAATCCTAGGGAACAACTAAATAAATTCGGTGGATAGAATATAAAAAGCATGAGTGAACTCACCAAATTTGATAATTTAACTCGGGTTTAACTTTAAAATCGCAATGAAAATCTGGAGCCAAGTTCCCAAAGGCAATAACCCCAGCGGGTCTTAATGCTTTTTTTGGTGGATTTTATTGCATCTCCAAAAAGGAAAAAAAGCCAGCGAATGCTATTTGCTTTTATTTTTGGTAATATTTTGTTGATAAGTTTGCATATTTATTTAGGGTTTTGCTATTGGTGCGGGTATATTTTTGCGGCCTGATGTAGCAGCGAAGTTGTTTTGCTGCCATTTGTAAAATCTGTTGTATATTATTAAGTTACTTATGCCCAATCACCATGGCAAGTTAAGTTACGCGATTGACCAGGGCGTCCAAATGATAAAGCTTTAATATCAAACTGTTTCGGGGAAATGATACGTGCGTTGCGCCCATTTTACGGATAACATGGTTGTCCTTCCAAGTCGATTATCCAAAGTTTGGTGGCCAAATTTGAGTCGACCAATTCAGTGAACAATCAGCCAACGCCCTTGCGTCGACGAAACGCAAGATCAACCGAAAACATCGTTGCTGTCTGTGACAGTCCGTAGTTCATTGAAAACGATGATTTCACTGCCATAGGCATTAAAACTTAATGCTGATAAACATTCATAACATACAATTTACTACATTTTACCTTATTACTACATTTTACCTTATTATTAGAAATATACACTCTGTCATATTACACATATCTAGGTATAGCTACTGTTGTTGAAAGCTCAGAACATTCATTAGAAAACTTACATATTATATTAGTTGCTCTGTTATTATTTGTTATTCTTTACATACTTGCAGATATATATTTAAAAAATGTTTTTCACTTTATATCTGCCTATGTATGTCAATCATAATAATTGCCAACTAGGCTGACATTCGACACTTCACTTCAGAAGTAGTACTTATTTGTGTCAACCAGTTCAACATTTTCTTCATACAGACTGTTAAAAAAAATTTTATTGAACCTGTAGGTGAATTTAAATTTTTTTAAGCTGCAATTTAATTTAATGTTAAACGTATTTTTTTTTTAAATGGTTATTTAGACCTCATAAAGCGAAAAGCACGTATCGATAAGACAGTGAAGATACATTGGTCAGCTCCTGTTCCCCATCTAGTACCTATACTTAAAATTTTTGTTTGTAAAAAATAAAATAATTATTTTTCACGTTTTTAATTATTCGTTTATAGATATTACAGATAATTATAAAAGCCGTGTTTTCCGCAAATAATTCCACATTGATTTGTTATTGTTTGTGTGTAAAAACTAGATATGCTTAGACTATTCACTTTTCCAAAAAAAAAAAAAAACAAGGCTAAATAATACATACATTTTCGGGGTCCTCACTTTGTGATGGCTGATTAACAAGAGAAGATGAACGTTCCGACTGAGCAAGCGAATCCTTAAAATTTCAGTCTTACCTTTTATATACATATTAATACGTTAGGGAAAAACAGACCGTACGTTTTTTTTGGTATCTTCTCATCGGAAATGCATTATAAAGGGTGTATTTTTAGAGGTATAGAACTTGAAGTTGGCAACACTATTTTATCTGGCAGCCATTTTGTCAGCAGCTGTCAAGTGATTTATTTTTAGTTTGGCTTGGCATTTATTCAACATGAATAGGCTGACCCCTAAACAACGCGACACCGTTACATCCACAAAAACTGACTGTTTGGTGTGCTTTATGGTTTGGTGGAATATTTGGTCCGTACTTCTTTAAAAACGATGCTGGCCAGAACGTTACAGTCAATGGTGACCGCTATAGAGCCGCGGTTCCAACAAGACGACGCAACATGTCACACAGCTCGTGCCACAATTGATTTATTCGAAGGAAACGTTTGGCTTCGCAGAGTTTCACGTTACGTATCCGTGAATTGGCCTCCAAGACCGTGCGATTTAACGCCGCTTGACTATTTTCTGTGGGGATATGTGAAGTCGCTAGTCTACGCCAATAAGCCCGAAACGATTGACCACTTGAAGGACAACATTCGTCGAGTTACTGACGATAGATGGACACAAATGTTGGAAAAAGTCAACGAAAATTGGACCCCCACATTAGACTACGTCCGAGCTAGCCGTGGCGGTCATATGCCAGAAATCATGTTAAAATTATAATGCCAGAAGATTATCTTTCGAATAAAGTAAATTTCATGTCGATTTAAAAAAATTATCTTTTTTTTATTCCATTTCAAAGTTATTTACCTCTAAAAAAACAAACTCCCTTTAAATACCTTTTTCAATTAAAAGATAATTATAGCGTAGACTTGCATAATCTATTTTTTTTTTTTTTCATTTTTTTCAGTAGATACTTTTGGATTTAATTTCGAGGGTAAGTTATTTTTTTTGAAAACACTTACTGCCATATTATTGACTTGTTTCAATGCACTCTGCTGTCAAGCCATCCTCAATCTCAACAAAGAAGAGGACGATTTTGTCTCGAAAATCATCATGAGCGACGAGGTGCATTTCCACTTAACCTGTAACGTCAATAACCAAAATCATCGTTTCTGGGGCACTGAAAATCTGCGTGGTTGAAGCTGCTGGAAAACAAAAAAAGTGCTGCTACCCAATGCAAAAGCAATAGCTGAAAATAGAACTATAACAAGACCTACATATTATTCAGACTATTTTATTTTGTGTAGAACAGGAGGTGAAGATGATAGTGGAGCTAAATATCTTACTTGCCCCACAAAAAAATATGGAAAACCAAGGGCTCTCCTGCAGTTCAGAATTGAATCTAAGAACAACAATTTAAAGAATCACTTCATAACCAGCTCTAAAAACACAGGCTATTTGAGCTCAGATGTAAAAAAAAGAAATCCTGAGGACATGGTCTGATATTCTTACAACCGAAATATACAATAAGCCCGTTTATACATTCAAGTAGTATCAACGTCCTCGCTGACAAAACAATGCATGTTTCCGGAGCTGAACAACTTTCCATATGCCTTCGATATGTCGACTGTTTTTTGTTTAACAGACCTAAAAAGTTGTATGCTTAGGTAAGTTTTGTAGGTTTTCTTCTCGTTGATGACCAAACTTCTAGAAATTTGACCAAAACCATACTGCAGCGATGTAAAGAACTACATATTGATATATGAGCAATTATTGTATTAACCAAGGCTATAACGGAGCCGCAAATAAGGCAGGTCATTTAAATGGAGTGCACATCAGGAGTAGAAAACAGTATCCAAACGCTTGGTACGCTAGCTATCGCTTGCAAAATAACTTTCCAAAATATCATAAAAAACCACACAAGAGAGCAAAACAAAAAGCGAAAATATTGTCGAGCGATCCTTCTACCGTAGTTTTGAAATTGCTTAATATATGTAACAAAACTTACTTAAGAGGTATTAACTTCTTGCTTACGGTTTTGGGCACACTTTCAGTGACAACAGCGTCTAAAAAGAACCTTTTCAACGATTAAAACATCTCGAAGCGATATAAGCAATGTAAGACTTAACGCACTTGCAATATGCGTGATTGGTCTCATATAAAAAAAATCAAGACTTTTTCTGGTGTAAAAAAATGTGTATACTAAAGTTATTTTAATATGTACCTATACTTATCATACATTTATTTAAAAACTTATAAAAATCTATGAATTGGAATATAAATATTATTAATATTACTTCTCAAAGAACAGTTTTATTGATGAAAGACTTTCTCATGATCCGCTTAACCGATTTTAATAAAATTTTGTTTGCAGAAACTTCGAATAAACTTAAATAATATTGCATACCAAAATTTTCAAAAATATGTTTGGATTTTACAAAAAAATCAAATGTTGTATTAACATTTTTCGGTAATTCGAAACGAGTGTAGATGAATTTTTTTTGAAATTCATTTTCTAAAACCACATTAATAAATAAATACTTTAAATTGGCGTTCCAATTTTTTTTTCAGAAAAATGTTTAAAAATGTTGTTCTCATAAATAGAGATTTGTTGAATAAATAAGATGGTGTTCCTACACTGTGTTGGGGTCAAAACAGTCTCAGAAGTTGTAAAGTTATTTTTTTTCTAAATGTTTGTGTTTTTTGCATGTATTTCATTTTTGTGTACTCACATAATACTAAATTAAACTATACTGTATTTGCCAGGTGATATAAAATAAAAGCACCCATAACGGATGTATTTCCTTTAACATCAGATGAATAGGTTTACGTTAAGCCTTAAAAGTACAGTGTGATCGTACATAAGAGCAAATACGTGCGACCTAGTGGTGCATTTTATTTAATTTTCAAATGGATATATTTAGGTACGTCAAAAACATGACGTGATGGAATATTTCACAGTTTATTAATGCAACCACAGTTGATTCTCTTCGAAAAAGTTTGCGGTTTTTAATAAAAACCCCTGATTTGGCCCAACACCTTCATAGGTTTCGTCAATAAAAAAAGTCCATATTTCATTCCAGTCTCTTATATGCGCATATCTCAGTGTAATGGTATACAGACATATACTAGAGAGTATGCTGCACAGCACATATACACAAGCTGCACCGCACAGTGCCAGTACCGTCGAAACAATACTTAAGTAATTGGCGCAAAATTTTAGACAGCTTAATGTTAATGTATTAGCATTATACTATGAAATTAACAATTATATTACTTTACAGATTTGTACTAATGTATTTTTAGTTTTAAACATTTGTTAACAAGCATCATACTTAACTTATTTAGTAATAAACTCCACCTGAACACTCCTAAAGCACTGAAATTTCATGCGAAAAAGTAAGCAATCATTTCTTTTTCACATTTGTAACTGTCAAAGTTAAAGCTATTACGAAAAGAAGGCTCCACACATACTAAACTAATGTACCAAGAAGCAAACAAACTATACAAATCTACCTGTGTGAAGAAACAAAAAGCTCATTTGCTAGAACTAGCAGGAAGACTCAGCAACTGCAAAAATAGTAAAGGTTTCTGGAAGATTGCTAGGAATTTAAATGGACCATCGCTTGGAAGTTG
Source organism: Leucozona laternaria (assembly GCA_932273885.2). Classification (NCBI taxonomy): domain Eukaryota; kingdom Metazoa; phylum Arthropoda; class Insecta; order Diptera; family Syrphidae; genus Leucozona; species Leucozona laternaria. Next base: position 179,103,520 of record OW026366.1, on the reverse strand, counting down.
CTTAAAGGTGGAAGCTGCTGTTTTAGCCGAGTACTTTAAAAATCTCCTGAATAAGAATCTCACAGGGAACGCATTACAATATGCAGCACCTTTTCTGGAAATCGAAATCTTAAATCGGCCAATTACACAGCTGGACGTTACTAGAGTCATAAATCGCAGTAGTTGTAATAAAGCCCCAGGCGAAGATCGTATTCCTAGTGAATTTTTCAAAAATGCAACGAATGCCTTCATTGAGGAACTAACAAAGACGTTTAACTCCATTCTAAGCACTGGTGAATTACCTACAAGTCTTAAAAAAAGCATAATATTTCCTATATTGAAGAAAGGTGATCCAATGGAATCAAGCAACTATAGAGGCATTTCCTTTCTAAACACGGTCACAAAAATTTTCACAGGCATTTTGCTGGAAAGACTGACGGAATGGGTTCATGGAAACAATTTGCTCAGTGAGTATCAAGCCGGATTCCGAAAAGGTTATTCCACGATTGATAACATCTTCACCCTCGCCAGTATCGCTCGATCATATCTGGATAGAGGGAAAAAGCTTTATGCATTCTTTGTGGATTTCAAGGCAGCGTTCGATGCCATTGACAGAAAAGCCTTACTCTACAAACTCATTAATCTTGGGGTATCAACGAAAATGCTGAAAGCACTGCAAAAGCTTTATGATGGGAACCTTACGGCGGTCTGGGATGGAAACGTGCTATCGGAATGGTATGAAACTGACACAGGAGTCAAGCAGGGCTGCCTTCTTAGTCCACTTTTATTCTCGCTGTTTCTGGATGACCTTACTGAATATCTGCCCGGAGGAATAACATACGCTGAACTAAAGATAAAACTCTTGCTATACGCGGATGACATAGTTATATTAGCCGAAAGTCCAAATGGTATGCATCTGATGATCAACAAACTCCAAGCATATTGTACTTTGTGGAATCTCACACTCAACACTGCTAAATCAAAAATCTTGATCTTTAGAAACGAGACGGGACGATACGCAAGAAACGAGAAATGGACCTGGCACAACGAAGAAATAGAAAAAGTTAAAGAGTACCGTTACTTGGGAGTACTCATAACCCCTCAACTCTCATTCAGGAAACATCTCCAAGAAAAATTAAAAGAAGCAAAACGTGCAATAAACTGCAGCTGGAGCGGAATCCTTTACAAGAAGGAAGTTGTGCCGAGCGCCAAGTATAGAGTGTTCGAAGCAGTGATGAGGGCAATTATGTGCTATGCAGCACAAGTCTGGGGCATCTGGCAATTTGAAGAAGTTGAGAAACTACTCAGATACTTCATTAAAAGAATGTTCAGACTTCCTTATTGCACCCCAAACTATATACTACACATGGAAACGGGCATATCACCACTGTACATTTACACACTAAAGCTTCACTTCGACTACATCCAGAAGGTGATGACGCAACCAACGAATCGCCTTACGTATAGAATCGTCAAACACCTACAAGATCGAAACATACAATTCTTCAGCGAATGGTCGAGACTTGGCCGAGAACATAATGTTACAATAATGGAAATTAGAGATGCAGAGTGAAGTAGGTCGGGGCAGTTGCTCCTGGAAAAAATCGAAAACGTCCGAATTGCGGATTTCCTAAGGCAAATCCAAAACAGCCTTGCAAGGGAAACCTACAAGCTACTCCAGCACGACCTCGGGCCTACAAATTATTTTCACGATGTGCACAGTATTGATATGATATCCATAATCTGCAAAGCCAGAAGTGAACTCTTGCCATTAAATTATATGCCATATAGAACCGACATAAATCCTACGTGTACCCTATGCAATCTTAGAGAAAGGGAAGACATCCAGCATTTCATTGGAAGATGCCCAGTTCTGATAGAGATTCGAATATCGATCTGGAAAAAAGCAACTCTATCATTCGAAGAGACCATACAAATCCTAACTGGAGAAAACTGGAACCACCTCTACACCTACATAAAAACAGCACCCTCGTATTGACGAAACGAAGCTTTTTAAATAAACAAAATAATTTTTAGTAGACAGTGATCAGACAAAACCTAAGATCTTACCTTTTTATAAAACAGAAAATTCTCTTTTTTTTCGGCTGACGGCAAAAGCCAATGCTCTATTGTGAAACATGTATATAAATTTGTACCAAAAGAATTAATAAAATCACATATTACCTAACTGTCAAAGTGAAATATGGAGAAAGTATGATACTTAAAAGATAAAATAGGCATTTGGTTAAAATTTTACAGTTTTAATTCTAATAAAGATGCAAAAATCAGTTAAAATTTTTAAAATCCTCTTTGTAACTAGTATCATACTATAAATGTTTTAACATCATACTAAAGCGTTTAAAATGTTGTGCTATTATGTTTACAAATTTGCACAAAATGTGTGTCAGTCAATGAGTCAAATCAATTTTGTTGTTTTGAAAATATAATTGATCTTTTCAAACACAATTGCTCGAGTATTGTTTTGACGGCACTGGTATAATGGAGTGTACCTTGTGTGTGTGAAGCACCATCTCTATATATAAATTCGGAATGGATATGTGGGATTTTTGCCATTATAGCTTGATTTGTAAAGCCTATATGCATTATCCGTCAAATGTAGGTTTTGGAACAAATTGTTGGGTCTTATAAAAAAACATTCAGTGCACTTTTTTGCATTCTCTTGCATTCTTTTTAAGTCTTGCGCTAATTACAAACATTGGTAAAAATATCTACAACAATCAACTTATAGCTAAAGCAGATCGCTTGACACAAATTAATAAGCGAATGAACTATTTAATTACGATTTTCTGAGGTAAAAGTTAGGTATTTAAATTTGAAATATTATCAAAACGATATCTCGTTGTTTAGGAAAAAGTAATAACGTAAAGTTAACGCTTTTATAAGTGTCTTATAGCTTAGAAAAACTAATAAGTATGACCATATTCAGTTGATCTGGAGTGTAGATCTTAAATTAAAAAAAATAAAAACCGATTATCACTCATCGATTTATCACAAATCACTTTTCAAAACCGATCTGCATGAACGCGTTCAGTAGGAAAATCAAATAACAGTAAAAATTTTTGTTACAATAATAAAAACATTTTCCTCGGTTTTGTTCAGTAAAACATGATCATTAAGACAAAACTCCAACCCAATCTATAGATTAGATGTGTATTCATTATGGCTAGTGCCGCCAGCCGCTAGTAAACTAAAAACCAAGAAGGTATTGCAAACAGAAACTCGTTAAAACACTCGATTTCAACAAATCTTTTTTTTCAAAGAAAACAATAGGAAAAGAATTTGTAATAAATGCATTCTACATGAACAATGATCAAGATCATTTTAACTGTCTTAACGGAACCTTACTTACAGCAGCTAATTGCTGATAGATTGGTAGTCCATCAAATAATGCACAATCATTGCATCAGTATAGAAGGAAAACTTATCCAAGTGAGAATAGTTAAAGGCGGGAAATATAACACACGCCAAAAATGTCTTTGTTGGTTTCAAAAGACGGCGAGATAATATATAATAGAGTTTTCCCTAGCTCAACACAAAGATAAAAAATGCTACCTGTTAACCTGCGCACTTATTACATATTTTATTATTTGTTTAAGTTATTATTATTGTATCTACTTAATTTAAACGTTACCATACATTAACAGTGGATTGGCTTAGCCGTCTGCCGAGAAATGAAAACAATTTAACAATATTTTGTTCATGTACTTAATATTTTGTTTGTTTTTATTTAAACCCATCAGTAGATAATATTTTCATACGGTTATATCTAGGGTTCCCAACATCCCAACTGTTTCTCTGTTTCTTTCTTCACGTCATTTCGAATTCATAATTGAAAATAATCTTTCTGCGAACGCCAAACTACTACAGGAATGAAATTATCTTATATTTTTAAGTAAGCTGTTTTGGGTATTTTTTTAAATATCTGTACTCCCATTTTCGGCACTTATGGTACAATGAGAGTGGGTTTGAAATTACTTTCTATGTTGCAATAAAATTTGAAATATAGTTCTTTTCCGTACTATAATTATATTTCTTCAACAGTTTTAGTATGCAGACCCTAAATATAGTACAATAGTATATATTATAGTACGGTTGGGAACCCTTGTTATATCTGTCAAACGGTCAAACCAATTTTCAGATTACAAACTGTCACAGTCATTGGTTTGTCATTTGTCAATAGTCTTTGCAATTTTATCGTGATAACAAACACGACAAACGCTTTTACAACAAAACTGTTTTATGGGACAATTTTGCTCAGCGATGAGGCTCATTTATGGCTCGATAGGTATGTCAATAAGCGAAATTGTCGCATTCTGAGCGAAATAATCCACTTGAGATTGTCGAAACGCCACACCATTAGGTTGGGTTAGGTTAGAAGGGGTTATTCACCGGCAAACTGCATCATCTCACTCGGATGTCAGTTGATCCATTGTGCTCCCCGTTGTGTGCGGAAGGTGGAAGGGTGGGTATTGAGGTGAGTAAATAGGTGTGTTAGGTATGGGAAGCCTCCCTGAACCAATCTGAATTCTGGGTGAATTTCAAGATGCCACTTATGATCAGATGTCACATAGTTCATTGATAAAGTATTCTCCAAGCGCAGTTTTCCTTTTTCTGGCTAGTCTGGGGCATTCACAATAAAGAAAGTGATATTAGCCCTCTTCATCTTGACATCCACTGCATTAACCTGATGTGCTAATGCCCATTCTGCTCATATGGGTTCCAATTGAGTTATGACCCATTAGGATTCCAACTAGGAGGGGGTGTTCCGCCCTGCTTATTCTGAATAGATAGTCTGTTTTTTTTTTTTTTTTTTTTTTTTCTTAGAGATATTCGGCCATATAAAGGGTCCGCCATCTAACGTTTTTTTTTCAACTAGTGCTTATTTCGTGAATGGTAACACTTAGCTCATGTCTGATTTGACAGATAATTAGTTTTGTCCTTCCGCTGAACGAATATGGTTGTGTATACGCTTCGCTAAGTGGGCCTGCGATCAACTTAGAGAAGATGCCGATATTGCCAAAAAAATCATCTTTTCAGATGAAGCTCATTTTGATCTTGGCGGGTAGTAAACAAGCAAAATTGTCGCATTTGGGGCACAGAAAAGCCGATACACCCAAAACGAGTTACTGTTTGGTGTCTGTCGTTTGTGTTCTGAGGAAACTTTGCGGTGAATTTTGTTCTTTTCTTGTTCCAGTGGCATGAGAACCGATGGTGCAATTTCGCTTGGATCTAAAGATGACCCGTTTTTGGCTAATTTATCTGCCATTTCGGTATCATGTACCTATATCATTTTGTCCTGGGACCCATCTTAGAGTTACTGTGTTTCTGGCGCTCTCAGTATATCTTGTAGAGTGAAAGAGTCGTTCTCTTTCACTCCCTTAAGCCGGTTCTCTAGATAATATAGGTAGGTACTCTATGCTGCAACCAAGGAACGAAAGAAGATGTTTTGCTTGGGTCTTGGGTCTATGTCCAGTGCTGAATTTACTAACTGCTCAAGAAATGCTCTTCTGAGTTTCTTTGGCAACCGAATTCCAATGTCAAACCCAGTTAATAAAAAAAAACTCTCGCTAAAAGGCATAACTTAAAACTTCCCAAAAGAATAAAATATCTCATCGCTAAAGTAAACTTACCTTGTACCTTTGCCATACTGACCTGAATTTATATTCATAAATCCCCTGCGGGGCAGTTCAAAATCACAAATATCGTTCAAACTTCAAATCGTTCAATCTTTTCACCTCTGATGCCCCTAATCATCTTTGACATCAACTCAAGTTCAATGTCAGCAATGTCAAAGAGCAAAACCAGCAACTATTCGTATTATATCTTTTTTAACCCGCGCGCACCTCATTAGCATTTCTTAAACTTGACACATAATTCACCACAAAATATAAAAATGTATGTTGCAATGTGTCACAGGTCACAGTTGAATGCTTCCGGTGTGTGGTGGTGATGTTGTTGATTGTTTTATCAGCAATTCGACATAATAAAAAATTTACTGTAAAACAAAGTTGACCCACAGAGATCGTAGTGATTTCCTGTGTGTGTATTGTCGTACCCTAGACCATAGCCTGTATAGTGCCATAGGCTAGGTCAAGGCGGTAAGTCAAGCAAAAAATATGCTAAATTACATATATGAATCTCCCATAGAGGAGGCCTAATATCATATTTTTGTTTTCTATTTGTCTCTCATATTCATAACTGGCCTGAACGTCTGGTCTATAAGAATGCTGATCTTTAACACCATAGTTGACCCCAGGGCTTAGCTGGACTAGATGATTCGGTCAAATCAAACTCGCCTTGACAGATGTATATAAATGTACCTTCAAATTATTGATAATGAAAATATTGGTCAAAGTTTGCACCTTTAACGATCACTAAAAAAATGCAGGTTGACGATCTCTATTGATCTCTTCTATTTTGTATTTCTTTTGATGCTTGTCGCGTGCGTACGTATTTCATTGAAGCATTATGATGTGTTTCTCTGTATAGGTGTTATAACCAGGTCTATAATAAACTATTTATTTTGTTTTTTTTTTTATTTAAAACGAAAAGCTTTTTGAAACCTCTCACTCTTTCAAAAGGCCTATAAGCCTAGCCATAGCCGCCACCACCATCATTATAACAACCATTGATAGTAAAGAAAAATACAGAGAGAACAACAATGAACTTTACCTTGAAAGAAGTTCCCACATAAATATTAAGCGGTAATATTGATCAGGGAAGCACGCCCCACATATATAATTATAATAGGTGCTATATCGTATGTATGTGCACAAATAAAAACTTTAGTATGGAAGGTGATGGTGAAAGAGATTTTCTTTCAAATTGCATTTGGAGTTATATTTATTATTGTTAAACATTTGATTGTTTGATTATTCAATTCCTTTGTTGAAAAGTGCGTCATTAGGTAAGTAGGTAGGTATAAAGACATAGATGTAGGTAGAAGTACGTCACAAATAGGATTAATCTTGATTCATAGAACAGGGTAGTGATTCATCTATAGAATAACATGATTAAGCTGACGAAAGACGTGAACTTTTCACGAAATTTTATAAAAACAAGAATCCCATAATGCTACGAAAAAGATTCATCGATTGACGACTTCGCTCTGATAACGGTTAAAGTTATTCAATCGCAGTTTATTGTGTCATAGAATCGAACTATCCAATACAAATTGAACACGTCGAATTTAATTTTAATGAAAGTAAATGTAGGTATCTATAAATTAAATAATTTAAATATTTCACCATATAAATAGGTTTAATTTTATTTGATTTCTGAACTTGATTTTTATGGATTCAATAGACTATGATCACATTTTTGTATTACACATTTCAAAACAGTTTTTGGTGCCGAAACCTTTTTTATACATTTGGAATTTTTCTAGGAGAAATAAGTATTTCGTGATGATAACCTAAAATATTGTAACGATTTAATAATTACCCAACTACTTTGAATTTGAAACAAGAGAAAATCCTCTAACTGGTTGCAGCGCCATCTCTCGGAAAAAACTAAACATCAAACCTTCAACCGTTCACAGCGCCATCTTGTGATCCAGCTGAGTATCAATTCCAATGTTCCATCTGTCAGCGACTGGAAAGGAAACTTCTAGAAGGAGATATACTCGAATATTCCAGTGGATACTAGTGAAGACTAGAACTATTTACTTCCTTATATAAGGAGATGTTTTCGAGCGAGTAGAGACAGTTTAATTTTGAATGTGATAACGTAAAGTAAGAAGTAAAAGTATATCCGGAAGTGAATTTTAAATTGCATACTATTGTGATTGGAGAATAATAAAATAGATTTGAAGTGAAATAAAGTGTGTGTTTTGTAAAGTAAATAAGTGGACGTTATTATTGAAAGAAAATAAGTTTTATTATAGAACCTAGGTAGAACATTACAATATAAAGAAAAACATATTTTGATTCATTAAGCGGATCAAAAACCTCCATAAAAGTAATGTTTCGGGTGCCGGGTGTCGGTACAAAAATAAAAATATAAATTTTGTAGACTTGTTTCATAGAATTAACGTCTTGGCTTTTATTTTTTTAAAAATAGTAGCCCAAAGACAAAATGGTTGCTTTATCAAGGATAAACCATTTTATTTTTCATTTTGAATAGGAAAAGGCAAAAGAAAAAGAGTTAAATGAAATAGTGGAATAGGGAGTGATTTTACAAAACAAAATAGTGTAAAGGGTTCGCCATCTAAGGTTTTTTTTTTAACTAGTGCTTATTTCGTGAATAGTAACACTTAACTCATGTCTTATTTGACAGATAATTAGTTTTATCCTTCCGCTGAACGAATATGGTTATGTATACGCTTCGCTAAGTGGGCCTGCGATCGACTTAGAGAAGATACCGATTTTGCCAAAAAAATCATCTTTTCAGATGAAGCTCATTTTGATCTTGGCGGGTAGTAAACAAGCAAAATTGTCGCATTTGGGGCACAGAAAACCCGCTCGCATACATTGAAAAGCCGATACACCCAAAACCAGTCACTGTTTTGTGCGGATTTTGGTCCAGAGGCATAATTGGGCCATTTTTCGAAAATGAGCAAGGAGTGGCCGTTACAGTCAATGGCGATTGTTATCGGGCCATGTTGAACGAATTTTTGTTCACAAAAATTCAAGAGGAGGATATTGGCAACATTGCAACATTTGGTTTCAACAGGACGCCGCTACGTGCCACACAGCCGAAGCTACACTCGATGTTTTGCGCCATTTGCAAAAAAAAAAAAAAAATTTTGGCGGACCCTTTATTATACAGATAATCAGCCCTATTCTGCCATCTGATTCGATCGAATCTTTCGATTCACGTGAATGTTTCATTCTTTTTGCCTTAAATTTATTTATTTAAAACTTATGTCTTTCCAATGCAAATCTTAACTAGTACATATTTTTGAAATTGTAAAAATAATGATTTCTTTTATCGCAATTTATACGCATTATGCAACAATCATTTCCTTCCCGCGGATAGCAGAATGAAAATTGTAAATGTTCATTGGAACGTTTACCAGAATAGAGCTGAATATTTCCAAATATTTGTTATTTTGATGGCTCAAAAAAATAATAGTAAATAAATCATTATACCTAACTCTTTAAATAATTCTTAAAATAGTTTAACTTTAAGATTTAAGTTTCCTTAAAGTATTATTTATTAAATGTCATTTACGAAAATTGTATTAGCAAAAGTTTATAAGCAATCGATATCGATAATTTTATAAGTTGCCAATCAGGTTAAATAAGTGTTTTCTTTAACCAAATCATTGAAACTTCTCGATAATTTTATATTTCTTATCAAAACTCATTTATAGTTAAATTTCGGTAAATTAGGGACTATTTTAGGAAATTGTTGAGTTGAGTATAGTTTTCTCCGCATTAAAGAAACTTGTCGAGGTAAAAAAAAACGTTAAAGAACTTGCCGCGGTTTAGCAGCTCGCTCCCAAGAAACTGTTGTGTGTAAGTCCTGGACATAGGACAGATTCTCCTTAAAAAATGGAATTTGTTTTCAGTAGCATCTAGGTAACATATTGTACATTTATGCCTGCTGAATCTCGGCTAAACACCATGCTTATCATTCCACGTGAGTTGTTGTCTTTAATTTGGCACATTAGCATATTTACTCGTCAACACAGTAATTGGGTGAGTTATTCGGTAAAGCGAAAGATCTTTTAATAAAAAAACGTAGTTTTTAAATTTTTGTATTTTCAGAATAACACCAAACTTCAGCGCAGTAGATAGATAGATAGATTTCGAAGCAGCTTCATATACTTTCCACTTTGCTGAGTGCGAAAGACTTTTATTTTTAACAAAAGTAGACCACTACATCATTAAATTTGCGTAGTTAATTGAATAAACTATTAGCCTTATTTACTAAAATATATAACGTCTGCTACATACGTAGCTAATACAGTTATATAGTAATAGTGTTTCATAAACGAAATACTAGAATTTTAAAAAATAAAATGCAAAACAGCATATAAATCCGATATTAAAAAAAATATTTACAGTAACAACTTTTCCGTCTATATTATCATCCGAATTTTCACTTCAATTCGATGCAAATAATATCTTAAATGAACAACTAACCATTTGAGCTAAAAATTCAAACTTCAAAGTGACACCTGATAGATAATTTCACATTTGAAAATACGTCTGCTACAGTTTGTTTCATTAACTACGTTTACTACATTTAATTATGTAAGCTGCGTAGCAGACGTAACAAATGTAGTTTTTTCCCTGCCAACTTGCTGTAGCATTGATTGGGTTCTTAGCAGGGTTGGCAAAACTGTCACTTTTTCGAAATAACTACATTTGTTACGTCTACTACTTAGTTTATGTAGTTAACGTAGTTACTGAAACAAACTGTAGCAGACGTAGTTTCAAATGTCAAATGATCTGTCAGCTGTCACTTTGAAGTTTGAATTTTGAGCTCAAATGTTCAGTTTTTAATTTAAGATTCTTATACATCGAAGCGATGTGAAAATTCCGGTGATAATAAAGGATGAAATCGGATTTATATGCTATTTTGCATTTTTTATATTTAAAAACTCTTGTATTTCGTTTTTGAAATTATATTATTTTTCTGTATTTACCACGTATGTAGTAGACGTAATAAATTGTAGTATATGAGGCTTGTAGTTTACTCAAATAACTACGCGTAGTTAATGATGTAGAAAATATAGTGTAGTTAATTCGGCCAATTCGGTTAATTCGGTTCTTAGACATTTCAAGTCTTCGAGTAAGAACTTGTAAATATAACTTTTTTAAACTAACTCTTATTTTTATCTTACCTAATCCTTGTGCGTAGGTAAAGGTAATATAAATAAACATGTAATATTTGTAAATTTATTTATTCAATTCAACTGGAGACTGATGTCTAACTTTTTTTAAATATAATGTACAATGTTTATTGTTTATGATATAAATATGAAATCAGAGATTATCCACATGAAGTTGAGAATCCTCTGCAGCCATTTCAATTGCGATTTATCACCGCTTGACTATTTTCTGTGAGGATATGTGAATTTGATAGTCTACGCCGATATGCCCAAAACGACTGACCACTTGGAGAGCAACATTCGCCGCGTCATTGCCGATATACGGCCACAAATGTTTTAAAAAGTCATCGAAAATTGGACCTCCAGATTAGACTACGTCCGAGCTAGTCGTGGCAATCATATGCCAAAAATCATATTTAAATTATAATGCCAGAAGATTATCTTTCGATTATCTTTCATGTCAATTTAAAAAATAATCTTCCTTTTATTTCATTTAAAAGTTCTGTACCTCTAAAAAAAAACACCCTTTATAGGAAGCTTATTTTGAGATTAAAACACTGTCGGATGTAACACTAGAAATAAATAATTATATCGTTCTTTTAATTTAAATTTTTTTTTAACATATTCAACATTAACTAAAGTGTGTGTGTGTTTATGCATTGTGCATTTTATTCGTTGAAAAACACCGAGGAAGGTTCAACATGATTTAAGAAGCTTGTTTAGCAATACATATTTGTAGCCTTCGAATATGGCTTTTTGCATTATTTTCCCCAAGCAGGTGATCCGGTTGATTTCCGGTTTTTAAAAGGGTAGAGTATTTATTTATCTTTTTTATAATTTCTTGTACGTTAAGTCCAAAAGTTAATTTGCTATCCAGCTAATATTTTTGTACTTTTTCTATTTGATTTGCAATTAGTCAAACTATTTATTTGGAACGAATTGGTTGGCAAGAAACAGGCTTTTCTTTTCGAAGACTTTGTCGTTTCGAACCTGCGAATGCTGGGATTATAATGACCCTCTCTACTGGAGCACCATTTCCTCGATGTGCCATTGCCGATGTAGTCGACGTTTTTTGGATTTTTGGACTATATACCCATCTTTGCACAGGTCATAGTGTTCGCGCTTGTATTTTCCCCTCCATTCGGCCTCCTGTCACACAGAATCAAATATGCGTCGAAGAATTCTTTTTTAGATAGATCCCAGTATCAGCTATCCCTTTCTACTTTTCGTCCAGTAATCGGCGCGCCACGCTCGCCATGCCACTGTAAAGTAGGACTAGTGGAGGAGTTATGAAGCCATTTCTTAAACCAGACTGCTTTTGAAAATAGGGTTCACATTCACTGTGTATTCACTGACTTTAGCAAAGCGTTTGACAAGATATGTCATAAAGCACTATTACTAAAACTCAGGAAATGGATCTCGTCCTATTTATAAAATAGATGCTATAGTGTTTCTCTTAGAAATGAGCGGTCGGCTCAGTTTTTCGTTAACTCAGGAGTTCCTCAGGATATCCACCTGGGCCCAGTTTTATTTATTTTATATTTTATAAATGACTTAGTCTCGATCATTAAAAATTCTTCTGTTCTTATTTATGCTGATGACATTAAACTTTGCAAAAGAATCAAATCGTCCACTTACTGTGCCTTTACTTTTACAAGATGACCTTGACAGATTTAGGGAATGGTACAATTTAAATCGTCTTTTTTTTAAATATTAACAAATGTTAAACTATGTGTTTTTCACGTAGGGTGTTAGGATTTGAAAAAAAGTTTTTAGCGTGAATTTCGGAATCCCTACGTTTAAAGTTTTTTTTTCGTATCTCTTGTGAGACCAATTCTCGAGTACGGATGTGTCATATGAGCCCCTTACTACTTTGTCCATATAACTAGATTAGAAGCGGTGCAGAGAAGATTTTTGCGTTTCTGCCTTCGACTTCTCCCAGGTCGAAAAGACTTATTCTACCTCCTTATTGTCATAGATTAAAATAAATAGACCTCCCATTACTCTCTTAACATATCCAATATCTTCAATTTAGTTTCATGGCTGGAATTTTAAATGGTTCAATAACATCTCCATCAGTTCTGTGAAAGATAAATTTTTGTTTAAGTCAGTCAAAATTTAGAAGACAACAGCCTTTGATCCCAATATTAAGTATATCTAACTATGGTGCATATAGCCCTCTTAATCAATTAATTGCAATTTTTAATAAATTTTAGTTCCTAATCTTTTCTGTAAATGACAATTTTAAATGTATAAAATTTAAAGCTTTTTTTTTGGTATAGTTATAAGAATATTTTGTACATATTATATTATTATAACAAAAAATATGTTACGATAGTATTTAACGGTTTGTTAATAAATAAATAACTAAATAAAGAAAGACCGAAGTAGCAGCGGTTTTTTAGAGTGATTCTTAGTCAGATCTACACTAAGGTGTCATTCGCGGAGTTCATGTTTACTTCGAGGTACATAGATGATCTCCTTAACTCCCTCGAAGTTGTTGCTAACAAAAATGACGTTTTGTCCTAGTACCTGATAGCAGGTACTTATTGTCTTATCCTCGTTTACATCTAGACCAAAATAAAAGGTAAAAACAGTATACAGTATTGGACCAAGAACAGATCCCTGGGGTACTTCTTAAATACAAACAAATTTTTCTAAAAATTTATTATTAATGTACAAAACAACTAAACTTCTTGACAACAGAAAGGTCTTCACAATTTGTGTAAGATGCATGAAAAGTTAAAAATCTTGGAAAAATGTTCGTATTTAATAACAAAATAAATATATGATTCTGCTTTAAGTAATGATTCCTGTTAGAATGGCAGTCTTCCAAGAGCTAAGACTTTAGCCTTAAAGATTCAACAAGTATTTTTTCAAGTTGCAGATTTCTGAATGGAAAACGGTTTTTTATCAAATTTAATTTAAATATGTAAATATGTACATCCAATGGCATTATTTGATAATATTGTGGAACATTGTTTTCCGAAATTTTGATAGTCTCAATAGTTCTTATAACAAAATGCAGCCTATTAATTCTCTATACTCAACCTTGTTGATCCAACTATTATATTTAGAATTCAAGTTCAAGGTTTGCATAATATAACGGGGATTTTCACTGAAGCTTGTTATTGGCAAACGAGCGAGTAGAATATTAAAATTGATTTTTTTTAATCTTCTACTATGCGACGTCACTTCCTTCATGGTACTTCCACCTCGTTCTTGTTGTTGAAAACACCAATTTTATATAATGTATTTAAAATGTACCATAGGTGAATAAAATAGAAACCAATGCCTTACGATTTTATGGAATCAGAAAATAGAACAAATTATGCAGATTTCTTTGGCTTAGAGTGTGAAACATAAATTGTTCAAAATATCAACGATACTAAAGCTTATTATCGTCGAAATCATCATTATAATACAAGGTTATGTGGAGCTTCTATCTTTTCTGTTATAAAATGATTTAAATTAGCAAATTGAAAAAAAAAAAAATCTCATTGAAAACCGCTGACGTATCCGAAAGCAATACATGATTTTATTCAAAAACCGAATGTTTTCATGTATAAATTCCATTAAATATTAATTTTTAGATATTTTATTGGATTTGACATTTAAGGCTTTATAATCTTCTATTTACATTTAGAAATATTTTTACCAAGAATTTGTTCACACATATGTACATACATTATACATAATGTAGGTATGTATATCGAGCCCTAAACGCGAATTTATCGTAAGCGACAAAATTCAGATTTTACAGAATCGTAATTAATTAATTGTTTTACTGAATAGGAAACCAATCACACAAAATCTTAGCTTATTTTGTAATATTATTCAAAGTTAATATTTTGGCATATTTAGTTGGTTTAGTTAGTCAGCAAAAAATCTGAACAATACATTTCCTGTTAAAATTTTATTTTGTCACTTACAATTAATTGGAATTAGGGCTCAATATGAAGGTTTTTTTTATAATAGAGATTTACTGTAGAAGACTATTTAATTGGACTTGTTGAATTATTTATTCAAAATAGCTTTCATATGCCGTTAGTCGACAAAAATAAAAATGTATGTTTCGTCTTGGCAATCTCACTTGGAATCATCACTTGACTAGCGAGGACCTTGTCAATACGTGAAACGCCAATTTTTGTAGTATTATTTTATGGGTTTCGAAATTTTTGTATTACTCTATAAATAATTTAGTAAATCGAGAAAAAAGGTGGAATAAAATATGACATTGAATGCATCTGAAGCACGTTTTTTCTCGATTTTCATAAGAGTTTGTAGAGGCCGATTCCAGAGAGTAAGGATTGGTTACCACGGTTTGTCTGTTGCAGAAGATTTATTTATTTCAACTACAGACAACCACATCAAAGTTGTTTAAAATTTAATTTAACAATTTGCTTACATAACAATTCAAATAATCAACATTACATAAAGATACAATCATATTTAATTTGACTGTCTCGAATACAAAATAAGTTTCAAATAATGTCCAGATTTCTTGAAATCAATAATTAAACTATAAAATTTGTTCAAGTCTCGGCTCATAACATTAAGAGGTTCGCCAAAAACATAATTGACCCTTGAGAGAGATGTGTAGAAGAACGCTGGATTTCTAGTCCATCTTGGACGGGTATTAATGTTGAGTTGACTTAGAATATAAGATGAGTCAATAGATCCTGACAGAAGTTGAAATAAGAACATGACATTACTAACCTCCCTCCTTTTTCCAGTGTCGAAATGCTTAGAAGATTTAATCGACTTTCGTATGGCGGTAAGTGTTGTGTTGGTTTCCATGGAAGATGTCGAAGGGCATACAACAGGAAACGTTTTTGAACACTCTCAAGTTTATTAATAGCGTTGTCATAACAAGAACATCAAACACAACTACAGTATTCCAACACAGGGTGAACAAGTGCACAGAAAAGTGTTTTAAAGATGTAAGGATTATTAAACTCCTTTGAGAACCTCATTATTAATCCAAAGACAGCCCTGTCTTTGCTTACTTTTGTATCGATATGAAGATTAAATGAAAGTTTAATGTCAAATAGTATTCCCAGATCATTAGACATATAAACTCGGCTAACAAGAATATTGTCAACGAAGTAGAAGGAGTCAGCCAGATATCGTTTTCGAGAGTAGGTCATTTTCTTACACTTATTAGTGTTAAGATCAATTCCGTTTTGTGAGCCCCATTCAGACACCTTATCAATGTCATGTTGAAGAAACAGATAACCATTATTGCTTTTGAAACCATATATTAGTTTTAAATCATCACCAAACATCAAAATCGTACTATACAAGATAGCAGTGTGTATGTCATTAAAGAAAAGTAGGAAAAGAATAGGTCCAATATGACTGCCTTATGGAACTCCGTTTATAGTTTTAGAGATGACATTTTAACTGTCTATAAAGAAAGTTATTTGTTGAAGTTTATTTTACTCTTTGAATAATGTGTAAAACAAACACACGTTTAAATAAAATACCAGTAAGTTGTAAATGCAGAAAGATCTCAAAGCAGAAAAAGCGAATGTCAGACTGGGTATATTCAACAAACTTATTTGTTCTCAGATGTCGGATGGGTCAGAGATTAAGTTAAATTAAAAAAAAATTATGAATTTTTGTACATTTTAATGCGGCTTTCTTGATTTGGAAAAGAATTCAAAAAACTATATCGCTAAACAAACGGGATTATAACAATAAATTGGTACCAGAACTTCTTCAAACATAGAAATAATTCATGAAGTACAACAAGGCTGCAACCTTAGTCCAGTACTTTTTGTACTTTTTATTTATGACACCACTGAATTGCTTCTTTGTCGCGTGGAATACGGTGATCTTAATAAATAGGTCATAATGTATGTGGATTACATTGTTATACTAGCGGATACCCCGTCTTTTTTTCAAATAATAATAAGCACAGATTAGCCACATGAAGATGAGAATCTTTCGTACGTTTCAGCCTCCAAAACAAATTTGTTTACATTGTTGTATTTGTAATTTCATCCCGCGTCGATGAATAGATGTGAATAGCAACAACAATTTAACTAGGTGTGTGAAGATCAATACTTTCTATGTGTGAGGTTTTTTTACACACATTCTCATTTTTTATCTGATATCTGACAGCTCAAGCTTGTAGGCAAATTAAAATGGCTGCCGGGGATTCTCATCTTCATGTGGCTAATCTGTGATAATAAGTACGAAATACTTAGGCATTGCCACAATAATTGGGGAAGGGGATACAATCCCAACTGTCAGACAATGATTATCCAGACGAACGTGCCCTAATTTTAATACCAAAAAAAAAGTACTAAGCCACTCGGCATTTTGTTTTTCGGGATTTTGTCATTCGGGATTATGACATTTGGGATTTCAGAAAATCGGGATTTTTAAATTCGGAATTTTATCATTCGGGATATGAACTGAAGGCTGAAGGTTAATCTTTTTTCTTTGCGTACTGCCCACAAACACGAAAAACTCGCCTCTATTCCTCTAACATACTCCCATCTGAATTTTCCAAACAGGAGCAGCCCTGATCACATAGGTTCTTATGTAGGCAGATTTACTCAAGGGCTGGATGCAGCCCATCGCTGTCAAAAACACATTTTTTGACATGCTGCAAATCTTTTTTAGCCAATAGGCGGAATTCAGATTTTTTCGGTAAGAGAAAATAATGTGCAGGAGAAGAGATGGTCTATGATCAAGGTTGCCATCAGTTGGGGGGTTTTCCCCAGATTAAGGTTGTTTTTTCCTTTCGTTATGGGAAGTTCAGAAATTCCAACTGTTACACCTGTTCAATTTTCTTCTGACAACACTACAATTCCGTTTTACACTCTCAAATTAAATCTTGTACAAAATTGTAGGTACAGTACACTACCACACAAAACATTGACCAAATAACCGGAAGCATATTTTTGTCACAATATGAATTTGTATATCTATGTCTGTTTGTTTACTTCCGAAAAATTAGCAATTTTAGTACAATTTTATTGTAAATATGAACTTTAAGCGTAAATTGGAAATGTTTTTTTAAATTATCAAGCCTGTTCAAAACTATTATTCTACTATTTTGCGTCTCGTTTAATAAAAAAAAAAATTAATCTTAACTTCTACAAAATGCAAAAAGAGTCTACTAAACAGCGTTGCCGTTCAGTAAAACTAAAAATTCGGTAAAAAAATAAACTCTAAACTACAGTTTTAACTAAATGCCTTGCAGACTTAGGTACTTTAAGATTTTAATGGTCGATTTCATAAAGCCCTTTTAACTGTTTAACAGGCTTTTAAATCTTTAAATGACGTTTGTTCCATAGAAAATACGTCATTTAAAAATTTAAAAGTCTGTTAAATATTTGTGAAACCGAACATAAGATTACTTTATCTCAGTCTAGCAGTTAGCATAATATCAACAAAAACCCAAATTTTATGTAAATTGACTAAAATTTAATTGTAGTCGATGATTTTGTCTAACTGTAACACATACTTGAAATAGCCTTAACTTTTTCAGCCCATAAAATTGTTAATGATTTACTATGACGCAAAATGTATCATCTTTAGATGTGTTATAACACTTTTGTACTCAAACAAGAAAAAGCTGAATCTTTAATTTAGTTGATTTTGAGTTTTATTGTCTTATTTAAAAAAAGAAAAAAAAACAATCATGTATATCTTACATGGACCTAACATACCGCCATGTCCGGAATCACTTCAACTTTTCTTCTTACAACCGAAATAGCTTACAATGCCAATAAAAATAAAACTATATCTTAAGCACAGTTGTAAAACAACTCATTAATTCTTAAGTTTTAGAAAGGAAACTATCTTACCTAGATAAAATTATTTAGAATTAATTTTTAAGTTCTCTAAGTGCAAAAATCAAAAATATTTTTCTTCGAAAATCTAGTTTTTTAATTAGGTACTATATGTATAAAGTCATGTGGAAAATTTTATTTCCATTCACTTTTTTAAAATAATATTATAATCTTCGTCTTTTAATGATAAGATATATGATGATACCTTGGAATTTCAACAATTTTATAAAACCAAATTTACCCCCCAAGTGATGATTCGTTTAATTTCACAATAAACTCAATGAAAAACTTTATTTTAGCAAAACCAGAAGAACACAAAAATCTTTTTAATTATCAATTCCTTATAAATATATGTATGTATGTATGTATCTTATTTTAATCAAAAATTATTGCGGAAGAACAAAATGGATAGATTCTTCATTATTTAAATAACCCTAACCACAAAAAAAAAAAATCTACAACAACAACAACACAAACTAAACTAGAAACAAGTCAAAGGCTTTTCGAAGAGTAGAATTAAATTTTCAAAAAAAAATAAAATAAAACCCCAAACTGCCGGATAGAAGAAACCAAAAATTTCGTCATCCATGATTAAATCGGATGCAATAACCGATTATACCTATTTTTTTGTATGTAGTACCCTACATATCTACATGCAATACTCCACGGAGTATATACGTAGGTAAATTTTTAATAATTTCCTGCATGCACAAGAATAGTTTGTTCGACCTAATCACACCTAAAAAGCCAGTTTGGTCGCTCCATTGTTGATTGCCGGTGTGTTTATTAATGAAATTCTATTCACAAAACACAGACAAAAACGCTTGTTAATTTTTTCAAATTATCCAACATAACTTTAACCATCATACACATTGAAGGAAAAAAGTGTATCTATAAGCCCCAGTAACCCAACCATACCACAAACTTGAAGATGAAGAAGAAACGCAACTTAGGACTAAACATAGGTACACAAATTTGAAGGTAAACCATCAAAATACCGCAACACAAACAAAAGTTTAATTTAAACTTGAACCATCTCCGAAGCTTCTCGTAGGTATTTCTTTTTTCCGCATTAAGAGGGGACAAAAAATCTATACCTATGAGTGAAGTGACTCCCAAAAGCCCCCCAAATCTAAAGCCACCGCTCTAGCTCTATCGCTCGTTAGCTTTTTTTTATGATCGTGTTGCTGTTGCTATTGCTGTTGCCGACGAAGATAATATTAATGATGAATTTTTATACATTTTCTATGTTGGATTGTCTATTTGGATTTTTTTTTTTTTATTTGAATTTGCTAGATACTAAGATAGATAGATACTTCAGTGAATTGGTGTTGCTGTTTTGTCACTTGTATCGATTCTTTTTCAAATACTCCATCAGAGTTAGCTGTGCCAATCGCACACAACTACTACGACCACCATACAAACAGCACAGACAAAAAGTATCTCAACATACAACATAAAGTATCAAGATACAGCTTAAGGTTTGCGTGTAAGTTTTTTTTGTTTTTTTTTTTTTTTTTCTTTCTTTTTGTTTCTCAAACAAATATAATTTGAATTTTAAAAACCATCAGGACTTAAAACTAAAGTGTTCTTTAGAAAACTGTCGAGTTATCGGTTGTCGTTCAAATCGAATAGATGTCGAATTAAAGGGGTTCAGTTCTTAAACCATAATAAATAAAATCTATAAAACTTTGTGATAATTGTGATTGAATGATTTTTGAGAATATTTTAAGTATAGTGAAAAAAGAAGTGTTTTTTTAAACAAATAAGTGGATATTACTTTAAAAAAAAAAAAAAATTATAACTAAACAATAAAGGATACGTGAACCCAACGAAGAGGATTTTACAAACAAAAAATATTAAATATCGAAAATATATAAATTTAATCGAAAAGGATAAATATTTTAATTATAAAAATTTGGAATTTTCCTTGCTGAGTAAACATTTAGCGAGAACAATTTTGTTACAAATTTATTTACAAATTCGGCTGTGTTAATTTTGAAAGTCTTTCATATTCAATTTTTCAAAGTGAGTATAGATTACAATTAGTATTGTTTTTAAGAAGTTTTTTTTTTAATTAAAATTTAAACTACTTAAATTGTGCGTGTTTTGTGTGAATTTTTATTTTAGTTTTTCAATATTTTTCGTCTTGCAATTCAATAGGTCAAAGTGATCTTTATATTTACTTTAATTTTTTTCCGTTGCATTTCTCTTCTTTGATTTAAATTGAATAGGTACTTCAAATATTCCCTAAAAGACAAAAAAAAATTATTTTTTTCCAGGGGTACTGCTCCTTGCGAAGAACTGACAATTCCTCCAAGACTATCTTTTATCATAAAAAAGTACCTCTACCTTAGCATTGCATTTTACATTAGCCCTTCATTCCATAGTTAAGAGTTAACATTTAAATAAATTTTTAAGTAACTAGGCCCGGGTTCTCCACGAGCTGTCAAGCTCAAAGAGAAATACAAACAAAACTTCTTAAAGCTGATAAAGAATTCTAAGCATAGATACATAAATTAGTTCTATCTCCACATTAAGCTCCAGTTTTTTTCAGTGCGATATTAAAGTTAAACCGAAATCAAATCACCAAATTTGGTGAGTTAACTCAGGATTAACTATAAACAGATGTTTTTGATGTTTTATCCACCGCATTTGTTTAGTCTCTACACTTAGGTCCAATTTTTCAGTGCAATATTAAAGTTAAACCCGAGTTAAATCACCAAATTTAGTGAGTTAACTCAGGACTAACTATAAACAGATGCTTTTTGATGTTTTATCCACCGCATTTGTTTAGTCTCCACAAGTTTTTCAGTGCAATCTTAAAGTTAAACCCGAGTTAAATCACCAAATTTAATGAGTTAACTCAGGATTACCTATAAACAGATGCTTTTGATGTTTTATCCACCGAATTAGTTTAGTCGTTCCCTCAGTCAACTGTGATTTAACTAACTCTGGTTTAACTCACCAGTGAAATATTTAGCCTAAGTAGAGCATTATTTTCTTCATACGATTACTTGGCGTCATCTAATGACCACTATTTTTAATGAACTCTGAACCACTTAATTTTCAATCATCTAAGGTCAGAACAATCTGCACCCAGTGTTTGTTTATTATTTCTTAACACTATCCATAATAATTCTATTGCATATACAAAGTCGTAAGCCTGCAGCTGCAAATTTTCAACGGATCAAAGTTTTCTTTGTTTTGCAAATGTTCTTTCTATAACTTGTTGAGTAGGAATTGATAATTAGTAAAAGAACATAATGATTATGACCTCTGACTAATTTTTTGTTTTATTATTATGCTTGCTGGCTAAAATTTTCCTACCTAATGTGTTTTTTTTTTTTTTTTTTTTTTTTTAAATATGCATGTATTTAACTAAATTTAATTTCGATTATTTTTAGTTTCCGTGTTTTGTGGGCTTTGGGTTTTTTTTTCTGTTTTGTTGTTAATTTTTTGTCTATTATCTCCTTGAAAATCAAATTAATTGTTATTTATTCAAAAAAAAAATTCAGACATAAAAACAAGTTTTTTGTTGTCTAATTTATTTCTGTTAGTGATTTTTTTTTAAATAAACGATCTAAACGCAGGTTTTTTTGATTTTTGCACAAATGTTGGTTCTTTTATAACGGTCCTTGAGTATTAATGTATATGTTTCATATAACAGATATCTATACACATCTTAATTTGGCACGTGAATACGATATTTTTAACAATTCATCGAAAATGTAGAATCAAGATTTAAAAAAAAAAATTCCTTAATATTCTATAAACAAATTTTAATATCAACTAGTTTTTTTTTCTAAGTATGTTGCCAAGAGCAAAAAATTTTAGCATAGGGTGACTCATGATTTAGGGAATTTCTTCAATAGTTGACTATTTTTTTTTTAACAAAAAAAACTTGTTATAGGTTTTTTTTTTGCTGAGCAGGTTGGTTAGTTGGTTAGCAGGCTTAACATATGCATATGTTATACATATATTTATTTATGACGTGAATTTCACAATCATTGAAATTATTTTTTTTGTTTGATACAAATGTTATAGGTACAATTTTATTCAAGCTATTTTTGTTTTCATAAAATTTTAGAAGATTTAATTTTAAAGCATATTTGCTTTCTAAATTTAATAAAAAAAATGGTTTATTGCTCTATTTTCGAAAATTGTGATCACAATTTACATATATTTTCTAAGTCTTCAAATTTTGGCGTATTCCACCCAAATTTTTGTCAGGCTTGAATTTTACTCATTTATTTCTGTCTAAATGAATTTTTTTCAATTTTTATTGGTTGGAGAGAAAATGTGAACTCAAAATATTCAACTATTTCAATATATTCAAATATTTCAAAATTTTTGCTGTCTTAGGTCTGACCCTCTTAAGATTTACCTTAAAAAGAAAAAATCAAGCATCAATTCTTAAAACTTTAAAAAAGGATGTTTGGAACATTTGGCCAACATCTTGGAAAAGTGCGCTTCAAGAAGTTTTGCACAATAATCTTGAGAAACATACCTTAGGGCCTGTTTTATTCAGGTAACAGGGCCCTGTGATATTGGGAATTAATTTTTCACATTCCCCACTTAAGTGTCACTTTTCTGACTGTGAAACAGGCCCTAAGTCTCATAAAAAAAAATTTAACATATTTTTGTAGAAAATTAATTTTTCTACAACTTTCATTAAGTTACTTTTTGCTGTAAAATTGCAAATAAAACGTAATAGTTAAAAATAAAAGCCCCTTAATGATATTTGTTCTTGAATATTTTCGTCTATTTTCAATTTTAACTTTTTTTTACTAATTTCACGCAAAAAAGTATCTTGTTAAAAGAGAGTTTTTTTTAGAAAAGAAACAGAAAAATTCAAAGGCGAAAACTTTTAAAATTACAGGGTGGCCAAAAGTTTCTTTCCTATGTACAAAGTGGGCCAAAGGTCCCTTTCCTATGTAAATCTTTAAAAACTTTTGAACGAAAATATACAAACTAATGAAACATAATATATGTACAAAAACGTAATAAACTTCTATTTAAAATTCATTTCATTAGTTTATAATTTGTCGTTCAAAATTTATTACAGATTTACAGATAGAAAAGAGAACTTTGGCCCACCCTGTGTAAATCTATATGCCTTTTTAATATTGGATTTTATCAAATATTACTTTATTTCACATTTATAAAATGTCAAAAGATAAACAAGATAAAATAGAAGTTTGGTAATTTTAACTTTAATAAAATGTCAAAAAATTTAGTACGATGCTACATATACTTGTTTAAAAACAAGATCCTCCTTGTTAACCTAGTGTTATATATTTAAAATGCTATAACATGCGCTAATGTTATTATAGTTAACATAAATGTACATAATGTATGCAATTTAAAGCCAAAATTGTTAACAAAATTTTAATTAATTTTCAAAGCCAAAAGATATACTTTTTGCCTATGGCAATTCTGGTTTAACCACGCATGCATATAAAGGTTGCAGAAAGAGTTGAAAAAGAACACCAAACTCTTAATAACACTTCTAAGTTGATATACATAAATGCGAAATGAATAAAATAATACATTTCCTATAAAAATTAAATACCACTATTTGACCTTGACGAGGTAGCTATATATGAATTTATTTGTATGTATGTGTTTTTTTTCAACATTTTGAATATACATATTTTTTTTACGGATCTATATTTTAAAATAAAAATAATGCATTTCTTGATCATATAGGAAACAAATTATTTTGTAATTAATATTTTTAATAACAGTGAAATGGATGTTTGTTTTGATTTACAAATTAAGATGATATAAATCAAATATGAGAATCGTGTTTTACTAATTACTAATTATTTCCTCACTTTGAAAAGGTGAAAATGGCAACCACACACATTTAATTGTAGTTAATCTGTTTCTTTCAAAACACTATATAAATCATGAGAATAATAATTGTGAACTTATGACTTGGTCGACAGAATAAATTTGGAAAAAAAGCCAGACATTTTTGAAAGATAACTAGAATATTCTATTTTTTTTCTAGACTTTTCTATGGAATTTTTTCTGACGTTTTTTCGGGAGCTGTATACTGGATAAGGCAAAAAAAACGTGTTTTATCGTAACACACACCAAAACAAAACACAATGAAATAAACAAAATCATTTCAATTTCTGTTTGGTTGAGTGTGTGTTGAGTAAAACAAAATTACATTACCAAGGATAACTCTCAAATAATTAAAATACCAGAGCCAAACAAACTCCAACGACAAAATTTTGTTTCGGAAAAACAAAATTCCGGCCATCCACAACAAAACATACTTTTCTGTTTTGCCTTTGTTTTTTTTTTTTTTGTTTTGTCGTGTGCGGTGTAGGTTGTACCATGAGGACGTGTGTACCAATTGACAACGACGCTATAGTTTAAAACAAAATGTTTTCATTGGGTGTGCGTTGGCCGTAGGTATACAAAGCCATGTCTTTTTGAAAACCAGTCATGAAAGCATAAACATATATTTTTTTGTTTCGCTTGGTTGGTGAGTTTTTTTTTTCAAACGAAGCAATGGATTATTCTTATTTCATAAGACATAAAAACACGTTTTGACTGATCCCTAAAGTTTTCAGCTTATAAGACTTTACGAAACATGCTAGATTTCGATTTCTGTAACAAAAATCACTGTTTTAAGGGACATAAATAGATTTTTTAAGAAAAAAAATTGATTTCGTAATTTTTAATTTTTTGCAAGACCTTAACAAATAATACGACCTAGTTTTCAGCATTGAATATGAGACACAAAAATATTCTTAATCACCTGAACATTAAAAAAATATTTTATTCTTTTTCAACATTTTTACAACGTAATTTATTTTTTTTAATTTTAGTTTTTTTTTTATAAAAACAGCCACAAAATAATTTTATGTAGTAAGTAATTAAGTGTTGCCGCTTTGTTTTCTTTATATTTTACACAGGATTTCTTAGTACCATTGGTGGTAGCGAAACTTAAATATTTAAGTTTTACATAAGAGTTTATTTGATAGTTTACGCTGAGGAAAAATGAGAACATAAGGGTTAAACCCTTGAACATAAATTTTTAAGTTTTTCAGGCCCAATTTTTCAGTAGTGAGTTAAACCAGAGTTAATTAAACCCACAGTTAACTGAGCAAGCAGTTTTTTTAGTGGAGAATGCGTGCGGAACGACTAAGCAAACTCGGTGGATAAAACATCATAGGTATCTGTTTAGTTAATCCGGAGTTAACTCACCAAATCTGATGAGTTTAGTCAGGTTTTACTTTAATCTCGCACTGAAAAACTGGTCCTTACAGTTTAAAAGTAAGTTCGTGGAGACCCAAAATTCAAATTTAATAGTGGTTCTAGGGAAACAGCCCTTGTCTGGATTATATCAATTATAAATAGCTTTGATTCTAACATTGGGAAGTGCAATAATGTGATGTGGAGTACTTCGCACTTCTGGTTTATATTTATGTACTTAAACATTTAATTACATACGTGATGAATTCTAAGCTCAAGAGAAAAATTACGAACTCCTTCAATTCAATATCCTTTTAACTTTAAAACAGCAATTAAAAATTTGTATTCTTATAGTCAATAGTGTAATCGGTACTTAATACTGTAAAACTTTGTTCTTATTTTTTTCTAAATATTATAAATTAAATTAGTCATTTTTGATTTTTGTTTTAATTAAATAATATGCTATCTATAACAAGTCCTGCAACAATTAAAATACAGTTTAAGTTGTCCTTCTTTGCTTTACTTAAATTCAAAATGAAAAAAGCTTTGTTTGAAAGAAAAATTCCAAATGCCAATGGTTTGAGTGAATTGTGAATATTCATTCGTATATTTTTCCATCTTTCACAGAGCATTTACATACCAGCTTAGCTCCGCCTGACATTCGCCTGATGTCACATGCTGAAATTCCTTAAATTCCTTAAATTTATGCTTTTTAAATAAAATTATTATAATATCTGAATTAAGAATTTATTTCCCTAAAAATTTATTCAAAATACATTCATCTGTTAAAAAAAAAAACAATATCTAAACAAAAAGCTAACAAAGATCAATTCTCTTTATTTTCTTAAAATAAATTCGATGGTCTTCCATGGTCACCTGGGTCATATAATTCAAATACCGGTCTCATTGATTTAAATAATTCTGTTATACCAAGCATAACGCGTTTCAATATAGAGACAGCAAAATTGAAAAAAAAAAAAAATCTTTTAATCATGAAATGGCCAAGACGGTTTTAAGATATTCTTTTTGATTTTCAAACTTCTCTTTTCGTGATGGTATGTAAAACTTATCTATACAAAAAAAAAAAAAAGAATAAATCAATCATCTGATGGAAGCCTCATTTGTCGAGACTACATACATATGTACATATGTATGCGATGGTCATAAAGCTTTCTTTCTTTTGTTTTTTTTTTTTTTTCTTTTTTTTTTGAGCTTGTGGTTTTAATTTTTTAAATTTCCAATCGAGCATTAACCGCCAGCGTCAAGTAGTATTCAAGGAGCGCATTCAAATAGCCATTCAGAACGTGTTAAAAATCGCTAAGTGGATACGAAAATGGGCGCGTGCATGCAAGTATTTGGCATTTCTGATGACGTCAAGCACTATAGTGCCATTGCCATACGTGAATTTCAATTCATTTCTACAATAGGCTGAAAGATATGTAGATCCTTTATTTTTGAATATTTATTGTCCTCATTTATGCCATGTTAAGTCTATGAATGTCTTAATATACATATTAAAATTAAATAAGTGAAAGATGAAACCGTACAAGTTTTGTCAACCTTGATAAACCTCCTTAGAAAATTAAGAACCATTTCAAGTTATAGAACAAAATACATATATGTATACAAAAGGTATCTAATTGCTTATTCAAATTTTATTTTAATATTTCCGCCTTTCAAAAGCTAAAATTTTATTGATATGCGAATTAATCAATTATCATTCAATTGCTATACAAAACTTACTGATCTAAAAACTTCCATTCAATTTGAATATAATTGATAATTAAAAACCCACCAAAACGACTAAAACACACAGTTCCTTAAAAAAATAAAAAAATAAAATAAGATGTGAATAAAATAAATTCATAACAAGTAATGCTTAGAGATTATAAACCTCTGCCAGGTGATAATATCTGAAAAAAAAAAAAAAAACAATGAAACTATAAAAAATTTAATTTATGTATGAGTTGAAAAAATCTTCAAATTATATAATTTAAAATGATAAGTGTGCCTGAGATATAAGTTCAAGAGTATTGTGAGAGAAGAGGGACGGTTTTAAAATTAGCTGGTTTTTATTGACTTAGAACTTTGCAAAGGTTCTTGCGTTGACGACGAAAATAATTAATTAAACAAAATATTTATAGCTATATTTTGTTAATAAGATTTTCTTGATCTGAATAAAAACTTGTTAGAGACTTTTAATATTTTATTATCAATTCAGTCTGAGGAGATTAAAGAACATGCTTATAATCGTTTGAATATATTTAAAATAGAAATAACTACTTCCTTTCATATTGGGATTAAGCTTCGATGAATCTTTAAAAAAAAGTCTTTTCAAAATTCATAAATATGTAAAATTTACTTTGAGAGCGAACCAATAGTTAAAGAATTCTAACAAGTTTAGGGAAAAAAATCAGGCAACGTAAATAAAGGTAACTGAACTGTGCCAGAAGTCTTCCAAATGGTTGTTTTTTTTAAATTGGGAACACTGTTTCTATTGGGAGTAAGTTTGACAGCTGACAGATGATTTTGTGTGTTTAATGGCCGATGTCATAAAGACCTTTTAACTATTTAACAGGCTTTTAAGTTTAGCTCTGAGCATTCAGAGCTCCAATTTTGTGTTTCTTTTTTTGCTCTGAGCATGTTCAGAGCGCGCTCTATGAGCTCAGAATAAATTGATAGAGCAGACGGAGCTGAATACAAATTTGACAAGTGAAAAAAAATATCAAAACAATAAAAATGGCGGACGAGAATATTCAACCTGCAAAAGAACTCTCAGAACAGAGCACGCTCAGTTCAGAGATCGCTCAGTGTATGTTCGGAGTGTTCAGACTCTGTTCAGAGCTCTTCTCTGAACTAAAAGAGAAAAACGCCCACCATAGGAGTTGTTTGCTCGGCAACCTGAATAAAAAAAGATTTCATGCCATAATTTGTGGAAGGTATTTGGGTATAAAAGATTTTTAAAGAAATCAAAAGAAAATGTCCAAAAATCGTTCAAAAGTTCGACTTTATGTCTGGTTACCCGGAATGCTTCTGGTTTTAATTCTAAAAAAAAATCCTGAACGATTTCATATTTTTTTTGTTTCAGAACAAGAACTGTCATTCTGATACCAATCGAAATGTCCATCACTAAACGGACCTTGTGTCAAACACAAATGAAAATTTGAATTTCGAATGAATGCATTCAGCACACGATGTGTTGGAATGTGGAAATAAGTTAGCGTGCAACTGGTAACCAACATTTTTTGTCAAGGAATCTCTAATTTTAGTTTTTAATCATGAAAATCGCTAATCAGCCGATTGTTGTTGATTAGTGCAATTTAATTAGATCCTCTGAAAGTGTTGGTACAAATTTACCCCATTGCGAATAAAGGTATCTAAATCCAATTTAATCTTGGTTAAGTCGTCGTTCGCCACGTATTTTCAGTCCATTTGCTGGTACGCACTTTACAAGATAGCATTTATTTTGTTATATCATGAATATAATGTATATCATATGAGTTAAATATGACTGAATTGTTTTCTGGAATAATAAACATCGTGAAAATTTCGGCTACTCCTTGTTAATCTTCATTAATAAGGCATCTAATTGCTAAGACTATAGTTAAGTAATGTAGAGATTTGTTTGCAATTTCTTAAAATAGAATTTCTTAGAATAATAATTATATTGGTATTATCGGAATTAAAAATACTTCCTTTCACTTATGCAGATATATTCAATATTTATTATGGTTGACTTTTTATTCATTTATGACATTAGCTTAAGTGTTAGCTTCCGTCTCTGTTATAGTTCCATGTGCCTTTGTTCGTTAACTTGTTATGCTTGGTAGAATCTGCTGTTCTTGAACTTTTTTTTTTTATTTCAAGACAGGATGGATAGGTAATGCAATTATTCTTCTTCTTTACTAAATCTGCTTAAGTGACATTATTTATTTAGTTGTCTCAAGATTGTTTTAGAAAAAAAAACAGAGCTTAGGTAAAATGGATGTGGCAAGTTCAGAGAAGTTGTGGCGATTACTTTAAAAAAAAGCAGCTACCGTTTATAGAATATCGAGTCTCTATAGATTCATTTGTGGGCATGGATATATTCCTTGGAAACATAATTTTTCTAATTTATTAATTTATTTTTTTTTTTTTCAAGTTTCAAGGTATACTTACCTATACTTTTAAATAAAATTAAAACTCTTTACTTATGGTCCTGAGAAAAAAGATAAGAGATTTTCAATAAAGGCATTCAATTGCAAGACCAACTTTTGGTTTTATAAATTTTAAATCATAATTTAAAGTTAGGGCCAGTTTCACAGTCGACACTTACCGTAATAAGTGGCACTTAAGTTTTCCATATGAGGAATTTAAGCTAAATTTCATAGCCAGCGTAAGTGGAACTTAAGTCACCAACATCGGAGACTTAAGTGCCACTTAATCAGGTAACAGTGCGCTGTGATATTGGGAATTAATCTTTCACATTCCCCACTTAAGTGTCACTTTTCTGACTGTGAAACTGGCCCTTAATAATTCTAATTTATTATTTTTCCGTGTTTTTTTTTTTCATTTAAAAATAGTCTGAATGTGTTCACTTTTAAAGTTTGCAATCCGCGCGGCATCTATTTTTCAGTGTAAGATTATCATTAGACTGCTTTTAAACGATGCAATTTCTTCTTTCGATTTTTAAACACGAGGGCGAGGGACGTATGTGGCGGCCGGGGTAGACGAAATAGCTGAGGTTGAACAATTTGCAGAGTTATCGCTCATTCTTCTTTGTGATTTTCATTATTGTTCGAATGTGTTTTATTTTCATTCGTCGTCCACTCATATTACTTCGCTTAATCAAGTGGAGTAAAGAGTGCAGTTAGATGATACTTCTTCACTTGCACGAAGTTAACTTTTCATTAAAAATCGCTGTCGTGTAAAAGGTATTTTCAATTAGAAGGATAGCACAGAAGAAACGAAGATTAGAAACCGCTGTCGTGTAAAAGCGCAGTCTAAAGTCGTTTTCGTTTGGATGTTCGGAGTACTCCTTTTGCACTCTTTTTTCACTCCTACTACTCCAAGAGTCTTCGATTGGCTGTTCCGAGTTATGTTTTCGGAGTGTTCGTCTGTTCCCAATTTCATATTGGAGTAGACGAGGAACACACACATACATATAATGTTTTTCGTTGGATTAATTGTCAAAAGTAATAAATACTTGAAGAAGCCATTTTGTTAAATGGCGGATTTAGATAGTGTGTGTAAATTTAGGAAAGTCGGTGTTTTCATATTCGATTGGAATTAAAAAGGAGTAGAATAGACCGAAAATCCAATCGAAAACAACGTAAGTTTTGGAGTTAACTAAATAGGTTATTAACTGTGGAATGTAGGTGGGGTAAACTAAACAGTTATTTCTGACAGATGCTATGCATGGAGCATTTAAAAATCTACTGAAGTCGAAGTTCGACACAATTTGGAAAGAGCAATTGTAACTCATATCGATTTCTATTGTGCCGCTCTTCAATTTCGATAGATTTGTGACAACTTAAGTTAATCCTCCACTGCTTCATGAGTTAACTTTGGTTTCAGAATTAATTAACGTTGATTTAATGAAGCTATGAGAAAGTGGTGAATGAACTGTAAACCCTTATTTTTCCAGAAGTGTTTTCTAGTTTCGATTTTGAAGCCAAATCAAGAAGCACTTTCCTTCTTGTCAAAAAAAGAACTGTAGTTTTATTAACCCATACCTACTATTGAAATTTCGTTCCGCATTAGCTTAACGAACAAATGTATGAATTATTTCAGTAATATTTATTATAGATTGACACAATTAAAATTCAAATAAAGTTCAATAACCCAAAAGGTTTGAATCACAATTTAATGCAAACGCAAAACATATATGTATAGGCAATTGACTTTGATTTTATGAAGAAGAGTAGGTCGTACGACAATGTGCACGTACCATTAGTTTTATGAGCATGTTATAAATTAGCTTATTGTTTCGCATTTTGATATGCCAAACATGTAGGTACACTTAAAAAAGTACTCGTTTTAGCAATAAAAGTTCTAAATTTGTTTTTTTTTTTTTACCTTTTTAAGCTATTTTTAAATCTTTTTTTGATATGTACATATACCACCTCTACAGTTCCAAATTTTATTACCTATTCGTATTTGATATTGTATTGAATGTAGTGGAATACCGAAATCAAATACTCAGAGAAAAAGTGAAAACTTTATTTTTTGTATGCATTTCCATTAAAAGTTTTAAGGAGTTCCAACCTTAAAATAAGACCCTACATTATTATTTTTGAATTGTTTGAATTTATTATTTGTATGATTTGTCTCAACAAGTTATAGAACTTTGAAATGGAATAAAACAAATATGATTTTTTTAAATTGACATAAAATTTACTTTATTCGAAAGATAATATGTCTGTTTGTTAACTTACAACTTCTTGCTACTTGTCAAAAATTTGTATGGGATTTGACAGAAAGTTGTGCTTCGTAGTACAACGTTTCTAGTTACCAAACAGACATAATCTTATGGCATTATAATTTAAATATTATTTCTGGCATATGACCCCCGCGGCTGGTTCAGACGTAGTCTAAACGTATATCGGCAATAACGCGGCGAATGTTGTCCTCCAAGTGGTCAATCGTTTCGGGATTATTGGCGTAGACTAGCGACTTCACATATCCCCACAGAAAATAGTCAAGCGGCGTTAAATCGCACGATCTTGGAGGCCAATTCACGGGTCCGTAACGTGAAACTATGCGGTTACCAAACGTTTCCTTCAACACCAAAAAGTCAGTTTTTGTGGATGTAACGGTGTCTCAGCATACACTTGAGGATTATCATCACTCCAAATACGGCAGTTTTGTTTATTGGCGTATCCATTCAACCCAAAAGTGAGCTTAATCGCTAAGCAAAATTCGCTTATGAAAATTGGGATCAGGGGCAATCTTGTTTTGGGTCCATTCACCGAATCTACGCCTTGCTAGGTGATCCTGTGGCGTTAATTCTTGCAATGCCAAACCAAACTAAAAATAAACCACTTGACAGCTGACAAAATGGCCGCCAGGTAAAATAGTGTTGCCAACTTAAAGTTCTATACCTCTTAAAAAAACACCCTTTACAATACATAGATACTTGAGTCTAAAGGTTCTTCAAACTTGTTTCTTCGTACTTCGTTCTATACCAACTTGGTTTTCTTACTTCCAATGGAAGTTTATTACAAAATAAAACTCTACTTTTATTTATATTTCCTCCAAATCTCTTAAAATGTTAAATATGTTGTTAATAAAAATTTAATCATAACTACTTTGCCTGTTTTTACTTGATGATATAATTGCTTTTTTGTATTAAGTAATCTTCTTGTTTTTTTAATTTCGATTTGCAAAATAATTCGAAATATTTTTTATTCTGGAACATTTCAATATTAAAATACAAATATGA
Organism: Leucozona laternaria; assembly: GCA_932273885.2. Lineage (NCBI taxonomy): Eukaryota > Metazoa > Arthropoda > Insecta > Diptera > Syrphidae > Leucozona > Leucozona laternaria. The sequence goes on along the minus strand of OW026366.1, from coordinate 179,070,285 downwards.
GATTCAATTTATTCGAAGACAAGAATTATTTCAAAGACATCTGTATTAAAATAAAACCAAATCGTATTGTTTTAAGTAATGTGAGAATTTTGAATATTTAAAAATTAGCATTTCTATTTATAAATATAATATATTAAAGCATATTCTTATCAAAACACGTGTGACCCAGTCGCTCGTTGTGAATATATTTTAAAAATAGTTTACTGACCTTTGAACAACAATTAACCAATGTAAAATAATTTTGCATTCATTTATTTATTTACTTTGTGATGTCATATTATGTAAATTCAATAAAGTATGACCTTGAGTAAGAACCAAACAAATGACAAGGACAACTTCATTAAAATCCCTTAAGTAGTTTTAGTGATACATAACTCAAACTCGTGTAGGTATTTTCTATTCTTGACAAGGAATTAATTTTATAATAGTTTTTGACTCAACAAAAAAAATCTAAAGGTTATTTTTGACTATAATTTTATTTGGATAATAAATTCATTCAGAAATTTTTAAAAATGTGCACGTGCATTTGAAAATTTTATTTAATTTTAAGGGCTATGAAGGTTTTTGGGAAGAAGTTTGTTGTGATTTAAATAATTTATTATATCACAGAATCATAGCAATAGGGAATACCATTTTGATTACCTAAGTAAGATTTTGAAGGCTTTTGATGTTCTGAACTTGAATCCGATCTCAGATTAGGTTTTCGAGATATTTGAATTGAAATTCGAAAACATCGTTTTTAAGTAATTTAAAGCTTAATTTACATTATAAAATATTTATTTTTACTAAAAGTACGAAACGGCACTTTTAAGTACAAACCTTCCTCTTCCTCTTCGAGAAGACTTTATTTAATTGTAACTCTCCGGCTGCCCTATTTAATTCCCATACAAAAAAAAAACAACTGTAAAAGAAACTTATAAAAGTCTAGTAAGGATGTCTCGAAAACTAAAACATACAGCAGTTCTGAGAACGAAGTCGGAAGGGTATAATCTTATTTCTGCAATTATAAATTATTTATAAATTTTTGTAGACTTATTTTTGAGAAATTCAATTAATTGTTTGCGAAATAATTTACTTTTTAAACTTCTTCTGCTTTCTCCAAAGTTTTCGCACGTGGTGAGTTCTAGACATAACTGAATCCCCCCTAATGAAATTCAAAAGGTTCCCAATTATTTGTCAGCTTAATCAACATGGAGAGGGTTTAAAGCCTGGTTCACAATGCTAAGAGAAAATAAGACGTCAGAGTGACGAGTTCTCTTTGTAGGTTGCTTCTCTTATAAAAAAACAGTTTTAAACAATGGAATAAGTAAGATTTTTAACGTGACGAGAGGACAACTAATGGGTGATTTTTTAAGAGGTTTAGAACTTTTTTAAAAAAAAAAACACAAAAAATTCGAAAAAATGAATGAAATATTTATTTGAATCGATAGTTTGAACCTTGCAATTAAATGTTTAAAGATAATTTCATGCAAATGTTGACCGCGGCTGCGTCTCAGGTAGCCCATCCGCTGAGTCCAATTTTGGCATACTCTTTCACACATATCGGCCGGTATCTCACGAATGAATGCATGGATGTTGGCTTCCAGTGCGTCAATCGAAGCGGGCTTGTCCCTATAGACATTAGCCTTGACATACCCCCACAAAAAATAATCTAATGGTGTCAAATCGCACGATCTAGGCGGCCAATTGACCGGCCCGAAACGTGAAATTAACTGTTCACCAAACTCGCCTCGCAATTGCGCTATTGTTTCGCGTGCTGTGTGGCATGTGGCACCGTCTTGTTGAAACCACATATCATGCAAGTCAAGAACTTCCATTTCGGGCAAAAAAAAGTTTGTTATCATCGCTCGGTAGCGTTCACCATTGACAGTAACGCTGCGATTCGCATCATCTTTGAAGAAATAGGCCCAATAATGCCGCCGGCCCATAAACCGCACCAAACAGTGGCTTTTTCGGGATGCATTGGTAGCTGTTGGAATGCTTCTGGCTGATCTTCACTCCAAATTCGGCAATTTTGCTTATTTACGTACCCATTCAACCAAAAATGAGCCTCATCGCTGAACACAATTTTTCGATAAAAAAGCGGATCCTCGGCCAGCTTTCCAAGAGCCCACTCAAGAAAAATTCGGCGTTGTGGTAGGTCGGCTGGCTTTAGTTCTTGCACCAGCTGTATCTTAAAAGGCTTTACGCCCAAATCCTTCCGCAAAATTTTCCACGTAGTGCTGTAACAAAGGCCTAACTGCTGGGAACGGCGCCGAATCGACATTTCGCGTTCTTCTGTCACACTAGCTGATACGGCCGCAATATTTTCTTCACTACGCACAGTACGTAAAAGTGTTGGTGGTTTAATGTCCAACAAAGTAAATTTGGTGCGAAATTTGGTCACAATCTTCCGAATAGACTGCTCAGAAGGTCGAGAATGCCGATCATAAAATGGAAGCAGCGCGCGATGAACATTTCGAACCGAGCACGAATTTGATAGTAAAATTCAATAATTTGCAAGCGTTGTTCATTTGTAAGACGATCCATGGTTAAATTGCAAACCAAACTGAAGCTGTTTGACAGTGACACAAGGTACTAAACACACGTCAGCTGTCAAAACCAGTGTTGCCAAAACCAAACCAGCTAAAAAATCACCCGTTAGAAACGCTTTTAGTGTATATTTTTGTGGCTTGTTTCACTGTTTGACATTGGTTTTTAAGAGAGTACGCCTAAGAAGAGAACTCACCACGCTGACGTCTCGTTTTCTCTTAGCATTATGAATCATAGGCTTCATGGTCGTCGGATCAGTATTGGCTTGATTATTGAATATTTGATGGGTTTAGAAGAGGCTTTAGGCCAGCTCTTATATTCCATGAAAAATAAAATAAAACATTCCGTATACTCTCTTAAACCTTATGAAATTAGTTTTTTGTATTTCTAATTACAAGTGAAATATTCTGAAGTAGAAAGAAATATTTTACCTACCACTGAAAGTTTTAGCAAAAGAAATATAAAACCTTTTCAAATTGAAAAAAAAAGAACATAAAAACTTTAAATATTTCAAAAATTCGAGTTAACCAATCAATTTCTGAAAGATTGGAGAGTTTAAGTTGAAGAATTGTTCTTCGCAAAATTTACAACATCATTTTGTTTTAAACTAGTTTTCTACATTAATCTAACAAAGCTTTAATTGACTTCCCTATCTTTGGTTTTTCATGTCATAAAAGTTTTTGAACATTTAAGCAACTTTTTCTCAAAAAAGCTAAAAGATTGGGTTTTGAGATCAATAATTTATGGTTTGCAAAATTTAAAAAATTAAATTAATACTGCTATGATCACGAAACTCGATATATTTCTACCTTCAAACTTATATTTTACACATTTATTTGATACAACTAAAAGAAGCCTTCAGAACTTAGATTATTACTATAATTACACTTTTCAATTAACATTACCCATTTGCAGTCGTAATTGGTATTAAACTTAGCAGGTTAGATGCCAAGATACTGCAACATTGTTGCGGATTTTCAAAGCTTTTTAAATGACTGCTTTTCCTTGGTATATACAAAAATGCCATACTTGATTTTTCTAAATACTTTTTTAATGTTCATTGTAATAATTAATACAGCAAAATATTATTTCTTATGAAATTGAACTCAATCTCTCTGACACTAAAGACCCATAACATCTTCAACAAGCCACAAAAATATTTATAGCTACTCGTTATTCAAAATGACATCTTACATAACACCTCTATTTTGCACTTAATTTTCAATTGTCAAGCTGCAAAACAAAATTTACACAAAAATAAAAAAACGACATCTTCATCATAACAAATCAAAAGGGCAATTATTCATCATCTTGATGGAAAACCTCTGCGACTTACAAGTCATAATAACTAATTATGGATACCTACCTACTCACCGCTTTTGGCGTAATGTAGTTTCTTGCAAAATTTACTTTTTAAGTACTTTGCGGCTTAACTTTTGTACCTATGGCATTACTAAAAAGAAGTAATTTGTATATGTAGGTATAGAGGTACATATACATTTGTATGAACTTCGACTTCAACCTCAAAGTAGACCATTTAAAGGTGTCAAAACTATCATGTTTACTTGCTCTTTATCTATCTGTAAATATGTTAATCGTATTGGGTTTTTATGTTGAAGTTCTTCTTCTTTTTTTTTGAAATATGATAGCTTATGGTGAATTCTAGGTCTGTAAGGAATGCCGTCATCTTTGTGCTGTGTTGAAGTGTCAAAAATTTTATTTAGAGCTGAAAAAATTAACTATGTATTTGTCAAATATAAATATTTATCTCTTTTTGCTCACAATGGTGATGGCTAAGTCAACTCGTTGGTAATTACTTCCCAGCAATTTACTTTTGTATTTTGTTGTTAGACTGTTGTTTCTTTTAACGACTTTCTTGATTAGGGTTTATTGGTCATAGTACAACCAGTTCAGTTGTTACTTAAAACTATGTTTCTATCCCAACTGGCATTTTTCTATTATTTTTTTTTTAATGTGTGGTAAAGTTGGAAAATATTTCATCTCATTTGCTTTTTAGACAAATTGAAAAAAGGAGTTATTTTGTATGGTTTGCCATTGTAAAAAACTTCCAAAAAGTCTCCAAATTTTGTAGTTTTTCGTGGAATATGCTTATAACAAACTTGTTCCTTTTTATAGGTATTTTTCTTCAACTATGTACATTTTGTTCTTGTACAACAATTGTTCAAAAATCCAACAATACTTCCCGGACTGTGTTTTACTATTTTAAGTGACCCGTCGTTCTGTCCTGAACTCGCTGTTTTTTTGTTGCAATTTAATTACCACTCACCACAATGAGTTTCTTGAGATGTGCAACATAAGTTCCACTATGGGGCACGAGGCCATTTATATAATTATGAACCATTCTAAAAAAAGACTCTATCGCGTCAGATACTTATTAAAACTTAGATATATATATAAAAGTAACAAGAAATATTTATTCATTTTTTTTTTTTTATTTTCTTTGCAGAATAATCAACAAAAATGAGTCCTGAAACCGAAACAATTCTTGTACATCGCAAGAGAGAAAATGAAAGATTGGAGACAAAATGTCCACAATCCTCATCAATGTATACCAAAGAAGAAAATAAAACACATTGTGAGAATCTGGCAAATGGAAATGTTTTAGATGACAGTACAACTCGCCATCAGCATCAGAATTCCTCCACAGCAGCAACAACAACACCAACTACTAATGGATTTATTGATCACATTAATGTTAAGGACGAAGCTATGCATGATAATGCAAATCAGGATATCGGAACTGATTTGAATTTCAATAGAGAAATCGTTTGGTCAAATGCAATTGGATTCTTAGTTTTACATATATTGGGTGCTATTGGACTTGTTATGATGGCATTTGGTTATGCGAAATTTGCAACATTAGCTTACTGTGAGTATATATAAGAATAGTTTTAGCATAACTAAGGCCCATTTGCTGAAACAAAATTGAATTTGATTTAATATCAACCTAAGAGCTTATGTGACAGTTTACGTTAAGAAAAAAGTTTAAAAGATGCGTAGTACGATGGTAAACTTTTTTCAAATTAGCAAAATCCTCTTTTTAATTTAGATCCAGTTTTTCAATGCGCGATTAAAGTTAAACCCCAAGTTAAATCATCCAATTTGGTGAGTTAATTCAGGATTAACTGAAATGATGCTTTTGATCTTCTATCCATCTAGTTTGGTTAGTCGTTCCGCATGCGTTCTCCACCGAAAAACAGCTTCCTCAGTCCACAGTGGGTTAGATTTCTTCTAGAGTTAGCTAACTCTGGTTTAACTAACTAAACAAGGCCTTAGTGTCTTAATACTTAAGAGTTTTCATTTTATGTATTCCCAAATAAATGAGAGCCATCAAACATACCTTATATAATTTAATGCAACTTTTTTACAGTTGAATACGTCTTAACTTTTTTATTATGTTTAATAATTTCGTAGTCAATTTTTAAACGCAAACCTCAAATTTATTAATTCCAAATGGTTTTGTTTTGTGCAGTAAAACAAACATAAATCGCCAAGGAAGCTGCAACAGGTTATAAGTATAGTGTAAGAAAATATTTAATTTCCATTTTCATGCTTCAGCTAGCTAATGGATTATTTAAACAAAATCAGTCAAGTGAATAAGCTTAGAGCTAAGAGGTTATTTTGGGTCAATACAGTTGTGATATTTGTGCGTTCCTAGATTTTAAGGTAAATAAATTTAATTCTATTAAATAGAATTCGAGCCCGCATGATTGCTTTGTTTTCCTTGTATATGTAGATACATATATAGTATAAGAAATTATGGTTTGCCTGCTAGAGACAGTGATAGCAGACGTAGAGTAAAGAAATTGCCTACTAAACTTTTCCTTTAATCTTGAATGTTAAAAATTGTAAATTTATAAGGTTATTGTTTTACGTCCAGCTTATTGTAGTTCGATTTTCGAAATGAGTTTAAATGAGTTCCTAAATCGTAAAATATTTCTCACAAATTCTCGTCTTCTTTTCGCTCATGCATACTTAGTCTACTTGAGTTTGAAATTTAAGGCTTTGTTCTTATAAGTGGAGGGATTGTGTTTTTTTGAGAAAAATCCGCCCACTGCCACGCCTTCTTTCTAAATTTCTCTTTTTCCAAACTTCCCTAGAAGCAAATGTTTTGTAGAAAGCACCTTAGAAAAAGTGGTATCTATTTTTTTCCGCTCACTCCTTCCACCCCGCTAGCTATTTAAATTGCTCAAACGAATCTTTAAAAACAAATTGAGCTTAAAATAAAGAACGGTTCTTGAAAAAATATAAATTTATCTTTTTAGAGAAACAAAATTGATAATTGAAGGTTTTATAATACAAATTCTATATACTACTGAAATACATCAGCCAATAAGTAGAAGAGTTAGAGTGGTTTTCTTAATATATATTTTTTTTTAAATATAAAATTCTTTAACGTTTGCAAAAAAAAAAATTGCTTTGCCAATTTCAAGTATTATTTGACAATGTACAACTAACAACTTATTTAAAAAAAAGTTCGTTAACCCGTTTTGAAGATACTGATTTTTCAAAAATAAAATTAAGAATGAAATAAATAAACAAAATTTATCAAAACCAATAGAGCCGTTTCCAAAATAGATAACATTTTTCATAACGGTTATATGATATGTACCTACCGTTATTTTGGGAGATAAAAAAAAGTATTTCCCCTCTAGGGAATCGCCTAACAATCATAAGTTCCAAGTTCGAAGAAAATCACTTCAGTTGTTTGTGCTGCATGGGTCGAGGTACAGACGTAATATAATATTTGAATGAAATCATAAAGTCAATTTTTTGTAGGCTTCCACTTAATATTAAAAAAAAAAAAAAATCAACAGAAAATTCATCAACCTTTTCTCAAAAGACAGGGCCCCGGCCACTTTACCTAATAACAAAACGATCATTCAATTGTACGATAATTGTTTTAACGATAACTGTCTCTTTCACATCTTTAGGGTAAGATAAAGACAGAGTGCAATTGTGAAAACGATAATTGTTTAATCACTGATCGTTTTATTTGTACAGATCAGCTGTAAAATGCTTCCTAAGACTTGCATATTTCCAAAAGTCATAATTATGAAGACTTAAGTCTAAAAGCTTAATTTTTTGCATTTGTTTGCTTCAATCTAATATTAATTAAATTTAATTTAATTGTAAGAGCTATATTTCACTGTTTGTTTTGCTAATACAATCCTTTCTCTCAGTTCTTTAGAATATGGTGTAAGGATAAAATCTTAACATATTTAAAACCGAAACTTTAAATTTTTTGTGACGAAATATTTCTGATGCGTTTGAACAAAATGGGCCTTAGAAATTTATTTTACTTTACACATTTTTGGAGCTTTTTTAATATTTTTTTAGTTCATTATAAACAACCCAATACATTTTATTTTTATTTTTTTTTATAGTTGTTGTATTTAGTTTTCTGAGTGGAATGGGTATAACAATGGGTGCCCATAGACTGTTCTCTCATCGTGCCTACAAAGCGAAAACATGGCTAAAAGTAACCCTATTACTGATGCACACAATGGCTGGTCAGGTGAGTAGTTGGTTTTTTTTTCAGAACTTCAACAGAATCCTGGCAAGTATGTATCTTTATTCCTCAGAACTGTTTGTATGTTTGGGTGCGAGATCACAGACAACATCACAAATACTCGGACACCGATGCTGATCCACACAATGCAACAAGAGGTTTCTTTTTCTCTCACGTTGGCTGGCTTATGTCAAAGAAGCACCCAAAGGTTAGTTTTTTTTTTTTTTTTTATTATATTTTCTACAATAAATGATGATTTATTTATTGAATTTATATATTTTATTTCATTGAATGATGATTAAAAGAAACATTTTTTTTTTTTATTTAAACCACAGGTAAAAGAATATGGCCAAAAGATTGATATGTCCGACATGGAAGCCGACCCATGGATTATGTTCCAAAAGAGGTATGTATTGAAATTTTTGTCTCATATTTTATTAATGAGGTTATATAAATTTAATTGATCTCAATAACACGTGCTGTTTATTGTTCTATGAATATTAAAAAAAAAAACTGGTTAGATATCTTCTTCAGTTAGTTTTTTTTTTAAACACGAGCACTGTGGCGTATGCGTAATGTGTTTTTTTTTTATATGCTTGAATCCTTTTTCAAACTAGTTAGTTACCTAGTTCAAGTTATTTCAAAGATAGAATATTGAATAATTAATTAAACTCTCCATCATTGGGGCCGGAGGTAATTTAAATTTTTATTAGCACTCGCGTGTTTAAACTAAAAAAAAAAAAAAAAAAAACACTCCCTGGTCACTGAGTCAGAATTAGAAGCGTGCTTACGCCTCTACAAATTTAACATCATGATGAATGACTTTCCGCACGTAACTAAAGATACTTATTTTGGATTTCATTTCGAAAAGGAGAAGATACATACAAATAAGTTCTCAAAAAAGTGATTTTTATTTAGCTTGGCTTTGATTCTTTGTGTATAGTACGTTCAAGAAGCTCACCGACAGCGTCATAGTAATTTAATGTTTGTTAAAAAAAAATATTCCTAATCGAGCCTGAAGGGGAATTCCTTTTATGATAAGGGGAAAAAGTTTTGTTTTCATTTTGTGAAGCTAGTGTGTCAGGAACATTTATAATAATAATTATAATTCTAAAAACGAAGTGCCACCGTCTGTCTGTTTTATTTTGTTTTAAGACAATTGATAAATGCTTTTGAGATACATTGTGCGTCGGCTGTTACATGAATGGTAGAACAGGAAATTTTATTTGGCGAACATTTGCCTACAATTTTGGATGATGTGATCGTTCAGGTGTTTCGTTTGTTTGTTTTTTTTTTGTTTTGCAATTATAAATATTCATAACTCTATTCCAATATTCTATGCGCAAGTTAATATTGTATTCATAAACATATTAATGCGTTAGAAAATGTGGTTGAATAAATAATAAATACATATATGAAAAATAAGAAGAAGAAACACAAACTTTAACAAGATATAGATACATAGTTTTTAGTTAATAAATTAAAACAAAAGCTCCAAACAATACATTTTTTGGGACTTAACGACACGACGGGGGGTTTCAATAACCTCATGTGAATTATCTTTGCTTCAAATGCGCCAGTTTTGCTTATTCACACACCCATTGAGCCAAAAATTTTGCCTTATCACTGAACGAAACTTTTTGATAAAACTGCGCATGCAATGCCAGTTGATTTTGGGCCCATTCGTCAAAATTTTGACCGAAACATTGGTCATTTGGCTTCAATTGTTGTACCAGCTGGATCTTGTTGGCATTGGCACCGAGTTATTTCCGTTAAATTTTGTATAAAGTGGACGGACAAAGACCAAGTTGTTGTGAACGCACGCAATCTTCTTCAACACTCTGACAAACAGATGCAATTTTTTCTTTACTATGTCTTGGTCCCTCTCTGCATCTTGCAGCGAAATCGGTCAACAATACGGTGAATAGCAGTCTCAGATGGTCGATTATGTCAGGTGTAATATGGAATTGACATCTTGATGTCAAGTAAAAATCCCTCAAACTAGGTCTAATTGCTACTCCAACTCTCCAAAACCTGATATCATATCGCATAAGTACTACCGGTGCTTTCTTTAAATTACTTTGCCAGCTGATTCGTTTATTTTTATACCTGCAATACACACGGTACATCACGCAGGTATTATGTAGGAAATGTTTTGGATACGTACAACAAAAGTTGCTCCTGTACTTATTCTATCTGTCTGTATATCTCTATCTCTGCCCGAACTTAGACTAACAGCCATAAGTCACCGAAGGGATTGTTTTCAACCTTGGGAAAATTGAAATATTGTAAACTGCAAAAATAACTCATTCTTTCATACAACAGTTAAAAAACAGGTTATTCATCTCGAAAACGGCTCCAACGATTTTCATAAACATTTAATTGCATCCATGTTTTATATTTAAAATCTGAAAACTGAGCCTCTTGAGCTATGAGAGCTGAGCTTTCTATTTGTATCTTCCACTTATAAAAATAAAAAATAATTTTATTCCTTGAGATCTTGGCACATTATATGAGTCTACAAAAATATTTTCCTTATTTGGAAATAGGTTCGTTGGCTTCCTCAATATTAATGCTTTCCTCAAAATGTTTTTGTCACTTTTTTACGTATATGATCAGTCTAATAATTATTATTTGATCTACCAACACGTACGCGATGCAACGGTTTTTTTTCTTTTTGTTTAGATACTTTTTCAAAATGAATTATTCCTTTACGGTGAGGATATTCACATTGGACTCACTCCTCCGACTTTGAGAAGAATATGGCCAAGTGAGGCAGAATTTTTTTTTTTTAAATGGTTTTTTTTTAACGTTTTTTTTTTGTGGCATCTGTTTTGTCTGTCTGTACTTTTTCTTTGATATTTTTGTTTGCTGAACGTCAGAGTGAGTGCATTTGTGCTCACATTCGTTTTTGTCTGACAAATTGATGACGGATTCATGAAAAAATAATTCGCTTGAGTTAGTTCAATGTGAATACCAAATCAGAAGATGAATAATTGAATAATAGGAAGTACGGCAGACACATACCCTAGACATTTTTTTCTTTTAACTTGAAAAGAATTGACAAAATAAAGACAAGAGTGCATGCTCTACACTGAACTTATTGTGAATCTACATGATGAAAGTCAGTTTGGATGTTCATTAATTCGATAGAAATGGAAATTTTGAATTGGAATTTCGAAAATAAAAATTTCGGTTGATTTCATTTTCTGAAAGTATTCAATTCACTTTGTTTGCATCAATTGTCATCAACAGTGTAATATCACACACAAAATGAATGCACTTTCAATGTTGACAGTTCAAAGTAAGTTATTGCGAAATTTTCGAAAACAAACGAATTGTAAAACATGGAATTTCATTTCGAATTAAATTGAAAATCGATTTGAATTAGATTTTGTTCGAAATGAAGCTCTTATTAAAGATGATGTACGTAGGTATACGTAGTGGTAATGGAAAAAAGTATTAATTGCATGCATAGTACTTCCAGCAATTAACCATATTCCAATGTCTTCTCTTTGGATTCCAGACTTTGTAATTACATACAATATCTGCTTAATTTCATGGAAATATGTTTTGAACAACAAACTTATTTCAAAACAGGAATAATTGTTATCCGCACTATATGCATATAACGCCATTTTTAGCTTTGTATAAATAGCAAGATATTTTAAGTCTTGGCATTTCAAGTCTTTTTCTGAAAAAACCGTTAATCAAGTTAATCATGAATATTAGTGAAGGCCCCCTTATTTAAGGTATTCCCCCAAGAAACTGTATAATATTTCTATACAATATTTTCGTAGACTCTTTAATAACAATAATAATTAACAAAATATAATATTTCTATTCTTTAGCTAAAAAACATGTTTTAAATGTCAAATTAAAGGTCAGTGTCTTTTGAATATGTTCTTTTTCTTCTTCCAGTCTTTAATTCAATATCAACTTCATACATATTCAATAGATTTATTTTCATCTCTTTCTATTGTTTATTATAGCAATTCTGCATCAACGAAAAAAATTCAACGATGGCTTGTTTTTTTTTTTTTGTTGTTGAGGGGAATGGTTTGTGGTTATTTATCCTTGCATAAATATTGGCAAGGTATCGCATCAAAAAACTACATTTAAAAATTTAACTTTAGGTTAAATCATATCCCGGAAACATAAAGTCCATATATCAAAAGAACTTGAACTTAGAATCTCTGCAATTTTCATTTCCTTTTCAATTAAGTTGGAATTTTGTAGCTTGATGCCAAGGTACCTACACCGAAATGCAAAACTTTAATTATAAATTCCAGTTCGTCATCATACTTCTGTGGTATCTGACCTCTCATATTGAAAGAACTAACAAATACAACAACAACAACGATATAAAAATCACAAAATATACATAAGATTGATAAAAGCTCTCACATCATCAATAGTATATTTATGTACAAAAGACCTTATGTTTATTTAAACACAAAACACTAGATGGTCTATAATACCACAAGCTGTTATGAAGAAAGGAAATCAAACAATAATTCAGCTCCCAGTGAGCGAATGTATCCGTGAGATTCATTGACCCAATGACCATGGGGCAAATTCATTGTCAAAGATGATCGTACAGGAAGTCGTTTTTATTGGTATCTTATAATATGTGAGCAGCGTGCGGGTATTATAATTTCTTTGGATTATGCATTAGATGAATCGTAACATTACCACTGAAGAGAAAGAAAGGGTAAAGACATATTTAAGTTATTGGAAGCTATAAGAGATAGCCAATAAAATTGTGTGCGTGTGCTTTAAATAAGTTGAAGCTTGATTGAGAGTCTATAATCTTTAAAATATTTTGAAAAAATCTTATCACATGCCTTTGTCTTGGACTAACTGGTTTTTTTTATTCCGCAAAGACTCAAAAAATATTCTTTGCTAAGTCTTCGCGTGGATTAGTAATTCTATACTCAGGAGCGGAATAATAAATGAGGAGGCCAGTTTTTATAATTCTTTGATTCCTTATAGAATAATTTAGGTCCAGTTTCACAGTTAACACTTACCGGAATAAGTGACACTTAAGTTTCCCATATTTGGTCCTAAGGCTAGTTTCATAGCCAGCGTAAGTCGAGCAAAAGTCACCAACATTGGAGACTTAAGTTCCACTTATTCAGGTAAGTTATATGCATTGTGATATTGAGCCACTTTTCTGACTGTGAAACTGGCCCTCAAAGTTTAACATTATTCTAAATAGAATATAATACCTACCTAACCACACTGAACGCACTCATTTTGATTGTTTTGACATAACACCCCTTCACACGAAGAAACAAAACTTTAAGAGATTGTTTGTAGTTTCGTTATAAATTCGCTTGATTGAACGCACACTACGTTAAGTGCAAAAAGGAATGTCAAAAAAATCTCCTCAATAGTTGACCGGGAAGATTTTGTTCACAATGTCTTTCACGTTCGTCCATCGACTCTGGTTCAGTGGTGTAGGCTATTAAATTAACTATCATATCCCTAGAGAAAATGATCTAAGATCTGCAATTTTTTAGTACGATATCATCCTAAGTTTAAGAACCTTTCAAAATTGGTGATTTAACATTATTCTCGCACTGAAAAACTGGGCCTAAACTCGTTAAATCGAATAAATTCGAATAAATATATGCACTAATTATTTCACTACAGGCCACATAAAGTACAACAAACAACGAAGTTGTAAGTTAAAGTTTTTCAGTTCGAGATTAAAGCTAAACCCTATAGTTAACTCATCAAATTTGCTGAGTTAACTCAGGATTAACTGAACAGATGATTTTGATGTTTTATCCACTGAGGAGTTTTTTTAGTCGTTCCGCATGCATTCTCCAACAAAAAACTGCTTCCCCAGTTAACTGTGGTTTAATTTACTTCTATAGTTATCTAACTGTAGTTTAAATGATTTTGAAAGTTGTTTAATTTTAATTTCAATATTTTATTTGCCTTGAGTTTTGTATAATATTTTGTCCACATATACTCAACTTTAACATTTTCTATTAAAACAAAATTTAAGAAAAAAAAGACAGGAAATCCCTTGGAAACTAGCTCATTATCTTAAAATACTTCTCCTTTTAGAATATCCGGCCTTTTCTCAACTTATTTAAATATTTGAATTTTTAACTCAACAACTCGCATGGCCCTGGTTTTATGAAAGCTTCTTGTCAAGCAGGATTTTTTTTTTTTTAATTTAATTAATGATTTTTATCAAACAAATTAGCACATATGAGACATGAGGTTGTTCATCGCTTGTGTTTAGATTGTTTCTTGCTTGTCTAGGGTAAAAGTTAAGAATTTTTAATTAAAACAAATTGAAAACAATTAACACATAAGATCCTGTTCTGTTCTGTTGTGAAATTCACATAATTAAGAAGCATTCGATTGGGTTTATTTTTAAAGAAATGTTAGGAATAGTTTAAAAATTCAAATGCATTTAATATATTCAAAAATATGGCATTTTTTGCTTGGGTTACCAGGGACGTTTTCAATTGGTCATCTAACCTGAAACCTTCGGATTGACAGTTCTTCTTCTGAAGAGGAAAAGAAATGCTCTTAGATTTGAAATTTGATCTCAGGACTGATGTTTGGTAACTCTCGCATCGATAAAATTGGTCGAAAAACGTTGAAAAATGGAACGGAACTCATTTTTCGAATGATTTTATCAAGACGAGAGTTACAGAACGTAGGCACAGGTCACAGGAGGCTTTTGTGGTTGATAAGTCACCTATTCTTGGGAATATTATGCTTCGGATTTCTATACCTATAATGTCACCTTTCATTTCGAAAACCTTAATTTAACTTAAATCTTTGATTTATTTTTTACAGACACTATAAGATCCTTTACACCATCTTTACACTGGTACTTCCAACTGCTATTCCTTGCCTACTTTGGAACGAAACGATTTTGGTGTCACTATTTACTACCTACTTCGCACGTTATGTTGTTCAGCTTAATACAACATGGTCAGTAAACAGTCTCGCTCACATGTTCGGAAACAAGCCATATGACAAGTAAGTTATTATTTTTAAGAAGCCGTTTCCCTAAAGCTTTCAACTAAATAACCTTTTTCTTCCTTTTTTTAGAAACATTCTTTCGGCTGAAACAGTTTTTGTATCGATTATTGCTGGTGGTGAGGGATGGCACAACTATCATCATACCTTCCCATGGGACTACCGTACCGCTGAATTGGGTATGCCCTTCAATGTAACAACCAAGGTCATTGACTACTTTGCCAAGAAGGGTGCCGTTTATGACCGGAAGACCGTTAGTGATAATATTTTGCGCAGTCGTATCCAACGTACAGGCGATGGAACCCATGAAGCTTATGGCGAAGAGGCTATGACCAAAAAAGCCAATGGAGATATCGATGAAGGCTCGAAATTGGACAGCAATGGCCTGCGAAAGTACATTGTCGAAAAAAATCGTATCAACAAAATCATGATCGACGAATTGGGAAAGCTCAATCAACAGCAGGTCAGCGGGGATGACTTGAACAACAACAATAGCAGCACTTATAACAAAAGCAACGACATCTGTCTGAAGGCTAAGCTTAATATTAACGATCTAGCCAAGAGCACGAGTACAAGCATAAATACACATAAGCAGGACTTAAATGTTTGAGCCAGGAATAGCAGGGGTGCCAAACGAGGAATACAAAATTACTTAATTTAATTTAACACTATTGATGGATGTAAATTAGTTGTGTTAATTTCTTTTTACATTTATATATAATTAATATGTGTGTGCATAAGACTTATTCCAAAAAGTTATTGTTTAAGGTTTTACATTTTAAGTGTGTATATTTTTAAGGAGTTTGTACAAAACAATATAAGCAAACAAAAAAAAAAGGATGGTTTTGAGGAGATTTGTCTGTGGCCGGAATAAGTCCCAGCCAAGGCTCTTTCAAAAGAACATGTTTGATGGAGCCTGGAGTTCTATTAATATACATGCTCGTTAGAGTCGTTAAGGACCTTATATTAAAAATATTATTACAAATTATGTTTTATAATGTTAAACGAAAAACTTGTGTTGAGGAATTAGTTATAAGGAAAATTTAAAAAATGAAATGTTAAATGGTATGTATTGAAGAACCAAGGGATACTCTAGTTTTTATGTACCAAATAAAAAAAAAACGCAAAATACAAATAAAAATATCAAAAATCATTTCATTTAAAACTAAAATCCTTAAAGTTCGCTAAGACCTATGCTAGCAATCCAGAAATAAAAAATGGTGGTTGCTAGTCGATATTTGACAAGAATGGAGGGAAAAGTCAATAATTTTCTTAGTCCGCTTTCACACGAGGAAACAAGTTTCTGGAGATTTTTTTGACGTTTTCTTTTAATTTCATTAAAAATCTCCTGTACCTTTCACACGAAGAAACAAAATCGTGGAATTCTGTGTAGTTTCCTTTTAAAATAGCTTAGTTGAACACACTTTACTATGTGCGTGAAGAAGGATGTCAAAAAAAACCTCCTCGAATCGTTGACCGGGGAGATTTTGTTCACCCCTGTGCCCTTTTTTCCTACAAAGTGAATGTTGCTGAAACTTTATCATCGAGGGCATATTATAAAGTCATCAAGGGCATTATAAAGTTAAGAGCACAGATTAGCCATATGAAGATGAGAATGTTTCGTACGTTTCACCCTCCAAAACCCATTTCTTTATATTGTTGTATTTGTAATTTCATCTCGCGTCGATGAATAAATGTGAATTGCAACAACAATTTAACCAGGTGTTTGAAGATCCCTACTGTCTATACGTGAGGTTTTTATACACACATTCTCATGTTTTATCTGATATCTGACAGTTCAAGCTAACTAAAATGGCTGCCGGGGATTCTCATCTTCATGTGGCTAATCTGTGTGAAAATTCAGATGAAACGTAAGCAAACGTAACTACTACTACGTTTTCATTAAAGCAAATGAGGTAATTTCAACCAAATTTGCACGAAATTAGGTTGGAAATAACGTGCCTTATGAACACACGCAATTGAAATCCATTTTAAAAGCTTTTATATTGAAATGTCAAAACTCGATGTGTGAAAAAAGGAACACAAAGAGAAAAAAAAAACAAAAACAAGTAATAAACGGCCAAATAAAATTCAAAATCAAATGAGCTGTGAAACGAAATTAGCAAATTTGAGATCAAAACACTTTTCCGTAATTTGCGAAATTACCTCATTTCGGCTCTAATGAAAACGTAGTATAAAAGTCATCTAAGATTTTATGGCAGCTGGCCAATCAGAAGCTCCAAAAATTTAGAATTCTGAAAATTCAGATGTAAAACGTAATGGATTGAACATGCCCATTTTAAACTTTCCGTTGAACGCACACTAGGTATGTGAAAAGTAATGTTAAAAAAAATCTCTTCAAATCATTCACCGATGGTATTTACTATAGTTTTTATATTATTATCTCATGTCGAATTCCTTTCAACAAAGAAATCGCTTTTTTTCTAAACCAGTTCGATTTTTTTCTAAACCGAATCGATTTGTTTCTTTCCATTGAAAGGAATTCGTAAAAGCATTTTCTACCTATCTTTTGTCGAATTCTGTAATGGGGCAAAAGGATGAGGACCTAGGAGTAGGAATTAGGAATAGGAAATGGAAAGGTGTGAGGAAACGAATCTGGAATCAGACCGGAAGAGGAAAAGGTAGTCGGTTGCCCAAAGAGAAACTAATCGATAACGAAAATGATAGGGAAAATGATAAAAAAAAGGAAAGGGAAGGGTCCGAATGTTCAATGGAAGGTGCAGTGGCATGCTGGCGTAGCACGGCTTACCTCGCCGGACGTAGGGTGGGATCTTGCACCTCCACTGAACCTCACCTCGCTATAAAAAAAACTTTAATGCCAAAAATAAATAATAAACTTACATTCATCGCAGCTGCATTTAGGGTGTCTGCCGATGTTGTTGCAAACAGGCCTACCCTCACCTTTCCTGGAATAGGTAAGGCCAAAATAACTACCGTTTCCCCTTATGCTGTCAACATCCGCTATGACATCACTCCATACCCTTTAGATTTCGCGCGCGGCTGCTCATCCCTCTGAAAATTTCAAATCCTAGCACTTCATATATTAGTAACCTATTCGTTCCATAAAAAGACCATTCATTAGCGTGGCTCACAAAATAATTTTAGTAATACAAATAATGAAAACATTTACTAAAGTTGTTGGACTTCATCCAAAAAAAAACTAAAAGTAAGGCCAAAAGAAAGTAAAAAAAAAAACACAAAGAAAAACAAATAACAAAAAGTACTTCGATAATTGAAAAATCGGCATACGAAACAATTATAATAAAATCGCTGGTAAGAATGTAAAAAAAATAAAAATTGTTAACAAAAGCTATCAGCCGACAAGAAAAAAAAGCAAAAAGACAGACAAAAGGTAGCTTAAAGGCTCTCCCAAACCAACGCGAATATTTCAGAACGACGACGAAACATTCGCCTGTCTTAATTTATTTACATGGAGATTAATGGGAGCACCCACAGTGGCGCGATGGGAATCTTCGAACATTATTCAGTCGTCGCATATTTGTGCGAATGTTTCGCGTTGTTTTGGGACAGCCTTAAATCTTTGTGGGACCTTTATGCCTCGCTGGGGATGGCACGTCACTGGTAAACCGAAATATCGAGAACCAGCAAGGTGTCCAATACCCTACACGACTCGTCGATGTCAATATCTGGAATCGAGCCCTGTCTTGCCCTCCACCACTTGCTAGACCAACCGTCTTAAAAGCCCGAACCTGTCTGAGAGCACTCTAAAGGGGTTTTGCACACTAATGCTCGTTTTAATATCGCCGCTAATATTGTCGGGAGAAACCAGGTTCGATCTATCGAAACAGTGCGTTAACGATACGCTTCCCTTTCACCACATTTTAACCCGTTTTTGTACAAACAAATTATTAAATATGTAGAAAATTAAAAAAAAAAATTGAAAATAAAAATAATGAAACATAAAACAGATGAATAATATTTAAATGCCAACGCTTAACACATTTAAAATCCCAAAATTAAGCAACGAACAAATCCTCGGTTCTCCTTGGGTTGCGGCATGTAATTTCGTATATTCGAATCGGTTTTCTTTTCCGCTTGCCAAATTAAATTTCGATGGTTCGTTCGCTGGTTGTGGGATTGGGTTTCGAAAATTCGAAATCCCGTTGGGCGGTTTCTATATTGGATATTCGAGCCCAATGTGCTAATACCTTTTTTTCATAGGGTATTACGTAGTAGGTTTTCAAACCGTTCGAAATATATATATTTCAAATTGTCAGAAATAAGGTACTTATCGTGCCAATCCTGAATTTTAATTTGTCCTTCGTCTTCATATGCTTCTCGCAACTTAGCTTTAATCAGCCAGGAAACAGCCTTCTCCTGAAGCAGGTGACATCCACACAAAAAATATGGCGGCCTCGACTTTGTTCTTTGTCGGTGACCGCTATCCTTTCACGCCGAAACCTAAATCATTAGCGGGCAATATATATTTATGAAAATTAACAAAACTTTCCCAATCACTCACCTCCTAACAACCAAATCGAATTTATAATTTTAAATTAAACATGCCCACCGGTTTAAATTACTTTGGCAAAGAACATATCAATTTGCACACAACTATAAGAAAAACCAAAATTTAACACACCCTCTATTCACTATTGCCCTTCAAAAAAACCAAACCATACCGAGTTTTCCTCAACGTTATGCATGGTCCAGGCTCTCCGACAATCTATTCTTACTCCGCTGGTCCAAAATGCAGAATCTTTCCATCTTTTAGCCAAAATATGGCACAAACAAACAAAAAAAAATACGTAACATTCGGCCAGATGGAGTGATATATGCAGATGTGAAATCTGCCACTTTGGCCAAACTAAAAGTGACCACTAGAGCAGAACTCCAAAAACACCCAGCCATAGCCACTGCGACAGACGGCCGCCCAGAACTCAAAACACTCAATCGCAACCTGGACAGGATGGTGGTAGACCTATAATGGAAATCCTTATTTCGCAGGATTTATTTACAATTCTTAAGCCTTTAACTACAGTGGTCAAAAAAGTAAAAAAGTACAAAAGTGAAAATTTTCAAACTTATTTTGGGATAGTGTTTATGACTGGAAAACTTATAAAAATAATGCAGAAAGCTTAAATTTTGGTTTAAAAAAAATTGTATATTCTTTTTCACAAAACAACTGCGCTAGCGGGAACAAAAATATTTTTACTTTTGTAATTTTTCAAAAAGTGGTCAATGTAGTAAAGGTTTTAAAATGTTAGTTACTATCAGTGGTATTTATAATCGCATTCTAAAGCCTTGCTAACTTTAGCACACCATCCAACCCCAAAATCTTATTTATAAACATTTTCATTTCTTCATCTTAGACACCGAAATTGGTGTTCTAAACCTATTCTAAAGTGGGAACGTTCAGTGTCTACAAAGTCAATCCAAAATTAATGTAATGAGTGATGTTGAAAGTACCCAGTGACATTTGATTGACAATTGAATTTTAAAAACTAAACAAAATTTCCAAATTAAAAATGCCTTTTGCTGCAATTGATTTTTTTAACATATTAACATGATAAAGGCTTAACTACATAAGCCAAAAAGTACTTTTGTACAAAAGTAAAAATATTTTTTTTCCCGCTAGCGCAGTTTTTTGTGAAAAAGAATATACAATTTTTATTTTAAATCAAAATTTAATCTTTCTGCATTATTTTGAAAAGTTTTCCAGTCAGAAAAACTATTCCAAAATAAGTTTGAAAATTTTCACTTTTGTACTTTTTCACTTTTTGGGCTTCTGTAGTTAAGCCTTAAATTAGTTTAATTTCACACGTCATACCTTATCTTGGTTATCCCAATTCTCAGACCTTTTTCTCTTTGATTGATTTTGTTTGTTTGTTATTGTTGAAAAAGCTGTTTTACAAAGTTCACTCAAATTCATTATTTCATTCCAGATTGACATATTATAGATATGTCAGAGAACATATGAGGACGTATTTCGATAACAACCTTGGATAGTTAGACGCAACTTATGGAATCCGTTTATAAATACGGAGATGGCTAAAATATTTAGCCAATGACTAGCTGGACAACTTTCTAAGCGTGTTCTGAAAAATTTAATAAATACGACTGTGTATGCATGAATTTATTTAATTTTCCTTTTAAAAATAAATGATTTTGGTAACAAATACCTAGACAAGCCAAGTGATATTTTGCATTGTTTTTTTGGTTGTTTTTTTTCATGGAAGTGTATGAGGGGTGTGTCGTGCCCCATTTAAGGATCTACCCAACCACCGCGAATACTTACTTTGGAACGACGGCGAAACTTCCGCCTGACATAATTTATTCACATGGCGATTAATGAGAGCACTTCTACGCTGGCGCGAGGTGAATCTTCAACCGTATTCAGTTTTCAGTCGTCACCTATTTGCTCTGAAAGTTTAGCGCTGGCTTGGGATCGGGTCATTCCTTTCAATCTTCTCAACGGCTGAAAGCTGAACGCGGCACATTATAAGCTTTCTGAGGCTGCCGTTACAATTGCTTTCAACAAATGAATCGATAGGTACTGTTCCGAATTTGTTCTTAACAAAATCGATTCTTTTCCGTCAAAACAAATCTTGCATTCTTAGCAGGATTTCACACTGATTTGCACACACACTATAAAGATTTCACATTTATAAAGCTAAGTGTACACGACTGGTAGATCTTACAATATTGTCAGATCTGTCAGTGAAAAACATGCTTACAATGCCTAACAACCATGTACTCTTAAGCCTAGCACGCAGATCACGCTAAATTTTAGCTTCCACTTTTCTCTCCAAACATTAGCTAAACCCCTTGCTAAATTTTGACATGTGAGCGTTGTGGAGAATATGTCAAAGAGAACAGCTGTTATCTCAAAAAATTTATATTTAACAATTTCAAAGAATTTTTTTTCATTATTCCAAGTAACTTCAACCAAATAAAATGGATTCTTTTCTTTGCCTGAGATAAATAGTTTGTTTCCAAATATTAACCACGTCGTTTTTTATTTTCACAAAGCAAAATTCACAAAAAACACAAGAGTTAAAGAAACCTTCAAAATTTAGCTCGAAAATTAATGTGCCGAACAATTATTTCGTACGCTAAATTTTGACAGATAGTTATGATACAAAAATGTGATTTTTTTAGCTGGAGCTGCGTACCACTCGGCTAAAATGCTTGGCTAAATTTTAGCTTGGCTAAACTTTGGAGAGAATTTTGTATGAAAACGAAAATTTAGCGCGATCTGCGTACTAGGCTTTACAGTTAGTTGTCAGAAAATTGTCTGACAATTGATTGTAAAATCATTGTCTGACAATAAATTAAATGTAAGAAATCTTATAATCATGTGTACGCTCTCTGACAACCGTGTACTCTTAGGCCTGCCGCCCACTAGGCAACTTTTAGTTGCTCACCCCAGCAACTTTTAGTTGCTCCCGGTTCAATTACATTGGCTTATATGGGAGAGCGCCCACTGGGCAACTTAGTTGCCGGCAACTTTAAGTTGCTCGGACTTGCTCGCGGAACTTAGTTGCCGGCAACTCCGGGCAACTTTTAGTTGCTGACCCCCGCCCACTAAGCAATTTCCGAGCAACTTTTAGGAATTTTCGAAAATTTAACGATTTTATTTGTTGTCCATTGAAATATTACATTGATTTTGCATTTTAGACAGGTCAAATTGAGATAGGTTTAGGTGGAGCACGTTTTTATAGAAAATTAAATACAAAAAAACACAAATATTAATTCTCAAAAGTTGCTCGGAAGTTGCCTAGTGGGCGAGGGCAAGCAACTTTAGTTGCTCGGAGTTGCCGGCAACACCAAGCAACTTAAAGTTGCCGGCAACTAAGTTGCCTAGTGGGCGGCAGGCCTTACAATTAATTTGTCAGAAAATGTATCTGACAATTAATGGTAACACGACAAATTGTAAGGTATTTGATAATCGTGTACACACACAATTTATTGTCAGGCCAGACACTTTTTATCGTTGTCTGACGTTTCTGACAATGAAGAAATTGTCAGATGCACTTTTTTAACATTATACAATTTTTCCATTGTCAGACAATTTACAGTGAATTTGGATGTTGATTTTAGTGGTGCAATGAGGTTAATTTTTCATTTTTTTTATTTAAAAATTTAACATGGAAAGACAAGAATTGGAACCGATGCAACATTTCGACCTTTTTTGCCATCAAATTTGCGGTCGCCGCCTCAGCAATCTGACAATTAGTTGTGTGTGTACACGGTTGGTAGAAAATCTACCTATCTATCTATGCAGCTAATTATCTGACAATAAATTGTCAGCCAACTTCTATGTTTCCACCGACCACTAAACCAATATTTGATAAGATTTTCCATAATCTTCTTCAAATCTCGAAGTTTTACCATACAAATTTATTTCGTAAATCTAGAAGATTTCAAATAAATCTTGTTAAATCTTCAAACGGCAAATAGTTTTACAACTCCAACCAAACCAATTTATGTCGCGCTGAACGCATTGTTTGGAAAATCCAACCATTGATTTTTTCAGATGTTTTTTTAACAAGGAAAACACAAACTTATCCGGAGAGCTTTGGATAGTTACCCGAACGTGGCCATTTTTAACTATGACTGATTTTAAACGATAGCGATTTTTAATCTTCGTTTCTCCTTTAGTTTCCTGCTAATTGCAAATACCCTTTAGGCCAGGCGCGCACATGCAACTAAACAGTTTGGTTGCGTTTTTGGGAACTATGGGATTATATGAGAGTCCGCGCACATAAACCGGCGGACTCTCATATAATCCCGAGTGCTCAAAATCGAAACCAAACTGTTTAGTTGCATGTGCGCGCCTGGCCTTACACAACAGCGATTTTTAATGAAAAGTTAACGTTGTGCAAGTGAAGAAGTATCACCTGACTGCACTCTTTACTCCACTTGCTTAAGCGAAGTTATCTGAGTGGGCGACGAATGAAAATAAAACACATTCGAACAATAAGGAAAAGCACAAAGAAGAATGAGCGTTAACTCTGCAATTTGCTCAACCTCAGCAATTTCGTCTACCCCGGCCACCACATACGTCCCTCGCCAACATGCTTAATGTCGTTTTCGAGTGGACGTTCGGAGCTACTCCTTTTTCACTCATTTTACTCCAATCCAAATTAAAAATCGCAAGAAGAAATTGCATCGTTTAAAAGCGGTCTAAGCCGAACGCATCCATCCAAATTCTCTCCACTATATTCTTTGAAGTACTTCACCCTTTTCACCAAAACAAATCTCCAAAATTGCGATGCGCATTATCTGTCAACTGTCATCCATCCAGTCATTAAAACGTCAACTCCTGCACAGTGCACAAGGTAAAGGAACATCTCACATCAATAAAATAGACAAACAGGCGTAAAGAAGTTTTTAGTGAAAAAATTCTCGGAATTATAAATTTCTCCGAAAAAAAAACTCCGATATCAAATAAAAAAACAATTAAAATGTTCACAATATTGCTGCTCATTGTATTTACAACTTGCATTCTCGCCGCACCAGCTCAGAATCAGACTTCGATGCAATGGAGCAAATACAAGGAAAACAAATCACTGGAACATTACCAGAGTACACTCCTCAACGAAACAATCTTACCATTCTTAAACGAATGCTATAATACCAGTCAGTTGGCACAGAATCATCAGACAAAAGAAATAATTTGTTCTCGTTATTTCGATGGAATTCTCCAACTCAATAGCAGTGGCTACATTGTTAATGCATCGGCTGTGCTCGAACTTCGTGACCAAGCCAACATGAACTTCTGCGAACAAAAACACAACTTCCCGGTCAGAAAATACTTTATCAAAGTCAATCAATTGCAAATAGATTTAAATAACAAGGTGATGTGTGGACATGTTTGCTTGGAAGATGATAGCAGCCCAAAGACAATTTGTAGATTTTTAGCTTGGATGGGCGACTTGATAACGAATAACTCAACCGGCTATAGCAAACATATTGAACTTAAAGTGACTCCAGTTGTTCCTGCTGAACCACCAAAGGTTTCACAAGTTGATAATTCGTCAAAAGTCTCACAGACATCTAACGGTTTGTCAAACAAAACCATCGACGGCTTACAAGTTAAAACAACGGAGACTATAAAAGGTAAGAACCTTTTCTGATTGTAGGTTCATACGAATAATGGCACAGTAGACTGGTATTGTCACTCAAAGGTAAACAATTTTAGTCCCGCTCTAGGCAGTATAATTTGCAATGGATGCCATCCGTGGGATTTCATGACAAACAAAATAAAAAATCCACTGTGCCTAAACAAATCTTTTTTAACCTTCTATTCCTTCTAACTATTACCTTGCAATTTAGGTTGCATTAAATAAAACTTTAAAGGCATTTTGGTAAAATTATCCCTTATTATTATTATACTTAGCTTCGAATTGACACAAGCAATGCGTCAAACGTTAATGTGTTAATAAGCAATTTACGATACAAAATACATTTTATTTTTTTACTTAAAAATACGTCACTTTCTTGCAGGCGGCCTGGTCTGTGTACATACACATAAGCTATTTCGGTCTCAAATTTGAAAAAAAAAAATTAATTTAGAATCGTAATTCGCTTCGTGTTGCTTCAATGATGAGTTTAAATTGATAGCTTTAAATGGCTCCATATAATTAAATATAACAGTTCGTGGAGCAAAAGCAAGACTCGTTTTTTTCAACCATTCCTATGTGCGTGTTATGTGCAGGAATGGAGGGGATCTACAATTTTCTGTCAATTTGTCAAATCCTCGCAAAGGACAGTACCCATTAAAAAAAACATTCTGTTTTTTAGGTGGCGAAGGCTAGGATTTGTTCCCATGACCTTCGGGGTGACGTGGTAGTACGTTAGGAGAATTACAATATTTTTTTTTGGCAGCAGAAAAAAGTCAATTGGTAACCAAAACAGAAAAAACTTATAAAATCTTAAACTTTAAAAAAAATTGTATGGATTTTATTTTTAGCTACTTTTCATTATTCGCGATTTTAAAAATATATTTTACTTTTCAGGAGATTGCCGTTTTTTTTCCTTTTAAAGCTAATAATATCAAATGAAATAAAAATCAAAAAAATTATAGATGCGTAGCTTTCGCAGTTTTCGCAGTAAATGCCTGCTCATCGACGACGTTTTTGGGACTTTTAGAAACTGTCTACTTTGTCATCAACACAAATGTGTTTTTTGAAGTAATAAATTTGCATTAAATGGATATCTTATGCAATTTATACCGCTCCCACTGATTTGGACAACAAAAATCACGACTATATGTAGCCGCAGCCGTAGCCGTTAAGACACTTTCCAAAGAAACACCAATAAATAAGCAGGGACCGAATTACCGTATCAGTTATAGAGTAATACGTGACTGAATTATGTGAGTTTGACATTACCGCTCACGTCATGGAGCCATATCATCCCCATAGGTATTACTCGTTAATTCGATCACTGATGGCACTCACTCGATCAGTCACATATGCGGTAATTTGGCCCCAGCTTTTTTTGTAACTTTCTAATTAAAAAATAAACAAAAAAGTCTTTAATTCTTGGGAAGTTGCTTATTCACCCGCATAATTTCGATTGAATTAACAGGTATAAATTTCTTGGAAATGGAAACACGTTTTGATTATTGTTTGTTTATTTCGTTCAATGGCTATTCTAATTTATAAACTGTTTTAAATATTATTTACATTCAATAATTGCTATAGGATCTCGATTAAACAAAACTAATACATATGTATGTATGTATAATTGTATATGTACTGACTGATCGCCTGTACTTATCTTTTATCTGTCCATTTTTTTCCAATGAAAAGCCACATAGCATAAACGTGATTTAACTTTAAATTGATTTGAAAATTTGTATATTTTTCAGACCCCATTCCATCAAAGGTCCCGACAAAACATGAATCTAACATATTATCTAAAACCCCGATTAACGAACCGAAACAAATAAAAGACGATGGGAAAGTTGATATTGAACATGCGAAACAAAACTTAGATGTAAACAATGGTGATATTGGACTTGCGAACCAACCCTTAGATGAAGGCAAAAGTGATATTGCACTTGCAACATCAAACTCAAGCGCACAAGTTCCAAGTAAACTAGCCCAGCCACCTAAATCAAAAGATGAAATCCCCTTGGATGCGTCGGAGGCTTTTGACGCTGAAGACGACCAAACTTCTTTGGATGAAAATGTCGATGATGCAAATGCAAACACCAATATACCCATTGCCAATCCCGAAAATGAAGAAAATCACAGCAGCAGTCAAGAAATCATCAATAGCAAAGTTATTGCAGCAACAACAACAACAACAACGAACAAGAAAATAGATCCCTTTCACGAACAATCTGGATCGAATTTCTTCACATATTTTCTTGTAGGAATGTTTCTCTGTATTGCTATGTATGTGTTTTATCACAATAAATCAAAAATCCTTGCCCTTGTCTTGGAAGGAAGACGTGGCGATAAAGGTCGCAGTGGTCGCCGGAAGCACACAGCTGCCTATCGAAAGCTCGATTCAAATCTTGAAGAAGCTATCACGTCGTCTGCCCGTGGACGAACAACACAAATTATTTACTAAATCCGATATCATTACTTTTGAGTTTGGCCTTCCGTCACATGTATGTCCTCTCTTTGTGTTTGAATAGTATTAGTTTATGTTGACTTTCTTGTTTTATTTTATCAAATACATTTGAAAGCAATATTAGGGTTTAAAATAAATACATAGACAACTTGTGATTTCCGTGGCTGTCGTGTTGAATCGCCATCAACAACAACTACTGCACTGAGAAGGACTTAATGTAGAGAAAGATGATAATCGAAAGAAGTACAGAAAAGGATACATTTACTTTTTTATTTTTCTGAGAAGATTTAATTTTTTTGTTTGCTACATAATTTTTATTTGAAACATAAATGCATATGTGAAGTTACCGCCATTATGATAATTTATTATTTAATTTTTAAATCGATTTGCTCCACAAAAATTAAATTGATAACTAAGAATATGTGTAATAATTATAAAAACCTATATCTTTTGTACATGTTATAAGGATTTCATGAAATGAAATAAAAAAATCGACAAAATTAAAACTAAATTGTTTTTAATTTATTGTAAACAAGAGACCACACAACGCCCAAGGCGGGAATCTGGGAAGTTTTTAAATTTTTGTTGAGATCTTCGCGTTGGATTTAAAAAAAGTGTTATCTTCGTTATTCTCTGCTCGATTTTAGTGAAATTGATACAGGTACTAACTGAGATAGAATTATAAAAGAAAAAATATTTTCAGAACAGGGTGGTTCATGTTCATATATCAGAAAAGAATATATGACAGTTTGTATTGAGTTTAAATATAGTAAAGAAAATAGAATTACGAAAAAGTGCTGGCCAAATTTGTTAGTTTTTACCCTAGAAAGGTAATCTTCGTCGATTCGATGAACATTAATTTATATTTCTTAAATACCTCTTGATTTATTTGTGCGATCGTATTTTATATTTGTATAGCTCTAGGTAAGCCTGAGGTATGTTAGTGTGAAGTTTTTCAGCAACGTACCTATTTGGGAAGGTATTGTTTTTATCGATAAATTGGTAAAATGCTCGTCGAAACGACGAAAATATCGTACCTACAGCGGAAGCAATGAAAAAAAAGGAAGTGACTCTAGACATGCCAATTATAACAGTTTCGGTTTATAAAAGTACTGTTTATGCGGCCCCGCAGGGCTGGAGATATACAAAGCTATTTCAAGGAATGCCAAGCCGCCTATCATCAGTCTCCTTATTAGTAGTAATCCAATTTTATTATGAAAAACTTTCTACAGACACACTATAGGATTCGAACCCACGCATATCAGATTTGCTCAGTCTTAGAAGTCGAGTCCACTACGCATTCCACCGCTTATGACCACTGACGTCACAGATCAAGATGTGTTGTTTGTTTATCAAATGCATTTGGAGCATCAGCATTTTTCTAAGCGCCTTTTGGCTTTTAATTTGAGAATAAGACAAAGAAAAATAAATTATTTAAATATAAAAGAATTTGGCTACAACTATTTTTATAAATTATAGTTGAATATAACTTCGTCGAACCTTTAATGTATTAAAAAATATGATCAACTTTCTATGGTTAAAAACCGCTTAGAATCACAAGAGTGGGTATTTATCGGGTTATTGGTTGATTCGCTGAATATTCAGAAGTACAGAGCAGGGCAAAAAGTGGTAACATGTGTTATGTGGTTTTCCAGTCAACCATTTCAGATTTGGGGGTCAGATTCCAGATCAATCGTGGTAACTAGAACGAATCGCGATTGATCCCTTTTTTTGTAAAGGTGTAGGTGATTTGTCTGTGTTTACTGATGTAAGTAGTGATAGTATATGTAGGGAAAAATTCCTACAAGTATTTTTTTCCTAGGGAACAGTTTTTTCTTTAATACAAAAATATTATATATTT
The DNA here is from genome assembly GCA_932273885.2 of Leucozona laternaria. Lineage (NCBI taxonomy): Eukaryota > Metazoa > Arthropoda > Insecta > Diptera > Syrphidae > Leucozona > Leucozona laternaria. Next base: position 179,040,769 of record OW026366.1, on the reverse strand, counting down.
GGCTTTATTTTCTTGATGAAACTGGTGAAAAAATGCGTAAGAAAAAATTCTTACAAAACGTTTTTTTTTTTCAAATTATAAAAGAACATTTTTGTGTTTAAATTATAATTAATTTCAACTACGCGAATACTTTCACCTGCCTTAATTTATTGAAATGGAGATTAATGAGAGAACCCACACTGGCGCTATGCAAATCTTTGAACATTCTTCAGTCGTCGCATATTCGCGCGAAGGTTTAGCGCCGGTTTGCGAGCCTTTATTGATTTGTTTCATAAGAAAAAACTCAAAAGTGGGACTGACTTTTAATATTGAAATTATTAATATCCTGAGGCCATTTTGAAATTACAAAATATAAGAAAGAAAAGATTTACGCATTCTTTTCTTGACTTCATTTAAATGAATGTGATATTGTACATTATTTTGTTCAATCAAATTGAAATCAAAAAATAGAATACAAATTAGGGAATTTTTTGTTCCCTAGCAGGAATTTTATTTTGTTGGTATACTATCACTGCTTTATAACATGATTTGGCCATCGGTCGGATCCATATATCCACAGGAATCCCGTCCATCCAAAATCCAAATCAAAGGAGAAGCTATCGGTCGATGGTGAGGAAGAAGACAATGAACATGAAACATGGTCACTACATAAGGATTACTATGGAATTTTAATAAAAATAATTTTATTTTCACAAAAAACAATGGACTAACCCACATGTTTCCACATTGCCTTTCATTTCGTATGAAACATTTATCCAATTTAATCACTAATTGACTCCGAACTCAAGAAGTCAATGGTTAACGGTAATGAGGACAATAAAGACAAAAATTTCACTAATTAAACTTCATTATTTGTATTTATTTTACTAAACAAATGCCTTATCAAAAGTAAACAATGCTAGCGAAAGGCCAAAACGAATTTAAACTGACGAGGAGAGGACGACGTTTAGAAATGTCAATTTGGTTTGTGTGCAAGTGTGTGTGAAAGTATATGTAAATCTGCCAATAAATCGAGATTTGAAAGATCAATCGAGAAAAAAAACAGACCACGAAAAAAATCAATTTTTTTGGTTGTTAGGAACGTAAAATCTGAAAAAGATCAAGTTGACCCCCATAAAAATCAATTTTTTTGGTTGTTTGGAAAACCACATTAAATTGGCTTACATGCCACCTCCACTGGGCATGAACGATGCTTAATTACGAACATGTCTAGAAAAAAACCAATGGAGGCACAAACATCCGTGTCATGCGATGACATATCTATACAAATAATATTCGTGGAAGTGGATTGTACCGTCGTTAATCCCCAATGGCATTTTTTTAACCAGATAGCCCCGAGATCATCTCCAGAAAACAAAACGATGCGGATCGTACAATTAGTTTCAACTGTGTTGTATTCAGGAGTAAATTCACAAACGTCAAATGTTTGTGTAGCGATCCGGCATCACTGCTTTTTTGCGATGCTGATGCTTTCCCAGCTGTTGCCGATGCGATGCTGATCGCTTATCTGTTTTACGTTAAAAAAACATTTTATGGCGTTAAATTATCATATGGTAGTAATATTATTAAAAACTTAAAAACTGGGACATAGGCTCTGGCCCTAGACCTGGGAAATAAGTTATGGCCTTGTGTCTGGAACTGGGACGGAGGTTCTGGATCTGGGACAAAGCTTCTGGAGGTGGATCTGGAACCGGGACAAAAGTTCTGGAGGTAGTTTTGGAATTTAGACAAACCACAAATGTTTTTGTTTTTGGAAACAACTTTTTTAAACATTAAAAAAAAAGTTCTGTAGGTGGGTCTGGAACTTGGATAAAGGACAATTTTTTTTTTTGAAACAAAGGTTCTGGAGGTGGATCTTGAACCAGGACAAAAGTTGTGGAGGCAGGTCTGGAACTTCGACAAAGGAAAAATTTTTTTGTTTTTGGAAATAACTTTTTACAAATAAAAAAAAAAAGTCCTGGAAGTGGGTCTGGAACTTGGACAAAGGAAAAAAATTTTTTTTTTGAAATTAAACATTTCTCATAAACTTTGTTTTACAAATTAAAAAACAATGCTTTTTTAACTCCCTTTTTCGGTTCTCTAAACCGGTCACGTATAACTCTGTTCAGTAGCCAGGCAGGCGTCTATGTCAACAGCTTTCTAGCGCAATAGTACTTTGGGTGTCTATGGATTTTAACTACCTTTTTCGGGTGGTCATCCCGTTGCTCCACTTAGGGTTTGTTCAGTCGGCTGGCAGGCTCCAATTAATGTCAACAGTTTTCAAAAAAATTTAATTTCTTTTTTCAATTTTGTTTACTTTTTTTTAATTTTTTTTTTCAAAATTCTTATTTTTTTTTGTCAAAAAAAAGATTCGGAAGAAGGGTGTTATTTTTTAATTTTTCAATTTTTTTAATTTTTTTTTTAAATCTCATGTTCTTTGTGAAAAAAAAATTTAGGAAAAAAGTTTTTTTTTTTTAATTTTTCCAAAAAAGTTCTTTTTTTAAAAAAAAAATTCCATCACTGTCCAGGTCCAGAGCCACCTGTGCTCAGGTCCAGGAGTCCAGAAAAATTCTCCCAATTGTATTATTTTATTCGAAATCACCATCAAAATTCTTCCAATCGTATTTTCAGCGTACCTACTGTGGGATTTCGGAACGATCTCATCAACAACTTATCAAGATATTTCTCGATGCTTCTTTGCTTAAAGTTTGCGCATCAGTTTTTGAAACTTTGCAAAAATGAACACTTGGCGTCTAAAGTGATGCTAAATGTTTGCGTTTGTGAACGTTTGACTTTAAGGATCGAGCTTCATTAGGCGTGTTTTTTTTGCAAGTCCATAGGGACTTGTCGAAAAAAACAACATCGGAGCTAATTGTTTTACACGTAAATACAACAACAACTTAAATCCATATGGACTTAGCTAAGTCCAGATAATTATCGGGACTTACGTACTGTAAGTAAGAAGTTACTAAGTCCCGATGTCGTTTTTTTCGACAAATCCATATGGACTTGCAAAAAAACACGCCTATTATTGCAGTGATGGGTTTATGAATTTACACCAGGGGGGTCATTCCGTAAAACGATTATCGTCAGACGATAGCGTTTCGGCGATAGCCGCGCTTCACGTAAGACGATAATTGTCAAAGTGATATCATCAAAACGATATCGTTAGCTTCGTTCGTTGAACTTTACCCAGGGTTGACAACCCCAAGAATTGTCAAAAAAAACCTGGGTTTTTCGGTTCTCAAAAAACGCTCAAGGGCTGTTGACATTTAAAGCAAGAAACAAAAGTTCTGTGCTTAGATAATTAAAACTTAAAATTTGTTTCAAATATGTCTTAAAAATGAATAAAAACTACTTCAACCATTTCCATTTTGTATAGCTATTTATTAGCATTAAATTAAATTTTTATATTCTCGCAATTTGTTTTCCAAAAATAAACAAATAACCTGTAGCACGTGAATCCACAACAAAACATACGCATAACAGCTCATGTCACTTTGGCAGCATTTGCTTTACCTCAACTCGCCACAGCAAAATACCTAGTTCTACTTCAGGGCGAGTTCAGGGCGACCCCAGGGGGGGTCATTCTGTAAAACGATTATCGTCAGACGATAGCGTTTCGGCGATAGTTGCGCTTCACGTAAGACGAAAATCGTCAAAGTGATATCATCAAAACGATATCGTTTCAACGATAGCTAAATAGGTATTTATTTGTCTTGCAAAGTGAAAATGAAAATTAAGAAAAACTACAACTAATACGATTGCGAAGACAATTAAGAAGAGATAAATCAGATCCTTTATCTCTTCCAACCGATATGTAAGCACAATGTTTTTATGTTTATGTACTATTGTAGAATATCTTTAATGGCACTGGTTGCTAAATAAAATGAAACAAACATATAATCTTTTTATTATTGTTATAATAATTCAAATCATTATAGTTTTGTTCAACGTTTTCGGCTATCAAAAGAAGCCTTTGTGATGGTACTCGAAATAATAAACTTGCCAGACGGCTTTTCAATGCAATCGGCGGCGGCCGCACCAAAACAAAACACAAAGCAATAAACAAAACAAAAAAGTTGTAGGTGCGCTAAATTTTCTGTCAAACCCCATAGAAAAAAACATTTTCACTACAGTTTGAGAATTTGTGAAATATACCAAACAATCTCAACTGAAAACGATAGACGAGACCATAGTGGTCGAGTTACGTGAAGCAAATCATTGACGATAGCGTTAACGATAATCGTTTTGACGATTATCATTTTGAAAATTACGGAATGACCCCCAGTACATTGTGTAATGGTGATGATGCTGTCACGAAACCTTACCAACTGCGCTCACCCTTGCTCTCTTAACACATGAGATATAAATAAAATGCATTTTTGGCTTTGTTTTTATTTATAATTTATTAATTCAATTTTAATTTATATCACTTCAAATGTATAAGTATTAATTTAATAATAATGATTTATTCCGAAATCTTAAATTCACATACATAATGTTTTCTTACTGGCGAACTGGCGGATACATTAAAAATGTAAATCAATGAATGATGCAGTAAATTCACAGTTTTGACTTCAAAAGAAATTATAGATAACAAAACAAATATAGTTAAAAAAAACTAATAAAAATTTACAATGAAATTTAAACAATTGATTCTAATACATGTGTTTTAGTTTTGAGTCTTAAATTAAATAAAAAAATTAACAATATTCCTTCTTAATTCATTTTTTTTTTTTCATTACAAAATGCTTTTTCTTCTTATTTAAAACTTACACTACAACTTAATGTTAATGGAAAAGAAGTTGCTGTTTTATTTTCAAATTCTAAGGTTTGTTTTGATTTGCTATTATTTTTTTTTCGAAATTTAATTTATATTTTTTTTTCAAGTTACAAGTAATTACTGTATGATACAATATTAACATGCATATTTGTTTTTTTTTTTTTAATTAATTATGTATTTTTTAATAATTTGAAGACAATAAAAAGACACAGAGAATTGGGCTAGTAGAATAATAAATATATAATGTATGTTGTATGTGTTATGTATAGTTTATCTTTTAATAAGATTGATAATTCCTCAGTAAATATATATGTATATATATATATTTTGTGTGTGTATGTGTCTGTCTGTATATATATATAATATACATATATGTAGGTATACATATGTTTTATTTTTAATCTTTTCTGTATTATTTTGTACATTATGCTTAGTTTCTAATAAGTAGGTACTAATTTTATTATAGTGACACCACTATTAATTTCCTATTTATATATATATATATTTTGTGTATATTTAAATGTTATGTATATATATATTATTAAATTTAAAAACTATTTAACAAGCATTTTTAATTTACGGTTTTTGTTTTTCCTAATATTTTGTTGAAATAATTACAACACATTAAATATTGCTGATTTCTTATTTTAATTTAAAACTTTGTTAATTTAATAATTGTTTTTTTTTTTTTTTTTTTGTTTTAAGTTTAAAAATAAAAATGCCCAAATGCACTTTTTCATCGGGTTTACATGGTGGCCCGTTATATTTTGTTTTTGTTTGTTGGGTTTTATAATTTTAGACTCACGCTTATCTCAAGTTTGGGAGTTTTAATTTATTTTAATTTATATTATATATTAATTTAAAGCTTTTTAATATTTCAAAATTTAATGAAAAGTATTTTTTTTTTTTTTAATTCTCTTTTCTATCAAAACAAGCAAATAAAATGTATGAAATATATTCATTATATTATTTTTATTTATATAACTAAAGGCGATTATTTATTTTTATAACCATGGGTTGATATTTTAATTCGTTGATGTGAATAAGTTCTTTTTAATTTTAAGAAAAAAAATAATAATAATAAATACTTAAGTTACCAATTTTGTAAAAGTATAGGGCGATATTTTGTCCTTTAATAAAAAATAAGAGTTTGGTGTTACAAATCAATATAACGTTTCTAAAGACAAAATTTTTGTTATTATTTTGTTGCCTAGTATGTTCCTATCAGCAGATTAGGGGCTCTCCTGTTAGGTCAGAAAAATAATCGATAATCCTGTGACAGCAATAAATTGTCGTTCGAATAAGCCAGGACGAAATTGGAATAATTAACGGAATGTAATTTTTTTATTTAAAGGATAAGTTATTATTCTAGGGTTATAGATTACTGTCAAGGTAATATGCCCTATATTTAATGAAAACACGGCCGCTCAGCTTATTTGTTGTTTATTATAGATAACCATTTGTCTCATAAGGTATAGACTGTTTGCACGAGTATATGCGAACATTTAACGAAATCATATTAGTATACATCTTTACAGTAACATCGATAACTGGCGTCAAACCCGTCAAATCTTTCGAATATTAGAAGAATCATACTAACGTTATTGATTTTTAAGTTTAATCATTTGTGAGAACTAACTTACTTTGGGTACAAACAAGCATTTTCTGCCTGCTATAAATCACATAGCCCATATTGGGCCTTATCCAGTTATCCGTTCGGTAGAAATTCCGTAATGATATTGAAATCCGATGGGACCTCGTTCTACCCGTTTCGGAAAAAGTTATCCGTGCGATGTTAGGTAACATTTTTTTTTTTAAAAACTCATACTGATTTCTAGCCTTGGTCCTTATTGCTAGTGCGGTTTGACTTTTGTCGAAAGTCAATCATCGAACATTTAAGATATCTTAAGTTGTTGCTGTTTAGGATGCCATAAGCTATGTTTTCACAAGGGATTACGACAGCATAAAGCTATCCATATACATACATATGTAGTTATGGATACAAAATTTCAACGCCTTTTATCGCATCGAATGTAAAACGACACTTGCAATAAGGGCCTCTGTTTGTTGCAACTTTGAATTCTTACTTAAAAAATAAATTTCACAATTGTATAACACTTAATACACCGCTATTTCGAATACAACTATTTATCTGTAATAGCAGTGTTACGTAGTCTGATGCTTTTTAAACAGTTTGAAAATTACATTCCCTTAAATTATGGTGTTAATTCGTTCGTCTGTATTAGGTTTTTCCTATTTTTTTTATTCGAACGAAAATTAGATATTTCAAAGATTTCTCGATAACTGTTATACTAAGCAGTAGCATATAATAAAAGGAAGTGACTCTAAACATGCCAATTATAACAGTTTTGGTTTATAAAAGTACTGTTTATGCGGATCCGCAGGGCCAGGGCCCTCCGCCGATGGGCATACTTCAGGCACCCAGAGTTTTTTTTTCAAGTCACGCCCACTTTTAATGGCACACAACTGTTATAACTGCTATAAATTGGCATGTCTCTAGTCTCGTCCATAATAAAAAGGATACTATAAATACGAGTTGTTTCAGGTTAAATTTAAAATAAAAATGTATGTATTTTTTTTAAATAAAATAAAATCATCCGTTTCATACGAATATTTATCCTGAGAGACGCCCGCAGCGTTACCTTAATTTTATTATTTCATTATTATTTTGATATTTTAAAAATATTTCAATTCTTATTATATGATTATTTGAGTATGAAAAATATTTACTATAGAGATAGACTGCAATATTATTGTTGTTTTGATGTGCCTTTTGGCTATTTTGGGTAAATGCTATAGTAAACGTAAGTTTTGTTCATTTATCTTATTATGTTGCAATACATTAATGTATGTATATGTATGTAAGTGTTCCTTTATACTTTATTGAAGGAATATAGATTCAAAAATATTGTTTTTCTTTTTTTGGTTTAAGGTGGTTTAAAAGTTTATTGCAAATGGTTATCTCGTTTTTTTCTTTTTTTTTAATGAATAAATAATCTCTTACATCAAATCCATTATAAATCGAAATGACACTGCCCGAGCCCAAAAAAAATAACAATCACATGATTTATTTGTTGTGGAAAAGTAATTTTTCTGAATTGGAACGCCGCCGTATTACTTATATTTTTTTTGGATAGCTAAACATGATGGTTCTATACTAGTTCACTTGAATTTTCAAAAATAGAATCGAAATATGACTTAAATTGAAACGGTGGTGCATCTTTTTTTGCAAGTGAAAAAATAGATCAAAAATATCTCGCATGTTTAAATATTATTTGACTAATATATATGTACAATTTTTGTTTAAAATCTGCTCTTCTTTATTACGTGTTTCATTAACCTTAAACATGTTGCGTTTTTACAACCCAAGAAGTAGTAAATTCATATGCAAAAGAATGACAAATAAATAATATCAATGTATAAGTACATACATATGTGTAGGTTTTTAATTAATGAAAACAATAATTGATAAAGTTATCCGTGAGTTATATATTGAAACGAATATTTTTACTGATTTATTATTTTCGTATTCTTAATTTTCTTTTTTTATATATATGCAGGTATTTTTTTTTTATTATTGAGTTAATTTGTCGGCTTACTTATATATATTTATTGATAATTGATATGGATTCAAAAATTATCCTGCTTATTTCAACGCAAGATAATCATATGTTTGGTATATGCAAGAATTTTTAACATTATTAATATTTTTTTAAACTTTAAGTCAAGTTAATTCTTTGTTTTGCTTGTAAGAAGAGATCACAGAGAAAAGAAAAGCCAGACTAAATATTTTGTTTTTGCCCACTTAACTTTTAAATCCTTGCTTCATTATTAAACCGTTCATGCTAATAGAAAAAAGCCAGATTTTTAACAAAGAAGACGAAACTTTTTCATCAAACTAAAAATCTATGTTTTTCAATCATTATTTTGGTTTACTTATTAGCGTTTTCGTTTAGTTATCCGGAAGAACTCGATACGGAATGCCGAACGAACACATCCAGAATCGATTTCCTCTTCTTTTTAGAAGTGTGGGATAATTTATATCTAGAGTTATCTAACTCTGGTTTAACTCACCACTGAAAAACTGGGTCTTTAAGCGTCTAAATAACAAATAGTTGACATTGATAAGCAAAACCGGTTGTACAAGAAAACAAGAACAATTCAAATTGAATAAGAAAACTTAATGCCCATTCTCGAACGAACATCTCACATACATCTGTATAACAAAACATCTTCTCTAACGACCGCTTCTTTTTGCTAGTTCTGACTTTGACACTGGCACTTCAGATACAGAGCCTATCATCATTAAGTCCAGCCATTTATTGGCTTACGCAAATGACACCAATATCATCGGAAGATCCGAATCAGCTGTGGATAGATGAATCCTTCATACAGATCGACCAACTAGCACAAAATTGGAGCTGCACATCAATAAATTAAAGACAGATTAGATGGTGATATCGTTTGCTAGAATAAGAGTTGATCAAACAATCAGGGTAGTAGTGAAATATTTGCACTACGAAATCATTCAACCTAAATTGGGCCAAAAGCCGATAACAATATGGAAGAATAAATACGCGAGGAGCTGGGGCTCAAGTATGTAACTCGATCCTACAATAAATACGTTCAAATTCGCAAAATCAAAACTCGCTAATTCTATTGCAAGCGCTCATTAACTGAAAAAGAACAGCGCTAATCGCAGATTCTGTGGCAAAAAATAGATTCGAAAGTAGAATGAAGTTACATAGAATGGCCCCTGCTAAAATTCAACAGAGCCCTTATTACAGTCTGTCAAGTGTCTTTAAATTCAGAAATCTCTATCCATAACCATGAGATATTGATGGAAAACGTCTCCCTTATACTAACATATGGATCCGAGATATAAATACTTGGTAAGAGGCACCCCGATTTGTAACCAGGTTCGATAGAAAAGTCTTACGGAGTGTTTTTGGCCTCGTTTGTGAGGAAGGGCGGTTCTTGAGACGCTTCAACAGCGAAATGTACGCACCTACATAGTAAATACTTATATCAAAGTCGATGTAACGAATGAAATAAAAATCAGCAAACTCAGATTGGTTGTGTACCACTAGCTCGAATGGGCGAGAAGAAACCTGTAAGGAAAATCCTTTGCAGCGAATTTTATTGCAGACGACAGCGCGTCCGGATGGCGTATACCAGCGTCAGGATGGCGTATACGGTATACCATTAACAATGAATGAATTGTGTCAAGAAATTTCAATCAAGAATTCGAATTTCGAAGCAAGTATGACCAACAAAAGTATGCAATGACTTTGCTAGTTGTCGTGCCTCATGTCGGAAGCAATTAATAAATAAATTCCAATAAAATTATGTAAGCATCAAAACCTATAATTTGTATATTCTTAATAAATCTTCTTAAAAGAGCTTATTAGTCTGGAATTATTGTAAGGATCATTTCCCACAAGCTGAACATTACAAAGGAGGAACAGTTAATGATAACAATAAATACAGCTTGTGGGTATCTCTAAGAGCAACAGCCAATAGCATATTTTGAGCTTGGTTGTGTAACCTTAATGTGAGTATGTAAGTTTATTTGTATAGGTGTCTTTTTTGAAAGTGGTCTAGGTCTATAACACTCTTAAAAAGTTAAAGATGACAAAGCTACAATCTAACGCTATTTCTTTAAATATTTGTTTAAACAATAACTTGATATAAATGTTTGTCTCCAATGGAATAGTCACCCACATGTTACAGTCATATCTACTCCTCTTGGTCTCTAAGCTTTCTTGTTTTTTTAGTTCCTTTTTTTCTGTGACAATCTTAAAAGTGAATTTAATCTGATGCTTATGTTAAATGCTTTTAAAGCAAACAGTTAAATCAAGTATCTTAGGTTTATTTATTTTTTGTTATCAATCATAATATACATAATTAATTATTTCGAAAACTAAAAAAAAGTAAAATTTAAGACCAAAAATAAATAATATACGTCAGTTGTGCGATTGAAAATTAACAGTTTGTATTTTATTTTCTTGTTTAAGACAATATTTTATTTTTAAAAGAGAGTATTTTTGTTTTAAAAAAAAATTTACATAAATTATAATTAATTTAAAAAATACACAAAACTTAAATAGAATAAATATAGACAAACATTTTAGTTTTTCAAAAGCTCATTGGCCCGTTTGTTAGCGCCATCAATTCTTATTGTGTTCTTGTCACCCTTTAATTAAAAAAAAAAAAAGAAAAACATAAAATTAAATAAAAATTGAATAAAATATATATAAAAGAAAAAAAATGAAATGGAATAAAAAAAAAGCATAGTAATATTAATAATTAAAGCTATACAATATCTGCAGTGTGTTACTTATTTCAATAGGCAAACGAATGCAACTACGTATCTATTCACAATATTTAAGGCATTGTTATTTATTGCTTGTTCTTATTTCAGTTAAAGTTTAAACTTAATATTTTATTTTTAATTTTTTTATTTTTTTTAATATTTTTCCTAGCAACACAAAAAAATAGTAACAGCGAGTTAGTCTGCATCGTACAGACTAACATTTTTATTTAATATTTAACTAACACAAAGGCCGACATTGAATGCAGATACATACGACTAATGATACATTTTTTTATTTTTAATTATAAGCTTCGGTTTTTATTGATGTTGTATAGCTTTAACAAAACAAAAATAAATACAAATCAAAATTAAATAAAAATAAAAATAAAAAAAAAAAAATTATAACATAAAATGTAAATATATATCAACTTCGTCACATACGCTATTTGGTCCGAAAATAAATCGCCATTTTAATCGACTTTTTTTTTATTTTCAATACTTTCAGCGAGTTGAAATGTGTTATTAACTTCTCCATAGAATTAATAGTATTTTTTTGTTTATAATTTTTTTTGTTTAAAATTTTCTCATCTACATGAAATGAATTCTATACAAAAACGTCGATTTTAAATATTTTCTAACAGACAACTCGTTTTGTTTTATTTTTTTTTTGGGTAATGATAAAAATTTAATTTGTATAATATTTATGAGAAATTTTATTTTAAAAGTTTTAGATTTTTTTTTTTACTTCTATCGATTATACGCTATAAAATTATATATTAAATTAATTTTAAGTACATAATATAGATTAATAGAAATACAAATTATTATTTAAGTGCAATGGAAGCTCTTAATTTTTTTTTTTAATTCTGTTTCTAATTTGGGGTTTTTTTTTATAAGAGTTTAAAGTATAATTTTAGATTTTAACTTTTTGCTTTAAATTAACACTTCCAGTTGCAAATTAATTTAAAATTGAGATCATTTGAATTTAAATTTGAGATCATTTTTACTAGGTTAATAGGTTGAGCATTGGGAAAATACAAATCATGTTTTGTCAAATAAGTGACCTTATAGCTTAAAATATAGCAAAAGTCAGCCTGTAACATCTGACATAAATTCAGAGAGCCAGGTAGATTGGTATTTTTGGCGACAGAAAGATCCAATATTTTATTTATTCCACCGCATTTAAGTATTTCAATTTGACACATTAATTAGATGAAGGTAAGGCATCATTTCAACCATCAAACCACAAAGAGCTTAATCAGTTGTTTAGTAGTAGGTATACTTGCAACGTTTCAGGTTCAAAAATATCAATATTTTTAACGAAACGCCAATGAAAGATAATTGCTCTTTTTTTAGGAAAAAATATTTAGGTACGGGAATAGAATTACAGATGAACTGTCAAAAACTGGGTTAGTACTAGACTCTCATCCAACTAAAGTCTCTGTTTTCTCAACCAGAACAATAGAAGGCCAACCGTGAGATCAAACGAAGGGCAATCGTTGCTTGTACGAGTACCAAAGCCCCCTCTCGAAGAACTGAATTAGCTATTAATTAAGCTTTTATGATTCCAATACTGCTGTAGGGGGGCAAACGTTTAGAATTTCTTCAAAAAATTGTGTGAGTGCCGGGACTCACGGTTAATATGTGTAAACATCAACGTGCGCGGATCCAAAACGGACTTGGTTTTGCTTGAAGGGGATCTTAAGATTTTTTTCACGGAACGCACCCATCCTAGTATGCAGTTCGTAACGTTGCACACCGTAACGTTGGACGACGTAACGTTGCACACGAACGTTCACGTTTTTTGTTCACTCTACCGCCAGCATAGATGTTTACACATCAAAAAAGGATAATGAAAGGATGTTCTGGCTATTTTGAATAGAAAAATTAACGTAATTCTTGGTCTCGTCTTCATAAACAGAGAGGAGAAGGATATGAAACACAGACTTGTACGGGCTGTAATCTGTAAAGCAAATTGACCTTCCCAAAAGAGTTAAGTTCCAACTTTACTTATGTAGGTAGGTAGTTGATGGATCGTGTAAAACTGGTAGTTTTTCATTTACTTGAGATTTTCTTATTCAATTCTGAAAATTTAGGAATTTTAAATAAAACTAATTACTTTTTTTAAATTGAAATATTATTTGGGATATACCTAATGGATATAACCTACCAACTAAGCCTTTTCAAACTTGAACATATCATTTAAGAAGACAAATCACAATATACCTATCTGGCATCTTGTTGTGGAATAGACATGATTTCGAAATAATCTCTGTAAGAATGTAACAATTTAAGTTCAATTAGAACAAAAAATATAAAATTAATACTAATTCAACATAAAAATAAATTAATTGGCCGATAAAACAAGCTTTTGTATTTCTCAATGCTTCAGTATATTTAACTTTGTTTCAAGATCACATTACTAAGTAATATTTTAACAATTTTCCTATTAAAATAAAAAAAAAATGAAACGATGGAAAACAATTTCATTTTTGTTGTGGAACCTTTTTTTGGCAATTATGCAAACAAATATTATTTTTCAATATTACAAAATTAGTTAATTCGATTGAGTGATGAATGCTGTTTTTTTTTTTGTATTTATATATTTTGTTCAACTTTATCATGGGAGGATCTTTTTTATTATTTATTTTGTTTTGTTAATATTTTTTGTTGTATTCACCACAGCAATATGAGCCAAAAACCCTACCGATATATTATGTATATGTATTTAATTAGTAATAATTTTATAATAATGTTATAATAAGTAAAAATCACAACGAAAAAAATATACATTAATATAATTTTTACATAAATATATTATTCATAAAAATAAAGGGAATTTCTATTATAGGTATTATATTAATATTATAATTAATTTTTTGTTTTGTTAATAACATTAGGACAAAAAAAAAAAGAAAGTAGTATGTATTTATTTGAGGAGCTGATGAGCTCTTTGATTTGCCACTGCTATTCTGGCTTCGTTAGATTCTCCCTGTGTATATTTTGTTAGCATGAGACAAAGTGAAATTAATAAAATATAGATTATGTTAGTATATATAAGATTAGTTAAGATATGTACTGTATTGTTTTGATGTTGTTATGATTGTTAACAATGTATGATTTTTTTTATTAAAATAAATATTACCTTGCGGTTGATTCTGTCGATCTGTCTGTTCTGGTTCTCCAATTCTGAGCCCATGTCAAGAGCCATATTTCGGAGATTGCCTATCATTGTATTCACTTGTCCCATATTATCCTCCATTTCATCTTCTCGCGCGTCATTTGTTATTCTGTAGGGAGGGCGAATAAAATTATTAATAATTGTTTAAGGTGTAAATAAATAACAATGAACTAACAAAACAACGATATTTATATTTTGAATTTCTAAATATTACAATTGGAAGAAAAAATAAAGTAGGTAAAGTATTCCACATTCGTATATTAAATTGTTTAAGGAGAGGAATGCAACTTGCTATTTCAATAAACCATTGTTTATAAAAGTAGCGAAAGAGAAGAGAGATACATGAACATTACGACGGTGCCCGAAATACACAAATTTAGCAGATATTGTTTTATCACTTATCATTTTCAAAACTCTAATTCTTTCCAAAAAAAATTCAGGTATGTTGATCGAGTATCTACCCAGAATTGGTCTTGAGCTCTGGACCAAAATAATCCTCATACACATATTAAAGCCAGATTAGAGGGAGAGAAACATTTTTTGCATGCATCGGCGTAAATGGAACTCTAAAGACTTTGCAGCGTTCTTCACCACGTCAACTATGTGGTCATCCCACAGAAGGTGGTCTGTGATGCACATCCTAAGGAATGAAAGCTTTTTTGTTTCTTCAACTATGCGGTAGTGTTATATAGATATCAGCATATAGGGCGGCTTGCACACTACCGACAGAATACAGTATTGAGTTTTTGACGCATTAAATCGAAATTGTTTTTGATTCCCCAGTGTCAAGATCAGAATTTAATGAGGTTATCATAAGCTGCCGTTTAAGTTCCACATCAGAAGGATGTCAGTTTAGAAATACTGATGGGTCAAAAATGGAAGAAGGAACAGGAGCTGGGGTGTTCTGTGAAGCTCTGAATATTATAGAACCATATAAACTCCCAGATCAGTATAGTGTCTTTCAAGCTGAGATTTAAGCTATTGAAAAAGCGGCTGAAATAGTTCACAGAAAAAAACTTAACTCGTCGGAGATAACATTTTTCGTGGACAGCCAAGCTGCAATCAAAGTGAGACTATAAGATCCAAGGAAGTAGCAAAATCCCGAGGTATACTGAATAATATTTGCAACACCAACCAAGTCAAACTCCGCTGGGTTTCTGGACACAGCAATTCAGAAGGGAATGATATAGCAGATGAACTGGCAAGGAAAGGGTCAGTAACAAATAGAAACAGTAGTAGCCAATTAGATATGGGACCAGTAGTCTCAATCAACGTGATTAAAAATAAAATAGACCTAATAACGAAACAGCAAATCAATAACTCATGGATGTCCAGGAACGACTGCGTTATCCCAAGAATTTTATGACCCAGAATTAATAAAAAGGAAACTCAGGATATTTTATCGTTGAGTAAAAATAACGGGTCATTGCGCCATTGGCACAATGGCCACTAGACTGGATGTATTCGCACCCCATTTCTGTAGGAGCTGTCAGGATGTCGAAGAAATAGAAACCATTAAACACCTGCTCTACGATTGTCCAAACCTCCAAACAAATCGCCTCCGATATTTTGGAAACAGATTTGTTGGAGAACTGGACGATCGTTCCAAGGTCTCAATGGCAAACATGAGAAAATATATAGAAAGCAAGGGCTGGTTTGCAAATGAACCAGTCTATGCCTGCCATAGCAACAGCCTCTGGGCTATGCACGGATGCACGCCCCTCCTAACCTAACTTAATCTAAGCTATGAAAAGCTGAGGATACTGTCGTCTGCAAAGAATTGAATAAATTCGAAGTTTCATACAGTTGGTGATAAATGTGAGGAAGAGAGTGGGAGACAAAACGGAGCCCTGGGGCACACCATCATTTATTTTGTGAATTTTAGACTTGAAACCATTCAATATGACTTCAATTGAACGGTCCGAAATGTAATTTCAAATCCAACGAAGAAGAAAAACATCGATATCAAATGCATGCATTTTCGATAAGATAGTCTGATGCTAATCTTTATCAAATGTTTTTGGAAAATCAAAGAGTCATAATTTTAAGATTGGTTTCACTGCTCGGTGAGATATAATTACCATAACAGTAGACCTATTGCTATGAAAGCCCTACTGACGGTAATTAAGAAGCTTTTGCTTTCGTTCTTCAAGAAGCTGATGGAAGGAATGTAAGTGCAATTGGACTATACCACTCGAGAAAGAGACCAGTAGACGAGTGTTGAAAGGGAAGGTCAAGTAGTGTTTCATATATTTTTTTGTATAATTAGCGCGCATTAAAGGATTTTGAGTACCCTTAAAATGTATTAACACAGTGCGAGCGTTATAAAAATAAGGAAGGATTTATTAGGAGATACCGATGCACATTGTTTTGTTGGAACATTTTCAAAACTTGTTTAGAATTGGGAAAAGTGACTACATGGACTCGAATAAATAACCAATAAGAATACAGCTCTTATTGTCCTAAACGAATCGATATAAACTTTGTATCCTGCTCCCTCTGTAGCCGACAATTTTACTGGACTCAAAATTAAAGTCAAGTTTAATATTGCAGGGAACTAAAGGAGGGTGTTTTAGTTCCCAATTTCATTCCATATTGTAACAATTCAGTTGATTGGCGAAAGATGAAAAAAAGGTCTTTAAGCAATATACTCAAAAACGGTTAGCTTGATTTCACTTGCAAATGAATTTCAACATAAAGACCTTCTCTTAAATAGCATTTTTTTAACGCAAAGAATATTTACCGCCCAATATAACCCGCTTGAGCCATTAATCCATTACGATCATCCATCACACGCTGTGGCTGGTTATTAACAACTTTTCCATCGTCATTTCCTTTCCAGGTGCCATCGTCTTCTTTGAAGGATTGACTCCTATCACACAAAACAATACAAAATTTTAATCAATCAAAAAATGTAAAAAAAAAATAAAACAAATCTTACTTATTGCAGGGTAACACACAAATGCCACAACATTTTTCCATTCCACTTAAATTCTTCTCAGCTTCTCTCATGTCGGCATTAATCTGATCCATACCCTCCTCGACACGATCCAATTGTTCTGTTTATTTCGTTTTATTCAAAATCGAAATAATTAACGAAGAAAAATAAATTCATAAAATTAGTAAATATTTTTAAGAGAAAATAAACAAAAAAAAAATTTATTTTTTACATTAACCTTAAACTTTTCATTTTTTTTTTTTAGTTAAATTTTTAATACAACTAAAGAGTATGACTAAAGATATAGAGTGATGTTGAAATATAGTGAAATAGAAGGATTGACAGAGAGAGAGAGAGTAATGGGGGTTATTATGAGTATAAGGGGTTAGGTATGTGAATTGTGATGCTCTTTTTTTTTTACTAAAATTTTATAGATTAACTAAGAAAAAAAAATAGTTTAAAATCTTTATTCTGAAAATAGTAACTACGTTATTTAAGTTTGAAAAACAATAGAACAAAATTAAAAAAAAAAAAAACATTTAAAAAAAATTAGAACGATAACCCTAGAAGAAGTAGGGTTCATTTTTGAAGCACAACTTGGATTAAAACATGTATACATTTGTATTAGTTATTTTATTCTTATTTTATGTACATAAAACTAACAGTTAAACTTCGACGAACTTAGTTCCTACAGGGTATTTTTTCGAATTGGTAATTCTTTTCTAGCGACTGGTAATATTGCCATTTTCGAAAACGTCAAATCAAATTCAAATTGGTAGGCAAATTTTCATTGTTTGATGACGCAGGAGTTGCAATGTTAAAGTATGGAATGATATTTTTTGCAAAGGCATTTGGCGTATCCAAACAAGATAGATCGCTAGCTCGATTTTTTTTTACTGCACTTTTACTGAATTGAGCAAACTGCATTAGATATCTATAGTAGAATGCGTTAGCAGTTCAAATTCATATTTGCGTTTTCGAACGTTCGCGGTTAAGAACATTTTTGAGGCAGATGATCGAAAAATACTTCCGTTTTTCTTATCATTTAACCATGATAAGAGTTACGCTGCGCCTCCACTAGCAATTTTTATTTCTATCTTTATTTCAGCAATGATTGCAGACATTTTTATTGCTGTGTTCAGTGGGCAAATTATGGCATGAAATCTTTTTTTTACTAAGGTTGCCGAGCAAAAAACATCTATTCTATATAAAACTTAATAGAGACAGCCAAAATTCCTCGCCTGGAACTCCAATTCAAACTCCTTACTCTACATGTAAAGGCGAAAATTGGCTAACTGTCATTTGAACTGACATGAGACGTCAAATTATTTCTTCATTTATTGCCACAGAGATGGTAAGAAAAAAAAAACTGAAATTGATTTCATGAAATAATTTCTTTCATAACATTTGTGGTCTGCATTGGAAATTTCCATTGCATACCCGATTTTTAGAAATTAACTATTGCGTGTGGAGGCATAGGGTTAGGAACCCCAGAACAACTCTTGCAAATGGTGCAGTTTTATTTATAATTTTACTTTGAATGTAGTTTAAATCGCGAGACTTAGCATGTGCTACATCTATTTTTTTAAAATTTGTTTAGCGACCAGACTCACTTCTGGATGAATTAATATTTATTCAAATCCTTAAGACTATATTCAGACGTTACATTTAAAAAATTGCTTTTTAAGGAAGCTTTAAGAGCTGGGCCAATGATTCGGTCAATGTTGGGCAACTAATGGTAGGTTATGTTTGCCTTGTTACAACTGCTCAAGAAAGTGGTTGCGATAAGAGACATTAATCAGAAGAGCGTTTGGAGCTGCTTCCTCAGAGACTACAGGAAGCAGGAAGTGACGGGTTTTGCGCCCAAAAAGCTCAAAAGAAAAACGAAATAATCGAAGTCATAATAAGAAAGCACGACTAATTCGCACGAACTTGTTTTGGTAAAGTTAACAACTGTAATGTAGCCAGACATACATGTTAATAGTTCAGTTATGTATATGATGACATCTTTATAAAAAAAGTTATAATAAACGGATGTTTCGCTTGATTTTTGTTCTGATTAAATATTGGCTTAAATGTTATATTGTTGGAACTTTTTAGAACCAGCAGATTGCAAAATTATAACAAAATCGGTTCAATTTATAACAGTTATAACAGTTCTTCGGCATTAAAAGCGGGCGTGCGTTAACGCGCTTCGCGCGACTTGAAAAACAACTCAGGGTGCCTGAAGTATGCCACAGGCCGGCGGATAGTTCTGACCCTGCCGGGCCGCATAAACAGTATGTTCTTTTATACACCAAAACTGTTATAATTGGCATGTCTAGAGTCACTTCCTGACAAATATATACGCGAATAACCCAAAAATAAGAGCATTTTTCAAAATAAGTGGAAGGCTATTTCCGCTATATGAATTTTTTGCCAAAAACTTGAAACGCAGTTTTCTGAAAATCCTTCGGTCATTATAAGTACGAAGTTTTATCAAAATCAAAAAAATTCGTTATTGAGAAATTTTGAAAAAAACAAATCTGCTGTTTCGGGGATACCCTTTTTAGATGAGCTAAAACAAAAATTCGAATTTCTCTTCTACGGAACCACATAAATATACTCTATACCAAAATTGAAGCAAATCGGCCCACCCGTTTAGGCTCAAAATACAGTAATCGCACGGATGCACAGTCACACAGGCCGACATGAAACCAATATTTGCCCTATAGTCCTATAGAGCAAGTAAAAGTTAAAACAATATAGTCTATCTGAGAGCATTGGAAAAGAACTGCAGGTCTAAAAAAGTTGCAAAATAATCTCTTGATATTATATAATTGAAAATTATTACAAAAGGTACTTAAATTTATTTCTCATAAGGCCATTTTTTTTAGGAGTGAGATCATTTTCTTTTCATAAGTACCATAAAGGCTCATTTTCATTTCGATGGCCTCGTAAATCGTCAAAATAGTGGCATTTGCAAAATTTAGTTTGGAAATTTTGAAAACTCCCACATTAAGGCTGGTATTTACCGAGCGCTCTTAAACGGATCTTAGCTTGAAAATTATTTGTGGTATTCACCAACCACTCATAAATATTTTTCGAAGTTCGAAAATGAGAGCCGTTCTCTCACAACCAGACATGCCCAAACTGTGAAATGAAGTTGGTTTTTGTTGAAAAAATTTAAAATCTTTTCACAACGGCTAAAATTAATTTACAATCACTTTATTTCATTGCAGTTTTGCATTTTTTTGCATACATTTTGTCTTTAACTTACTTACTTTCATTTTCTTCATTTCAATGGTGTGTTTCTTCACTGATTTTTGAATCTAAAACCATTGATATTGCAAAAAAAAAACTCAAGCAATGTGAGAGTTGACATCGGACCTCGAAAATTTTAGATGAGAGCCCTCATACCTTAAGATTGGTCGGGATCGGGACCACTCATAAGTCTTATGAGCTCTCATAAATTTTCACAATTATTGCTGGTTTATGAGCCTTTTAACTTATGAGCGGTCGGTGAATACTGGCCTAAATGGCATTCATTTATGTTTTAATTGTATCTCTGGCTATATTGTGTGGGGCTGGGACATTTCGAAGTAGTTTCAGTTTGCGTTCGTAACAATCTTAAGTAGGTATTTCCGTTTTCCTCAAATTAACGGTTCCCAAGTTGTGCAACAAAAACATACTCTTATGGTAGAATTTATACCATAGACAAATAATCATAATAACATCCCTTTTAACCATCATTGAACAAATATAATTAATTTGCAAGATAGATGGGAAAAACTATGTCACTTTGTAAATTGTATAAATTGAATACATCGTTCTGCGGGACCTTCAAAATAAAGGTGTATTTTATTACATATTCGTGCCACTTCGTTGTTTTTCATAGTATTATTTTTGGACTACTTTTCAAACTGTACTATACGAAAAAAAACTACGAAATGGCATGAAAGTCTTTTACAGATAGATGAAGGTTGAAAAGTTAAAATTAAAGAGAATATTGCAATAAGTTATGAATTTACAGGACTTGATATTGTGTTTATAGATAAAAGAAACGGGTATAGGTAAAAAGTTTTGTCTTAGATTTGATTTAAAAAAAATAGTAAGTTTCTTGAAAATGCATTCAATGCATGCGCTGAGAGATTACTTTTATTTGAAAACAAAATAAACAAAAAAAAAAAACTGTAGTTGTTGTTATGGTTTTTGGGTTGCAGTTAGCGAATTAAGTATATTTAAAAACAAACTTACAATAAACAAAATAGAAAAAAAAGATGTTTTATTTTTTTGAAAAAATATAAGTTATTATAAATTTGCTCGTTATGTAGCTTCTAATGCGTTCACACAAAGTGTTGAAATTTTAAATGATTTTAATGAAATGCTTACTTAAATGTTTTTTTGATACTTATATATCATTGTTTGTGTGTTCAAAAGTAACATAATATACAAACCAATAGACTGCACTTGAAGAGGATACTTTTTAGAATCACGCATGCAAAGGAGTTTTTGTTTCAAAGTGTAGAGTTCTCAAGTAAGTAACCATTTATTCTTACACATAATTACGACTGAAGTTCACATCAATAATACATATAACGACATTATAAAATTTTCCACTATACTATAACCTGAGTTGAATTTAAGGTTGTGACTTACATGGGTAGATACAACAATCCGATTAATAGCCATTGCATCGAAAAATATAAACTATTATTTTGAAACCTGGAATATTTTTTTATATGTTTATCAAAACTTAATAAAATACAACATAAAATAATGAGTAAAATAATATTTCCTACTTCGTGACAATTTTTACAAAACAAAATTTTAAATCTTCAGGTCTTGTTTAATATATCACATATAATATTTTGTTAACATTTTAAAGTGTAAAAGATAAGACCTGAAAAAGAGAAGAATAATGTAACCACGTTCGAAACGTGCGTAGTCTATTCCAAAGATGCAAATAACAAACAAGACCTAAAGCCCACTATGAAAGAGCTAACATTCTAAAATAATAAGGACCAGTATTTCAGTGCGAGATCACCCTAGTTTCGGGGTTAAGCCCGAGTTAAATCCTGAAACATGTTTTTCAGTCCATTTAGATCCCGAGTTAACTCAATAAATTTGGTGAGTTAAGTCTGGATTAGCTGAATAGGGATTTCTGAAAGATGAGCGTCAAAAATCTATTCAAATCGAGAGAGTCTCAACGCGTTGACCATTTTCGTTGACCGTGTGATCGTAGCTTAAGAAAACAAACGAAAGCCATCCCCGAAGACAAACTAACAAAACCAGGCCGATCAAAAGCGATAACTCCATAGTAGAAGGTACTTCAAAATGGTTTGCATCGGGTAAAGGATTATTGACTTTATTGCAAATGATGGATTTTGTCCTACAGAAATAGAATTTCAAGAATTTGAATGAGGATAAACCGGTGCGTCGATCGCACTTGGACTCATCATTTGACCATCAGCAAGGTAATTTGACCTTGTCAATACACAATTTTTATTAATTAATATAGTTTTTAAACCCAAAACAAATTCAAGAAGGGGATTTAACTTCAATTTTAAAACTGGTCAAGGCTTTTCTTTTTTAAAAAAAAACTCTATTGAAACTTAAACGATGAATGGAGGTCATTTCGGATTCACGATACAAGTAAAATAGAATTTGATCTATTTGCTTAATTTTGGAACTCTTTAATGAAAACAACAAATAATATGGAATGGAAGAACTTGTTTTCAAAAATTTGTCATATTATTAAGTCGAGCAGCACCGCAGCTGAGAGGAAGTTTTCGAAATTTAATTTGATAAAAATTATTACAAATTGTGAAATATAAAAACAAAAACTGTGTTTTTTTTTAATTTCAAAACTGCTTCAGAAATTTTGAATTTCATCAGGCAGAATTATAAAATATATATAGCACTAATTGCTATGAACACTTTCATTTAATTTGAATATAAAAAATTTTTCATTCTCGGATTTAAATGAAACAGCTCCATTTAAAATTTAACCACCTACTCCGTACAATAGAGGTGCTAGGTCGTAATAGAGGTGCTATTTTCATACCAGTTGATCCCAAACAATTTAGTTGGGCCCATCAGGGTCATCTTCACTGAGCTGAAGACAGTTACAATCGAACAATATAAAATTTTCGGAGTAAAACAAATTAAAGCTGTTAATAATTCAACAGCCCTCAATGCTTTTGAAATGGAAAACTCGAGACATATTTATGTCAGAGTAAAACGCTTCATGATCTTAGCGAAAAAAAAACTATTCCGTGACTGAAAAAGTCTGAATTTTATACAACGCTATACATTGGCGTACAGAAACGAAAGCAGTGGGTATCTTTTAAATGCACTTTGTGCAATTTGCCAATCCTCAAAGAGTGAGTTTTAGATATGCAATTTTTTTTTATGTGAAATAAGATTAACAAATCTAATTTTGGAAGCCAACTTGGCTATTTCCACAAATGTACACCTGACTCGTACGCGAATTTTTAACGATTGGTTAGGGTTGGAAAAATAGTAGGTACTTTATAGACTTGAACCAGTAATAACTGCATCATTGTTGATAAACTTTAATATAATGGTCGTGGACCAAGAATTATTTAAATCCGAATTTTGGGGCGTTAGTTTTTTTCAGCGCTCGCGACTTTCGGTGCTCTCTGAAACCATACCAAAACGAATGGTTAATACGTTTTAAAACTTCTCTCCACTTGTGGCACTCTCCTAGATTCAATGCATAGATACACGATATAAAGATAATAATCTCGGCTGTCATCCGAGTTTGCCTACAAGCTAATTCAGGGGAAATTCAGGAGAAACACGCACACATATGCAGAATTCGTCCATTCACCACCATTTATTTGCACACATAGACAGAATTCCTCCATTCACCACCAAAATGTCGGTTATTTTAAAAATATCATGAGTATGTTCAAAAAGTATAATAAATTCAGCAACGAGTTATCAAGTGCTAACGCGACCTTATATGGATAAGTTTGTGGAAACAAATTTTGAAAGTGAAAATTTATAATCGATTTAAGTATATTCGATTGTCTTTTGTTTTTTAATCTCAATTTATTGAAACAAACAGTGAATATGATGAAAAAAAAAAAACAATAATATAAGAATGAGAAATCAGAAATTCCACGCAGCTGTCGTAAGACAATTTTAGGCGTGTTTTTTGCAAGCCCGGAGGAAATTAGTCAAAAAAAAAAATTGGTACGAAACCGAGTGAATACAAAGAATTCATATGTTTTGCCCATAATTGCGATTTGGTGCTGTTCGTCTAGTTTTCGTTAACTTTTGCCGTCGGACGTGAAGAGCGCTCATCGACCGCTCATTCGTAAGTGGTTGGATGCAAAAAACAAAATGGTTAAAGTAAACTAAAAACAATTTGGCGCATGGTGCTTATTTTTTAACTTTTTTTCTGATTGACGAATGAGTGAAGTGAAATGTTAAGTTTTCCTTTAATAAATTTATAACACATCAAATTTAAGTGGTTTCGCAAAGTAAATAATTAAAAGCTTATCACTCTGTGCTGTGAAAATTGACATTGAACAAACTATTTGTTTTCTTACTTTCAACCACTTAAGAGCATTATGGATGAATTTTGAAATTGACGTTTCGGACAGAAAAACACAGTTCAGCAAAATGTCATTATGAGAGTAAAAGAATGAAGGCCAAACATGGTGTCATTCACGGCAATACGAAATACTGCTATTATACACGACTAGTTTTTAGTCATTACTTCTTTTTAAATAAGGAGTGGGTCATGTAGGTCGTAGGCCAAATTTTGGCCACTGATTTTTGACATTTCTTATTGTATTCCTTGTTTATTTAACAAGTCACTTCATTTATTTTGTATTTGTAGAGCGCACATGTATACATGTATGGTTGTTAATATATATACATATATTTATATAGAGAGCATTGAAAATTTTAATAACCAATGAAACTAAAGGAAAATTCCAAATTTGAGTCAAGATTTAAAAATCAATGTGCACGACTGAAAAGATGAATTTTCAAAAAAAGTTTAAAGAAGTTTCATCACGCCAAAGTCGTCGTGTAATAGCGGACTTAGCATCATTAAATTTGTGTTTCTTTCAACACAACCCGATATCCCACTTTACATCCCTCATTTTCATGGTGAAAAGCTGGTGAGTTGGAATTTTTTTAAAGATGGCTGCGTTATTTGCACATACAAAATGGTCGATCTAGCAAAACAGAACAAACCCACCCCATTAAATTGTTGTTGCAATTCACATCTATTCATCGACACGGGATGAAATTACAAATACAACAATGTAAACAAATGGGTTTTGGAGGGTGAAACGTACGAAAGATTGTCATCTTTATATGGTGTATCTATGATTCAGTGTTTCAATATCACTTTGCTTTTCAGGCGACGACATGATAACGAGAAATGGGTTTAGCTTTCTATATATTACCATATTTTGCCTTTCAAAAATTTAGTTTTAGAAAAATTAATCTTCACACCCGCGACCTTATTTCGGTGGATTTATGAATAAAAAGCCGTTTCTTACAAGTTCGTTTTTAAATTGAAGATTTTAGGGTAAGAATAATTTTTAAGTAGACGACAAGGTGGTGGAAACCGGCTGGCAATTCGGAACAATCTATTAGTGTCATCTACCAAAAATAGCCCTATTTTGCAAAGTTGCCTCGTTGAATACACAAACCAAAAACAATTGAGCGATTGTTTTGTTCATTTCGTCAAAAAAAAGTATAAATCCTCATTAAACTTATCTCGTTCTCGATTGGATTTTCGGGCTGTTCTTCTCCTTTTTGATTCCAATCGAACATGAAAACATCAACTTCCCAATTTTTTTTTAAAACACACTGCCGAATGTCGCCATTTAAAAAAAAAAAAAGGGCTTCTTCATGCATTTATCACTTTTAACAAGTAGTGAAATGATGATTAACCTTTATGAAATTGGGAACAGAAAAACACTCCAAAATCTTTACTCGGAAAAACCAATTGAAGACTTTTGGAGTAGTTGGAGTGAAAAAGGAATACCAAAGGAGTAATCCGAACGTCTAAGCGAAAACGGCATTAATTTGTTCTTTATATTTGCAGACCGGAAAAGAGAAAAAAAATGTTTACGAAAGAGACCGCTTTTTTATGAATTTGCTTTCACAATAACATTGCTTCACAAAAGTAAGCATACCTATCTGATCGAAGACCAGGAAGAACAATTTGATACGTGTGAAGGTTTTCTGAAAACAAATCCAGAAGCAAATTTCTCTTCTTTTCAGAAGAACTGTCATTCTGACATCAATAATTGAAAAGACCATATGTGACTGAGTGTTTTGAAGTATTTTTAATTTTTCAATTCTCAAGACGGTGTTCACATTCAACTGACTTATCCGATTTTTTTTGGACGTGAATCCAACTTATTTTGTTCAGACACAAACTAATGTGAACATATCGGACTTACTTTGACGTTTAGCAGTCGTTAAAACAAAACAAAAATTTGTGCAGTTTGAAAGATTAATTACAAATTTTTCACTTACAAAACGTAAATCTTCTTTAATAAATATGCTTCCATTTGAAAAAAAAATTGGATTCTGTACGATTTAAGTGCCAAAGATAAAACACACAAAGAAGACGTCGGAAAAAATCCACTGATTTTTCAAAAAAATAAAAAATCCGGCCTCTCCTGGCCATTTTTGTAGCACCATGAAGTAGAAGTGAGCTAAAGCACAGAGACGTCAAACAAAAACGGAGGAGTCAGTTCAATGTGAACACCGTCCAATGATCAAATGTCAAAAAAAGCTGCCAGCGGCTGAAAAATTATGGTCGAATAACATTTTCAAAGCAGAGCTGCAGCCGTATATCGGCAATTACAAGGTTTTCTTAGATCAGAACAGCACAAGTGTATGAAATGAGAGATTTATAGTTATCAACTTCTCTCCACTTTGGTTCAGGTGATCAGGGGTTTATTTATTATAAAACAGACATAAAATAAAAAGATTCCGTCGATCCGGTATGGGAGACTGATTTTTTTTTTTGTATTTCATGAGGATTTCCATATTGACCAAAGTTTCAACCATATACCGATGAGGTCAGTAAATCCCTTGATAGCTATCGTTTTATTAATAAATCACTTTAACAGCCATATTATTCACTCAAGGTATAAATAAGGTTTAAGTGAATTTTAAACCTGTCCTATTAATCCGCATTTTTAAACTTTTCAATTTTAATTTTTGTGCATAACAACCGGATGTTAAATTGCTTAAACTTAACTATAAATATACCGAATGTCAATAATTTGACATATTCCAGTGTGTATTTCCTATTTTTTGGTTTCTTGTTGTTGTAAAGGGTTTTCCAATAAGAGGTGTTATTTTGAATAGCCCGCTATTTCGGTAGCTGTCAGTTTTGAAGCTGTCATTTTTTGACATTTGACTACTACGCCATTAATAAAAATGGAACGATACACGCTTCAACAACGCGTTGAAATTATTAAAATTCACTATAAAAATGGTGAAAATTTGGCAGAGACGGTTCGTAAAACTAAAACATTTTTGGGTCGTCGTGAAGCACCTTGTCAAACCGCAATACAGAAATTGGTGGACAAATTCGAGCTGTTGGGACAAGTTAGTGATGTGAAGAATAAAACCCGTGCACGTCGCTCAAGAACAACTGAGAATATTGCTGTTGTAGCCCAAAGTGTTGAAGAAAACCCAGGTTTGTCCATTCCTCGTCGTTCTTTGGAATTAGGCATTCCACAAACGTCATTACACCGTATTTTGCATGAAGACTTGGGTCTTAAGGCTTATAAAGTTCAGTTAACACAAGAACTCAAGCCGGCTGATCATCAACAACGTCGGGTCTTTGCTGATTTGAAAACTGTCGCATCTGGGACTCGGAAAACCCAAGAGTTATTGTTGAAAAGCCTCTCCATCCTCAACGCGTGACTGTTTGGTGCGGTTTATGGTCCGGCGGGGTCATTGGACCTTACTTTTTCGAAAATGAGGCTGGAGCAACAGTTACGGTCAATGGATTGCGCTATCGAGAGATGATTAATGATTTTTTATGGCCGGAATTGGATGGTATTGATCTGGACAACGTTTACTTTCAACAAGACGGCGCTACGTGCCACACAAGCAATGAAACCATCGATATTTTACGGGAAAAGTTTCCGGACCGTGTTATCTCTCGAAGAGGTGATCACAATTGGCCACCGAGATCTTGTGATTTAACACCTTGCGACTTCTTCCTTTGGGGCCACGTGAAAGATAAGGTCTACGCCAACAGCCCAGCGTCGATTCAAGACCTCAAAGATGGAATTCGTGAGGCTATCGAGGACATAGGGCAGCCACTTTGCAATTTGGTTATGGAAAATTTCATGAAAAGGATATGGTCCTGTAAGCGTGGTCGTGGCGGCCATTTGGCTGATGTTGTGTTCCATTATTAACGGCATACCTTCTTCTTTATAATGAAATAAACATCCGATCATTTATCTCAAAAAATGCCATTTTTCTTTTAATATCAAAATAACACCTCTTATTGGAAAACCCTTTACTTTAACAGCTCCCTGAAGGGCAGTTAAAATTGAATCGGATTAAACGTGACAAGGTTAAATAAATAGGGTATATTAACGGGTTTATCGAGTGAATATTATGCGCTTGGGTTGAACTTTTGAGACTTAACTCACCTTTAACCAAGGTATTAATTTAAAACCGGATTAATTGAGTGAATAATATGGCTGTAGAAGTTCAAATTCTATAGTATTATAAGAACTTTTGAAAATCATGGATTTTGAGTGTTTGGTTAGTTTTAATGCGATTTTTTTGATTTGCTAAATCTCCTTACTATTACGTAAATAATTTTAAAAAGTAAAATAAAATATGATTTCAACAGTGCATTTTGAACAGTTCTTGAAAAAGTAGATTTATAACTATCAAGCATCGAAAAATGTTCCGAGTGAGTTTTTACGTTCCGAAAGTTTAAAATATAAACTTTCGAGCGACGTACGAATTTTTTAAAAAAAAATATCGGGCAAAATACATGGATATCTACTATATTTTTGGAAACGAGGTTTTTGCTTTTAATTCACACATTCTTAACTCTCAAGATATCATTTTGAAAAAAAAAAAATATTTTCACAACCACAACCATCCCGTCGTGTTTTCCAAACTGTTTTGCCAAGACTTCGACTAGAAGTATTTAGAATATCGGTTCAATTAGTAAGAATACATGATTGTTGCTGATTGTTTGATTTTCACAGTTCGAAAACAGTCATTTTTGAATAATTGTATTTAAACCTAGCCAGCGTACATAGCTAATAATATTATTTTTTTTGTTAAAGCGGAGGCACGGTGTTGTGTTTTTAAGATGATGTTTTGAAAGTTGATTTGTTTTAAATCACCTTAGCCTTGTTTTTTTGGAGGTGGCGAAGTACTCATGAGTACTTTGCTCGCCATTTTGAATGGAACGCTCAAAATTGGTTTTCGTACAAACCTCATCTACTCGCCAAGAGAGCATCAGTAGTTGGTAGTACTTGATTACTGTTTGCATCTACTCATGAGTAGTTCGCCACCTCCGAAGGAACACGGCTCTTAATGCACATAACATAGAAAAACTGAAGTCTTCGACTAATCACTTCTTATCGCAAAAAAACCTAGTGCATTGGCAAAGTTATGGCATTCTTCTAATCTTAGAACTTTTTCAAATTGACTTATTCTAAGTGTGTGTTATGATGAAATTGTTAACAAAAATATTGGTGCAAAGCTTTTAACCCGCGTATACATAACAAAAAACTTTTGTCTGTTAATTCGGGAGCTTTCAGAAATAGTGAATAATATTCTAAAAAGTACCTCTTATAAGCAGTTAATTTTTTAACAATTGCAAATAAATGAAAACAAATATTTTATATGTTTTAATTGAAATAAAAATTACCAATTAAAGTGACAATGAATATATCTAGATACTTTATAAATATATTGAATTCTGTACTATTTAAAATAAAAATCAAGTTTCTAATATTGAAAGTTACTTTTTTGTATAAATGTTCTATAAAACTCTGCTAAATATTGCTAGTATTAATATTTTGTAATTTGAGTTTGAACAGTATCGTTTATAAAAAAAAAAAAAAAGTTTAAAAAATACGAACAGAACATATTATTTTGAACACAAAATTACTGTCCTAATCAATGTAAATATTTAAGAGTATACAAGATTGTTTGGTATAAGGAATATTAAGAAACAACGTATAACAAAAAACCAACAACGAAAAATCAACATAAAATAATAAATTAAAACAAACAATAACATTTCTTGTCTTCCTTGTACTCACATGTCGGACTGAGTGTGGTTGAGAGACGAGCATGATTTTGTATTTTTTTTTTTTTTTTACATATATATTAAATAAAATATATATTTTAAGGGAAAAGTTTGTTTATAGGGCGTATTTATTGTCGATTTTGTTGGGCGATTTGAAATGTTGAGTTAGGTATTAGAATATATATATATTTTTTTATTTATTCTTGCGTTTGGATTTTGATATTTTTTATATACATTTTTTGTTGGCATTTTTATAAAGGTTTTTTTTATATAATCTGATTGGACGGTATTTTTTTGGGTAAATTTTTAATTTATATTGCTGTTGATGTTGTTGTTCTTGTATATGGATATTTTCATTGGTTGATTTTTGTTGGAGTGAAAAGAGTTTATTATACATAAATATATAATATTTTTTGTATTAATTTAAAAAAAAAAATGTGTTTAAAAGTAGATACATAAATATTTGTATATTTAAAAAAAAAAATTAAATTTGTTTTTATTATTTTTTTTCTTGCAAAATGGGGTAAATATATTATTTACATTGAATTTAGTTTTATTGAAATATCAAACAATAATTTGAATAATTTTTGTATCTCAAGTTTTTAAATGATGTTTTATATTACTTTATGAATTTAAAATGTAATTTTATTTAATAAATGTGATGGTATTTTTTCTATACATTATGAATTGGAATGTTATGTATCTATGACTATTATCTTTAAATCTGGAAACCTGTACCTACAACCCGTTGCAACTGAATGCACAAACCTTCTCTTTGCAGACGAATCGATCACTTACAAAATTTAAGTCACAGTTTCAGATACTCTTGGACCAGAACTTGTCTGCTTTAGGAGACCCTAAAACGCTAGAGACAGTCGCACAGGAGAAAACTGCAGAAATTTTGTTTTGCTGAGCTCTCCGACAGATCTACAATAGTGGGCAATTGCAACTTGAAGCCCCTGATACTTCATTGAGTTGCTAAATTCAATGAGTACTCAAGAATTATATGTATCTACATGTAAAAAGGTAGCTAGGTCTTCGTCTACACTTATTAAAGAAAAGAAGAAACGTACTAAGCCAACAGACAGAGATCCTGATTCACAATAATCTTAAAGGCAGCTTTGTCTTTTTTCCAAAATGCCTTTTTACAGTTTTAGATGAAAAAGAAAAATTCCGAAAATTTATACAAAGCTGCAGGAGGTCGTCAAAATAACAACTGCTTTCGGAAAAGAAGCTAATTAGGAGGAAATATCGCCAATCACCCTTATCATAGGGATAACAATCAAACCACGACATCGCCAACCGATGAATTTCGGCCCAAAGGACAGTTCGGACGAGAATATTATTGCAGCAGCCAACGATCAAGCAGTATTTACACCGCCACACAGGAATCCATTTGTTTAAATTTGGCCAATTCTGGACAAAATTCAATATTGCAAGGGGTTTTCTCTAGGGTTTATAACAATTCTTTTGATCTTTTCTGATAAAAAAATTGAAAATTCGAAGTTATCGAAAAGGGTATAATCGGGTATTGTCCAAAACTGCGAATTTCTATAAAAATCCTTCAAAGTTCATCATTTGGACAGTAGATACGAGAAGTTTCATGTTCGATCATACTTGGTTCGACTAAACTCCGCAAACAGTGAAACCCAGCTGAGACCAAAATACTCGAACTTCGTTTTCCTTCAGCAAATATGTCGTAAGTTACCAAAAAATTATTATATAGGGTTTTCCAATAAGAGGTGTTATTTTGAATAGCCCGCTATTTCGGCAGCTGTCACTTTTGAAGCTGTCATTTTTTGATATTTGACAAGTAGAAAATACGCTATTAATAAAAATGGAACCATACACGCTTCAACAACGCATTGAAATTATTAAAATTCACTATAAAAATGGTGAAAATTTGGCAGAGACGGTTCGTAAAACTAAAACATTTTTGGTGATGTGAAGAATAAAACCCGTGCACGTCGCTCAAGAACAACTGAGAATATTGCTGTTGTAGCCCAAAGTGTTGAAGAAAACCCAGGTTTGTCCATTCCTCGTCGTTCTTTGGAATTAGGCATTCCACAAACGTCATTACACCGTATTTTGCATAAAGACTTGTGTCTTAAGGCTTATAAAGTTCAGTTAACACAAGAACTCAAGCCGGCTGATCATCAACAACGTCGTGTCTTTGCTGATTGGGTCCTTGAAATGCATGAAAATGATCCGGAATTTCATCGAAAAATCATCTTGACTGATGAGGCCCATTTCCACCTCGGAGGCTACGTCAACAAGCAAAACTGTCGCATCTGGGGCTCGGAAAACCCAAGAGTTATTGTTGAAAAGCCTCTCCATCCTCAACGCGTGACTGTTTGGTGCGGTTTATGGTCCGGCGGGGTCATTTGACCTTACTTTTTCGAAAATGAGGCTGGAGCAACAGTTACGGTCAATGGATTGCGCTATCGAGAGATGATTAATGATTTTTTATGGCCGGAATTGGATGGTATTGATCTGGACAACAAGCAATGAAACCATCGATCTTTTACGGGAAAAGTTTCCGGACCGTGTTATCTCTCGAAGAGGTGATCACAATTGGCCACCGAGATCTTGTGATTTAACACCTTGCGACTTCTTCCTTTGGGGCCACGTGAAAGATAAGGTCTACGCCAACAGCCCAGCGTCGATTCAAGACCTCAAAGATGGAATTCGTGAGGCTAGCGAGGACATAGGGCAGCCACTTTGCGATTTGGTTATGGAAAATTTCATGAAAAGGATATGGTCCTGTAAGCGTGGTCGTGGCGGCCATTTGGCTGATGTTGTGTTCCATTATTAACGGCATACCTTCCTCTTTATAATGAAATAAACATCCGATCATTTATCTCAAAAAATACCATTTTTCTTTGAATATCAAAATAACACCTCTTATTGGAAAACCCTATACTAGCACTAGCACCATGTTCCAGTGTTTCAAGCGCTCCAGTACTATGATCGAATCGATTTTACCCGTCTGCGGGTTGGTTCAAGTAACAATTTGTTGGTGCCACTAAACCATAAGTTTTGGCTAGTAAACTTGGTTTTAGTACTACGTTCGACATCATTTAACTTGTCTGCGAGCCGATTCGAGTACTAAATTTTTAGTGACACTAAACCAAACATTTTTCTCATACCAAAATCAGAAGGATTTTTATTATAGAAGTTCGAGGGCGAGCTGCCTGTCTTTCGTACCAGGTTCTTTTACTCGTTTCTGAAAGCTCGAACATGACAGCTTAGTTTTTAATTTGAATTTTAAATTTCTACTTCCAAGTTGATTATCCAAAGTTTGGTTGCCAAACGACGATGTCATTTTCCGTCAGCATCAACGGATAATAACCAATTTTTGCTGGCTCCAATTCGATAATACCTATGGATGTGAACGACATGTAGTTTCTAGCAGAACGGCACTACGTGTTGTTTTTGATTTTATGAAAATATTGGCCATTTCGATGGGCTTTGGGCTATCCGTTTCTGTTGGGTCTGTTTCTTATATTTGTTTTAATAAAATGTGTAAAACCGTCAAAAACACTTATGTGAGCGGGAATTTCACAAAAACAGAGAAGTGTCTCTGAAGAAGGTAAACAATAATATAATGTATAATTATATGACTTCGTGTAAAAAGGTATGTTCGAACTGCCAATTTCACCAATTTTATTTTTTTCATATGAGCTGTGACAGGTAATGTATGTCACTAAGTATAGGTTTGATCATTATTTTGCAAGTGACAAAAACTCTGTCAATTTGTCAATCGTGTAAATCTAGTAAAATGTTTTGACAGTTGGTACCCTTCTTGCACATATGAATACGTAAGTTTTTCCCCTTAGTTGTGTTTTTTTTTACTGCATCTTCTTAATTCGTAGGAAAAGATCTAAATAATTTGTATGGAAAAAATATAAAATAAGTTTGAGATATCAAATCAACAGCTTTTTTTATTCAAAATAACCGATCGGAGTAGGGATTTGACATTTGTATAATAACAATAATTGGGCCTATTCTGCCGCATCTGTTATTCTGCTATGAATTTTCTGTTATGAATCATACAAGATTTTCACCGCAAAAAATCTTTTGCAATTGGTATTCAGGAGTTCGATCTTTTATTTAATTCTGTTATGAAACTTCGAAAACGATTTCATCGGTGACGTTGCCAAATAAATGAAAATGGAAAATTTTTTCTATTGGAATCCCAGCTATGTGCCATTCACAGATTCAAAGCGATCCATCGGTGATGCCGCCAAGAACCAAGTTGCCATATGAACCCCAAAAATAAAACGTTCGACGCAAAGAGGTTGATTGAACGAAAAATTGACGAAAATAATGTGTAATAAATGGTTTTGACGAAAATGAAGAAGTCTGCTGAGGCTTATTTGGAAGATACCGTCCGAGATGCGGTGATCACAGTTCCAGCTTATTTTAATGAATGGCAGCGCCACGCAACTAAAGCAGTTTGGACAAGAACCTGTCTGGCGAACGAAATATGCTCATATTCGATTTGGGAGGAAGAACCTTTGATGTGTATATACTCACAATCGATGAAGGGTCTCTGTTCGAAGTGCGATCGACAGCTGGAGACACACACTTGGGATATGAAGACTTAGACAACCGTTTGGTGAATCACTTCTCAGAAGAATTCAAGCGCAAATATAAGATTCTTTGTTAAATGTTAAATATCCATTTATACTGAATCTTTTATGACAATCGTCGCAAAAATTTGTCTTTTATTCTCCTATGATTCATAACAGATTTTGACATGCTGAATATCAAAACTGCGATTCCTAAAAGATTCTTTTGAGAGTTCGAACTCTTGACAGATCATAAAAGAATTCATAGCAGATTTTATAGCAGAGTTTAGCATGCCGAATACTAAAATTATAGTTCATAAAAGATTTTGTGACAGGTCAAACTTTTGTATGGAATATCATAACAGAATAGCAGAATAACAGAATAAAAGATCTCGCCGAATAGGCCTAAATATTTTTTTGTGAATTTTATTTTTTATTGTTAAGTTTTCATTTCAAATTGTTTTGTTGCACATATTACGCGGAATAATTTTCTGTGCGTGATTTATTTTAATAATGAGTGTGCTTCGTAATTCATAAGGAATATTCAGAAGAAGCTTTTCTTTATTCACCAGAATTCTTGCTTGAATTTGGAATGTATTGCTTTCATTCTATGTGAAGAAGGGAATTATGGGTGCGTTCACTGCAAATGACGTACGAATGCAGATTTGCATTTGAGTTAATTATTTAAAATAAAGCAGTAAACAACGCGAATTAAGATCCTAAGCCATCAGTGGTACGCATTTAATGTAAAATTTCATACATTTTGCGCTTTAGAAAAAATACAACTACGCAAAACAAAAAAATACGTTTATTAAATTTATTATTTTGACATATCATCGAACAACTGATTGCCCTTCTTTTTGTTCTAGTTTTGTTCCTTTATTTATTCCATTCTGGATATTCTGAAATATGTAATAATAATGGCGCACGAACTCCATATGACATTTGACATTTATAAATGTCAATAAGGGTATGTTTGTTATTTTTTTTTTTTTGCATGAATTTTAAGTGGTATTCAGCTGGTTTTTATTTGAAATATAAGTTTAGTATGATACCAGTTACAAAATTTACTGTAATTGTAATGAGCTGTTATGATAGCTGTATAATAGCTTTTACCAATATCGCCTGACATGTTTTTCTTTTACTTCATTCAACCGACTTTCTAGTGGCTACGATCTATGACAATATAATGACAAGGCTTTTTTTCGATTCACTTGATAAATCAGTTATATGAAAGATACCTTGTTTTAAATGAGCCTATTTTCTTTGAAAACAAAATCGAGATTTGTTTACAACAATATATCTAGGAAAATACCATCACATTTCTTTAAAGTTAGCTGAAGTTAAAAAAAATAAATAAAATTTACATTTTTGTGCATATTAAAAGTTTAAAAATTAATTCTGTGATGATTGTATTTTGAGTTTAAAAAATAAATTAAATTTGTATTTATTTTATAAGAATCTTTTTTTACTATTTTCATATTTATCATTTAAAACTCTTGTTTTTTTTTTTAATTCTTTTCTTTACAATCTTACCTCCTTGTTCATCCAGCATAACGATGCTTCTCATTCCAACTTCCGTACTCTAAACAAAAACATCACAAATTTCTTAGCATTTTGTTTGTTACTTTTATAATTTTTTTTTTGTTGTTTGTTTTGTTTTTGTGGATTTTTAGAATTACATGTTGCTGTTTTTTTTTATTTTTTATTTTTGTATTATTATTAACTTTTTCAATTCTTATAGCTTGTTTGATTGAAATGTTAAATTCTTACACACTCATATACACAATTATTTATCTAAGCCTATTTGCAGCTGTAGCATTTTTGTTTTTAATAAATTATTAGTTTTGATTAGATTTTGCGAAAAAAAAACATTTTTTAGTTTGAAATTATAAAATCAAAACAAAAAAGTTATCGGTTAGTTTATAGATAATATTGAAAAGAACAAAAAGAAAACTATCGCCAACACATTTTTTACTCCAAAGAAGATGCGAGTTAAAACGTTTAAGTATAGAAGCAAAACCGTGTACGGAACCCTAAGAATGTTTGTTGCGTGTCTTTTATAAAACAAAAAAAACATTATTAGTCGCATTGTTATTATTAAAGAATACGAAATTCTTCACTTTTGTATTTTATATTTAATAGAAAATAAAGCGTAAAACTCTTTAAAAACGCAGATTTCTTACCGCCTTGAACATTAATTTGATTCAAAGTTTTGGCACCTGTTTCCTCGCTCTAAAAGATATTCGGGAATTTTTTTTTAATTAAAATTATAAACAAATAATAACAAAAAAAAAAATAAGAAAAATATATTATAAGAAAGAGAAAGATTTTTCCTTTTTTTTTTTAATTCGAATACATAAAAAAAAACAATAATTATAATTTAGTTAAATTCTCAGTCTGTATATATATTTTTTTTTTTTTAAGTTTAACGAAACAAAGCGTGCATAACCAGGCTGAAATTTTGAACAAAATACGTGTAGCTTATAGGTATAAATAAGAAAAAAAACAAAATTTATAATATTTTTTTCTTTGAAACTACCAAAAATATCAAAAGGTGCACTGAAAAACTATTGCCTCAAGCAGAAGCTTTTATAATGAAAAAAATCAAAATCAAAATTAAAAATAAGTAAATAAATAAGACTTTTTTATATACTCAAATTTAAAAAAAATATATAAACATAATTTTTGAGTAAAAGTATATGCATAGAAAAATTTGAATAATAAGTGGTCTAGTGGAACGAGTAATTTTATTTTCAATAGAAGTGAATAAGAGTGGAATATAAAACGTTTTGCTATAAAATGTTATGTGGCAGGATGTGGTAATGAGGAGGAATTTTTAAATTTATCATGGCAGTACTTTTTTTTTTTTATTGCTGCAAATGTGATAGAACATAAAAATACAAAATCAATACATTTAAAAAAATTATAATGAATGTTATGGAGTTTTAAAAATAAAACTAGATTTTTTAGACAACACTTTGAGAATCTTTTTCTGACCCTGGTTATTTCTCATTGGTTTCGGAAGGCAAAAAATAATTTTTTGTAGTAAATTTCCTTGGTAAAATAGCTAAAGTGTATTTTTCTACGTAGAAGTCAGACTTCTTACACACGAGGAAGCAAAACTTTTTGACGTTTTCTTTTAAAATCTTTTGTACCTTGCACATGAGGAAACAAAACGCAAGAGATTTTTCTGTAGTTTTCTTTTAAAGTCAATTGGAGGATGAAGTGCGAAAAGAAATGTCAAACAAATATCTTGAATTTTTCAGCAACGTTGAAAGGGTATAATTTTGGCAGATATGAAGGAAGGGTTGTTGGTGGGGCAGCAACCGAGAGAGAGAAGAGTGTTTCCAACAAGGCCTTCATTACACTTCTTCTAATGGATTCATAAGTACAAGATTTGTAATGCGGCGCCGCCGATTCTTCTACGCCTAGCCTTATAAATTTGATGGTGCGATAGCTCGTATAGAGAGCGTGTTGTTGGTTTGCAGGAATGGAAGGGACCTACAACTTCCTGACCAATCCGAATAGCACTTATCACACATCACAAGGGATAATCTTGGATAATTTGTCACTTCCTCGTAAGAGGCAGTAGCCTATTTGTTTTTCAGGTGGACGAGGCTGGGAATCGACAGTCCTACGCACTAACCATTACGCAACACCTGCTACTTCTCGAACCTAGCCTTCTGCACATTTTATTACCATCAGGAAAGAGTATACTATTTCACCTTTTCCTGGTGGGTTTTCCTGATTGCCATAAGTGGTACTTTAGGCAAAAAATCTGCAGTTTCAACATACGACTTAAGCTGGTGGTGCAGGAGAGACCCATTTGGCTTGAAGACAATCTGGCTTGTGGATTTCCGACGTGGTGCAATCCAAATTGCTCGATCGAGCTGAATCAGACATTTGATTTTCTACGAGCTCCTGGACAAGACATATGATCAGTGTCCTATAGCTAAGAAGTTAAAATGAACTATCGCCAAAGGTAAGAAGAAAAGACATTTTTGGTGATACAGTCAGAAAAAAACAGCCTGTACGACACCACCTCCGATAACGGATTCAGGCTGATCGACTTTGCTGCCCTAACGCAGTTCGAACATTTTAACATTCACAAGGGGACACGGAATTTCCTGATGATAAATCATCAACCTGAAATCATATTGACCTCTTTTCATTCTTCCAGTTTCACGGATGTTCGATCGTTTCGTGCCGCCTACATTGACTAAGCTCATCTTTTGAAAAGACCGATGCTTCCAGCACCAAGTATCGAGAGCCAGTGGCAACATTTCCAAGAAGCTGTCAGAGATGCCAACTCTGACGACCACTAGAATCGCAATGTAACCCCTGATGAATGTTGGCAAGCACAAACAAGGGGCATGCAAAGTGGCACGAATCACTTAGCAATTTTATTTTGAATCTTTATAAGATTTTGTTGCGGTGGGATGACATAATTTCTTCGGAATGTCCATTGACCTTATGCCCGACTTGACTTTTTTTATTTTCTTTTTACTTTTTCAATTTTTCTCTTTCCTTAAGAAGCTTACGCAAATTGTTCGCACAATGATAATTAAGCACCTCAAAACTTCAAATATTTTGTTATATTTTTGAAGATGTTGCGATATCACAGTCCAAAATTATAGCTCTAGAAAGTCGGTTGCAACCTTATACGTATTCGTTGCTCCACTAAGAGCCTATTTCCCTAAGGGCCAGTTTCACGGTCAGAAAAGTAGCACTTAAGTGGGCATTGTGAAAGATTATGGTGCAATATCGCAGTGCACACTTACCTGAATAAGAGGCACTTAAGTCTCCGATGTTGGGGACTTAAGTTCCACTTACGCTGGCTATGAAACTTAGGGCCAGTTTCACAGTCAGTAAAGTGACACTTAAGTGGGGAATGTGAAAGATTAATTCCCAATATCACAGCGCACTGTTACCTGAATAAGTGGGACTTAAGTCTCCGATGTTGGTGACTTAAGTTCCAATTACGCTGGCTATGAAATTTAGCTTAAATTCCTCATATGGGAAACTTAAGTGCCTCTTATTCCGGCAAGTGTCGACTGTGAAATTGGCCCTTAGCCTAAGGTCCTAATATGGAAAACTTAGGTGCCACTTATTCCGGTAAGTGTTGACTGTGAAACTGGCCATAACAGGAATAAGTGGCACTTAATTTTCATTTCCTGAGTAGGTGGCTATTAATTGACCAACATCGGACACTTAAGTGCAACTAATTAAGGTAAGTGTGCACTCTGATATTGCGCACTATTCTTCTATATTGACCCCTCAGAAGTGCCAATTTCTCTGACTGTAAAACTAAGAATATTTTGAAAATGGCCAGTAACTTTTGATTCACGGCCAAAGTACTGCTTTTTTCCTTAACTACTTTTACATACTAAATCTTCAAATCATTCATTTTCATTATAACTGTACTGTCAATATTTGTAAAATCTATTTGTATTACAAAACCATTTGTCAGACTATAAAAACAAAATTTGATTTGCACGACGAAACTCCTGAATTTCGATTGTCGCTCTTCTTCGTTGTGAAGTTCCCGCATCGGTTCAACCAATTATCGACCAATATCGATTTTTATGGTTTTCACCTGACGTATATAATAAAATATTCCTAACTGTGTTGCCAAAAACCACAAGCAATAATTTTATAAATATTAATTTTTCAAATAAAAGTTTCTTTTTTCTAAAACAAAAATAACACAATCAAGTCGAATGGAGGAGCAGAGGAGTATAAAGGGACATAAAAACCGAAAATACAAACACAAAACTAATAAATAAAAATGAATTTAAAATGAAAACTAAAAAAATAACTATGAGTTTAAGTTTTGTAATTTTTTTTTTTTTTTAATGTGTCCAGAGTGACTCACCTCCCTGATCATCAAGGGCTACCAGGGTGCGAATCCCGGCTTCCTTGCTCTGTGATGCGGCACAACGAATAATTAGTAAAAGTGTGTCATTTTGTGTAATATTAAAAGTTTTACAAATAAAAAATTAAAAATACAAATGTAGTTTTTTTTTTCATTCTAGTTTTTTGTTTCAAAAGTTTAAAATTAAAAGAAAGTGTTATTTGCAATCAATTAACTTTTTTACATATTTTGTTTTTGTATTTTTCAAAGGGTATAATTTTAATTTTAGTAATGGGGCATTGATAACGTGAAATATAAATGTATTATATAAAATTTTGTAAAAAAATGTTTAAATGATTTTTTTTTTTAATTTAGTTTTTAAAGTATATATATATTTAAATTGTAAAATTTTAATTTTCTGTTTAATATATTGTCGTTTCGTTAGGAATTTAATTTTCACCTAAAAGTATATGAATGGATAAAATATATATAGAGATATATCACATATATTAAATGTTGTTTGTTTTTTTTATTATATCAAGTTATAACTGCTGCAACTGTTAGAAGGCGATTTTATTGTTTTTGTATTCTGCTTGGCAATAACATAAAATACAAAAAGAAATTTAAATTTAAAACAAAAAGAAATAAATAATTTAATATTTTTTTTTTAAATCTTGATTTGATGTTGGTTTGTTGGGTATATTTTGCGATTTTAGATTATATAGAAAATATATAAATATTTTTTTTTTTTTTTTCAATTTCTGCTGCACGTTTTTTTTGTAGTTTTTGTTGACAATTTGTATTGTTGTCATATTGTAGATATTGTTTGAACTTTTATTCATATAGATTTCTTTAGCGTTTGAAAATAAACAACTAAATTTACAACAAAACAAAATACAAACAAACATCAAACAAAACAAGAAAAAAAAAATAAGAAAGTATATAAATACATAAAATGCAGTGGATCAGTGTTTTGTTTGTAGCACCACAAAGAAATACGGTAAATTATGAATAAATATAAAAATATAATAAAAATATACATTAACATAAACGTTTTGTCGTTTCATTGATTATAATTTTTTTGTTTCATTAAATTTTTGTTTTTATATTTTTTTTTGTTGAAGAAACAATTCAAACAAGTATTTCATATTGTATCTTGTGGTATGTACAAGAGTTTATAAATGTTATTTATCAACGCAAATATAATAAAAAACTCAAAATAGGAGACGTCAGATCTTAGTTAAGGATAACGGATATGGCTATGCTTTTTTTTTTTGATAAATATATTTTCTT
This sequence comes from Leucozona laternaria, assembly GCA_932273885.2. Classification (NCBI taxonomy): domain Eukaryota; kingdom Metazoa; phylum Arthropoda; class Insecta; order Diptera; family Syrphidae; genus Leucozona; species Leucozona laternaria. The sequence goes on along the minus strand of OW026366.1, from coordinate 178,998,533 downwards.
TGGGTTAAAATCATTGGCTCACAATTTAAGACGATTAAGGTCCAGTTTTTCAGTGCGAGATTAAAGTTAAACCCGAGTTAACTCATCAAGTTTGTTGTTTTATCCACCGAGTTTGTTCAGTCGTTTCACCTGCATTCATCAGAAACCTGCTTTCTCAGTTAAATGTGGGTTAATTTACTGCTAGAATAAGCTCTGGTTTAACTCATAATTGAAAAACTGGGCCTTAGAAGATTAATGTTAAACGGGGATTTTACAAACTTTAAACGAATAAGCATCTTTCTATCTTCTAAACATTTAACTAAAGTTAAAATCAACAAAAGCCTATTCAAACTTACTCCATATGTCACTTTGACAATTATTATTATTACAAATGTAAAAAAGGTATGTTTGCGTACTTTTTTGCACGAACTTTCACTGTTTTAGGGGTGATTAAGAAAATAGGTTTAGTATGTTACTATAGTTTAAATTTTTTAAAACTAGTAGAATCATGCTGATACCTCAACATCAGAGTCTTCAAAATTTTGCGCTATTATCTATTTTTCTTGACTATCAATATTTCAACAACTCAAACGACATGGACTAGAGACTTCAAAAACACCTGAAATAAATCGTGTTAAAACTCGATGGTAGATGACTTAAGTAGCAATAGACCGCAGTATTTATTTTGAAAACAATCAAAAAACAAAAAAAAAACATGCATGGGACCCTTCTTTCCATAACTTCATGCCACACTTTTCATCTTATGATACTAAATCGTTAAGTGCCGATACAACGATACGTTAACACAAAAATTGATTTGACAAATAAAACTCTTTACTATGATTCCATCGATATCACACTAAGGTCCAGTTTTTCGTTGGTGAGTTAAACCACTCTAGAGGTAAGTTAAGTAACAGTGAATTAATGAAGCAGTTTTGCATGCATTTAAATATTTGTTCAATTCTAATAAATCAAAAGGAGAGTTACAGAGTGATTGCCTATGCGGACGATGTTGCTATAGCAGTAACCGGATAAGCATCCTAATACCTTGAAATAACTCCTGTAAAACGATCTAAAGAAGCTTACGCGATGGGCAGGTCGGTGTGGACTCGGTGTAAACCTTCACAAAACTGATCTTTTCCTATTTTCCAGGAAATATAAAATTCCGCACATAGACCCTCCTTCTATTAAAGGTATTCCACAAACTTTCTCAGATGAAGCTTAATATCTAGGTCTTATTCTGGATAAGAAGTTAAGCTGGAAACCTAATATACATCAGGAAAGAAATCAAAAACGCTACAGTAGCTCCTTTCTCCTGTAAAAAAGGCATTGGTAATAAATGGGGTCTTCAACTCCGTATTACCCCCTGGCTATACACTTCGGTAATAAGACCGATTCTAACTTACGGGGTAGCAGTATCGTGGACGGCTCTAGATCTAGCAACGAATCGCGAAAAACTAAGTAAGGTCCAACGAACAGCCTGTCTGTGTATAAGCAGAGCACTTCGCACTACTCCATCCGCCGCAATGGACACTATATTTCATCTGTTACCCCTCGACATATTCAGTAAACAAACGGCCGCACGCACAGCCATTCGTCTTAAGGCCTCTTCACACCATGAGATTGGTCACTCCACAATTCTGAATTTATTCAGATCACTTTCTTGTAACACTGACTATACCATACTCAAATTACTCTTTAGTAAAAACTATCAAGTTACCACCCCATCCAGGTCTACTTGGGATGATGACCCATTCTTGGTAGACGAATCGGTTCATTTTTATACTGATGGATCAAAGACCGATGACGGGGTTGGTGGAGTAGAGTACTCAAGCAGACTAAACTTAGGTCTCTCATTTCGTCTTTCTTATCATTGCAGCGTGTTCCAGGCAGAACTCTTAGCGATCAAAGAAGTTTTATCTTGATTAAAGAAAACGTGATATCAAAAACTAATATCCGTTCTCTCAGCCAGCCAAACTGCTATTAAATCTCTGGACTCAGTATGTACAAACTCTAAAACAGCCCTTAATTGTCGATCATCTCTCGTTGAGATGGCGCAGCAGTTTAACATTCACCTTTGCTGGGTGCCGGGCCATATAGGGACATTTCAGAAAACTGAATTGCTGATGAACTCGCTAAAGAGGGAACTAAAATACCTATATCAACAGTTAAGACCGATATTGGTATACCCATCGCTACATGTAAATTCATGCTAAAGCAAGATGCTGTAAGAAAAGCAAGCCTTAAGTGGGACAACATCACCACTTGTTTGGCTACAAAACAGATCTAGCCAACGCTTGACTTGAAACACTCCAAGTTCCAAGTGTTTGATTTCTTTAAGCAGATTGCACATTAGCTCCGTTATAGATATCATACTGTCGGTATACGCTGTTCGACGAGCGAAATTGATTATTATAGCAGATTATTTGGAGAAGTCTCAACTCTTTTTTCGCACAGAATGACAGAATTAAGTGCTTGAACCATTAATTGTGTGCGGAAAGCCGGAAAGTGACATTTGAGTTTTATTCGTGTTTGTATTTGTTATTTCTTTCATTGCAGCATGGCTTTTTCAGATTTGTTTGCGTTATTTTTTTTTTCAAGTGCCATTTATTAGCTCTGGTTTCTGTGGATAAGTGTCTCGCTGGCTTTGATTGTCAAAATTGACTGAACAACGTCAACATCGTATGAATTCGAAATATAACAATACTTTGTTCTTTGTCAACGCAGTGACATGTCAACGCATCGCATGTTACTATTATTTAAGCGTTATTCGTGTCATCGTCCATGTTTTATGTGTTGAATTCGCCTTATTCAACCAGCAGGTGTAACGAACAGTAGGTACCAACCAAATTATGGAAAAAATAATTTAAAAAATCAAAAGCCTGGGCTTCTTAAATTACAAATTTTGGTTATTTATACCTTTTTGACACAGTACCTGATAGTTGATTTAGCAACTACATTATGTATTGTACATATATGTAAGTCTTTCAGGTTTTTAATTAAAAAGAATTTTAAAATAATAATTAGTGTTTCGTACGTATATTTCCTTAAGTCACTGACTGACTTTAAATTGAAATTTACTTCAAAAATCATTTTCGGATTTAATAAATCATAGACTCTATTGCAAAGATCCAAGACTGTCTTTCATATAATCACCCAATAATTATAATTAGCAGCACCTTACGGGTGGAGTACACACATTATGTATAAATTTACTAAAAAGTCATACATTTCACAATACCATCATGTGCAAATGATTTGCTTTAAGCCTTAGACATCACATATACTATACACAATTAAACATAATATAGTACGGGCATATGGAAAATATACTGTCATTTGTAAATCCACAAAAGCACTTGACAATGACAGCGACGTTGATGGTATCCTTTATAATGCAAAGGAGCATACAGGACATGCACATATGCACAATGCACATCTATTTTGAAACACACCTGAATACAGTCTATTAGAATATTATTATTCTTATCTAGTTTCTAGTATCTACCTACCTAGGCCAATACAATTAATAGTTCGAGATAAAGTGTTGGAAATATAAAATTATTTTAATCACTTTACTTTCCACTAGTTCTCAACTCAACTTAGTTCAATTGACTTAAGGCAACTTAAAGTCAACTAAATAAATTATTCGTATAATGGACGAAAACTGCATTTAGTTGAGTTTAATAAAAAATCTTGCTACTCAGAGGAGTTCTTATGTCAAAATCTGCTGGTGAACGTATAATGTTCTGAAAAGGAGATTAGATAGATTGTTTGATAATTTGGAATCTTGAAGAGCCAGGACCTAGCAACTAACAACTCTCAACCATTCCTGTGTGTGTGTTGTTTGTTTGCAGGAATAGAGGGCGGACCTACAACTTTTTCCGAATCCGAACGGCTAAGGTGAGAGGCACTTATTAATGGCAAAAGATACTCTTGGAGGATTTGTCACTTCCTCAGTAGCCGTTTTTTTGTTATTTAAGTGGACTAGGCTGGGAATCGAACCCAGACCTCCGCACTAATCATTACGCTACCGGATAATGCTTAAAGCAACATCTTTTTTATTTGTTTTGAATTGTTCAATAGTGTATAGCAATGCACCAAACCAACAATGGAAGTTTATAGCTTTAAACGAAGTGTGCAAATATTAAAATTTTATTTTCAAACTCGAAAAACGATCCGGGCATTACCTAATTGGTATACCATTTTAAGCGCCGAAACTCAATTTTTAAATGAATGGATGTGTGAACAACAACCGATTTTGTGACTATACCAATCCACTGGAGATAGACAAGCACCAAACGCAAATGCGAAAATCACTGTTTTGTGCGGATGCAATTGGAATTACCGTTACCCATAACAGGGAGTGCTTCTTGTGGCCTAAAGTGGATGGTATGGATATTGACAATTCGACGTGTGGTCCCGACAGGACAGCGCTACGTACTTCAGACAGCGCATTCCACGATGGACATTCTGGCACGATCGATTTCAGGGTATGGGTACCTCACGCGGCGGTGCCGGTGACTTGAAATGGTCACAGACATAGTGCAATTTAACGCCTTTAGAGTTTTTTTCTTTTGGGCTATCTTAAATCGAAGGTATATGCGAATATATCGTATACAATTAATGCCTCAAAGTAAGTTAACAAAGGCTATTTATAGCTAATTCAGCCAGATTTATGCGACCGAAACTCATGGATAACTTTATTAAAAAAATGAGCGACTGTTTATGTTTCACTTGCCGACCAAGAATTTCTTAAAATACAGAACCTACAAATGTTTGACATTTTAAAAACATTTATGCCGGCGGAGATAGAATGAAATAAAACGTGGACTTTAATCTATGCTACGTTACGAGGTAACACTTTACGATGTAGCACGTTATGTTATGAAAATATGCATAGTAGGATATTGGTTTAAGCAAACTAGTCCGTTTTGAATCCGTACACTTAGTCAACAACGTATGGACGACTTCGCTTACGGATCCAGATATGGATTCTCAAAACAGCGCATGGACAAACGTTACACATATTAACCGTGAGGTACTCACTAGAGCTGTGTAAATCGTTCATTTCAAATGATCGAATCGTTCAAAAATCTATTACCAAAATGATTCCATCATTTTAATCAATCGAACATTCATTTTCATTTTCATTCCACTCAATTCATTTTTTGATGCTGTTCCGATTCGATTTTTTATTTGTAAACATCTATGCCGGCAGTAGAGTGAAAAAAAAACGTGGACTTTCCTCTGTGCGACGTTACGATGAACCACGTTACGTAGCGCGTATTCTCGGAAATGATTTGACATTTTGACACCTGTCAAATTAAAAGTTTTCTAATGGATCTAGAGAGCTGGGCGTGACATTAGGTAATTTACACCTCCTAAATCGATTGGCATACTCTGTTTTTCGATCCGCCATACCAAAAATGTTTACTTTAACTTTTCTAACTGGTTATTTTCTAATATTCAGGAAATATATTCCTCCATTTTTTGGGTGCCATTATATTTTAAAACTAAAATAATTAACTCACGCAATTATACCAAATAAATTAATTAAAGAAAAAAAATATATCGATATTTAATTATTACCAAAAATGCAACTCTGTCTTCTAGACTATAACTGAAGTAGGTCAAATTCTTATCGTACGACCAAAGGAAAATCAATGACGTACAAAACCCACGTTCTTTCTCTTACACGACGACGTCGTTGTTGTCCTTCGTCGATAAATAAATAATTAATCATATTTCGTTGAACTGTAGTTTTTTTTTATCATTTTGAATTAACAACCTTTATAAGGATATATACGTCTACATTTGTAAAGCACCACCATATATCCGGTATATAAACAATGTATCTCTATTTAAAAATAACAATAGATATTATTAATACGCTCAATAAAACGACAAAACATTTTTTTTCTCTTTGTAAAGATAAAAAACATAATAAAATTACTATTACAAAACATCAAAACCAAATAAATGTTTTTTTTTTATATATATTATTAATACACAAATATTATAGAAATCAATTTACAGCACACATAGACCCATTGCGAAAAAAAATAAAATTAAAAAAAAAAACTCAAAACAGATCGAAGGACAATTGCCAGGCAACGATATTTTGTCAATATATTAATAATAATATCATAAACAAAACATTTTTAAATAAAAATACTAAAAATAAAAAATACACACAAATACACGTTAAAACTTAGTTTAAAATTAGAATTAAAAAAAAAAAAAAAAAAAAACAGTTTACAACATCGAACGGAAGATGCATTAAACACGCAAGGATTATTATATTTATATGAAGAATAAATTATTTTCGTAGTTTTATTGTAAACAAAAAATGTTTCATTGATTGTTTTTAATTGCAATTTATGTTGCAGTTATTTGTAGTAGAAGTATAGAGTACTGTTTGGTTTGTTGATGTTATCATATCGAATTTGATTATACGTTTCATTGGAGCTTTAGGACGAATATTTATGTATTAAGTGTTGTTTTGATGGTTCTGTGTGTCTAGGTATTCGATTACAATGTTTAGCATGCATATAAGGGCACTCTGTGACTTATAAACTGTTTGATTTCTTCTCAACATTTACCCTATATGTTGTACCCTATATGTTGTAATTTAATCTTTAAAGGACTAAATATCATGGTTTGCAAACATGTAATTGAATGTCCTTATATTTTGGGTTGATGTGTGGAGATAAAAATGTTTGAAATTCAAATTAGATAAATTAAACCTTTACCCATTCAATCAACTTGAAGTTAATCTTTATAACTTATAAGCAACGAATATGTACGTACATATGAAACACTTTTTGGCATTAAGGACTCATGCTTATTTTTTTGCAAATTTTCTAAAAAAAAAAAAAAACTAAATCCATAAAGGCAATCCTGATAAAATATTGTGCGGTTTATGGTAGGCATCGTGGCTGGTAAGGCTTAATATTTATTGAAGGCTGTAGATACCATCTAAAGAAGATTCTTTCACCTTATAAATATATGAAAGGGATCAGACAGACAGATAAATAAACATAGTATCTATTGTGCGAAAACTTTTTTCTCATAATCGAGGTTATTTATATAATTATGTAGGTACTAATAATTCTTTTTTCGAAATGTCCTTGACATTAAATTTCATCCTCTGATTTCAGTTATTTCAAGTAAAAAAAAAATAAACCATTCGTATTCAATAATTTTGTCCAGACTTTGTATTAATAAACCCCTATGATGAGAGAAACACACAAAAGTGAATAAAAGCACGTGCTCAAAACATACACTACGAGTCGTTTCTTTGAAGTCACTCTTTTCATACTCGTTTTTCACGATCTAGTACATAGAATGTTTGGGTTCTACTTGTGAGTATATTCATTCATTCATTCGAATATATAATATTGGGGAGTACATTAAGAATTAAATTCTTTTAATTTGTACCTAAACATTGTACTAGATTAAAATAAAATTCAAATAAAATGGCTAGATTTTCTATTATTGGAAGAGAGTACATTATATGGATTTCAATTAAATAAGTTATTCATTTCATTACTTTTAACAAATTTAAACTTGCAATAATTAAACGAATTGACAAAGGTTATGAATTCCATAATCTTATAGCGTTAACAAAAAAAAGTCTTTGGCTATTTAAGTAGTTAAAACGAGGAAGAGTAATATTTCGAGTTCGGGTAGAATTCGCAAAAATTGGTTTCTCAAATAGATAGGCTGGTTGATGACTCTGAATAATATTATGTAAGAATATGCAATTACGTTTATTTATATTTTGCCTGAGAGAACATCCAGACAAGTTAGAAGAAAATCTCGAAATGTGGTCAAATTTACAACATATAAATAAAGGGTCCGCCAAATAACTTTCTTTTTTTTTTTAAAATGGCGCAAGACATCGAGTGTAGCTTCGGCTGTGTGGCACGTAGCACCGTCCTGTTGAAACCAAATGTTGCCAATATCCTCCTATTCAATTTTTGTGAACAAAAATTCGTTCAACATGGCCCGATAACGATCGCCATTGACTGTAACGGCCACTCCTTGCTCATTTTCGAAAAATGGCCCAATTATGCCTCTGGACCAAAATCCGCACCAAACAGTGACTCGTTTTGGGTTTATTCGGCTTTTCAATGTATGCGTGCGGGTTTTCTGTGCCCCAAATGCTGTTTACTACCCGCCAAGATCAAAATGAGCTTCATCTGAAAAGATGATTTTTTTGGCAAAATCGGCATCTTCTCTAAGTCGATCGCAGGCCCACTTAGCGAAGCGTATACACAACCATATTCGTTCAGCAGAAGGATAAAACTAATTATTTGTCAAATCAGACATGAGCCAAGTGTTACCATTCACGAAATACGCACTAGTTGAAAAAAAAACGTTAGATGGCGGACCCTTTATAACGTATTGCAAGTTCTAACTTTCGGAAAGAAGCTGCATCAGGATTACTGTAAACGACTGCGGAGTTATTAATAATAGGTAACAAAAAATATCTTAAATCAATTTCAATTTAATAACGACTGGAATGACACATTGGATGAGATATAAAGCTGACGTAAGCCACAGTAGATTCGTTTGACAACCATGTTTATATGATTTTCACAAGAAAGTTTTCGATTGATAATAATCCCAAGGTTATTTACTTCATCTACATATGGTACAACACTATTATTTAAAAGAAGAGCTGGTATACGAGAAGCAACGATTAGATTCTTAGAGATTATTATCCCCTTAGATTTTTGAGGGTTTAATAGCAACTTGTTAACGTGAGCCCAAGCATATATTCTTTCCAAGTCTTCATTTATCCTTGCTACACAGTCTTCCATAAGACCAACGGGTCTTGAGAACTTAATCTGAGCATCGTCAGCATAGAGATTCATTGTGGTATTATGACAAGTGTCAGGAAGATCATTAATAAACAGGGAGAAAAGCAGCGGACCTAATATGGACCCCTGAGGAACACCACACAGAACCTTAAAAAATGAGGAGACACCAGAATCGTTACACACCTGTTGAAACCTTTCACTTAAGTAGCTAGAAACTAAAAGTAGTGAGCTTTTACAGACAAAGATTTTTTATGTTTGAGCTTGTTAATAAGAATATGGTGGTCGAAGCTATCAAAAGCTTTTGAAAAATCGAGCAAGCATAAAATTGAAATGTTGTTATTATCAAATTCACATCTTAATTCTTCAAGAAGAGAGTAATTTGTGCGGGTTGACATGTTCAAAAATCTAATCACGCATTAGAATACTTATCAGTCTATAGTCTTCGGGTTTGCTTATGCTGGAATTTTTGGTTATCGGAATCACTTTAGCATACTTCCAAACTGCGGGAAATATAGATCTCATTATACAGCAATTTATAATGTGGGTAAGAGTATAATAAATATAAAGGCAGAATCATTTTGATAAATTTTAGAGAAACCCCTACTGCATTTGATTTTATATCTCTGATTGCCATTACTGTCTCAAACTCAGAGACGCAATGAAATTCAAAAGAATAAGGGGCGAAATTCACCATTATCTGAAAAATTAAACACATTCCAGGCTGTTTCATTATCGCTTCCAGTATTTGTAGCATTATTTTTAAGAAAGTAAGGATTAAGGTAATTTGAGTCTATACTACATTTGAAAGAACTACATTGATTTGGCTTAAGTTTTGTTGAAAAATAGTTGGATTTTGCTTTTCTTATATCTACAGTTACTTTGTTTCTGGCAATAGTGTATATTTGCCAATTGACCCTACTACGACTTCGACGCCATCTGTTATACAATTTATCTCTTATTTTGATAATATTCTCTATTTGTTTAGAAAATCACGGCTATAGTCACCCTAGAGTCTTTAACTCTTTTTGATCTTAAAGGAACATGACGATTAAATAGATCCTGAATGAAGGATTGAAAAATTTCAATCTTTTGGTTTACTGCATGGCATACTTGTAGCATCTTCAGACAATTCATTCTGATTGATTTGATTAAAATCCCGATACATAAAATCAGAAGTAGAGGGTCGTGAGTCAAAAGATATGTCAAAACACACAAATAGTAGATCATTATACGATGGAATACCAGGGATACCAAGTGGATTATAAAATTTCGTTAGATTCAAATCCGATATAAGAACCAGATCAAGGAGACTTGGTGCACATCCAGGACGAAAATAGGTTGGGTTAGGGTTGGGTTTTCATTAACAATTTCAAGGCCAACCATTGAACAGAAATGTATACATAAAAATTTTCCAAAAACCAGAAATATTCATGTACTTGTACAGCAATAGTTAGACGTGTAACTGGAAAAATCTATTGAAATTTCCCAAATTATTTTAAGGAAATGCAAAAAAGTTGTGAATAGTTAAAAAATCACTTAAAGAATATTATGAAAAAAGACTGTATAGCACAAACTTTCTCTAATGGTTCAAAACTATTACATTAGAGATGTATGGTAATGGTCCTATAATGTAATATTGCTAAGGAGAAAATTGCAAATTATTCTAGCCATTTGGCTACAGTTACTACTTTTAAATTTCAAGGTGTGACCTTGTCACCTAGCATTGCAGTTAAGGCTATAAGGAGGATTGGAAATCGCGCTGAATTGTATAGACATCAGAGGCTTGATGCTCAATTAAATTTCCCTCCTGCTCGAGAATGTTCGAGTTGTGATCAGGAGGTTGATAATATTTTAAATAGTGTTAGGCAAGCTTCCATTATGAACAAAAAACCTCAACTTGGCGGGAAGTTGATATCTGAGTGGTTTGACTGGGAATGTTGGGAACTCCGTAAAAAATCTTAATATCCTTTTTGAATCTTTTCAGAAAGACCAATTCACTGGTTTTTTAAATCACTCTATTTAGAATCTAAAAAGCTTAAAAAAAATCTTTTAGTTCAAAAGCAGAAAAAATATGTTGATGGCGTTACTATTGGTCTCTCATCATGTAAGGACTCAAAGACATTCTGGTCAAAGGTGAGATTGCTGGGTGGGTATAGAAACGTATCATCTTCAGTTATTGCAGTTGAAAAACTTACCGATAATTTTAAAGGATTGCTAAAACCATTGGCATCCCACCAACAGTTCCAATATGCCTTGCCTTTACTTAAAATTCCCGAACCGGACGGGCAAATAACATTGAGAAAGTTGCAAGAAACATTGAAATCGATGAAAAATAATAAGGCAGCTGGAATTGACGTTATTCCTGTTGAGTTTTATAAGAACTCATCACAAAATTTCTTATATTATATTCACTTATTTTTCAACAGAATTCTTGAAGAAGAAACTATTCCAAAATTGTTTTTAGAAGCAAGGATTTGTGCAAGTTTTAAAAAAGGTAATTTACAGCTTCCAGAAAACTACAGGGGCATATCAATATTACCTTGCTTTAGGAAAATATTCACTGATTTTCTGTACCATATAGGTTGACGAAGTGGGTTGAAGAAAATGAACTCATCAGTATTTTCCAAGCTGGTTTTCGAACGGGCCTATCCACAGTGGATTATATACTTGCACTTTCAAGTAGGTCTAGTCAACGTATTTTTAGAAAGGAAGAAAATTTGTATGCTTTTTTGTCGATTTTAAAGCAGCCTTTAATACGGTTAACCGGGATTCTTTAATGTATAAGCTATCCACCCTTGGCCTTTCCACAAAATTTCTTAATTTATATAAACTCCTTATTACCAACACCTCTGCTGCAGTATGGAGCGGAAGCAAAATGTCCGATTTTGTCAGTACAGGTGCTAGCGTTCCTCAAGGTTGTTGGTTATGCCCGATAATGTTTGCATTATTTATTGGTGATATATCTTAAGATTTCCCTGGAGGTATTCAGATTGGTGACATACAACAGGTATTTGGATCTCACCAATCTGAATACCTCCAGGGAAATCTTTAGATATATCTTTAATACGCGGATGACATTGTCATACTAGCAGTCCCACAGCTTTGGGGCTTCAAATAAATAAGCTTAAAAGATTTTGCGGTGTATGAGAAATGAGATCTAAATATTAATATCTCGAAGTCAAAAACACTCGGCGTAAAAGAACTGTTCAAGAAAAATGGTTGTTGAAACTTGAACTTAGATTTCCTGATAACTTACAACCTTGATTTCAGCCCACATGTTAAAGAAAAAGGTGTTGCAGCCAAAAAGGGCAATTAATCTGATGTGGAGCAAATTCTTTTGAAACAAATATGTTGATCGCTCTGCTAAGTTTAGAGTGTTTGATGCAACCAGCAAAACATGCCTGTGCTATGCAAATCAAGTTTTTGGCTATCAAAACTTCGTTGAATTTGAAGTAGTTCAAAGTTGCTTTTTCAAGCGTATTTTTAAAGTTGCTAGTTCAACACCCACGTTTGCAATCCACGTTGAGTCTGGTATTGCACAAATATTTCTTACAAATTTGAAATCTAATGCTGATTTCAACATGAATAGACTGATGCCTGAACAACGCTTCCAAATTGTGCCCAAATGGACCCAAAACAAGATTGCCGTTGATACCAATTTTCATAAGCGATGAAGCTCACTTTTGGTTGAATGGGTACGTCAATAAACAAAACTGCAGTATTTGGAGTGATGATAATCCTCAAGTGTATGTTGAGAGTGAGACACCGTTACATTCACAAAAACTGACTGTTTGGTGTGCTTTATGGTTTGGTGGAATAATTAGTTCGTACTTCTTTAAAAACGATGCTAGCCAGAACGTTACAGTCAAAGGTGACCGCTATAGAGCCATGATTACTGACTTTTTCGTTCATCAATTGAACAACCATGATGTGCAGGAGCTGTGATTTCAACAAGACGGCGCAACATGTCTCATAGCTCGTGCCACAATTGATTTAATGAAGGAAACCGCATAGTTTCACGTTACGGACCCGTAAATTGGCCTCCAAAATCGTGCGATTTAACGCAACTTGACTATTTTCTGAGGGGATATGTGAAGTCGCTAGTCTAGCCGATAAGCACGAAACGATTGAATACTTGGAGAAAAAAATATGCGCCGCGTTATTGCCGATATACGGCCACAAATGCTGGAAAAAGTCATCGAAAATTGGACCTCCAGATTAGACTACATCCGAGCCAGCCGTGGCGGTCATATGCCAGAAATCATATTTAAATTACAATGCCAGAAAATTATCTTTCGAATAAAGTAAATTTCATGTTAATTTAAAAAAAAAATCATCTCTGTTTTATTTCATTTCAAAGTTGTAAACCCCTAAAAAAAACACCCTTTACAAACATTTATATCACCCTGAGTCACAGTTCCTTGGAAGCATCCTTTTTTGTTTTTTCTGCTACCGTTGAATTCTGGACCAACTTCTTAAAGTCCTTTTTAACAGGGCATTTACATAAACTGTGAAAGTCGAGTAGCCTCAAACAAGTGACTCGCAGTGTAAAACAAACAAATTCCTAACATTTTTTTTCAAGTTTCTATCTCTATCCACTTTTGTTGCCAGTTTTATGTCTGAATCAAAATTAATAATTCATGAAAAGTAGACTCCACTCGGTTGTATGTAGACAAGCAATATGGCTCGTTTAATTTCCCAAAAGAATAATTTTCAGATACGGAAATAATTCCACTTCGTTTGATTGTAAACAGGAACCCTCTCTATCCATTTTAGAAGAGCCAGTTATTTTTAACAGCTATCATTACATTATTCTCCCCACTGTTGTAAAACATCCTAGTTCACACAGTTAACTTTTTCCTGCCCAAGGGTTCTTGCATTAATTATACGCGCTGCTTATAACTGGCAACACACCATTTAAAATGAATTAAGATTTGCTCAATCAACCTCATTCCTTTCATTGCCCTCTTACTAATTCATGATAGCTAGCGCTAACCTTGTTTGAAATTCTTTTGAGTGAAAAATATAAAAAAAAAAACCGTAGAAAAATACAAATTTAGATTTATGTAGTTGGTGAAGGTCCAATTGAACTTTATTTCAATAAGAGGTCAAGAGTGTCATCTCTTTCTATATTCGGATTCGGTTAAAAAGGATTGACACGCTCTTGTCTTCGAAGAAGGTTAACTTTAATTGCTGGTTGTATTCTAGGCCACCGATATGATGTCTATACGTTCGTATACGGTTCAAAAGACCAGAATGTCACGTCTGAACTCTAACAAATAAGGTCAATTAACAAGGAAAACATACCATTGACATTGTGATTTTGATAACCTTCGTTCTGTTATTAGATATCTTTCCACAGAGGCGCTGTCTCTTTTTTTTTTTAAGGTGAAGCAACAGGAAATACTTATATACGTATAATGTACCTAGATACTTTTTTGTTTGGGGGTGTATGAAGTTTATGATGTAATTGCTGCAAATTAAAAGTAGTTTCAAGTTGTGTCCTACGAAAGGTTTTGTTATGGATTCTGAAATCAATTGAACTCATATAAAATAGAACTTGTCATTAAGACGAAATAAAATATTTAAAAAACTGGGTTGTAAAATTTGTTTTCTTGTTTATATGATACTGCTGCTGATTAAATTAACATTGCCATTCTTAATTATGTCCTTGAAAGTGGTCCGATGCAGTTCCGCAGTAGGAAATGTTTTCTCGTTGTCTTTGGTGCTTTTTTTTTGATTTGACTCTCTTACCCCTAGCCATTCCCGGTGGTTTTTGAAGTATTTACCAGAGATTATGAATTAGAAAGATGTGAAACCTTCGTACATTTCACCCTCCAAAACCCATTTGTTTACATTGTTGTTTTTGTAATTTCGTTTTGTGCCTATGAATAGATGTGAATTGTAACAACAATTGTTCTGTTTTGGCAGTTCGACCATTTTTTATGTGTAAAAAACGCAGCCATCCTTAAAAAAATTTCAACTCGTCAGCTTTTCACCACGAAAATGGAGGATGTTAGATGGGATATCGGGATGTGTTCGGAAAATACAGATTCAATGGTGCAAACAGAAAATTTTAGGGTGCATCCATATTGTTCATAAATCTATAGCTGGCCATTCACGAATGAGCCTTAAGTTAATATTTTTTTTTAAATAAATCGACATGTGCAGCTTCCTTAGGGTAATTTCATCATACAGAAATAATTTGTTATTATCGGAAGTGATAAAGATATGATACAAAGCATCGTAATACAGATAATTGAATAACGATACAGATCTAACTAAATTTACATTATATGTTGTGGCGAAGATTGTGATGAGCTGAATTTGAATATTTTGAGTTTATCTTAAAAATGCACGAAACGCCTTTTTTGCTGCAAATAGTGCTAAGTCTTCTACTTGCCTGATGTATTTCAGTGGTATATAGAATTTGTATTATAAACCCTTCATATAGATACAACAGTTAAAGCCGAAACCACACTACTCTCGTGTGGTGTGTTGTGGAGTCATGTGTCGACGTTGACAGATTAGTGAATAAGTAGGTTACAGCCCGGAAATATTCCATAAGAATATTGAATTCATCCGGTGTCAACGGGATATGAAATTCTAGTGGAAAACTATAGTGCCATCTGTGCGTTGAAAGGGTAAGGGTAAACAGAGTTAAAAAGTAGTAAATATATGAGGTTTGGCGAAATGTCAAAGAAAGAGTGGTAGATACAGAATACAGATACAATTTAATAAGAGAAACAAATGTTAGAACAGATCGGATTGGATGATGCAAACGGTGTAAGAGAAGGAAATAGTATCTAATAATATAAGAAAATATTGTATGGCTAAAATCACTTTGAGAAGTTATCTGATGAAAGGCTTTATATTTATGAACATTTATGTTGATTCAGTGTTCAGCATTTCTAAATGAAATTTAGAAAAGCAAAGAACACTTTTAAAGTATCACTTTCAACAGCAAATGGAAAGAAGACTTTTTGCAATATTCTGTTCTCTCACCAACCGATTAAATTTAACTACTGCGTATGTATTGATTTATTGTAAATTTGCATTTTTGATTATTATTTTACTACCCTTTAAATATAATTGTTCAAAATCTTCCATGCAACTTTAAAACCAAATGATTTTAGGTATCGTGAACACCTGATAGTTCGTTTCGCCATTTTAATTAGTTTTTGAACGTGCCCATTGAAACTTATCAAGTTGTCAAAATATCGTGGTGGAAATCAGTAAGTTGCACTAGTATGAGTTCAAACACGCATACTAATGCAACTTACTTACTTCACCACGGGCAGCCATATTGTTTAGCTTTTAGGCAAACCCGAATGACAGCCGAGGTTTCCAATCTTTATAATTCATAATCTTTGGTATTTTACATCAACCAATTAATATTGAAATTTTCTCTTTAATCTTCTCTTCAAAACAAAAATTCACTACACAACTGATGTTTAATTTATCAGTCAGTGACGTAGGCATGAGGGGGCTGTGACATAAACTGTTTATTGAAATGTTCAGATTTGTAAACAAATGTGAGAGGATAAAACTGCTAAACTTATGCCGAAAATAGTTCTAACTTTCGGTCTGATTTTTGAGACGGATTTATATTAAAATAAAGGGTCTTCCAATCGGGACTTCCGAACTTTTGACAGTTGATAGTGGCCATATTGTGGAAGTTATATCTGTCAAATGGGCTGTCATTATTCAGTCTGTTTTGGCAAATCACCATGGACTAATGCAGGACTATTCAATGCCGAACTTTCACTGATCACCACAAGATTTTCACCACGAGCCTTAAAGTGCTTGGAATTTTCGTTACAGCGGTTCCGCCACTGGGTAGTTCGCTGTCGTTCTTTCAACACTAGACCTTTTTAACTCTGCCTACAGACAGGTAATGTAGTGCTTATTATTCATTATGGCCATTGTTGCTGTTGAAAGAAAAATGTGGTTAGTTAAAATAAAATACAGATTTGACAGTAATACCCGTATTTTTTTGACAACTTTTGCCAATGTAAAGTGAAATCTTGCTAAACAAGCGAATTCTGTATGTTCCATTTTTTGACGCAAATTTCAATTTCCTATTATTGACAATAAAATATGAAAAAATTGCCTCCCCCCAGTAAAATTAGTTTTAATAAATGATTTTCTATTAATTTGCATCATTCATTTCTATTTTATATTTAATTTTTAATGATAAAATTGTTTTACCAAAATTGGTTCGGGCAACGATCCGCGCACTTCGCCAGTTTTACGGTCGCCATAATCGTTTTACCGAGAGGACTATTCGCAGTGTAGTGAGAGTGTGCAGGAGAATCCGAGGCAGTCAATTTCGCGTCGCTCACAAGAACTCGGCCTTTCGCACACCACAATTTGTCGAATTTTTCATCGTGACTTGGGCCTCCACCCGCACAAAATTCAACTGACCCAGGTGCTGAAAGTAAACGACCATAGACAACAATGTGTGTTGTGTTCGCTGGATGGGTTCTAGAGCAGTTGGAAACTGACCCTAATTTTTATAATACATTCCGAAAAAGTCACTGTTTGGTGTGGATTTTGGGCTGGTGGCGTCATCGGTTCATATTTCTTTGAGAACCATCGCCATCGTCGTCAAGGGCGAGTGTTGTTGGATCATTACCAACTTCTTTTAACCTGAATTGGATGATATCGACACCAACGACATGCTGTTTCAACAGAACAGCGCTCGTACCACACAGCTCACGCCACATTGGAAATTCGCCACGAGCGATTCGAGGACGTGATTTGAACTGACCACCGAGATCATGCGATTTGAGCCCGTTAGACTTTTTCTTGTGAGGTTTTCTGAAGTCGCAAGTCTATGCGTATATTAGCCACAAACCACAGGAACCCGCAAAGCCAACAACGATCAACGAATCATTAATCAACTTTGATTCAAACATTTTGGGCGTTGGCCCCAAATCGTTCCGAAACACTTTTGAATCAAAGTGCTACACTTCGATTTTACGTTGGTTTTTCTCTCAGTATATAAGCCACAAACCACAGGGGCCCTCAATGCCAACAACCCGTACCATCGGTAAATTTCAGCCTGATTTATGCGACAGAGTCTTGGAAGATTGGACTTTTCGTATGCGCGCCACCCAGAGACGCCCGAAGGAGCGAGCTGCGGCGAAAATTTGAACGATTGTAAAGGGTTTTCCAATAAGAGGTGTTATTTTGATATTCAAAGAAAAATGGCATTTTTTGAGATAAATGATCGGATGTTTATTTCATTATAAAGAGGAGAAATGTCGTTAATAATGGAATACAACATCAGCCAAATGGCCGCCACGACCACGCTTACAGGACCATATCCTTTTCATGAAATTTTCCATAACCAAATCGCAAAGTGGCTGCCCTGTGTCTTCGATAGCCTCACGAATTCCATCTTTGAGGTCTTGAATCGACGCTGGGCTGTTGGCGTAGACCTTATCTTTCACGTGGCCCCAAAGGAAGAAGTCGAAGGTGTTAAATCACAAGATCTCGGTGGCCAATTGTGATCACCTCTTCGAGAGATAACACGGTCCGGAAACTTTTCCCGTAAAATATCGATGGTTTCATTGCTTGTGTGGCACGTAGCGCCGTCTCGTTGAAAGTAAACGTGGTCCAGATCAATACCATCCAATTCCGGCCATAAAAAATCATTAATCATCTCTCGATAGCGCAATCCATTGACCGTAACTGTTGCTCCAGCCTCATTTTCGAAAAAGTAAGGTCCAATGACCCCGCCGGGTTTTCCGAGCCCCAGATGCGACAGTTTTGCTTGTTGTAACATGCGACAGTTTTGCTTCTGTAACTCTCGCATCGATGGAATCAGCCGAGAAAGATGGAAAATGGAACAAAACTCATATAATTTGTTTCAATTTTCATCGTTTTTCGACTGCTTTTAACCATGCGAGAGTTACAGAACATGGGTCCAGGCTGAATACTTAAATGAGCTCTGCTGGACATTCATAGAGAACAGCGGGGGGCGAGGGGCGAAATTTCATAATAGCTCGATTCTGACCTGGAGCTGTCCAGATCAACGATCAACGAATCATCAATCAAATTGATAATAGGCATGCTTTTTCGCAAGCCCGGAGGAAATTGGTAAAAAAAACGACGTCTCGTAGTAGACCCTGTAAAGTCCACAATCATTAGCCCTTCCCGAAAATTCCAGCGTGCGCTACTGCTTTTAGTTGTTGCATTTGAAAGTTTATGACAATTAAAGACCTACTGAACTGACTTCCATACCTCCTAAACACAACTAAAAAGTTATAAGGGTGTTTTTTTTTTAGAGGTATATAACTTTAAATTGGCAACACTATTTTAACTGGCAGCCATTTTGTCAGCTGTCAAGTGATTTATTTTTAGTTTGGTTTGGCATTTCAAAATGAATAGATTGACGCCTGAACAACGCATGCAAATTGTGCAAAATGGGATCGAAACGAGATCGTTGTTGATCTTTTTCAGCGATGAAGCTCATTTTTTGTTGAATGGCTACGTCAATAAGCAAAACTACCGCATTTGGAGTGTAGATAATCCTCAAGTATATGTTGAGACGCCGGCCGTTACATACAGAAAAACTGACAGTTTGGTTTGCTTTATGGGCTGGTGGGATCATCGGTCCTTACTTCTTTAAAAACGATGCCGGCCAGAGGGTTACATTTAATGGAGACCGTTATAAAGCACTGAATTTTTCGTTCCTGAATTTAATCGCCTTGATGTGCAGGAGCTGTGGTTTCAACAAAACGGCGCAACATGTCACAAAGCGCGTGCCACAAGTATTGATTTGTTGAAGAAAGCGTTTGGAGAACGCATAATTTCACGGTTTTGGACCTGTGAGTTGGCCTCCAAGATAGTGCGATTTAACACCGCTTGACTATTTTCTGTGGGGATATGTGAAGTCGTTAGTCTACGCCGATAAGCCCGAAACGATTGACCACTTGGAGGACAACATTCGACGCGTTATTGTCGATATACGGCCACGAATTTTGGAGGAAGTCATCGAAAATTGGACCTCCAGATTAGACCACGTCCGAGCCAGCCGTGGCGTCCATATTCCAGAAATCACATTCAAATTATAATGCTAGAAATCATCTTTGTTTTATTCCATTTCAAAGTTCTATACCTCTAAAAAAAACGGATCGTGGTGTGTTCGGATGCTTAAAACTTGAAATCGACTGCCCAAATTGGATACTTCCTTCAGCGGGTTTGTTCGCAATTGCTCCGCGAAGGTTTAGGAAAAGAGGTTTAGGAAGAGAGACAGGTGGCGCTGTAGGCGCACATTTCGTTTTTCAGTTCAATTTAATTACTGTTCAACAGGTGGCGCGGTAGGCGGTTAGGAAATGGCTTTTGGGATATTCTTTTTCAACTTTTGTTATTTGTAGGGTGCAATGGGGTCAAAATGAAAAATTATCCGATCTAAGAAATTCTTTTGGTGTTTGAAAGGTTGTTTTTAGTGGATGGCCTCAGGGATTTTTTTCAGAAAATTGGCATTTAAAGGTTGAAATAGGGTAGACATAAGAAGATGCATCTGATTTCAAAAATTATTTTTGTGTTTGGAAGGCAATTTAAAAAAAAATGCTATTTATAGAGTGAAATAGAGTCATTCATAACGTGAAGTAGGTTAGTATTCGATTACAAAAACTAGCTTAATTATTTATTTAAACTTTCTTTAGTAATTTTCATGCGAAGCTTAGGTTTGTCTACCCGTGCAAAGCCGGGCGGGCCAGCAAGTTTTTATATGAATTTGATTCCTAACGATATTTATGTTTATTACATTTTCTGAGAATTTTCAAACAATAATTCTAAACTATTGTGCCTTAGATATAGATACCCTTAACCATGCTCAAAAAATTTATGTATGTCAAGTTGTCAAGAAGAAATCAAACAATCACTATCCTCAATAAAACTACAATTAATCTTAATTGTGTATACTAATTTCTAAGTGTAGGTTAACATTGTTGTTCTGTTTTAATTCGATTTTTAAGGCTTATTTCGATTTAAAGGACATTAAAGTTTAAATATGTTTCTCGTTTAAAGTTTATTTGTTTTATTCTGTACAAAAGATAGGTATATATATATAACATAAGTCATGATGTATTGATAAAGAAAAGAACAAAAATAATAGAAAAATAAATTTATATATAGAATACTTAGCAGCACGTGCTCAATTATGTATATTATATGTATAGGTATATAGGATTGAGTGTGAAAACAGAACATGCAAGGACTATTTTCATTCAGAAGTATATTTTTTATATATATATAATTTGTTTTATTCGCAATTGCGCATACATTCGGGAGTTATTGGCAACGCGAAATAAAGAATTTCGCTTCGCTTTCGTTTGTTTTTTTTTTTTTTTTAAATATTACTATAATAATATTTTGCTTGCTATTTGTTGTTGCTGTTTAAATTAAGTTTGTTGCAGTTTGAAATGTTGTTTGTATTTATATTTTTTTTTTTTTTTTGTACTGGATTCTTTTGTACAAACATGCAATACAAATGATTATTTAGATATAATATTGATGTACATATAGATATAGCGCGCTCTATGATCTACGAAGATTCTTGCAAATGTGTTCATTTCAATTTGTTTGGTATGTTTTGTTTTTTTTTATTGTTGTTGTTTGTTTTTTGTTAAGAAAATCAACACATACTATTATTTTTTTTTTGTTTAGAACGAGGATATAGAGAACAGTCATATTTTTATATTTTTTTCATTTCCAATATAAAAATGTTTAAAAATTAAATTATAAATATATTCCGTATTTGATTTATTTTTCTTTTGTTTAGAACACAATTTAAAATAAAAATTTAAACAAATTTCAGTTTATACATATAAAAATTAGATTTAAAACATAATTAAAACTAAAAATACTTAACAATTAAACAAATAATTATTGATATATAAATTGTGGTTAAATATAAATAATTTAAAAAAAAACTTTTTCCATCGATCAAAAAAAAAAATAAAATATTAATTCAAATTAAACAATAAAATGAAATATTTACTTTAAAAAAAAAAAACCTTTTCGTTTTGATTCTTTGCTACACACTGCGTTACACTGTCCACAGCAATTGAAAAATTTACTTAAATTAATATAAAAATTATTTGACTCTATCTAAACAGACAAAATATATATATATACATATATGTATGTATATCAGGTACAAAAACAGGTTTAACGTTAACAGCTGCAATTTTAATTGATTTTAATGAT
Organism: Leucozona laternaria; assembly: GCA_932273885.2. Lineage (NCBI taxonomy): Eukaryota > Metazoa > Arthropoda > Insecta > Diptera > Syrphidae > Leucozona > Leucozona laternaria. Next base: position 178,976,499 of record OW026366.1, on the reverse strand, counting down.
AAAATTTAATAAATTGCTAAATGGAACATTTTTAATATAACACGTTATTTTTGTTAGTTAATTTTATTATTATTTTTATACACAGCGTTTTCATTGCCTGGTATTATTCGTTTTTTTTTTTTTGTTCTATTTTTTTTTTTTTTTTTTTTTATTTGCTTTAAGCCCAAAGAAATATTTGTTTTTAATTTTTAATTGTGTTTTTGTTTAAAAAATATATAGTTTAATTTGAGAATTTAATCGAAATATAAGAACTTACCTCTTCGCAGAGAGCAAGCATACGCCGGGTACTTTCCAACGACTGTAAATTGTTTAAACAGAATATTTATAAGCCAAGTAGTATTTTTTTAAGTTTTGTTTTTTTTTGTAATTTTTCTTACGTCATCAGTAACATTTTGTGCCTTTAATTGGAGTTCCTCCAATTCTGTTTTTGGAACTTGTGGCGCTGGGGCGACGTCTTCTGGTTCTGCAGACGGCATTCTGTAAACGAAATTAAAAAAATTTAATCATTATTTTAGTATTTTATAAAAAAAAATGTTGTTTTCAGGAATGTTTATGTTCCTTAAAACAAAAAACGGCTTTGACAGCAAAATTATAAATGTTATGTTTTAAATATAACCTAATATTTTGTGATTTGATTTGATTTTATTTAAACACGTTAAACCTAACGTTAATATTACAATACATACTTAATATCTAACTTAATTAATAGTTAATAGTCACTTTTAAGCTCCAGTTTATCTTAGACTGGGGTTTATTCAATGTTATTTAGATGGGATAAACCCAGGTCTAAGATAAACTGGAGTTTAAAAGTGACTATGAATATGCCCCATTGTTTTTATCGACTTTGAGCAAAGAAATTATATTTAAAGATTTCGGATTTGAGATTAACATTTGTAGAAGTAATAAGAATAGAAAATTTATTAAAAATATTGATCAACTGATTAAGAGGACTGTTGGCGCCATATTTTGATCTGCTGAAAATAGTGCGAAGAGTTAGATTACTCCTAAAACTAATCCGGCTTATATTGAAATAAAGAATCTGAGGAGATGAAATGGATCCATTTATTATTCCAGTTATGAAACAGAACTGCAAATACTCTATAAGAACTCTTACTGTTGGGATGATGGGAGGTTTATCAACTGAAAGTCTTTGAGTATATGGAGGTAATAGAAAACTATCTGACCAGCGAAAAACAGTAAGAGAAAACTTAAAAAATCTTCGTTCAATACTTTCTATTCTATTTCGAAGTGACTCTAGACATGCCAATTATAACAGTTTTTGTTTAAAAAAGTACTGTTTATGCGGCCCAGCAGGGCCAGGGCCCTCCGCGCCAGTGAGCATACTTCAAGCACCCAGAGTTTTTTTTTCAAGTCGCACGAAGCGCGTTAACGCACTATCACTTTTAATGGCGAAAAACTGTTATTACTGTTATAAATTGGCATGTCTCTAGTCTCGTTCATTCTATTTATGTATCCGTATTTAAGTATTGGCCTAATAAATGAAATGAAACAGAAAGAATTTTGATAACATATGGATCACGGAAATCACGTAAATCACGGGAAAATCTTTTAACGAAACCAAGTACATACTTTGTTTGCTTTTTTAAAAATAGAATTATAGTGATCAGTGAATGATAATTTCGTGTCTAATAAGACTCCAAGCTCAGACAAACTAAAAACTCTACATAAATGTGACGAATTAATCAGATAGTCATAAATAAATAAATTAAGTTTGCGTGAAAAACACATTTTCTTACACTTGTCAATGTTTAAAAATAAACGGTTATTATATTGTACCATTATATGTGAAGATCGTCTTGCAGTTGTTCACAATCCTTGATCGAGTTAATTAGTCTAAATATTTTAACGATATCAGCATAAATTATTGCCATAAGATTTTGTAATATAGAAGGAAGGTCATTTATAAATAAAATAAACAGCAAAGGATCAAGATAGCTCCCCTAAGGTACACCAGAATTAACTTTAAATTAACATGAATGGTTATTTCTGAATATTACACTATAAAATCTATCCTTAAGGTATGAACATAGCCACAAAACAAACCGATCATTAAGTCCAATTTTTGTCAGTTTCTTTAAAAGTATTTCGTAACTCAATTTGTCAAAAGTTTTCAAAAAATTTTATGAATTTTAGAATTTTAATGAATAAGTGACGATTGATTTTTTTTACAAATCCATGTTGATTTTCACATATAACAGAAGAACAATTAAATGAAAGTATATCACAGACAAGAGACTCGAACAATTTAGGAATAGCAGATAGTTTAGCCAAAGGACGATAATTTGTTATTAGATTCTTAAGACTTTTTTTATGAATCGGGGGTATGAATTTTTCTAAAGAGCATGAAATTTCGAAAATTGCAGCGACTCATTGAAAAGAAGAAATAACGGATAAGACACACATATTTTTAACAAAAATGATGGTACACCATTCGGACCAGAGCTAAAACATTCATCAATTTTTAAATTATTGTCATGTATAGTGTATAGATGATTCAGAAACCGAAAAGTTTACTAAAATTACGATGTGTGTACTGTTGAGTGTTAAAAGAGATAGAAGAAGAAGTACTCACTGAAGAAAAGTCTTCAAATGCACTTTTAAAATAATCAGCAAACATATTTGATATCGTTTGTGGATGGTGACTTGAAGAATCATGATATAGTTCATACTAGCCGGATAACCATCAAATTTTCGTTTATTATTTACATATTTCCAAAAATTTTACGGGTTAAGTTTAAGTTCAAGTTCAGTTTTCGAATTAAATTCGGAGTACAGAAAATTTGAATAGTCTCTCAATGAATCTCTCAATGTCTCATCAGTCTTCGATAGATTAAATCTCAACCAGGCCTTATTTCTTTTATTTTTCAAAGTTTTCAAATGCCAATCAAACCATGACGGGTTATTACTTAAATATTTCAATTGTCTCTTGTAAAACTGGATACATAATCTGCAAGTACTAATCTTCCTCTTCAAAAAAACATTTTGAATATTTTTCCTTTGTCCACAGTCCACACTAAAAGAAAAATTCTTTCAGAACGTTTTCAGTTCTTAAGCCTTGAAGATATGACAACAAATAGAACTTAAGATATAGACTCTAATAAAATCGATATTTTGTTAAATATTTGGAACAAAGTAAAAAATAAAACATACAAACAAAAGTGGTCAAACTAATTATGTTGGCATTACCCAAATGGAAGTTTTGTCAATTTTTTTTTTAATTTATATTATGTACCTTCTTCAAATATAATCCTACGGCGGCGGAACTTTTAATTAATTTCAAAACACATCTCGGAAGCAATCATTTGCCATTTTTTTTTCGTTTTTTTTCTAACTATTATGAGCATACAAACTAAATACGACAAATTCGTGTGGGATTTTATTTGCTGGCAAACTGCCAAAGTTCAATTTATGTAGGTATACATATACAAATATACAAAGGTATAACTCCACTGACAATATTTTGTATGTTTATCTTTATAGGAAACTATGTCTGAGGAGAAAAAATACGATTAATTTGTAGGCAAAGGATAGCATCATTACTCAAAAACGAATGTCTGACAGAGAGTTAAACGTCAGAGTGCGGTTGACTGGGTTAGATACACTTAAAAAATATACATTTCAATCTCAATTTTTAACAGGCAATGAAGAACTTGCTAAATTATTAAATTTTGACAACTCGCACAACACTTCATCACATATGTAACGATATATGGTCCAAAACGTCATTTGCGTTAAAAATTTTATTGCAAGATTTTCTTAAACGCAAACTGCAAAAGTCAGCTGTTCGAAAACCCAATAAAGAAATTTGTATGCAAAAAAATTATTTTCGATAGAACAGTCTGCTATTATATGTTCGATAACATCATTTGCGGTGACAGATATTAGAATTAAGATTGATTTTTTGTTCGTCTGTGGGCATATAACGGGTGTTGGCAACACTATTTGAACTGGCGGCCATTTTGTCAGCTGTCAAGTGATTTATTTTTAGTTTAGTTTGGCATTTCAACATGAATAGACTGATGCCTGAAGAACGCTTCCAAATTGTGCCCAAATGGGCCCAAAACAATTTCGTTTCGTTTAGCGATGGAGCTCACTTTTGGTTGAATGGATACGTCAATAAACAAAACTGCCGTATTTGCAGTCCCACAAAAACTGACTGTTTGGTGTGCTTTATGGTTTGTTGGAATAATTGGTCCGTACTTCTTTAAAAACGATGCTGGCCAGAGCGTTACAGTCAATGGTGACCGCTATAGAGCCATGATTACTGACTTTTTCGTTCATCAATTGAACAACCATGATGTGCAGGAACTCTGGTTTTAACAATACGGCGCCACAATTAATTTATTGAAGGAAACGTTTGGTAACCGCATAGTTTCAAGTTACGGACCCGTGTGAATTGGCCTCCAAGATCGGGCGATTAAACGCCGCTTGACTATTTTCTGTGGGGATATGTGAAGTCGCTAGTCTACGCCAATAACCCGAAACGATTGACCACTTTGAGGGCAACATTCGCCGCGTTATTGCCGACATACGGCCACAAATGTTGGAAAATGTTATCGAAAATTGGACCTCCAGATTAGACTACGTCCGTGGCAGCCGTGGCGGTCATATGCCATATATATGTTTAAATTATAATGCCCGAAGATTTTCTTTCGAATGAAGTAAATTCCATGTCAATTTAAAAAAAAAATCATTTTTGTTTTATTCCATTTCAAAGCTCTATACCTCTAAAAAAAAACACTCTTTATTAGAACCATTAACCACTTGTTTACTCAATTTCGGTCCATCAGTACCGGCACAAGTGACGCTGAACGTTCTGAACTTCTGTCGCCCAATTGAAGTTATCATAAATGACCACGGTATGATATTGGAGGATCGGCGAGTGAAGATGTGCGAACTTGAAAATCAAGAGCCTGAAGGCTTATCACATGGGTGAGTGATTTCAGATTTGCATAAATATTTGTATGTATATCGAAAAGCTATATCCGCTAGATGGGTGCCGCGTTTGCTCATAATTGACAACAAACGCAATCGTTTGACAACTTCAAAGGAGTGTTTTTGGCGATGTTCAATCACAATTCGAACGAGTTTTTTGTGCCACACAGTGGTCGAAAATCCCAAAAAAAAAAAACTGCCCATAATGCAAAAAAAAAATTTTTTTGCTACGGTATTTGAATATTCAAATGATTCTGACAAAACCTCTTGACACTTGGTGAAAGGTTGCGCTCTGAACCAACTTTTGTCGTTCTAATTCATAAAGCTCAAATTTATTAAAAAGTATGAACTTCGCAACGAAAAAAAAAATTTCTTTATAAGTTTGTAATTTTTTAATGAACTGCTAATTTAAATTATTTAAAAAGTATTTAGCTGCACATTTGACCTTGAGACTTCATTTTCGATTTAATGTATGAAAGCGCTCTGAAACACAATTTTTTCAATATGCTGAGATGATGATGGGCAATATGAAATATTCCATTAATTTATTTCATTTAAATTTAAAGACAGATTTGAAATGAATAAACATGCATAAGTATGCATGAAACAGCTCGTTTTAAAATTCAAAATTTTGTTTGATGAGAAAACCACCAGCTGGAAAAACCTTCTCCATAATATGAATATTATATTCTGTACCTATAATACCTATACTTATATACAAAAGCAACATTGAGTTGATTTTCCTCAGTCCCAAAAATTAAATTATAATTAAAAATGACCTACTTATAAAAAAGATGATTTGAATATGCATTGTTATAACATCATATTTCATTATGATATAGCACTTGAAGCATCTTTTTTCGAAGAAAAATATTACAATATTTTTTTTTTATCTTACAATTAGAGAAAGGATATTTTAATTTAAATACATTTATTTTAGTTAAGAAAGAACAACAAATTAAGAGTAACAGGTATTTGCATAGAGGTGTGAATAGAGAGGGACGGAAAAGGTGAAATTCAAATGAAATTCATCATACTTCATATTTTTCTTAAATATTTTAAAATGGCTACTAGTATGCTTATGTAACTAGACATACAAGATTTGTTTTTATTTTAAGGCTTTAAAGGATTGTAATATCAATTTTCTCGTGTACTTTCCGGCGAGGTTGAGAGAATGATTAAATTCGATTCGTTCTCTCGCGAATTATTCAACATCGAATTTTGATTTTTGATTGGATCGCAAATTCGTTTTCGCGAACGAATAAAAACTGCTGTGATCTGAAAAATATGATTCGTTCGCGGATTTTTATCGCGCAGAAACCATTTAATAATTATTCGCGAACCGAAGCAAGGCACATCTCTGCCCTTCATTCAATTAATTATATTAAAAACAATCCAAACTTACTAAAGACTATGTTCCAGAAAAGTTATTGGAAAGATTGTGATGAAGTGAACCCTGCTATCTCAGTCAACTTAGCTAAAGGTACACGCCTATAGTGCGACTGAATATTAATTTTGTTTAAATTTTCTTCTTATCGTTGGTATAACTTTGGGAATTTTAGTTTACTTGGTGTCGTGTTAAATGAGGCCCTCCAGAGGCCGAAGCCATTTTCAAAGTTTCCAAGGACTCTTTCGAGCATTGTGACCGAAATTCAGGCGGAACCAGATTTTATTTTTTAGGGCTACCAGGTTCTTGGGACAATTGTTAAAAACTAGACATGTGTAACGCAGCGCTGAGTTGGCGCAGTGAGTTGAGGCAGCAGCTGAGTTATCTGCGCTGATACAGCAATGAGTAACTCGGCAACTCAGTACCTCGATAACTCAATAAATCAAAAACGCCAACGCGCAATATGTCAACTCTCCAACTCAATAGTTGAATAGCGGCTTTTGTATGTAGAAGCGCAGCGCTAGCCGCTCCACACAAACAGATGAAGCAAATGAAAAAAGGGCTGTGCGTAGATCATTTTAAATATGAGTTGGTATGGTTCTCCAGTTCGCTGTGCTTTGTGTGCTTTTGATGCAAGTTGCAAGGAATGAGGAAACGAGTTTGAATGTGTTAAACGTGTTCATTATTATATGTGGATATTAGAATGGTTTGTTTTTTGAGTAATTATGGAAACAGTTTTTCACTAGGGTGCTCCAGAAAATGTTTTTCCATATTTTTGTGTTCTTAAGTAGGGAAGAATATGCACTTTGTATTTAATTGTCTTTACAGTCTGATTGACAGGACACCCTAATGTTTGCATTCAATTCTCATTAATTTTTTCTTCGATGACACATTAACACAATAAATTGTGTTCAAAAACGCAATACATATTATAAGTAGGTTCAGTTTCTGTTCATCAGTATTCCAATGAAACAAAAAGATAACATACGTAATATAACCCTTTCTAAAACTTCTCAAACCGGAATTATTCTCGCTTGCAATGCCAAAACTAAAACACTACGTGTCACTTGTTTGCAGTCACTCATTTCACAACTGCTTTTCATAAAGAAAATCTTTCTAACATTACGGTTGCAAAAAGATTGACCTTAAACAAGTGATTCGCACTTGTGCATACAAACAGCAGGTAGAAACACACCATATATTTTCAGACATTATTCCATACAAGAACTCATGTCTAATTGTTGGAACACACTAACATACTAACGCACATTTCTCTATCTGTAACTCAATTTTTCCTCTTTTTCCCAAGTGTCTCAATTCTCAAACCAAAATTCTTGTTTACGATCCGACGACAAATACACTGCGTGTCATTTGTACATAGCCACTCTTTTCACAAGCGTTTTTCAGAAACAACACCTTTCCACCATTCAGTTGCAAAGAGAGTGACTTTAGTCAAGCGACTCGCACTGTGCAGTCTGCACAAAAACGGTTCTTCAATCGGTCAAACACTCAAACCCAAACAGTAGGTAGATTATATATATACAAAAAGCTGAAGTATCTATATCTATCTGAGATCTGACGCAACACAAAACCACAGATTAGCCATATGAAGATGAGAATGTTTCGTACGTTTCACCCTCCAAAACCCATTTGTTTACATTGTTGTATTTGTAATTTCTTCCCGCGTCGATGAATAGATGTGAATTGCAACAACAATTTAACCAGGTGTGTGAAGATCCCTACTGTCTATGGGTGAGGTTTTTATGCACACATTCTCATTTTTTATCTGATAACTGCCAGTTCAAGCTTGTAGGCAAATTAAAATGGCTGCCGGGGATTCTCATCTTCATGTGGCTAATCTGTGCACAAAACTCTCTCTGTAACTCACAAAAAATGTACAGACGACCTGTGCACTGCGCAGTGCGCAATTGAGTTAGTAGGTTATTGTGTATCAAACGAAGCAATAAAAAAATTGCGCTAGTGAGTTACGCTGATACAGTAAAGTGCGCCTGAGTTAGTGAATCACCCATGTCTATTAAAAACAATGGATTTCGGATAAACCAATTTAAAAAAATAAAGAGAGCGTGCGGGATAGTTGAGATTATTGTCTACGCGCCAACCATGTTTTCACGAAACTGCAGTTCTTGTGAGAGTGTTATTTTATAGGGTTGCATATATGAAGATGTTCCCACTCGTCCACTCGACAACATAATCTCGAAGTTCGAATTTATCAATGGCAGCTCGAACTCGCTAGATGTTTTCTGGACTTGTGATGGTTTCATCTGCGGTGGATGTACATATATATACGTTTCCCGTTCCTCTAAATTCATTTACCTACGAAATAATCCGATTCCGATCAGGTAGGCGACCGCGGGTCGGACCGTAATTAGACGATAGAGAGCAAAAATTCCCAAATTAGGATTCGACACAAAATATTAAAATACATTTTTTGATTCACTGTATTCCAGTTTCATTCGAATTCAATACTAATGTGTCACGAAACCCTTCTAAAAATTACATCATAGAATTCGTGTTCTGTTTTCCAGATTATAACTCCTCTACATCAAAATAGTTCGATATACTTTAATATGTATAATAAGCTCAAAACACCCCAGTGATTTTCTTTTCCGACTTTTCACCACCCATAGACCCTGGTCAATTATTGTATTCCAAGAAGTTTATTAACCTTTTCATTTTTTTGTAATTTATAAATGAACACCTACTCGTACCTCAACTGTTGCCTATACGTCTCTTTCATAACCGTCAGACCTTTGTTCCGCGTTTGACATGAAATACAGAAGCATATAGAATTCTAAAGGATTTATTTCTTTCAGAAAGGACATTTGCGTAGGACTTATTAATAGCCTGGGTGAACATATTGGAAGTGGAACTAGCTAAAAGTTTTATATGAGCATGGATTGTATTTATGGTTACACGTAATAAGAAATGTCATAAAAAAACGTGAAGTTGATTACTTGAAATGAACTTTGAATATACCTACTTATTGAACTATATTTAATGAATTGCTTATAGATTATTATTCTTTAAGAAGTTTAGGCAGCAAAGAATTAGATACAAATGTTAGGTTGTATATTTATGTTATGACATCAGTTTTTGATCATTTCGATGTAAAAATTGAACGCTTCATTTTTCATCAATTAAAAATCCTCCAAAAAATCTGTATTTGTATTGATTTTTATTTTGTACCACTTTTTTTTTTTTTTAATTTAGCTTAGAGTAACTTTGTTATAAAATTTTTTGTATAGCTTTCACCATATTTAGCCACAAATATATATGGATAATCGTCAATGGTGTTGAAATTTAATATTTAACTAAAATGTTTGGAAATGCACCCTTTGTCAATATTACATACATTTCTATAAACAAAAAATTACGAAACTTTATTTTCTCCGATTGACGGTTTAGAAGATATCGCCATTGAATAAAACGCAAAATGTCAATTGTTCACTTCTAAAAGCCTAGTACATACTGTAACGAAGTTTTACAGGCTAACCACTTTAATTCATTATCACCAACATCGGTATATACCCAGCGGGTACCTTTAGAATAAGCGATCCATAACCAGCAACCTTGCGATGCCCCTTTAGAATTGGCAATATCGAACCAACAACGTGCTGTTGCCAACGAAAATAATCGAAACGACGACACGAGATATGCATATGAGGCAAAAACACCAACAAAATACACAGGATGTTTTCATTCACCTCCTTACACTTAACACGGAAAAGGTATCATGACTTCATGAGGAGCCACTCCGGCGAATGAAAATTACCCTTTCGTTTCGGTCAGTGCTCAAGTCAATAGAGTTAGAGTTAACTGGATTCAATATATCAGTTTCGCTTAAACTGTGAGCGAGGTGGATTAGGTCTAATTGCCACCAGGGGCTTCGGTACCTGTGATCTAATAGTGAATAAGCCCACTTAATATTGCCACTAGGGCCTCAGACCTAGGATCTTGCCACCAGGGGCATATACCTGTGATCTTGCCACCAGGGGCCTATACTTGTGATCTCGCCACCAAGGGCTTATATCTGTAATCAAGCCATCAGGGGCGTATACCAGCTAAACTATGCATATTAGTAAGTCCATCTCATAAGCGGGTCTATAATTGGATAAGTAATAAAGGGTCCGCCAAATAACTTTTTTTTTTTTGAAAATGGCGCAAAGCACGTAGCGCCGTCCTGTTGAAACCAAATGTTGCCAATATCTTCCTCTTCAATTTTTGTGAACAAAAATTTGTTCAACATGGTCCGATAACGATCGCCATTGACTGTAACGGCCACTCCTTGCTCATTTTCGAAAAATGGCCCAATTATGCCTCTGGACCAAAATCCGCACCAAACAGTGACTGGTTTTGGGTGTATCGGCTTTTCAATGTATGCGTGCGGGTTTTCTGTGCCCCAGATGCGACAATTTTGCTTGTTTACTACCCGCCAAGATCAAAATGAGCTTCATCTGAAAAGGTGATTTTTTTTGGCAAAATCTGCATCTTCTCTAAGTCGATCGCAGGCCCACTTAGCGAAGCATATACACAATACACAACCATATTTGAGCGGAAGGATAAAACTAATTATCTGTCAAATCAGACATGAGCTAAGTGTTACCATTCACGAAATAAGCACTAGTTGAAAAAAAAACGTTAAATGGCGGACAATTTATTAATATTTTACTTATAAATTTGTTTTTATATTTTATTCTTATATTTTCCACATTTGCCCGAGCAACATGGACGCGAAACTAGACACTAGAAAGAAAACAAAACAAAACAAAAATAATAATAGTCAGCTGTAGGGATTTACAATTGACATAAGTCAATGGCTGTAGGTATGGTAGGATATCGGGTGCGTTCAGTGATAAAAATCTGAACTTTTATTCTACGTTTACATCTTAGAGGATATATAAGCCGTGTTTTTTTGCAAGCCCGGGGAGATTTGGTTGAAAAAAACGACATCGGGGATTAGCGACGCCATTACAGACACAAAATGGAGTTTCCATACAATCTATCGATAACAAGTATGCAATTCACGCCGGTAACACAGTTTTTCTCCTTGCTTAAGTTAAGCCCCGTGAATTCTCCGCGCTTAGCTAAGCCCGAAGGGGATTAGTTGTTGTTGCATTTAACATGTAAATTGCAGGACAGGACTTCGTTTTTTTCGATCGATTTCCTCGGGGCTTGCGAAAAAACACGGCTATAATATGGAGTGCTTGTTGTTATTCGAATGCGAACCTTTCATAGGGGTCGCTGTTGAAGTTTCGGTCACTGAGTTTTCTGCACATTGGAGAAAAAAAACTAAAAAAGAAGATATTGAAATCTTCAAAATAATAAACAAACACTTATTAATTTCATTTAAAATACACTACAATGCATTAGGAATAGAAAAGAGCACTCCTATATATCCTCTAAGGTTTACATATACTGCTTTTAAAGGATGCAATTTTGTCTTGCAATTTTTAAGCACGTATGCAAGAAACGTAAGTATGGTTGGGGTACACAAAATTGCTGAGGTTGAACAAATTGCAGCGTTATCGCTCTTTTTTCTGCTTTTCCTTATTCTTTGAGTGTGTTTACTTTTCATTCGTTTTCCACTCAGAAAACTTCGCTTAATCAAGTGGAGTAAAGAGTGCAGAGAGATGATAATATCCGTGTTTTTTGCAAAGCCCTGTGGAAATTGGTTGAAAAAAATAGAGTCGGAGCTAGGCAATTTACATGTTAAATGCAACAGCAACTAATCCCCTTCGGGCTTAGCTAAGCGCGGAGAAAAACGGTGTTACCGTCGTGAATTGCATACTTTTTTTATCGATAGTTTGTTTATGCAATGGCGTCCCTAATCCCCGATGTCTAACAAACGGCTACTTTTGCACTTCCACAAAGTTAACACTTAACATTCATTAAATATCGCAGCGTCCAATTCCATAGGCGTTTGGATGCGGTGTCAATGGATTGAAACTGCGATTTTAGTGATTTCCACTGACAACTGCAACTAAATATTCTAGAAACGTCAAAATATATAATTCGCCGGCTATCTATTAAAATACAAAAAGTGACATTCATTTGTGTAAGTTTTACTCCATGGAAAGATGGAGTTGAATAAGTGTCGTTGACAGTTCTAAGTCGATATTTTAACTCATCACCTATTTGTCAAATCATTGAGTGTCAAATTCCTATGAAGCCATTCTTTCGACGCCGTTCTTTCAAAAAAGTTATGCTCACTCTCTTAGACTACAACCATGTTATAAAAAAAATATGTTTTTCCATACGAGCGATCAGTTACAAGACATTGCTGCTTCAGAAAGGAGAAGTGTCAAATTATATAGGTTTTTCGTATACAACTCTTCACTCTTGCTAGGTATAATCTATCTATTTGTCGAAGTGCATTTTGCCTGGACAAAGAGTGATCCGCTAATGGACAGGCAAGCTGAACATTGGACTTAGCTTATTTTATAAAAATGTTTAGCTTTATCTGGAGCGCTCCATTTACCGACGTTCTAGACAGTTCGTCCGCCAAAATCAATGCTTAACCCGGGAACATAACTAAAAGGTCAATTATTACGGTATAGGCCGCCTGTTTATGGTATAGTTTCACTGTATAGCAATATGTTTGAATATGTTATTTATATTTATTTTATACAATTTTTTAGACTTCTCAATCTCAATTGTATACGCCCTTAAGATTTGCAGCCTTTTCGAATCATCCAACTACATTTTTTTTATTATTATTTTCCTTCATGAAAATTTAATGGTGTCATTAATCATAACTTTTCAAACGGAAAAAATATATTATTTTTTTTATTCTCGCACACCCTGTGTTATAGCTATACACTTTGGCAGATGTTCGGGCTTGCAAAGTTTTCCCAAAACAACTTAAAGAAAAAATAATTAGGTATCATGACATGTTTTCCATTTTCATAACAGCACGCACCTAAATATCTACATCCGTGATAAATATTTTCTTCCTTCCACGTACATGGTGATATTTTTATCTCTCACATAAGTCATCAAAGTTTCTCTCCATAAAGTTACACTCTGCGTCGCTTAAATACACATATATTGCTAGGTATAATTTTGCATTGACTGAGAGTAATGTGACTTAAAATGCTTTTAGGTTTTTTTTTAAACCTCGGGATATGGGTCAAATTCTTCTGATTTGTAGGTATGTTCATCAAAATGATATCTCGGAGATCTCAGCCATAAAAGTTACATGAACAGGATTCCTGAGGGAAATTTCTCAGTTTGGTTGCCAAAATCCTGAGGAAAAAAAAAATTCGGATTCGCTGTCTCACTTTTTGAAAAAAGCTTAAATCTCTGAGACCGCCCCTTTAAATTACAAGCAGGGCTCGATTTCAAATATCTACAGTTTCAATTCAACTTTATTCATGAAAAACTGTTTTAGGGGTTTTTGAGGCACTTTGTGGATTTGTCAAAACTTGGAGTGGAGTGTCACAACTTGAGCGTTTGTCCTTTTTGAACATATTTTTTGAGCTCATCATCTTTTGACTTGCATCAAACGAAGAAATATAAAAATTGCGCTATGGCGCAAATGTTCTAATGTGTTGCGCTGATACAGTAGATTTAGTAAATGAGCGCACTATTTCATTCTAGTCTATTAAAACCTTTTCTTCTTTTTCTCAGGAACAAATCATATCCACTTCCCTTCTTTTGTTATAGGTTATTTATTTGGAATCGACCAATGGGAAAGGGGAATATATCCCAATACAACATAGTGGATTGTTTCCCTCCTTCTCAACGACAAGATCTTCCAGTGAGTTTTGGAGAGCTATAAGTGAGATCAATGGAACAATGTTTTTTATTGGAAATTCGTTTAAAAAATCATTTTGAAATGCTTCTCAACTCGGCTAATATTCAAACTCATAATTTTCACTATGCTCTCCCACTTATCCAAGATGAAAAGCTTGATTGCCCGTTTACATTGGCTGAAGTTATTGAAGTTGTTAAAGCTACGAAAGAAAATAAAGCTCCTGGACCAAACAGAATTCCATATGAACTTTACCAATATGCTACCGAAGACTTCTTTGAAAATGGTGAAACGCCCACAAGTTTTCGTGAAGCTACTATCTTTCCTCTCCACAAAAAAAGGGGACCTCAATTAAACTTCAAATTACCGTGGTAATGCATTTCTAAACTGTTCTATGAAAATATTCGCCTCAGTACCCCTCACCCGAATCAAGACATGGGTTGATGATCATGGTGTCTTAAGCGAATTTCAAGCTGGATTCCGAAATGGTCGCTCGACAATAGACCATATTTTTACTTTAACAAAAATTGCCCAATTATATCTAGAAAAAGGGACTAAATTAAATGCCTTCTTTGTCGATCTGAGAGCGGTTTTTGACTCGGTAAACCGAAAATCGCTTTTTTAAAAGCCTAGCTCAATGGGACTTTCGACAAAAGGGCTTAAATTGTTAACAAATCTATATAGCAATACAAAATCGGTCGTGTGGAATGGCGACACTCTCTCAGATTGGTTTGAGACAGTCTCGGGAGTTCGACAGGGTTGTACACATTAAGTGCCCTACTTTGTATTCTGTTTCTTGACGACTTGGTTGAATCGTTGATAGGAGGTATTCTTTGGAATGGAATAAGAATAAAAATACTAATGTATGCAGATGATGTAGTCTTGTTGGCGGATTCTCCGAGGATTTTGCAAAAAAATTATGCAAAGGTTTGAAGAATATTGCCGAACTTGGAATTTAGTTGTCAATATTAGCAAATCGAAGATAATGGTACTTAGAAAAGGTTTTGGAAGATACTCACAGTCTGAAAAAGGGAGTTTTAATGGCCAGGAGATCGAGATTGTCAAGGAATACAAATACCTGGGCGTGCTTATTCGATCAAATTTGAGCATGCAAAACCACCACCTCGATAAACTAAAGTTGGCAAAAACAACTCTAAATTCAACTTGGAGGGCGTGTATGTACAATTCAGCACTTCAACCTTCAGCGCTTCCAAAGCACTGCTACTTCAATAATGTTTTACGCTGCACAAGTTTGGGGAATGAACAAATATGACGAAGTTGAGAAGCTTCTTCGTTTTTTCATAAAACGATGCTTTCATCTACCACATAACAGCCCCAATTATATGTTGCTTTTAGAAAGAGGATTGTCCCCTTTGCATATTTCAACAGTCAAGCTGCACTTTTATTTCATTATAAAAATATTAACCCAGATGCCTGATTCTCGTCTTCCAAAAAAGTGGCTCACCATGCAATCATCTCCAATACATTATTTTTTAAGGAATGGAGTTCCTTAGCGGAAAGTCATAGTCATAACTTAAATCCCTGTCATCCAGAGGAATGGAAGAAGATCTTGTACCAATTTTTGACTTGAAATCAAGAGAAATTCATATGGAAAAAGCTCAATCATCTCTTCATAGAAATTATTATCGGCAATTGGAGTTTAACTTAGAAAGACTCAACTATTTCAACCCCGAATACAGCACGAAATTCATCGAAACGATATTTAGAACTAGAGGAGAACTTCTTCGGCTAAATTACATTCCACATCGAGATGACCTACCTATATTATGTGCTCGCTGTGCAACTTGAATTCAAAAGAGGACATCTTTCATTTCATCGCAATTTGCCCAATTTCAAAGGATGTTTTGGTCGGTGCGAGTTAAATTGGCCAGAAACCAAAGATATTTTGAATGACAGAACGGGGTGGCGATGCCTTTACTTTTATGTTTCATAGGCAGCAGCTTACAGGCAGAGAACAGTAGATGAAAACTTATAGTTATTTCTTTTTTCTTTTTATTTTTTAAATTTTAAATATAAAATTTGTTTAAAATTGTTAAAAAATAAAATAATTTTAAATATTTTTCTTCTCATTGTTTAACTATTTTAACTCATTGATTTCTTTTTGTCAATCAGACAGACGGCACTTAGCCATGTCTTAATTTGTATTTGAATATTTATATATTATATATTTTTTATTGTAAGAACTTTTAAATTGAATTCAATAAATCTCCATTATTATTTTTACTATATCAAATAACTTAATTCATACGCATACTATTTTTTCCTAATGTTCCCACCCAAAAATTTAACAGTAAATAAAGTGTCTGAGGCATTCTTGCAATATTTTTTTTCCCGAAACTTTGTCCTTTCGAACCTTTCTCTTCTGGATCTTTGGTTTTCGAAACTTTGTCTTTCGATACTTTGCTTCTCGGAAATTTGTCTTTTCGAACATTTATCTTTTCGAAACTTTGTTTTTCGAACCTTTTGTCTTTTCGAAATTTTGTCCTTTCGACCCTTTCGTCTTCCAGAACTTTGTTTCTCGAAACTTTGTCTTTTCGAACATTTATCTTTTCGAACATTTATCTTTTCGAACATTTGACTTTTCGAAACTATGGCGGATTCCCCATACTTATATTTATGTAGGTATACCTGTAAGATATTAGGTCTTCTAATAAAAATCAACTTGGATTGAAATAAGCCCGACAACACGGTTTATCGAAAAATTAGAACTAGCTTGAGTTCTAACTTAGAATCTTCACCGATTTAAATTTCAGATTAAAAATTTATTGGAAAAATATCAGAAGTTTGTGTCAAAAAAGGCTACCGGGTGCTACGAAAACAATAAAATCAACTCTTAAACTTCGGTACATTAAAACGAGATCTAAAGTACTTTTTTAATAATTAAATATGATTTTACAGCTAATTTTAAATGTTTTAAAAAATTTAATTCCAAAAATTAAACCGAGTTACTTGATCGAGTTTTAAATTGATTTCAGAACTTTGTCAATAAATTGGCCATAAACAATATAAAAACCGCGAATCAAGCTAAAAAAAAAACCTATGGCATTTTACAAAAGTTTTAAGAAGCCATAACTTGAAACGGAGAGATGCGTATAGTACAGGAAATTTAGACAAAAAAAAACAAAAAAAAATCTGATAACGCTAAAAATTGTTTGACACCTTTATTTGTATGGTTTAAGCATTTCCGAAAAAGTGTCCTCAAATTGACTTAAGTTTTAAGGGGTACAATTTAGTTTTTTGTAAAAATCTGCAAAACTTTGTTTCTATGAAAATAATTTTCAGTTTTTTGTGTTTTGACTTGGGCACAAAATTGGGCGCCATTTTTGTTTCATGCTACCAAAATAGACCTCATTCAAATTGAAAACCCATACAAAAAATTCAATTATTGCAAAGTGTATCCCAGTAAAATTAGACATTGACATCGAAAAATTCCGACAAAGCTAAATTCTAGAATCAAAAACACGCTTCCGAAATATATTTCAGAAACATTTAATTTCTAACCCAAAATAAGGTAAACTGAGTGTAGGTTCTATGCTGAAACTACCCGACCATAACTCCATAAATATTTGTCTTTAAAGGAGCATTTTACAAAAAGTGTTATTTTTATTTGCTCATTTATGGCGCAAGAACATATCTTACCTACATTATGCATCCTGTCGTGTGAATAATTTTTTTTTTCTTCAAGTTTTACATACATTCATGAATACATAAGCAGAAATTTTTTGTTTTTTTTGTTGACAGATACATTTTTGATAACTTTACAAACATGTGTAACTTATGCTATATAGGGTAAGTACAAATCTGTTTATTGATTTTCATCTCCTTTTTGGTTTCTTTTCCGGCACTTTTTATTAAAAAAAATGTTTTTTTTTCAATTTATTTGAAAAGGACCTTTTATAAACTGTCAATTCGAAAAAGAAATTTAAGAAGCGTTTGGTGTTATGTAATTTATCCTGTTTGGTTAAGCTCGGATATATAAATTATATTGATCATGAAAGTGAAATAGTAGAAGCTATTTGTTTTAGGCTCTCTTTCACTATATTTGTATATCCCTTTTATTTAAGAGATAAAGCTTAAGTTTTTTTTTTTCATCGTTCCTCATTTGGAGAAAGGATACAGATTCCCTATCGAATTGATGTCAACCCAAATTTTGTAGAGATAAATAGTTCAGTATAAATGGTTTATTGAGGTCAAGATGCTAATTAAAAATTTATATTCCAATCTTTTAAAGTGTGATAAATGATTTGCAAAGCATTGAATGTGAAATGATAAATAGTAACCTTTATGATTCAAGGAATTTAGTCATCATCGTGGAAAGGCAACAAGAAAAAGAAGGGAATTATAAATTTAAAAACGTAAAATTTACGACTGACTAAAACAAGCAAAAGGATAGGCAAAGCAATTTAATAGGCTCATGAATATACATATACCTTTTATACAAGGTGGCGCAAAATGAATCACCCAATTTTGTTTTTGAATATCTTTTTTACTAAGTAAATAAATGATTTTGCGTGATGGGAATCTTTATTCGGACCTTTACAATTTGTTCTGTTAAGTGGCTGCCGCCAGTGTTGAGACATATTTGAGACCGTTTTATCGTATTTTCCATGACTTTCCGCAAGATTTCCGGTGATAACTGTTCGCATTCCTGTCGAATATTCTCCTTAAGGGCTGCGATTGTCTGAGGCTTGTTGGAATAAGCCCGCGACTTCAAGTAGCCCCAAACAAAAAATAAGTCTGGGATGGTTAAATCGGGCGATCTTGCTGGCCATGCCAAATCACCATAACCGGAGATTACGCTAGGAGGAAACGCTACCTTCACAATATCCATTGTGGCTCGTGCTGTGTGTGCGCACCGTCTTTTTGAAACCACATCTTCACCAAGCTCCGCTCATCCAATTTCGGCAGTAAGAAGTCGTTTATCATAGCCCCAGCGGTCGCTAGTAACAGTGACCGTATAACAGAGTTGTTAAGACTGCAGTCTTTTCAGTACTGCAGTTAATTGAATAAAAAAACTTTTTTCCTTAAGTCTTTTAACTTGCCAAAAGAATTTAACTGTAATACAATAGTCAGCAGTCAGTACTAACATTCCGACTGTGCAGTTAAAAAAAAAGTTTATTAACTTTAAGTTAATTAACTGCAGTACTTTTGACTTGATTTTAGTCTTTTAGTCAGTTGAAAGTCATTTGTACTGCGATGGTTCATCTTTTAGTCAGTAAGTCTTTTAACTGCAGTTAATTAACTGTAAGTCTTTAAACTTTGTTTTTTGTTTTGTATCAAAAATATTTCACACTTGTACATCACGCCGTACGCATATAATTCCAAATAAATAATGCAAACATTTTAATTTATTTTCATTGTATCCTGTTGTGTTATAAGTATAAATCTATAGTATTTTAGTTGAAAGACTTACAGTTAATTAACTGCAGTTAAAAGACTTACTGACTAAAAGATGAACCATCGCAGTACAAATGACTTTCAACTGACTAAAAGACTAAAATCAAGTCAAAAGTACTGCAGTTAATTAACTTAAAGTTAATTGACTTTTTTTTAACTGAACAGTCCGAATGTTAGTACTGACTGCTGACTGTTTGCTTTGCAGTTAAAGTACTTACTCACAGTATTAACTTGCATTCAAAAGTTAAGTTAATTAACTGGGACTGTATTAACTGCAGTACTGAAAAGACTGCAGTCTTTACAACTCTGCCGTATAACCAATGGCGGCTTCAAAAAAAATACGGCCCAATCACTCCTGCCGCATGAACGCCGCAACACACAGTGGCTTTGAGTGATGTATGATGGCTCTTCGTACATCACACTCGGATTTTCAGTGCCCCAGAAAAGATGATTTTGCTTATTGACGTAACCGCTTAAGTGGAAATGCGCCTCGTCGCTCATGATGATTTTCGACACAAAATAGTCCTCTTGAGATTGTCGATGGCTTGACAGCGGAGTATAGACAGCTGTCTAGTTCACAAATGTCAAATATGATTGTCGTACGACGCCATTTGCAAAAATTATAACATCTTCCGAAAGGGTGATTCATTTTGGGCCACATTGTAGTAAGAAACAATTGTGGATATACCCCTTTACGGATCTAAAAGGGGTATATGCGGTTTAGAAAACCTTAGTCCGCTTTCGCGCGTTCTATAAGGAGTCCAAACGGAGTTAAAATCGAAATTTGTCCTAGATCCACTTCGTCGCGTTGAGGTATAAGAGATCAAATCTTTGTTCTCCATCTCAGAAAGTTCGTTCAGGTCTTCAAGAAAAGCTTTTCCATATGATTACACTCTCATTCTGGATAGAGCGGTGTATTACAGAGCAAATTAACAACTGTTTACTTTCCCTGCTTCGCCGCATGCTCTCCGATTGGCCAGCGCAGAAAACAGTGCTACCAAACTCGCCTCGGTCTAAATATCAAGTCAGCTGTTCGGGATTTATTATTAATGGGCCATATCTTTCTGGATATAACGCAGTTTGTTAAACTTCGCCACCTCCGATGGGATTCAGTAAGAAAAATTGAGAATATATTACCCATCATAACTCCAAACGGAATGTTAACTCTTTCCGCAAGCGAGCTCTTCATAGCTGATGCTTTCTTGGCAAGTTCGTTTCCCTCAATTGCACAATGACCTCCAACCCAGATAAGAGAGATCCTGGGGTAAGCATTAAGGCTTGATGTCTCATCGCGACATTGCTGAACCATACTACGATGATATATAGATGGTATTAGGTATATATATATATGATTAGGACCTTGTTTGAGTAACTTGCGTGTTCAAAGCGATGTTCAAAGATTTCTGAACCAAAATCACACTCCATCGTAGACTTACTTACTTAAGGTGGCGCTACAGTGCGGGATGGAGCAGGGACTCAACCAACATACCTCTCTAGCCAGCCAAGTTGGTTGAGGTTATCTCCCACCTGTGTGCGCCACCTGAGTCGCGGTCTTCCTCTACTGCGCCGTCCCTCGGGATTGGATTCGAAGACTTTATGGTCATTGGATCTTAACTCGTTTGACCAGGTCAGTCTCACTGTACAGCCTGTACAGTTCGTGGTTGTATCTTCGCCTCCATTCACCATCTACGAACGGGACCAAAAATCACCCCTTATTTCAAATAAGCAGCGATTGGCAAGAGTTATTTTCCGTTTGATTTCAGCGATGGTGTCGTAGAACCATCAATAAATTGTTGTGTCGAAGTATCTTGTCACGAAGCACGTCATCGTTCCAATCCTTTCTGGATGGAAATAAATCTTCAAAATCCTTACTTAGACCCAGAGCAGAGGTGCAGTGGTCATTTGTATTGACTATTAAGAACATATCATTGGGTTTAGCAAACCAACAATTTGACTCCTTAAGTCTCATTTCCCTGCAGGATACTAAATATTTTATGTGTGGCTCAAGTGGTAAAAGGTTTAGAAAGACCCTTAAGGCGTCTGCCGCGCAGGATCGTAGGGCCCATGTGGAGCCAAAGCTATCTGTTCTTAGAACCTTCTTAAGATTGTTTATGTAACTGCGGGCCACAACACAATAGGACCGTACATGAGGATCGGTCGTACCACGGCTGTGTTCGATTGTAGGCCCCACTTTCTTCCGAAAGCCTAACTACAAGCATAGAAGGCTATGCAGGCCTTCTTAACCAGTTCTTCAATATTCATTTTCCAATTAAACTTGGTGTCAAGATAAACGCCCAGATATTTCGCAGTGGAAGACAGTCAAAGAGCTTGGTCGGGGTAGCGTGAAGTGGGTATTTTTGATTTGGTAGTAAAAAGCATCAGTTCAGTTTCACTTTGGTTAACACTAAGTCCACAACTCGTGGCCCAGTTACTAACTTTCATCAAAACCATCTCTGTGATCTCACTGATCACAGATCGGAACTTTTCTGTCACCAATGCTACCAAACCATCCGCGCGTAAATGTGAAGCTATTTAAATAAAATTTTATCATACAAATCGGTTTGAACCATTCATATTTCTCATCAGCCGGAATAACGAACTTGTAATTTATAGGTAGGATTGTGTTTAAGCAGGGCTACGTCTGTCGTCATTCTTAAATAATTGTTTCCATCTAACAATGAACTAAAATAACTCAATGATTCAATATCAGTTCTTCAGTCATACATACTGGTTTCTACTAAACATGTGACTCCATTCACTCCATCATCAGTAATGATGAGGATGACTAATATTTACAACTTTTAAGATTTTCGCGGTGGTTTATAGACATTATTTATGTATGTTTTTTTTGGGATTTACCGCTGACAATTTTCAATGTTATTTGTTGCAAAATTTTCGGAGTAATATATAAGTAGTGATGTTGATCATCCATGACTATGACTATGAAAAACATGAAAAGATAAACTCTCACTTAAGAAGAAATTAACAAACATTTTAATAAGAAAAATTGAATTTTAATAGTATTTTTAGTGGTGTTAAGAAAATTTATTTTTATTATTTTGACGTACGCCTATAAAGAAGTGCTGCAGAAAATATTTGGGTGATACCGGTTTTTAGAGTGTCATACATTAAATGATGAGGTTAAATGGCAATAAAGAGAACATTAAGTTTGCGGAGTTTATTGCTTGAAAGTGAAAACATTGTGTTGATGACCTTCTTTTCTTTTTTTTTTCCTCTGACAGAGTTAAAGTAATTTTTTTGGTCAGTAAAAAGTTGTTATGATGGTAAAAAAGCTCTGCAGATCTTTTAATAATAAATATCTTACCGGAAAAATAAATTTTTAACATTAACTAAATTAAGAAAGTGCAGTATTTCGTGCCTCCAGTATATTCCACTTCCGTTAAATGTGTTGGGTGTGAGATTTGAAAAAGGGTTATTTTTAAAGCAGTGATAACAGAGCGAAAAGCTATAGACATTATTAAAATAGCTGCTATCAGAGAGAAATAAGATGAAAAATAATGGTAGGATGACATATGAGCAGGCCCGGCAGAACAGTTTCAGCCCGAGTGGGTAGTTGGTGTAAGATAAGCTTAAATTAACTAATTCATACAATTTTTTTATGTTTTTATTTTTTTTTTTTTTTTGATGAAGCACTTGTTTTTTAATGCGAAAACCGCACTCCGTTTGGAGTGTTTTGAAATAAATTTATTTGATGATTCATCCAAATTTGGATTTTCCATGTGGTTGCAATAAACATGCAATATAGCAATATTACTGAGCCGATTCTGCAGCATTGTTGACTTAAGGTCAGATTTTAAACGACGAAGAACGGAAAAACTTCGTTCATTTGAGCAAGATGGGGTTGTGATTAGCAACTCGCAACCGGAAAAAATACCTCGACTCCAGGCGTATTTTTGCAAAAAATCAACTAAATGGTATTTTTTTTTTAGACGTGTGGTTTTCAATCTGGCAATACTTTTTTCGGAATTGGTCTTTTTGACAGCGGTCACTTGATTTATGCTCAGTTTGGTTTGCCATTTCATAATGAATAGACTTATTCCTGAACAACGTTTTGCAGATCGTGCAAATTTATTACCAAAATAATGGTTCGGTTCGCGCGACGCAGCGTCCAATATCCGGTCGACATAATCGCCCAGCTGAGTCGGTGGTAATTCGAGGCAAATGTTGGCCAATTAACTTAAGAATTCAATTTAAAATTATTTCAAATTTATCAGATTATCAAATATGTATTTCAATTAATTGGCTAATGCTGTTAAACATACCGTAAAATCGGAATGGTTTGTTCTTAATTGAGTGGACAGTCAGGTTGTTCAGCAGAGCATTGCATAGAACTTTTATTTTCTGTAACAAATGAGCACCTATGGTCATATTAAATGAAGCACTAAATTTAAACTGTGGTCCCAAAGACCGAGAGATAATTTTAAGATTCAATCAAAACTAACTATTAAAAACTTCTAGATTGAATAAAGGCATATGTATAATAGTATAATAGACATGCACTCAGACGTACCAGTATATCATTCCGGAAACATCAGATTTCATGACAGGTAAACTAATTTACAGAAAATATTGTGCACACGGTTATGCAAACTCATATTTCTGAAAATACCATAAATGTAGAAACAAACTTTCAAACGTGGAACTTATAAAAGAAACCGTGGTCCACCAGGGGCCTCTTCACATAAAAGAAAAGCTTTCGGATGATATCGGCTTTATCATTGCTCTCTCTATCATATACATGTCTAGGTTACATATGTGTAAAGAAAAATATGGGTTACTAATAGTAATAACTATCTTCAAAACGATAGCGTTCGCTCGTTTTCGTTTTATGTGATGAGGCCCAAAATCTGTCTATGTTAATGTCCGTGTTAAGAAAATCATCCGATTTAACGCCATATTTAACACAATTATGTTGACCGCGAGTTAAAACATCATTATAAATTTATTCACATCACCTCATCCGATAATGTCAACTGATTAAATATTTCTATAACAAATGAACGCAATTAAATATTTAATGGTCCATTACATTAAATGAGAGAATAGAATGGAAAATAATTAGTAATCTAGTACAATTATCGGTTTCACTCGTCGAATGTGATGTTATGAGAATAAACAGAGGCGGTATAAGCTGGCTGGATATCGAATATTATGAACTATAGAATATGCATGTGACTGCTTCATAATGATAAGCTGTACTACCCGCTTCATTGGTTGTTTTCTAGTGAACCCATTAGTGAGAAACAACCATTGCTGGAAACCACCCCACGGCATTCATAAACAAATAATAAATTGGTGGCCAGATATCTCGTGTAGATAGAGGGGCCTTTAATAATTATTTTTTCTGGCGAATCAGAACTGCTAAGATAATAGGCACTAGATAGAGGTATTACCCCTGGAAAAAAAACCTTTGCTTTTAGGTGGAATAGGCTGGGATTCGAACCCCAGATCTCCGGTAACACGACAGTACAGCGCACTAACAATTGCGCCACGGGGTACTAATGTTAGGATGGGACAAAACCAAGTGAAATCTAGTATCAGAGAATTAGTGTACACTACGGGGATTCATGTTTGAAACGTTTTATTAGTTTTTATTCGTTCCTTAAAGCCAGATATAGACAACACCACCCTTAATAGTGCCAGCCTAGCTAAAAAATATCCTGTCGGGTCTTCCTTACCTACTCTCCAGACCGATCATTCAAAAAGTCATATAAATATGTCTCTGAATATAGCCTTAGCTATATGTATAACTTTGTGAAAACGCTATTAACCCATATTCCGAAGAATGACCTTATATTGTATGGCCTTATGCCAAGGTACTGCAATAAACTCCCAGAACAAACTTAAATTAAGTTTATTATGTCTGAAATTTTGTCTTCTTCATGCGCTTTGTCTTTTAAGTCACAAAATTTTAAAATGTTGATTGTTGAATTCATGCTACTACAGCATCGCAATTTAATTTAATCCGTCTGAGTCACTCTGTGTGTGTCAAATTGACAAACATTAGGTAGCACATATAAATATAAAAAAAGGAAACCTTAAGACAATAACAAATTATTTTGAATAAGTCAACCTTAATGCAATGCCATCACAATAAATTATAAGAAAGAGCCTTGTTCAAAAAGTAAAGAATACGCAAAAGTCAGGACTGACTCGAACAATTTTTATTTTTCGAATTCTTTATAGAAATATGGCGTATGTATGTATACATATATGTGTATATGTGATGTTTGCTTTTGGCTAAACATTATTATCGTCTAGAAAGGACGAAGTCCTTGGAATGCAATTAAATTAGAACCTTCTATGGTTTAATATGATATGGCACCGAATAATGAATACACACCCACCAACTGACAAACCATGACCAGACCAGTCATTTAATGGTTTTCAACACTTCCAAGGTTTGATTAAATAAATATAACCTTATTTCGGTCATTTAGCCCTCCTTTATAGGGTGAAGATATCCTGGCAAATATGTAGCAGAAAATAGGAAAGAGGGCAGGGGGTGTTGTTCTAAATGCATTTCACACGACACAGATACCCTACAATAATGATAATGTTGGTTTATGTACAACATTTCGAAAATGGTTTTAACACAAAACACATTTTCCTTTTGTAAAGAAGAATAGGTATGTATAGCAATAATGTTTGGAAGAAAACTTCGCTGTTCTAGATCTGCGCACAATAGCACAATGCTGTTAAAAAAAAAAAAAATCTTCGTAAAAAGATAAAAGCATGTATAAGTGTATTACATTAGTTGAGGCAACTCTCACATTCAAAATCAATTTATACATTTTTGGGGAATTTAAGCTGAATCTTTAATATATTTATATGAAGGTACATTGTACATTATGTATTTAGTATACTGTAAATAATGAACTTCTGTTTTATTTTGTAAACAATGAGGCTAAATTTTTCATATGATACTTACCTACTTAACAATTGTTTAACTTTAAAGCTCTTTAATAAAATGTTCCTAGTTCTGAACACGTTTTTGTCTAGTACCTTTTTCACAATAAACTCCAGCTTAACACCCTCTACGTACAGTGACAGTTCGTGCATAAAGCTAATGCCGAATTCTTTTCAACAAAAGAATCGATTCTGTTCCGATTTTTTTCTAAACAAAATCGATTCTTTTCTGTCAAAATATATCTTGCATTTTTGACAAGATTTCACACCGATTTGCACACACACTATAAAGATTTAAAATTTTCAATACGTCAAATTGAAAGTCGGAGAATTTTGGGAAAGCAAATTGTTTTTTTTTTTTTGTTGCAACGGATTCTACATAAATAAACAAATTATTCAACAATATTTTCAGTCAATATAACTACAAAAATAATTAATTACAGCTGTCTAGTAACACACACAGTCACACGAAAAAAAAATTCGATTCTTTTCAATTGACAGAAACAAATCTACAACAATGCGACAGTGCATACAATTTTTCTTTCCCATAGGAATTGGTGCCTCGATTGTATGAGGATCACGAAGAATAAAGTTCCCTAATATTTTTTTTGGGCCGACAACTATGGTCTGCTGTCCCAATATGGTTGGTCGACGGCTGTGGGTTTGACGAGGGAGGATCTGGAGGTGAGTCTGGAACTGGGACATATGTTCTGGCCCTAGACCTGGGATAGAGGTTCTGGCCTTGGGTTTGGAACTGTGACGGAGGTTCTGGATCAGGGACAAAGCTTCTGGAGGTAGATCTGGAACCGGTACAGAAGTTCTGAAGGTGACTCTGGAGCTTGGACAAAGGTCAATTTTTTTTAAACAAGCTTCTAGAGGTGGATCTGGAAAGAGGAAAAAGTGCTGGAGGTGGGTCTGGAACTTGAACAAAGGATACATTTTGGACTGGAACCGGTACAGAAGTTCTGAAGGTGACTCTGGAACTTGGACAAAGGTCAATTTTTTTTTTTAAACAAGCTTCTAGAGGTGGTTCTGGAACCAGGACAAAAGATCTGGAGGCGGATCTGGAAAGAGGACAAAAGTCCTGGAGGTGGGTCTGGAACTTGAACAAAGGATACATTTTGGACTGGAACCCGTACAGAAGTTCTGAAAGTGACTCTGGAACTTGGACAAAGGTCAATTTTTTTTTAAACAAGGTTCTGGAGGTGGATCTGGAACCAGGACAAAAGATCTGGAGGCGGGTCTGGAACTTCGACAAAGGACAAATTCTTTTTTTTTTGGAAACAACTTTTTTACAAATTTCAAAAAAGTTCTGGAACTGGGTCTGGAACATGGACAAATAAATTTTCCCAAACAAAAATTCATTTTTTTAAATATTTTTTTCAAAAAAAAAAAATTCACCTCTGTCCAGGTCCAGAACCACCTTTGTCCAGAAGTCCAGAAAAATATTATATTCGAAATCACCAACATTATTCCAATTTTATTAATTTAATCAAAATCACCATCAAACTTTTTCCAATCGTTTTTTTTTTTTTTTTAAAGTATTGAAAATCCCGCAGTGTATTTTCTTGCGGGATTTTGTTGTATTTGTAATCTGCGAGATTTCGTAACGATCCCATTTGATGGCTAGTATCGAACCATTGCAAAGAGTGTTTTTTTTTAGAAGCGAGAACTTTAAATTGGCAACACGTGATACGCTTTAAGTTCCCAACGTAAGCATTTAACGAATTAAAAAAATTGATTGATTTGGCAATTCGACGTTAATAGAATAATTCTTTAGCTAAATGGCCATGTAAATATGTAAATTCGCATGTCTAAAATTGAGCACTTGGAAGCCAAAGTTTGACGCTTTATTGCTGAAATACACCTTGAGTGAGTGAAAATTGGATCTCCAGATAACGCAATGTAAGCAAGTCTGTGAATATAGTTCGTGAGACTGGTTCCCTCATTAATAGCCGAACATATTCCCGTGTTTAACTCTAAAAGAGGACGATGGAAGAAACGTTACAATCAATAGAGATCGCTACCTAGGCATGATAACGAAAGCCGATTTTGTATGGCCAGATAACTTGCATTTAGAATTCGGTGAGCAATAGTTTTAGCAGGGTGGGGATACGTGCAACACAAACCTTCCAACAATCAATTTATTGCACACTTAGTTCAATAATCGTGTAATGTTGCTTGTCCTCCACGGGCCTGCGATTTGATCGATACTATTCAAAAAATTTACAGACGATTCAGGTTTAAGAACAATCAGCCTTATTGTGAGTTTCACCGGAACAACATTCCACCCGGAAAATTTGACATTTCACTTTTCGCCTATTGTGAGTTTCCCACGAAATTTCATGACGAAAAAATTCCCCTTATTGTTAACATTCATTTCGGGCGGAATGTAATGTCCTTTCACTTCTTTTTTGTAGGCGAACAAAATTTCGTTCGGGTGAAACTCACAATAGCTTTTAAAATTCCGGGCGAACAAAAAATTTTAAGGTGAAATATTTTTTATAGTGTGGAACAACTAAAAATTTTATTTTACGCTAAAGTCTTTGAGGAACAATTAAATGCAAAGTCCAGCCTTTTAGCAATTTTTGTGATGTCAAACCTCAGTTTGAGTGAAGGTACTATTTGGATTTCAAATTTGAGTACGCAAGTAAGGACATAAGGTGTAAATAATAAAATCGTGGGAACTAACATTCAAATTTCTTGTGGAAAATCTACAATTGTTAAGGTGAACATAACAAGAATTCATGAATATCAGCATTATTTTGATTTATTAAGACAATACCGCAGACTATAGTGTAAAAGAAGAAGAAGGACCCAGAAATCTAAAAAATAAAAATATTAACGGAGGACTTCTTTGTCCAGGATTAAGTTGGAGAAATGTAATATGAGGTTAAAAATGGAAGAATTGCTTGGAAACGGGAAAGTTGAACAATGCTGAATAACGTGCAGGGAATGGAGTTAAAAAACCTAATAGTAAAATGGGATGGACTTGGAGTTAAACCACCACTGTGACTATTGTTGTTTTTCTTTAAATTTAAAACCTTGCGTTTTTGAGATGTGAATTGCAACAACAATTTAACCAGGTGTGTGAAGATCCCTACTGTCTACGTGTGAGGCTTTTATACATACATTCTCATTTTTTTATCTGCAAACTGACATTTCAAGCTTGTAGGCAAATTGAAATGGCTGCGCGAGGATTCTCATCTTCATGTGGATAATCTCTGGTCGGGAGTATAAAATGTATTTAGCAAAATATTTTTAACATCACTGTAGTTAAGTGTATTTAGTTTCATTTCTAGACCATCCCTGCACTATACAGTGTGTACACATAGTAAATGTGTATTGCGTTGTGTATATACATTGTACCTATATATTATTATTTATTTATTCCGTTTGGCTTAATGGACTCGAAAGTTTGCCATTACCGCATTATTGAAGGCTGCGTTAAGGCCACCAACCAACTCTTCGACTACGACTGATATGCTTTTTTTTCGTTCGAAACCATTTTATCTTCATCTTCGTTTTTTTTTACCATCGCTGTCGATGTCGTCGCTGTCATCGTCGTCATTGTGTACTTTTCATTGTTAGGGGTTATTGCTGCTCCCTTTACCGTCCCATCTTCAACAGATCTGGCATTCTGTCTTTATATATATAAATTTATATGTATTGTTCTTTGCTCATTCTTTTAAAGGTCTTCCGTGGGGGTTTGAATGGGCGTCTTTGCTGCGAAAAATAACCACTGGAAATTCCATGGAACGGCACTATGTAAAGGCTTATGCGATGCCAACCATGACTGCGGTGTGGTATTAACACACTCAAGAATAGAAAAATCAATACAGACATACGAACTAGGGCCAATAGCAAGGAACCTAGAAAAATAATGTGGGGTATAGCCATAGCAAAATACATAGTGACAAAAAACTGTTATAGAGACGACATCCGTTGGTGGGTCGTGGTGTTGCCGTTGTTGTGTAATTAAATATTGTTTATTCGTTCATTCACAGCAAAAATTTATGCAAGTTGAAGGTTATTTTTTTTTATTTGTTTTGTTTGTTTTTTATATCGTCGTGTTGTTGGCTTCTATTTTTGTGATGTGATTCTTGTGAAAAAATATCTTGATGAAAATTACAAAGAGAGGAATTCCAGTTAGGTACCTACACCTACATATAAACCTATACCTATAGCAAAAAAAAATCAATTGTTTACATTTTTATTTTTGTTCTAACTCTCCCACCAAAACTACGTCGCGACATAAATAAACGCTAACATGTGCCATGTTTAGGTTTTGTGAATATACTTCACAACAATTTATGGCAGTTCATCACGATAGGTTTCACAAGTAATATAGAAGCATCACAAGTAGTAGTCGGTATATACCTACTACTTGCCTACCACGCGAAAAATAAGCTACCGGAAATAGAAATTGGAGTAAACAAACTTCGAGAGTATCCTGGTAGATATGCTTTTTGTTTTGTAGGTAGGATAACAGTTTAATGACACGAATGATTGACAAACTTGTGGCGTCAATTAGAACCTAATTTCACTCGGACTATTAAATAATAAATAATGGCTTCCATTTTTGTAGTGGTTGGGGGTATTATTGGATCCTTATTTTTGGGAGTCTTAAAATCATTTCAGAATGAAATGAAATCACTTAAGTATCAAAAGGTACTTTTAGTTTATATTTTACAACCTTGATAGTGATGTTTGGAAAATGTAAAGGCCGGAATAAAACGAAGCTGGTTCAATTTGTATTTTGTTGATAGCTTTGTTTCATTAAGTATAGGTACCTACTTCCTAACCCTGCCATTATGTTCGGTTACAAATTTAAAACGCTATACGAATTATAACTATTATTATTAACTATTTTGTAGATACTAAATATTACCTATTTAATTTTTTTATTACATAATATTAATTACAATAAAAAAATATGCACGAAAATAATTAAGTTTTTATATATAGAATCTAGTTAACATTTTTGAAAAAAAAAATTGGTAGGACAATTTTAAGTATTTATTAATGTTAAGTTAAAAATTGAACTTCACAAAAAAATCTGCTACCAGTTTTCGAAATATCGAATTTTCAAAAAATAATTTTGAATTTTTTTTTTTTAAATCCAAAAATCATTTTTTAGAAAATTTTGATATGCACTTTTATTTATATTTGTTACAAGCTTCTGTATAAAAAGTTAAGTTTTATTCGGTTGATCAGATATTGAGATACTCGAAAATCAAAGAAACCGTCCATGAGAGCTACTGTTAATAAACGTAAAATATAAAATTTAAACATTTTAAACGGTAGATCGTACTAATTTCAACACAAAAAAAATTTTATAAAAATCGTAGGAGTCGTTTTTGCTAAAAAAAATATGTTATGGCACCGTTATTTTTGGGTATTAGAATAATTTTTCTCAAAAATCTTCAAGATAAAGTTAAAAAACTGCTTTTTACCAAGTTTAATAAAAATCGACCAAGTCGTTTTTGAAATATTAAAGTTTTCAAAAAAAAAATTTCAACCTTTTTTTAAAGATCCAAAAAATATCTTTTTGAAAATTTTGGTACACAATATTATTTAGAATGTGTTAAAAATTCTTCATAAAAAAATTTATCAGAATTAGAAACCGTTTTCGAGAAAAGCAAAAATCAAAGAAATGGTTCTTCGGGAGGTACTACTACTTAAATTTATTGATTCTTAAAAAAAAATTCTGTAGCGCTGATTTTGAGAAAAATAAGTTTTTCCTTTTTGCCCAAGAAATTTTGTATGACAGCTACTATGTTATTTTTCGTCCTAAAAAAAAAGAGAAAAAAAACGGGTGGGGGAATGTCAAAAAACGCTAGGTACCAAGTTTAAAGAAAATCGACCCATCCGTTTAGGCTGTAGTCGAACAGACAGACAGACAGACGGACGGACGTTTTGGTGAGACCCACTTTTTTCGTCTTCGCTATTATCGTAATGTCAAGTTTCAAGTTCGATTTTTTGTACGAATTCATAACTTGGCATATAAAGGGTCCACCAAATAACTTCTTTTTTTTTGAAAATGGCGCAAAACATCGAGTGTAGCTTCGGTTATTTGGCACGTAGCGCCGTCCTGTTGAAACCAAATGTTGCCAATATCCTCCTCTTCAATTTTTGTGAACAAAAATTCGTTCAACATGGCCCGATAACGATCGCCATTGACTGTAAATTCGAAAAATGGCCTAATTATGCCTCTGGACCAAAATCCGCACCAAACAGTGACTCGTTTTGGGTGTATCGGCTTTTCAATGTATGCGTGCGGGTTTTCTGTGCCCCAAATGCTACATGTTTGCTTGTTTACTACCCGCCAAGATCAAAATGAGCTTCATCTGAAAAGGTGATTTTTTTGGCAAAATCGGCATCTTCTCTAAGGCGATCGCAGGCCCACTTAGCGAAGCGTATACACAACCATATTCGTTCAGCGGAAGGATAAAACTAATTATCTGTCAAATCAGACATGAGCTAATTGGTACCATTCACGAAATAAGCACTAGTTGAAAAAAAAACGTTAGATGGCGGACCCTTTAGTACCTATAAAAATTGTGTGAGTGCCCGGACTCACGTCACGGTTAATATGTGTAAACATCAACGTTTTTTGAAGCGCAGTTTTGAGGATCCGTATATGAAGTCGTCCTGTTAATTACGTGCACTTATCCAAAACGGACTAGTTTGCTTGAAGGGGATCCTAAGATTTTTGTCACTGAACGTACCCAATATCCTACTATGCGCAGGTTTTCGTAACGTAACGTGCTATATCGTAAGGTGTTACCTCGTTAAATTCGTTTTTATTTCACTCTACCGCCGGCATAGATGTTTACGCATCAATAATGTTATTAGAATGGCTGCATTGGATTTTAAAGCTTGCAACTGCATGGCTTCTGAGATTTAACAGCACGCAGTCTACCTTCTCAGTGATAATTTTACCTCTGCTTTGGTTAATGCTACTTCGATAGGCTTAATTCAGGTGATTAGTCGTGCAGCCCTTGTTCTCCTGTTCTGACCACAAGCAGTAATTCAAAATATTAAAATTTGGACTTCTGAAGGATAATCTTTAACTTCTATAAATATTAATATGGACTTACGAAGGCTATAAAAGATGATATATTGACTTTAAGCAACTCATGTGTGGTATTGGCTCTTAGTGCAGCGGCAGGGTCATTTTGAAAGATAAAAAATTATCAGTTGTAAAGGATTTTGCTTTCAAACACACTTTAAAAGATCTTCTTCTTAAACCTTTGCACTCGTTTTTTTACTAAAATGAAGGAATCTTGGCGAGAGACTCCCGTCAAACCATTATTGAAGCAGGATGATGGCCACCTTGAACAGTTTTCGCCTGCTTCTATAACCTGACCTTGTCGAAAACTTCTTTAACGGTAAAAATTTCTTCAACCAAAAACAGAATATTTTCATATCAGTTTCTCTCGTGTCCCATTCTATGGTGCATAGGTTTGCATGTACCGATGCTCCTAAATCAGCCTTGAAATGGATCGATGGATATATATCCTATACTCTGGACATTAACTTAACTTTCGGAGAAGTTTTTGTCGAATTCGTCCATGCACTGCTTTAATGGCCACACTTGTATGAGCGACCACTTTATGCCCTGCAATTTAGCGAATCTACCAGCAATTGCCCGATAAACATTAATTTTTGTGATTCTAAGCGGTTTTAACAACTCACAAATTTGGCCAGCAAATATCAAATCGTCAATCATCAAATATGCAATCGTCCTGCCTGCATACATGTTTTTTGATGAACGTCAAATGATTTTTTTGCAAGCGCAGTTGACGTTTTCGAACAGAAGCCAATTTCATCAGATTTTTCAGATTCACTTTCGCACGTCATTGTCAGCCGCGACGTGTTCATCGTCTCCCTGACTGACATCCAAAAATGTTAAATAGGTAACAATTTCTCGAACCACCATGTCTGTCTCTTTCGTCACCTTCATTTTTTTACTGCACAGCTGCAACGCAGATGATGTTTTCGAACAAGTGACTTTAGCAAACTGCATTATCGAACACAATGCTAATGCAGTAGAATTTGTATTTGCGTTTTCGAACAGAAGACTTTTGCAGTTTCCCCTTAAGAACATTCTGCGAAAGCATTTTTAACGCAGACGACGTCTTCGAAAACGGCCGTTATTTCCATGATTTTATTTCCTTTAGGCGCCAGTTGTAGCTTTCATTGAAACTCATCATTGAAAATTTGAATGATTGGTTTTGAAGGACTTAAAAAGCAAAATCAGTGCATATTTTGATGCCAATATGAAGGCATCTTTCCAAAAAAAATTTTGTTTTGGGTCAACCGTCCACATAAAATGACTTTTATTATTTCAATGATTGAAAAAAAATATGGCTTTATTTCTAACGGATTCTTTGAGCTTAGGGTGCTTGAAATTGTGTAAGAGCGCATTATGGCAGGCCTAGTTTGTTGAATGCTGAAAACTAACCAAATACTTTGTTTCAAAAGGCAAGGAAACGTTTTTATCTTCAACACACATCAACTGAAAGACAACGGGGCCGTTCGTTCACTTCAAAAAAACTTACAATTTTTACGAATTTATATGA
This sequence comes from Leucozona laternaria, assembly GCA_932273885.2. NCBI lineage: Eukaryota > Metazoa > Arthropoda > Insecta > Diptera > Syrphidae > Leucozona > Leucozona laternaria. The sequence goes on along the minus strand of OW026366.1, from coordinate 178,941,446 downwards.
AATTGGCTGACCAATTACTGCAATTATTTAATTTTTTTATGAGGATTTGGCATATTTTTAACTGGTATCTTTTTTTTTAATTCCACAAATAAGGTGCTAGCATAACACTTTAGAAATACAAACAAAATCTATGGCTCACCAATTTTTGAAACTAGTTCACCTTATTTGAAAAATAACTGAACTTTTAGATGTCTTTAAAAAAGCAAAATCAGTGACAAAAAAAATTAAATTCATGTGAATTACCGACCTAGGGAGGTATATTTTCGATATTTGACGATTTATGCAATATAATTGTTTGAGCGATTTTCTTAAAAAAACATTTTTATTTATTTCTGAGCATTAAAAAAAATTTCACATATGCCATTTTTAAGTATTTTTTTTAACATTCTCCTAAGAACTTACAAAAAGTCATCAGATTTCAAAATATTGATCTTTCAAAGAATAAATTGTAATTTTTTTCCAAAAAATCATTTCTTTCAAAATAAATTCTAAGACTCTCAGTGCCCGAAGTTTGTTCATCGGCGAAGGGCCTTAACCCTGCGAGGCCGCATAAATAGCACTTAATTTTTATTGAAAATTAAAACTCAAACCATTTTAATGTAATGCATTCTAAATCATAGCCTTAATTAAGTATTTTTTAAACATTCTATTTCTTCCTTATAATTGTTAGGTAAGCTAGATATCCTGGAACTAACATTCACTAGTTACTGTATCCATGAATTTATTTACCATCTCTTTTTTTTTAAATTGTTTGCTTTGAATTATATTTCCCCATTGAATTGATTAAAAATTCATCACAACCTAACACGCACCCATGGGAAGAATCATTTTTGTTTTTCTCTATGAACGGTTCGATCCGGAATTTGCTTAACCTACTTGCACGCAACAAACAACCACCTCGGGTTGAAATCAATTTTAGTTAGTTCAAGGAATGTGGATATAGGTATACAGCAAAGAAGGTGATGGGGGCGTTTATCAAACCTACCGCAACAAAGTTCTAATAGTGCTAAATATAACCTAAAGATATTGCGATAGGCAATTGAAGTATCATATTATTATAGAAAACAAACAAAAATAAAATGTTTATGGTAGGTACAGCGAAGGTTTAGGATTTATTATCGGCATTACACATTACAAGTTGTTACTAATACATATCCATAAACTTTTATTGAATGAGGCACCCGTAATCTTAGGCCTTGTTATTCTTGCCAAAAAGGATTGTTGTAATTTGATATATTGTTTCAACCCCAGCAATATAACAAAAAGGACATATTTTTTCGCTTGTATACATAATATATAATTTTAGATTGAACTAGTTTCCTTTAGTTAAAACAAAAGAGTATCCAATGACTCATTACAATAGTATTGAGCAAAATTAAATTGACCTCACGGAGTTAATCGAATTCAAAAAAAAAATCAAAGCTCAATATTCAAGGCCGTTCGACGTTGATGAATGACTTTTAATCATCAAAACAAATACTCAACTCAACTGTATATTATTGCTTTCTTGTACATGATTGCTCGTTATTGGATATATTATGGTGATAAAAAAAATGCCGGTGGATTTGATAAACGGAAAACTTGTATTAGGCTACAGCTAGAACATGTGGATTCGGAACTCGATTGTTATAATGTTCTACACCGGAATGTTGGGACAAGGACCACTAAAGGAAATTTGATGAAGGACCATTACCTGGTAAAATATTTAGCTATTTAAGTTGATTCTAAAAATTTGCTAGTAGCACACGCAAATTGATGTTTTCCGTTTATGCTTGTATTGTTCAGTACATGCGTATTGAAAAACAAAACAGCAGCTCAAGAGTAATGTCGCTCAGGAGATGGTAATTTTTGAGATAGCGACGTTTTGAGGGCAATGATATTGTGGCCACGTTTAGGATTCAGTAGGGTAGCCTATCTTAGATACAAAGCAGATGAACTGGCAAGGAAGGGGTCAGTATCAAATAGGGAAAACAGTAGCCAAGAAGATATGGGACCAGAAGTCGCGATTGGCATGATTAAAAGGAAGACGAAAGAGCAAATCAATTACTCCTGGATGTCCAGGAACGATTGCGTTATCTCTAGAAGCTTCTGGTTAAGCATTAATGAAAAGAAAACTTAGTATATTCTATCGCTGAGTAAAAAGAATATTAGAACCTTGATAGGTGTACTAACGGGACATTGTGCCATTGGCACAATAGCCACTAAATTGGGTGTATTAGCACTCGATTTCTGTAGGAGCTGTCAGGATGTCAAAGAAATTGAAACCATTTAACACCTCCTCTGCGATTGTCCAAACCTTCAAACAAATCGCCTCTGATATTTTGGAAACAGATTTGTTGGAGAACGTGACGATAGAGACAGAGAGCACAGGCTGGTTCGCAAATGAACCAGTCTATGCCAGTCATTACCTAGTTAAGGAGCATCTCTGCTTTTTATATTAAGGGGATCACAATGGACCAACAGGCCCCCCACCAGCGGGATCTTGTAGTAAGAAGAATACCAACTAATTTGAAAAAAGTTCTTGGATGAAGCTGCGAAGATTGTGAATTTCGTGAAATTTCGTCATCCTCTCCAATCGAGATTGTTAAAAAAAGTATGCAAAAATATGGAAAGTTAGTAAAGATCACTTCGTCTTCGCACTGAAATCCGTTAAGAGTGAATACCCATAACTTGCCAAGAAGGCTATATTATATTTGCTTCATTTTGTCACAACGTATCGCTGTGAAGCAGGCTTTTCAGCAAATATTTATGCAAAAACACATCGAGAAATACAAATACGCAAATACGCATAGAAGTCATCAATAGAAGTAAATCAAACGATGAAACAATTTCATTCTTCACACTTGATAAAATATCATAAATAGAAACAATGATTTTGAAATGTGTTGTTTTTAATTTGTTGGTATCGATAAGAGTTGGGGTTCCGAAATATATTTGGGCCTTGTTTAGAGTTCCATAGCTTACAAAGTTTGGGTACAACATTACTAATGCATTCAATTTTTATCAATATATCCATAAGATCGGCAAAACAAATAGCCCAGCATGCCAGTATGGGGACTCGCAAGAAGACGACGCAAACCATACCTTCTTCTCATGTAACAGATGGGAACCCCTCCGACAAGACTTACAAAGAAACATTGGAGTCATCACCCCAGACAATATAGTCGAAAAGATGATACAGAGCTACCAAAACTGGCAAAAAATAAGCAGTTTTAAAGAACACATTCTCAGAAGAAAAAAAAGAGAAGAAGAAAATTATCGGGAAACAGTTGAACCCGTAAGATGAACCCGTGAGGGAAATATGACAACCCCCTTGAAGTAATACAAAGAGCAGTGCCGGGGGGGTTAGGTCAGAAACCGAAAGGGTTGGAGGAGTTTTGGTCGGTATGCACCACGCGAGTCCGACACACGCGGATGGTTAATGGGTCAACGCCAACCTCCTAACGGTGCATAAAGCATTTCTCCTCTATCCCTAAAGCAAAAAAAAAAAAAAAAAAAAAAAAAAAAAAAAAATGCATTCAATTTTTAAAAAATATAGGTTTACCAATACTTATATCTATGTACGTTCATGCATAATTACATATTTTTCTGTTTTGATCTAAAAAAGGTTTGTTTAACAATTACTTTACAAAACAATGAGACTGTATCTAGTGTCGTTTTTTTTAAAACCACTTCAGATTTGGTTTTCATATCTCAAATCTTTACCGGAAAAAAAATAACAGAGATCGGAATTTTATTTTGTTTTATAATTGTGTGAGTGCCACTTTTGAAACAACACTGCGAAATGCCTAAATCAAAACTATCACTTTTAGATGAATGTCACTTTTCTTTGATGCGTGTGAAAATCTGTGTAAATCTTGCTAAAAATCGAGATCTGATTCGATTCGATTTTTTTGTTAAGACGGACAAGGAAAAACTTGTCAGATCAAAAAAATAAAAAGAATTTTTCGATCGAAAGGAAAACCGCATAAGTAAATGTGTACAATCGCATTATCTGCTGAAAGTTTTTGTTATTGCACACATGCTAAAAACATTCTAATTCATTGTTTACAATGATTCATACATCATACCCCAAATTTAAATAAGCTACGTCACATAAAAAAGTACCTAATTGAAAAAGATTTTAAGAAGTCGCCACTTACAGTCTATACATTTTCTTAAACAAATTCAATTAAACAAAATTTGTTTATCTAAAAGTTCATGAAGTCAAGTACAGCTCACTTGCCTTCTGAGGTTATTTTGTTTATGTTAAATATAATAATTACAAGTTCATTTAACACTTTAACATACAACAATGTTTTTTTTTATCAATATATCTATATATAAATAGATACGCAGGTATAGATATTTTGTGCCACTCAGTTTAATTTTAAATATATATGTACAAAGATCAGCCTTTATTTAACTCAATTTTAGATCAAACAAATAAAAGTTTAAAAAAAAATGTCGAACTCAAACGACGACGTATAAGCACTGAAAAGCTAGTTAAAGCTTGAAAACCTCCAAACGTTGTTGGGTGGATGTGCAGATAATAGGTTTACTTATCGCAAACAAATTGTAGACGTCATTTCCCACTCCTATCTCTAAACTAGAGAAGTTTTTGAGAGAATAAATGCTTGTCAGAATAAAATAAATAGATAACACTTAGTTAGATATAGTCTGGAAAATAGTGTGGTTAATGTTTAGTATTAAAAATGTATATTTTTTGGGCGTACTAAGGTTACTATAACAAGCAGTGATTCAATCTCACTTATCCCGCTCATGATCATACAGGGACAACAAATAAAAAAATATGACTATAAGCGGGGTTTGCTTGTATCCGATATTAAGGTCAAATTCTGTGTTCACCTTTGTTGTTTGTTTTGAAGCTTTCCACGGGATTGAGCCCGTTTGAATGAATGAATTGAAAATAATTTAGAACTAACAAGATGTTTGCTTGGATGGTTGTCTTGTTGTAAGCAGCATGTGATTATAAGCGTTTATTTTCATTTCGAGTTTTGAGTAAAAAAAAATTGTGTGAGTGCCTGGACTCACGGTTAATATGTGTAAACATCAACTTTTGTCCAAGCACAGTTTGAGGATCCATATTTAGATCCGTGCGAAGTCGTCCATACGTTGTTGACTACGTGCACGGATCTAAAACGGACTAGTTTGCTGTAAGGGGATTTTGAGATTTTTGTCACTGAACATACCCAATATCCTACTAAGCTGATTTTCGTAACGTAACGTGCTACAACGTAAAGTGTGAACTCATAACTTCGCACAGAGGAATGTCCACGTTTTTAATTCACTCTACCGCATGCATAGATGTTTACACATTAAAAAGCAACTGGAACTTGTCTAATTTAATATTCATGCCGATTATGGTATTCGCAATAATGGATTCGCGGTGATTCTCAGTGCTGTGTTCTCTTTTCTTTTCTTGGCGAATGAGTAAAGAGGAACGAGTGCACTGCACTGCATAATCGGCATGATTAAGTGATTTGAGTTCTTAAGCGTTGTGATTTAAACCCACGGAGACCGCTATTGATCAATGGGTGCTTTCAACGCATTACGTTTTACATCTGTATTTTCAGAATTCTGAATTTTTGGAGGTTCTGATGGGCCAGCTCCCATTAAAGGTCAGATGACTTTTAATTACGTTTAGTTTTGGCCAATCAGAAGCTCCAAAAATTCAGAATTCTGAAAATTCAGATGTAAAACGTAATGCGTTGAACGAGGCGAATGATAAGCTTGTTTTAAATTGGATGATATGGATGTGAACGACATGTGGTTTCAACAAGATGGCGATGAGGAATTGGTTATCTCATGCACAGGTGACGTGGACTTGCCACTGAGATCGTGCGATGTAACGCCCATAACATTTCTTTCTTTGCAGTCAAAGTCAACATAACGAATGTCATGCAACAAAAAGTTTGGAGTCACCCATGGAATTTCCCAAAGAATTTCTAAAAAAACCTAAACTCATCTTTGTGAGCAAATTTTGTGTTATTTTTTAAACCTGGGGTCGCTTTGAACTCGCCATAAACTAGAACTAGATATTTTGAGAAACATAAACCCCAGTTTTTTTTTTTGCGAACTCTTGGGGTTGACGGACATTTGAATGACAAAATATTGTAATAGTGGATATCTCACACACAAGATGTTTTATATATGTACATTTTTTGTAGTGTCCTTATTGAAAGACACTTAAGCAATCCATAATTCCTATATGGTTAAATTTTGGTGTGGACTACCAAGAAATCTTTGAGTATATCCAACACCCAAGTAAAAAAAACACAATCCGCCTATATTATCAAACAAAACCACCAATCGACTACAAACAAAAAGAAAATAATTTAAAAATTAAAATCTATTAACGCAATACGGTACAATATGCCGAAGGCTAGTCATTTGGTAAGAATCAACGAACATAAATAAAATGGTGACTAAAAATGAAAAACAGTGAACAGCAAGCAATTCACTGTTTCCATTTACTTCCGGAATCCGAAGGTCAAGGAATCACACATGATTCTCTTTTCTTATTACATACAAAGAGACACGAACTATGTAGGTATACAAAAAAAGCTATAACCGTTTGTTAATAGGATGCCTCTTTTTTATGCAAAAAAAAGGATAATAATAAAAATAATCATAATGAACCTGACCTAATTGGCAACACTTGACTAAAAAAAACCTAAAATGAGAAATTACCAATATGACAATACCATAGAAAAAAAAGTAGTGTAGACAAAAGTACTTCCACAGAGCGCAGTTATACCTACATATACACCAAAGATTAAAAAAATTATACTCCTCCGGGGCAAAAGGCAAAAGAATATAATTTTCATTTTGAGCCTGCGCATCAAACCCAACCTTTTCATATTCCAATGTATATCCTTATCATGATTAGCTTAGTATAGCTGCTCCCAAAATAATATACATTTATTAAAAATCTCAATATGGAACCAAAACTAATGATTTTAATGGCAATAACGTTGGCTCCTCTATTGCTCACAGTAATATACTACTAGTTGTAGTCAGTCGTGTACTTGAACGTCGACATTCGAATTTACAAGTCAGATAAATTGGCGCTTGCCACTTGCGAGTTCTTATGCAAGGACGCTTTTTAGTTCGACCCTGTGACTTCTCTCTTCCTACACCGCTGCCACTAAATATTCATGCAGAGTAGGCGCACAGCAAACAGTTGAGTTGAATCGCTAAGCTAAAGAATAACACACAACCCAACAGCAAAGCAAAGACACCCTTTCGACAACCCAACCCAGAACATCATAGGAGGTGGAAAATCGAATAGGATAAGGAACTGCCTATTCATTCGAATCCGAATCCATCATGCATTTTCTATCCATCGATTCCATGTCAAGTGTGACTACGGTCGATGATGATGTTGATGTGATTTACTCTAGTCCATGATGGTATGACGATTCATGAGTAATTTGCTGCTTCCGCGGGCCCCTCTCTTAACATCTTTTCCCATATTCAGCTCCAACTCTTCAGCTTCAGCTTGAAAAAAAGTCGTTTGGCTATTATACCTATACACCCACCAACCAACTGCTCTTGGCTGTGGAATCTATATTCCCACGACCACCCTTTATTTCAATAGGAACTATGACGTCATCGATTTTTCTTCTTCAATTACTTTCGTGGCTGATGGCGTTGGGCAGTCTTTCTCAAAGAAGAAAATAATTTTCGTTTTCATGAGGAATATTACTTACCTTGCTGTTTTTTTTTTTTTTTGTGTTTTAGTTTGTTAAAACGATGAAAGTTCTTAAATCCTTGGGAAGTGTGATAAATTGATTTTATTCTGCAAGAAGATTGTAGGTATTCCTTTTCAGTTTTTTTTAATATACTATTTTAGTCGATGGGTGTTGGTTGATTGATTGGTTAATTTTTTTTTTCTTTTTTGTATTTCTCACTTAATTGCACTTTGATTCTTTTCTTTTAAAGAATTATTTCTTTTATTTTTTATTCTTTAAGATTTTTTTTAACCCTCCAGTAACACTTTTGACACAGATAATTGGAAAAAATTCAATTTACAGGGCACCAAATTGGCGATAACACACTTCCGTGAGACCTTGAATCTTTCAGGATCAAAAGAGAACTGTCAAAATGTGAAGGAATTTTGGTTGGATTTGGATTTGTCTTGTCAACGAAATCAAAAATATCGAAATAAGCTTTCAAATACAGAGCTTTTTTTGTGTTATAGAAAATGATGCCAAGTGGATTCAATTTTTGTGGTTTAAAAAATTAATAGGTTTTCATTGGTAAATTCAGATTGTGTTGTGACCTGAGATTATTTTTTTTGGATGCTGTTGGGAATATTAGGAGTGTTTTTTTTCGAAAGCCTGGAAGGAATCATACAAAACACAGAATTTTTTCACCAGGGTGACTTCAGGTTTTTCAAAAAACGCTTTAGGGTGACCCCAGGGTGACTTCAGGGCTCAACGAACAAACCTAATCACATGTTTTTGTTTTCCCTACATATTTTTCTGTCAGACTATTGATTTTTTTGCTTGTTTGGCACTGAAGTCTGGTGGAAGTTCCAAATTGGAAGAACATGCTCAAAAAAGAGTACGAACATTGTGTTTGATCTCACATTTCAGATTTATTTGACACGGGTATGTTTTTCACTTTTTTGCAAAAAGTCTTGAATTTAAATGTAGTTAAACCTTAGAGGATATATGAGGTGCTTTCGTGTACTTTCTGCACTAAAATTCACAGCATGTCAAATTTTGAGGAGTGGGGATGAAATTCTTTCAGAGAAAAGTAAAACTGCAAATTAGAACACGAACGCTTTGAACAAAGAATTCTTACGGGTTTCTTAACGTCAAAAAATATTTGAAAAAATAAATTAAAAACCATAAAGATTTGAAAAGCTTTCTTAAATAAAATAAAATTGGACATTAATTGGCACTTCTGAGAAGTAAGAAAAATCGAATGCAAATATTTAAGCTGACTTTTGACATAACTCATATTTCTGCCCGAAGAATTTTTTTGGGCTGAAATTCACAGGAAGGGGAAATAATTTGCTCTCTCGTGAGCGCTCTCTTCTGCAAATCTTTAAAATAATAAACAAACACTTATTAATTTCAAGAATTACTTCAAATTAGAACAGCTGTACGATATCTTCTAACCGCCATATTATTCACTAGATACATCCAGATTAAAACTTAAATCCAGATGTATTTACATTGAATTTGTATGCTTCACATCTGCATTTAAATTTTTAATCTGAATGAATCGTGTAAATAATAGCCGTGTTTTTTTTGCAAGTCCATATGGATTTGTCGAAAAAAACGACATCGGGACTAATAGTTTTACACGTAAATACAACAACAACTTAAATCCATATGGACTTAGCTAAGTCCAGATAATTATCGGGACTTACGTACTGTAAGTAAGAAGTTCCTAAGTCCCGATGTGGTTTTTTCGACAAATCCATATGGACTTGCAAAAAAACACGCCTAATATGGCTGTAAGACTTTATCTAAACCGAAAGTGAAATAGCGCCCCCTATCATGGCCCCAGGCACTACAATGCATTAGGGATAGAAACGATATATCCTCTAACTGCCATATTATTCAGCCGTTTAATCAAGATTATTAAATCCAAAAATTAATCCCATTAAGGTTGATCTAGTGTCACATTAGTCCATTTGGATTAAAATGTCATTTTAATCCAAGACTGAATAATATAGCGGTAAGAGTTAAACCTAAGTTGAACCGAAAAGCTTCTGTGTGCCTGGTATAAGAGTTCACACTTTTTCTTGAATTTTCGAGTTGTAATTTTTTGTTGAATGTTGATCGTATTAAAATATTGAACAACTCTTGCAACAGGGTTCGCATCACCTCGAAACGATGTTTGAGCGAACCTTATTATTGAGCCTTGGAGATTTATTTTAGTTGATTTTCCACTTGATAAAAAATATCCAAAAGAGATCCGATAGGGAAATGGTACGACAGAAGTTATGAATAGCAGACTAGGGCTGGTTGGCTTAAAAAGGTAGCCGGAAAATTTTGTAGAGCATAGCAAAGTACACAGGATATCCGATTTTGGGGTCTTCATTAAATTAGATTAAAAATGAAATTAATGTAAAGTTGTATAAAATATATATTTTCCTTTGAATGAATTCAACTTTTATTGCAGTTAACTTATGCCAGACTGCTAAGTACAATAAAATCAAATTTTAAGTAATCATTAAGGCCAAATAAAATCCCATTTAATTTTATTATTTGAGATGCTTTTATATAATGAATGTGCAATTGTTGGCTTAACAAACTATCGAACAAGTTCAGGCAATCGTCGATCTGCTGGCAACAGCGACAAAATAAACGAATGGAGTTTTTCCTTTGAAATTTTCAATGGCCAAGGTTTTGGTGGAAGACTAAAAAATTGAAAAAAAGTAGTTAAGATTATAAACAACAGCAATGTTTTAATAATTATAATTCACCTTGTCGACCATAGACCGATTCGTTGGTCTTTCGCATTTTGTTCAACTTTCGATAAGTGTTTGTAGTATTTTCGCCATTCTGTGTCGTTTATTGTCTTCGGTAGCTCTTCAGTCTTTCCAAAGCCGAGGCTTAACAATGCTTCAGATGCATCAATCAGACCCTGAAAAATTAAAGTAACAATATTTGGATGTGGATGATGACACAAATTTATTCAATAACCTGTTTGTTCTCTGGGCAAACCATTAGAACACGACACACAGCGCTGTTTTCGTCCCCATCTCTGGATAATGGAATGAATTCAATACGCCTGCCGACAGCAATAGTTTGCAGCCAGGAGTAACCATTGGCATTCACAGCCACACCGGGAAGCTGCAAATTAAATTTTGAATAGAACAGAATATACCAGTAAAAAATCAAACCCAAATAAATGAGAGAAATGAACGAGACACGCCAATTTCTAACAGTTTAGAGTTGAAACCGTTTATCGCAATTAAAAAACACGCGGCTTAAAAAGTCTCTGGATGCCCGAAATATTCCCATCCCTACGGTGCCGCATAAACCATATACTCTGTTATACATTGGCCATGCTTTAGTCACATTCATTGGAAAAACAACTTTCAAACCATCTTTTCTTAATGAAACCGAATATGAATTCTCGTTTATCAATGAGCAATGCTGTTGATTGAAAACAAATTGGAATGCCTTGACTCTAATACCTACCTTAACTGGGAATTTTTTTGAGAAAGGAACTAAAAAACCCATTGGTGGTTTGTGATGTACCAAAAGAAAAGGACCACTCTTTGAACTCGGATCGATGGAATCAATTTTTCCATATTGGGTTATCTTATCACGAATAAAGATTTTCGGAATATCTGTACCTTTCCCAAACTTTGTGATCTATTAGATAAAACAAAAAAATTAGTTCGTTGAAATAGTTTTTTTTTCTGAGAAACCTTACTGGACGTTTTTTGTAATAGGCATATGCAAAGAGCAATCCCGATGTTGCGTAGATTGCGATCTAATAAAAAGAAATCAATTATATAACAACAAAAACAAATAAGATCGAATAGTTTATTTTCAGTCTTAACTTTTGATAATTAAATAGCCTTCGGCTTGTATTTTTTCTAATATTTGGAATTACCTCTGCGCCTTTTGTATCTTTCTGCATGTAATCGCAAAAACTTTCGTATGAGTTTGATAATTTATTCTGTATTGCAGCCATTTTTAGCATTTGGCTTTGTTGATGTTGTCAATGGATGGATGTATAATTAGATTTCGTAATTCTGATATTTTTAAAATATTACTGCATATTTTCTGACCAAAATAAAATATCGTAGGTTCAACAAAATCATCAGTAGATTTTGATAAATATGTTTACGAGCGGGGGTGAAATGCAACTTGGTTAACTGTCAAATGAGAAATGTCACCTAGCTGGTGTAATGTAACGTGACGTTTTGTCAAAGGGTGTTTAATAACAGGGTGTATCTATTTGTTTCTTGTTAAAGTTAATACCGAGAAATAGCTAAGACTGCTTTTACACTACAGCGATTTTTAATCTTCGTTTCTCCTTTGGTTTCCTTCTAATTGCAAATACCTTTTACACGACAGCGATTTTTAATGAAAAGTTTAGTTTGTGCAAGTGAAGAAGTATCATCTCACTGCACTCTTTACTCCACTTGACTAAGCGAAGTTATCTGAGTCGATGACGAATGAAAATAAAACACATTCGAACAAAAAGGAAAAGCACAAAGAAGAATGATCGATAACTCTGCAATTTGTTCAACCTCAGCAATTTCGTCTACCCCGGCCACCACATACGTCCCTCGCCCACGTGCTTAAAAATCGCAAGAAGAAATTGCATGGTTTAAAAGCAGTCTAATAGCATTTTCCATTTGGTATCCGGAAGCGTTCCGTATGCTACTGAACACTTCTGAAAGTGTTCTATTGGCATTCAGAATGATAGTTGTACTCGCAAAAAGAAAGAATAGGAGCGTAAAATTAAGTGATTTTGTTTATAGTAAAAAAGTAAATAGGTACACTACATTTTAACATGAGTTTTCATTTTCATCAAATCAAATTGGGAGACAATTTTTTAAATAATAAACGCGTAACTGTATGGGGCATATTCATAGTCACTTTTAAACTCCAGTTTATCTTAGACTGGGGTTTATTCAATGTTATTTACATAGGATAAACCCAGGTCTAACATAAACTGGACTTTAAAAGTTACTATGAATATGCCCCTCTAAGTGCTAATATCATAAGTATTTGAAAAAAAAAATTTTCTTAATCTCATTCAAATTTGATTTCTTTATTTGCTTAAATTTTTAACCGAATACCGAAAAATACTTCAATGTCCCAAAGGTAGTACAAATTTTTGGTCATTTGTAAAAAACATACGAAATACCACCTCGTCCTCGGTTCTAACGCTCGTCTTCAATGATACTCCTTTCGTAAGCTCACTCGATAAAGCCAATTTGCTTGCAGCACAGTTTGCTGTTAATTGGACGCTGCCAGAAGAAGATATGACTCCACCTGTACTTGAGAGCGTAAACGATTTTATGGGACAAATCTTCTTTCGCAGGCGTGCAGTTGCTAGAGTTCTGAAAGATCTCGTCATTCCGCTGGCCCTGATTGTATCCCTCCCATTGTTCTGAAGAGGTGTTCTTCAACGCTGGCAAAACCACTGCGTAAGCTTTTCCATCTGTCCTACTCTACTGGTCTCTTTCCGAATGCATGGAAAACAGCATTTTTCCACCCTGTCCCTAAAAAAGGGATGTGTCTTCTTCCCCCTCTAACTATCGACCAATTGCACTTACGTTCCTTCTTTCCAAGGTCATGGAAACGCTGATTAATCATCGGTTTAAGAAATATCTTGAAGAACGAAAGCTTATAAATGACCGGCAGTATGGCTTTCGTAGCAATAGGTCCACTGGTGATCTGATGGTTTATCTCACCGAACAGTGGAACAAATCTTTACATCGTTTTGGCGAAAGTAAGATTATTGCACTTGATATTTCAAAAGCGTTTGATAGAGTTTGGCATCAAGCTCTCTTATCGAAAATGCGTGCATTTGGTATTGATGAATCTCTTCTTCGTTGGATTAGAAATTTCCTTTCGGACCGGTCAATACAAGTTGTATTGCACGTTCCGTTTTGTCTCCGACCCTCTTCCTAATATTCATAAATGACCTGTTATCTGAAACTTCTAATCCATTAAACTGTTTTGCTGACGACAGTACCCTCAGCTTTTCATATTCGTTTCTAATTTCACATCCATGTTCTTCAGATGTGGAACTTCAACGGCAGCGTATGATAAGCTCATTAAATTCTGATCTTGACAGCATTGTCCAATGGGGAATCAGAAACCGTGAAGAATTTAATTCTTCTAAAACTCAATGCTGTCTCCTGTCTTTAAAGCGGAACCCACCCCCAATGCTGCTATCTATGAGTGGCACTTGCATAGAAGAAACCGAACAGCTTTCAGTACTCGGTATGTGTGTCACAAACAACCTTTTGTAAAACGACCACATATTTGACATCGCCAAAAACGCTGCTAAGTGTTTAGGTTTTCTCCGTCGATGAAAGAAATTTTCCTCCCCCTCTGATCTGGCTGTGATCTACAAAGCCCTTATTCGTCCGAGGCTTGAGTACAACTCCCATATTTGGGCAGGTGCTCCAAAAACCCACTTGAGCCTATTGGATAGAATACAAAAGAGAGCTCTAAAAATGATAGGTGAAAGAACTATAACGGAAACATTTACATCTCTTGAGCACCGTCGCAACGTCCTAGTAAAATACCCAGTTGCATTCCTCCCCTCAAACAATTCAACCGTAATACTCGCGCTTCTAGGAATGCTAATCAGTTTACTCTTGAGCCCAACTTCGGACGTACTGTTAAGCACCGATATTCTTTCCTTAGTCGCACTACACGAATGTGGAATGCTCTACCCACCCCGGTTTTCCCCTCCCTCGTGCTGTGAATATCATTTTAAGGGTAGTCACAACCCTTTTAGTGAGCGCTAAATATATAAAAAAAGTAGAAAACGATTTACCTTGTAGTTTTTCTATTTTAAGACTATTTTTCATAAAATAGCAAAGTTTTTAAAGGCTTATATCTTAAAAAATATGCAAGATTTTAGAAAAAGTATTTAACAAAAATTGTTGAAAATCTTATTTTAAAGATTTTTTGTTCAAGTTTTTTTTCTCTTAAACTAATATTTACCGATATAATTGCATTAACACTTAAAATGCACCAAATTGGCCGAGTTCAACGCACATCTGAATATTCAGAATTCTGAATTTTTGAAGCTCTTGATTGGCCAGCTGTCAGAAGTCATCTGAATTTTCAGAACTTTTTCTGACAGCTGACCAATCAAGAGCTTCAAAAATTCAGAATTCTGAATATTCAGATGTGCGTTGAACTCGGCCATTGAAAATGGTGGCTAACCCTTATGGAAAATGAGAGGGGGAAAACTAAGTGGGAGTGTTCTGGTGGTACCCCCTACCTACAGTTAAAATTTCATTGGACTCGGATTTAACGCAAACCTAAACTACAATTTGACTGCACTATGAATATGATATTATGTTCACGTGCGTAAAAACTTCAAATGTCACTTTGCTTGGCTAAAATGATTGAAATGATGACTGAAAATATTTAGTTTACACCTTGTTGAAATACTTTAACAGCTCCCTGAAGGGCAGTTCAAATTGAATCGAATTACACGCGACAAGGTTTAATAAATAGGGTTTAATTACGGGTTTACGAGTGAATATTATGTGCTTGGAGAGAAGCAGCTAAATATTATCATTGAAAAATTCAGTTTTATAATTTAAAAATGCATTTGTGTTATTTTAATCTTTTTCTTCGCTCAAAAAATATCGAAAATGAAAAAACCTTTACAAATCTTTCGGAAGAGTATAATTACTATGTGGGTAATCTCTGAGTATAATGCCCTTTTGAATGCTTATTTCAGTGCAATGGAGCTCTTTTTTAAAGCTTTAAAAAAACATTTAAAGTTATTTTATAACATACATATACCGCAGTTGGCTTTTGTATGTACCTACATGTATAAATGTTTTGATATTTTTTTTTAAGGGATAAGGATTTGGAAAAAGATAAATAATTTTTTTTTTGTTTTTTTTTTTTAAATTGTAACTGTGCAATCTTACCTATCAAGTGGTAACGCTGGTACTTTTTCCATTTAAACTTGAAACGATTTATTATGGAAACTACAACGTCCTATCTTCCCTATACTGATAATCTTTGTTGGACAGAGTATATAGACCTTTATCAAAACTTACATTTTGTTAGTTGATTGAATATTTTTCAATTTTGTGCGAAATAAACTCACTGGGTTTTACATTACAATCACGCGACGATACAAAAAAAAAAACCAATTCACACACAATTTCTTTTTTTATTTGGCAGTAAAACATAACTGTTTGAACTACCAAAATACCTATATTTACATTTTGAACATGGAAATTAAAAAAAAAAAAAACATCATTTCAACATACATTTTAACGATTACTAAAATTACTTAAAACCAAAGACCGTCATCATCGTTTTCTTCTTGGGGCTCCGAAGGATTTATTTCCATTGGAAGATTATTGCTAGAACCACCTTCATCTGGAGGTGGTTGTAGAGGCATCGTAGATAACGGAAGTGATGTCGTGGTCTCAGTATTAACCATTCCATCCATAAGGAATTTATTTTCCTCTTCTTCATCACTATCAGACATCGCAAGATCCTCATCGATGCCAACGTTTTCATGATCTTGCATATCAGAAGGCATCAACATCGGAACCTGATGCATAGGTGGCGGCTGCAGTTGCTGCATTTGTTCCACTTGTTCACTCTCTCCTTCAGCGGGGAATTGTTGTTCGTTGTTTGGTAAGAACTGTGACAAGGGCTGTTCTGTATGCGATTGTGACGTCGGTAATCGATTACCCATGCTAAGGAAGTCTGATGGGTCATAGTTAGGATCCAAATCGATCGAATCATCTGAATAAAAGAAATAATATATATAAAAATGTAACAAATAAGACACGCATTAAAGAAAACAATCTAAAAAGGTAATTATAAAAGATTGCATTTTTTTTGGATTGGATCCAATCAATTATTTAAAAAATAATTTGTTTCTTAACTAATTATATCAAAATTAAAAATGTAGAAAGAAAACTGATTGGTTCCAAAGTTTAACATGAAATAGGGCAAAATTTTGGTTGGACGGGAAGGAGGAAGATGTTAATAAAATTTAGATAAAAAATTCGGTGAAATCAAAAATAAGCATATAAAAATTAAATATTTAGATGGATCAGGGGTTTTGTAAAGACAAAGTAAATTGCAAATGGAACCTTGAGGCTGTTGAGTGTAGAAGCCAACTCCACTCAACTGCACCATTGCTTCAGCTGCCTGCTGACTATCGTCCTCTCCATGTTGTCCTGCGTTAGTTACACATACAATGGGTAATGCAAAATATAACAGATGATATAAGAATTAATGTTAATGATAAGATAATATGCCGTGAGCGATGAATATAAAGAAATAATGTACCTATAACCTTATTGTTAACTTCGCAGTTCATATATTAATAAAAAAAACACTGTCACCGTGTATTCCAAAAATGTCCAATGTTTTGAGAATCAAATAATTTTATTTAATTTTTTACGGCCACAGGGTAGCTATTTAACCCCTTTCTTTTCATTTTATTTATTAATAATTTATAGTTATATTTTTGCTCCATTAATGCTTACGAAGTTACAATTTACAAAACTATTTGATAACACCGATAAATATAAAATTATAAGTTTTACAAGAAACTGTAACTGTTGTTCAACAATTAAGTGACAGTCTTTGGTGTATTATTTGATCGAAAAGTTGAGTTCAAACAACATATAAAATTCAAAACTAATTAAATCAATTAAACGTATGGTTGGATAAAAAAAAAGAGTCAAGTTAATTTTCTGATAATTTTGTTATCAAACAGCTTTTTATAACATTTGTTAGGCCCACTCTTGAATACGCTTGTAAAGTTTGGTCACCCAATTCAATGATCAATTCAATTGTAATGAGCGTAACAAAAATTAATGTAAATGAATTCAAAGAATGCCTGATTTCCAAAACGATTGCATTCAATTTGATTCGGGAACAAAACTATTGCAATCTTTATAATGTCAAATCAATTGTGTTTGCATAATTTGAAGTCGAAGTCCCAAAGTGAATGCAATAAATTCAATCCTTTAATTGAATTCAATGAATGAATGCAGTCGCAAAAGATTGAATTTCTCAACAACTTACTCTAGTACTAAGAGGCTTTTTTATGTAATTTTTACATAAATTGGGGTGTATAACTCAAATATTTAAAAAAAATAAGTATTTATATTTTTTTTCATCGCTCACTGCATCACTTTTGCCAACAAAGCAACAAAATGACTCATACATATATAAGTGTTATAATGTACCTTCTTCTGGTTGACCGAGGCCTATTTCGGATTCTTCAACTTTGATAACACTTTCAGGTGGTCCATTTTCACCTTGGTCTAAAAGTAAAGTCGCACCTGCTTCATCTTCAGTCATAACTTCTTCAAATTCTTCATCATCCGTAGAACACTGCAGATCTATAATAATAATGGACAAATAAGTTAAAAGCTTCCATGACAGAAACATCTATTTTGCACGTGAAATTAAAAACAAAACGTATAAGTTAAAAAAAATTTACAATTTAACTTACTAGACAAAACAAATTTTAAATAGACACAAATTTAAACAAAAAGTAATAATTAAATAAATATGTACATTATTATTATATTAACAAAACAAAGCGTGATGATAATGCGATATATTAATTGATTTGCCCTTTTGTTACAATATTATGTGTATGTGTATGTGAGAAAATAAAAATATCTTCTTTTTTATTAAAACAAAAAAAAAATTACATATTTGAGAAAGGAAAAAAAATGCTAATTTAAATAAAACAAAAACGCATTCGAAGAATCTATCATCAAAGTCTTACCTTCTTCCAGAAAAGAATTCTGTGTATTACTTAGATTCGAAGTAAGGCTGTCCTTCCGAGGACGACCACGCCCACGTTTAACGGCATTGGTTACTTTGACTAGAAAATAAATTTAAATTTACCCATGCTCTCAATAAATATACAAATTCTTTAAGAAAAAATAAACATTTAATTTAACAATCAATCAACAGAATGCTCAGAAGTACAGAGTGAAAGTAAGCTCAAAGGATTGATCTTACAAAAACTAAAGCATACTTTCAGGGCTTCAAAGATATGTATAATCTAGGAAAATAAAAGTTAATTTTTTTTTTGTTTAATGATTAGGATAAGCTTCGATTTGCAGATAACTCGATAGATTAGAATTAGAGGACTGTAAAGAAATGGTTAAATTTCATTGGATGTGTAAATTCATTGAAATCAATATAAAGTGTAGCGTGTAGGAGTTATAATTTTGAAGTCATTCAATTTCGGAATATTTTGCACATAATTAGCTGGAGTTCCAAGTAGCCAGAAGAATTTGGAATGCACTCGACCGCCGTTGTTTATTCTGCTGTTCGAGTCCAGGTTCGTTCCGTTTTAAACTGAACAAGTTAACTATATTCTCTTTTTTTTTTTTAAATAATTATGCATTGCGGCTTTATCATTTTTTTGCCTGATTGTTTAATCCAACCATATCTTAGCATATGAAAAAGTATATCTTTGGAATAGAATTTATATTTGCATTTCTCGAAAACCTCTATGAACTTGTGGTTTTGACTAAAATGAATATAAGGCACTACAGTTGATTTCCAAGTCTGGTTAAATCTATTGATTGGTCACTATTATTATATTAACAAAACAAAGCGTGATGATAATGCAATATATTAATTGATTTGCCCTTTTGTTACAATATTATGTGTATGTGAGAAACTAAAAATATCTTCTTTTTTATTAAAAAAAAAAAATTTTACATAGGCACACGCATTATTAAAGTCCTAACCTAACGAAAAAGTCAACAGTTCATCAATTTCTGTAAAAATACCTTTACCTACATCAAAAGAAGTCATTAAGCTTTTTCCCAAGCATTTAATTTAAGGATTTTTGTTTAGGAATTAAATCAGAGTTTGCACAGTCATTTCTAAACTGTTGCTAAATAAAGATTAAGTTTGGTTGAATGTTTTAATTAATTAATTTGTTTGGTTTTTTATATGAATATTTCAAATATTTGTAGGAATTTTACTACATTTATGTAAATAAATTAATTTTGTTATCACCAGGGTACAACTAGGTACCCACTGTACTTTAGTAAAAAATGTGTTTAGGTTAGGTAAGGAGGGGCGTGCACAGCCCGGAGGCTGTTGCGTTGGCGGGGGCCGACTGGTCCATTGTGATCCCCTCAATGTAAAAAGCAGAGATGCTCCTAAACTAATGACTCGCTTAGACTAGTTCATTTGCGAATTAGCCAGTGCTATATATTTTCACATGTTAGCCATTGAAACCTGCGCTAGATCGTCCAGTTCTCCAACAAATCTGTTTCCATAATATCGGATTCGATTTGTTTGAAGGTTTGGACAATCGCATAGCAGGTGTTTGATGGTCTCAATTTTTTCGACATCCCTGATAGCTCCTACAGAAAGCGGGTGATAATACACCCAATCTAGTGGCCATTATTACACCTATCAAGGTTTTAATATTCTTTTTACTCAGCGATTGAATATACTGAATTTTCTTTTCATTAATTCTAGGCCATAACCTTCTAGAGATAACGCAATCGCTCCTGGACATCCAGGAGTTTTTGATTTGCTCTTTAGTAATTATGTCCATCTTTCTTTTAATCACTCCAATTGGAACGTCTGGTCCCATATCTAATTGGCTCCTATTTTCTCTATTTGATACTGTCCCTTTCCTTGCCAGTTCATCTGCTATGTCATCCCCTTCTAAAGGGTCCGCCATCTAACTTTTCTTTTTTTTTTCAACTAGTGCTTATTTCGTGAATGGTAGCACTTAGCTCATGTCTGATTTGACAGATAATTAGTTTTATCCTTCCGCTGAACGAATATGGTTGTGTATACGCTTCGCTAAGTGGGCCTGCGATCGACTTAGAGAAGATGCCGATTTTGCCAATAAAATCATCTTTTCAGATGAAGCTCATTTTGATCTTGGCGGGTAGTAAACAAGCAAAATTGTCGCATTTGGGGCACAGAAAACAGTCACTGTTTGGTGCGGATTTTGGTCCAGAGGCATAATTGGGCCATTATTCGAAAATGAGCAAGGGGTGGCCGTTACAGTCAATGGCGATCGTTATCTGGCCATGTTGAACGAATTTTTGTTCACAAAAATTGAAGAGGAGGATATTGGCAACATTTGGTTTCAACAGGACGGCGCTACGTGCCACACAGCAGCCGAAGCTACCCTCGATGTTTTGCGCCTTTTTCAAAAAAAAAAAGAAGTTATTTGGCGGACCCTTTATATGGCTATGTCCAGGAACCTAGCAGAGTTTGACTTGGTTGGTGTTGCAAATATTGTTCAGTATGCCTCGGCATTTTGCTACTGCCTTGGATCTAATAGTCTGACTTCATAAAGCTTTGATGGCAGCTTTGCTGTCCACGAAAAATCTGATCTCCGATGAGTTCAGTTTTTTCTTGTGAATTATTTCAGTCGCCTTTTCAATAGCGTAAATCTCAGCTTAAAAGACACTACACTCATCTGGGAGTTTGTATGATTCTCTAATATTAAGAGTTTCACAGAACACCTCCGCTCCTGTTCCATCTGCCATTTTTGACCCATCAGTATAGAAGCGGATACCCTGTTCACTAATTAGTGAATTGGGTTTCCATGCATGCCTTTCGGATATTAAAATAGAGAAGTTTTTGTTAAAATCTATTAAAAAGAACATGTGTATAACAATGTGTTCTAAAGAATATCTTCTCAGTACTACAATTCCATGTGTTGTGAAGAATTTTCCCGAAATCAACAACCTGTTCGATGACTTTTGTTAGGCATACTTATTTTAAACAAAGGCGAAATTATACATAAATTAAATTTGTCACATAAATTATTTGAAAATAAATAGACTTAGGGCCAGTTTCACAGTCAGAAAAGTGACACTTAAGTGGGCAATGTGAAAAATTAATGCGCAATATCACAGTGCATACTTACTTGAACAAGTGGCACTTAAGTCTCCGATGATGGTGACTTAAGTTCCACTTACGCTGGCTATTAAACTAAGCCTAAAGTCCTAATGTGGGAAACTTAAGTGCCACTTATTCCGGTAAGTGTCGAATGTGAAACTGGCCCTTACACTAGAACAACACTTCAAAATTTTGCAAATTTATTTTGAAAAACGTAGATCAGTTCGCTAAAACCAGATTACTCTTATGTTAAGTAGAGGACAACTTGTAGCCATTATTGAGACACCCTTACGTCCACAAAAAATTACGGTTTGGTGTGCTTTATGGGCTGGTGGCATCATTAGCCCATATTCCATCAAAGATGAAACCGGTAAGAATGTTACAGTCAATGGGCCCATGATTAATGACTTTTATGTTCCCCAATTAAATTTGCCTTAATGTGCAACAATTTTGGTTTCACTAACACGACGGGCGCGACACAATCAGGTTACTGCAAGAGACATTCGACGAGTCCATAATGTAGCCCAAATACACCCTTTTGGATTATATTTTATGGGCATATGTAAATTCGATGGTCTACATCGGTTACCCCGAGACATTCGCAGTTATTGCTGAAGTACCGAAAAAGTGGTCGAAAATTGGACTGTTCCCATAGGTTCACACTTATCGGACGCATTCGAGCACACAAACCGAATGCCGCCCGTACCGAACGAAACCGAATAAGGCATCCAGAAGGTACTAGTATTTACATACCGAGTCTATAGCAACAAGTATATGTATGACACTTCTCCTTTTCTGCGATCTGCTTTTAAAACCAACTTACGTAATATTTAAATCAGTAGAATTCGGCTGTAACGACCACTCCTTCCGTCGTTATAAGCGGATGTCGCTATATCCGAATAAAAACAAACATTCGTTCGGAAGAAATTCCGAAACGGAACTTAGATAGCGTATCTGTTTCGGAACGAATCACACAATCGGGTTCACTTGACAAATGGGTGTGCTTCATTTTTCCCATAAGTGTAAATCTTTCTGACAAATATTTATAATTCGTGTGCAAGTATTGGATAGCGTTGCTCTGAAAGCAGAAGACTTAAATAAAATGAATAGGCAAACAAAAAATAAGGGTCGAGTACTTATCCATACAATAAATTTGAATTTTTTTTAAAAATCCAAAAATATTTTTTTTTTGAAAATTTTGATATCCAACATCTTTAATTTTCTCAAAAACTAGAAGAGGTTTAAGTGACTTGTTTGATTAAAAATTGATAAAACCATCAAATATTATAAA
Organism: Leucozona laternaria; assembly: GCA_932273885.2. Classification (NCBI taxonomy): domain Eukaryota; kingdom Metazoa; phylum Arthropoda; class Insecta; order Diptera; family Syrphidae; genus Leucozona; species Leucozona laternaria. The sequence goes on along the minus strand of OW026366.1, from coordinate 178,918,577 downwards.
CAAAAATACTAACATAAAATTTTAATAAAAAATTCTTCATTTTTTTTTTCAAAATTTTGAGTTTGTTAATTTTTCAAAAACTTTTCCCTAAGAAAAATTGATTTAAAAACAGAATATTAAGCTTTAATAAAGCTATAACATGACATTGTAAGTGTTGCCCCCTCAATTAGACGAAAGGGTTCTACATACATACGATTTTATTTCGTCTTGATCCAACTTACTTGCCCTAGCCTTTGTCGCATCTTATGCAAAGCACCCTGCATATCGAAAGTAGAAAGTTCTATGCCCTATTTAACGATAAAATCGAGCATGCTTGAAGAGCATGAGCAATACATTTAAGATAATTTTATATGTACATAATTATAAAGTCGGCACCATTTACAAAGAACTAGAAAACATTGGCAAACAATTTGCACGGTTTTAATTTCAGATATAAATACATTATTAAGAGCCATTTGTTGATAAAACTTAAGTATTTATGTTCAACTTAAACGCTTATGTTCTCCTTTTTCCTCAGTGTAATTTGTCACATAAGCTCTTATGTTGAACTTAAATTTACAAGTTTGGTTTCAATAAATGGGCCTAAGTCTGCAAAATTAATATCGATTAAAGAAAAGCATAGTTTAGCAAAACTTATCAAGGAAAAGCGTATACATATAAATATTGCCTACTTCTGCACTGCAGTTTAATAAGCTAAATTTCGGTTAATGACGTATAAATAATACAAACAAAATACGAACATTTTATCCTCATTTCGTTCATTTCGAAATTCTAAGGTATTTACTTTTTTGCAATTTTTCTAATCTAAAAACAAAAAATGAGGGTATGACAACGCACTATTTACAAACATATAAACGATAATACTGAGCTTAGAGCCTCCACAATTGACCAGACCACATAATTAAGGACAAAACACACATTTTTTTATATATCTTGTTCCATTTTAATAACAGATAATCGATGGTCTCCAACACTCGATATACCCAACCACATTAACAAATCAAAGCTGATCCTATTTTCTAGCGTTAATGACAAAAAGCTTTAAATTACTTCCAGCATAAATAACCCCAGAAAAGTTATGAGAATGAAGTGAACTTTTGAAGTAGAGAAATACCAAAATGTTAGTATATATATGTTGTAGTCCCAGTGCTTTCAAAATGTACATAGCAAGTTTTTAAATCAAAGAAATTTAATGACAAAAAATAACTCACCTTCTTCAATTGTAGTGTCACGATGTTTTCGTGGGCGACCACGTCCACGTTTCACTTCACTCAGCCCAGCTGTTGAAGGTGGTGGCAATTCGATTGCACGTTGTGATGACATCGAAGCAGCAGACTGCGGACGATCATTGCCTTCGACATCGACAAATTCATTCTCATTTTCTGGAGTACTCGAATGACTTATGCGTGAAAAGTCAAAGTCTTGATCATCTTGATCCCAAGTGCCATCCAAATCTGCATCTGCACGAGCTTGTTCTTGAACTTTGCTGATATTTTGTTCTAATTGAGCACAATGTTCACCAACCTACATAACAAAACCAATTTTAGCTAAATTAATTAAAAATTGACATGTATACTTATGTTTACCTCTGATAGAGCATTTTTTGTGTAGTCCAGGATTATTTTGGCATTCTTCGTAAATGTAGACTCAGCACCATTGTATTGTTCACAATTCGTCGCTATTAACTCCACATCGGTAGTGAACTCCATTCTCGAATGGTATCGGTGAGCTAAACATACATTTTATTTACTATTTACATTCATTCATTTTAGTTCTGTTTTACCTTCAACGTTTTTAGAAATTGTTTCCAAGTCCATTGGCTTCTTTATAACTGTGTAGTAATCCTTTACCTGTTTCTTATTTACAGGCTTTAAGAAAGGCCAACTTTCTGGCATGAGTTTCAATTTGCCATTTAGTAGCTTCTCGAATATAAACGAAAGTGCAACTTGATCGTCATCATCCAAGAGTGGATTGATAGCTTTTTCTAAACGCATCAACTTGTCTTCCTTTTCGGCGAGTTGTTCGAAACATGTTTTGAGCATTCTTTGTGCTGCAGCAGTAAAAGAACTCCTAGAGCCATTATAGAGGGTTGAGTTTTCAACAATTTGATTCACATCGGCGAGGAATTCTTCGCGACTGTGATAACGTCTCTGACGAATATGTTCTCGCATAGTTTGAAGGTCCATTGGCTTGGTCACAATTCGGTAGTAATCGGGTACAAGCTTTAAATAAAAAAAATACAATAAATGCAGATTTTAGTCAGGAATTCCTTGATACGTTTTCTTTAATCTCAAAATCATAAAAATTTTGACTCACCTTAGCGTTGACAGGAAACATGAATGGCTGAACATCGGGCAAGTCTCTAAGTTCATTCAAAATTTCTTCCAAAATCGACGAAAGCACCACCAGTGGATCTGTTCGCCGTCTATTAGCCCCTTTATTATGTCTTTGCAGGTAGTCACAGTGTAATTCACTACCCATTCGACGACGTTTCTTGCCAACAGCTTCCTTTGGAACTTTAAGCAGCAAGGTGCGCCTCTTGACGTCTTCATGTCGTTTCAACAGTTTACTACTCAATGTAACCTTTGTTCCATCGACGTTAACCAAATCCTCGTCGTCACAATTAAGTTCCTTTTCGATTTCTTCTTCTTGTTCCTCAGTGATGGCAACGTTCATTGACGGTGTTGGACCTGGTGTTCCAGTATAAAGAGGACATGCCTTATTCGTTCTCATGTGACCAACTTGTCCGCACGCACCGCATTTCAACTTCAAATCCGGTTTCAATTTGAATTTTTTACGTGACGGACTTATGTCCTTACTACTCGAGTGCCCGGATGGTCCTGAACCCCCAGAACTCTTCGGATCGCCCAAACTCGTAGGCATCCCACCTGGTTGCAGTTTTTGATTTTGTGCTAATTGAGCTAATCGTTCTCGTTCTTGATTTCGTTTGATACGACGTAATTGTTCTTGGATTCTTCGTTTTTCTCGTTTCATTTCTTCCTTCTGTTGTTCGTCGAGGGTTGCAAACTGTTTGATAAATGCCTCATCCTTGGTAGTTCGGATTTTCACGTAAGCATCAATTACCGGCTGGCGACGTACTATCTCAACTCGCGTGAATTCTCTACCTTCAGCGTTTTTAAAAGTTCGAGTTATTTTAAGAATTCGCCCTTGATTTGAATTACCAAGACCCTGAGTTTGATTTTTGTCTTTATCGTCTTTTAAGTTTTTCGTATTGGATCCCTCGCGTTCTTCCATAATTTTCTTAAGCAACTCCTGACGTTCTTGTTCCTCGCGCTCCATTGACAATTGTGTGGATGTTTTTTTATTTGACAACATATTCTCGAGATTCTTACCCAGTTCCTCCAAATCAGATTCTTCAGATGCCGATGATTCATCTTCATCAGTGGAGAGTACTTCAGAACTGGCTAGAACTCGATTTTGCAAATCGAAAATACGTTGGCATTCTTCCTTATAGCGTTCCTGATGTTCAGCAATCGAAAAACGATTACCACGGGAGAATTTATCCATACCTTGCTCCCCAGCTTTGGCTTTTTCAGTAGACAAAGTACGAACAACATCTATGACTTCCCAACGAGACAGTTTTTTAATTTCTTCCTCGGGTACTTTAAATTTACGCAAAAGTTCTTTAGCCTTATTCAGAGGCAATCGACGCAAATCGGCATCGGTACCAGTGACCGTACGTTTTGGTTGGGATTCTTGTTCTTCTTTAGTTTGCTAAAAAAAATAAATAATACATTTATGTTTCCAAATGTTTTAAAAATTTAAACATACAGTAGGTTTATTAGGAACTCGAACATAGGAAAAACCTTCACCACAACCTGTGGGATCAGCAGGACCAGTCAACTGAAGCAGACACTTTCCACGCATGGCTTGAATATAGGCTCTGCAAATGAATTCCAAAATAAATGTATGAAATCGAAATTGATGTTATCATATTTACCTTGTGGTGTTCCATGGAGCAACTTTAACTTCATCATCCATTTTAAGTTGAGTTTCCTCGTCGTCATCTTCTTGTGGAGCAAATATAAATTTCTCACCATAACCGGCGTCCTTTAGTAAAATTTAATTGGTGAAGGTAGAACAATGAATTGTACATACTAAATCCTACCTTTAATCTTTGTTCTGCGGCAATCATACTAAAGTAAGCACAACACTGCTCTGGTGAGACCATTGCACGAATTTCTTCTTCAGATGGCAGGCGGAATTCGGGTTTAATAACCCACCAATTAGAATCCATGCCAGTACGTTTGAAGTCAGCGCATTGCTTTAAACGCTTACGAATACTGCTTTCCGAATGGGCAGGGAATGCCTTTTTGATGTCATCCATTCTTATTCTTCTAGGCTGGTCTGAGCTTTTCCAAAATAATCGGTATATAAACACCTGTCAAAAAAGGATAAATATGAGATAAATAAAGAACTTCAATCGGGAAATTGCAAGGACAATGAATTTTAACACTATGATTTAAACTTACCTGCAAAAAGTCTCTCGTGAAATTGTTAGCTCTCTTCGAATTCGGTCCGGGGACTTCGTATAATGGACATTCTTGTCCGACAGTGAATAAAGCATTTATTTCTCGAATCCAATAGTTGTTGCGCGTTCGAATGATAAGAAAGTCGGTAATGCTTATATTATGCGGATAAATTGGTGCTCTGTACATATTATTTTCCAGTGCCTGAATACAGTGACCAGGATGAAGAATTCCCAAAAACGGACTTGTGTGTGCATATGCCACTTCTCCATATTTAAACTCTTGTGGTCCTGAATCTTTGGCAGCCTTACGTTTGTAGTAGTTTTTAATTTTAGAGCACATACCAACTTGATTCATAAGCGGTGGATGCTCCTCACAGAACTCTGCCAGTATAATATCACCATCTTTGCCACTCAAATCCTCTGGGTTACGCATAAAGAACACATCCCCACCACCAGAGGCAATACGTTCGAGTTCTCTTTGCTTTGCTTTTTTCGCTATGTGCTTAAGAAGAGGTGCTACGGCGTGTAGACCAATCGAAGCCAAAGTACCATGAGAAAACTTTTTCAAAGCTAATCTGTGGAAGGCTCGCAATTTCATTGGTCCCATATGAGTAGGAACAAATGGAGCACGTAATTCAACAACTGGTGTTGAGTGTTGTATAAGATTGCCACCACCGACTTTTAGTCGCAAAGTGGGTTCAGTCTTGGGCATGTAGTACCTTAACAGAAAAATATACTCAAATTAAAAAAAAAAACTATGAATGGTGATTGCATTTTACTTACGAATCGTTTGATATATTAAATGGATCACGATCGGGGCTTTTCGGAGGAGGTGGTGGTGTGTCTTCAGCTAGGACATTAATAACACCCGCTTTTCCAAGTAAGATCTTGGATTTCTTGACATGAGGATGCGGAATTTTGATTTTAGGTGGTGGCCCAGTGTTTTTATTGATTTTCGATGGATCGATATCGTCTGGGATTCCAAGAATAATGTTCTCATCATTTGGATCTAAAGTTAAAACTTTAGGTTTGGGAACCTTGCCCATTTCTTCAGCATCCCAAATTATTTCATCTTCCCATTTGCTATAGATGAGCTCTTCATTTTCAACAGGGAAAATACTGTACCATGTATCGTCGACGGCTTCTTGTTTTTGTATTGAGCTATGTGAGTGCAAGACATTTTTTGTTTTTATAAAGTAAACGATATGATTATTTTTTTGGAATTGATAAATGATAATCGGTTTTGAACACAAAGTTAAACTTCTATTAATTTCTTAATACTTACATCGAATTCTTCTGCTTTCCTTGCATTGGTGTATTTGGAAGTGGCATCTTGCCTGGTGTCGCTCCAGCAACTGGTAATGTTTTGCCAGGTTGAAAAATTCTCGAACCACTCGAAGGCAGCCATCCGGCAGCATTTGTTTTGGAATTTAGTTTTTGTAACACCTTTGCTTTGATATCATTGCCATCCCAGACCACATCGTCTTCCCAATGCAGTTGGGAGACCATAAGGAAAGCATCTTCTGCAATAGCCTCACCTTTGATGTCTTCTTCTTCTTTGGGTTCGATTTTAGCGTTTTTGTCGCGTACTTTAAATCCATAGTTGAAGCCATCACCTGAATCTGGAACTTCCAGCATGTCGTACCAAATTTGTGCGGGACCATATCGCCAGTCGGCAACTTTCGGCTTGTTTTCATTGTTGTCACCGCTGTCGGTGCCTTCGTTGCGGACATCTTCGCTATTTGAGACTCGCATTAGTTTATCCTCGTCGTCGGACATGCACATTTCTTTGTTCGGTGCGGGGGCGTAATGAAATCCGAAGCCTTTTCGTTTCGGTTCCTCAGAATCACTTGTTGAATCGGACCCAGCGTTGGCATTCTGAAAATAGCTCAATATAGTCAAGACTGTCATTTGATTGTTCTGTCGAACCTTTTGATCTCGAGAATGCTTCCGTTTTCTTCTTCTTTTCTTAACACTTCGCCAGATCTGGGGTAAGCTTGAAGGCTTGCCTGGACCAAATAGTCTTGAAAATCGAAGAACTTTATCGGGACGAAAGTCGGGAAAGAGTTCTCGGACATCGATATTGGCGTATTTCGATGGCAACATAGCTGCTAGTGGCGTATCCAGCTTCTTCTCAGTTTCTACGAATAAAAAAAACATCAGTAACAAGTGCAGCTATCTTGGAATTGCTTACGTTTTTCGCTACTCTTGTCAGCTTCAGTTGTTTCTCCAGGCTTAACGCCTTCAGATATAGATGTGGTTCTCACAGGGGCACTTGGTGGTGGCATTAGTTCTTTATCATCAACCTTAACACCTGGAAAAAAGTGAAATGTATCTCGGATCTACAGAGTTTAAGTAGTATTACCATCTACTGTGACTTTACTTGCGGGTATAACATCGTCTAGGTCAACAACTTTTGGCGGGGAATGAGGACAGTCTTCGGACATTTCAGTAATGTCCGAATAGTCGATAGCATTTTCATCTTTTTGCAGATCCTCTTCATCGGATGGCTGATCGTCTTTTTTGTCGCCGTTTTCAATGACTTCGTGGAGTAAGGAATTCAAGCCAAACCTAGAAAATATATCCTTGAAATTTAGACCAATTCCATACCTGAGTTTGTTTATGTATGTTACTTACTTCGATAACGATGCAAGATGTTTTTTTGTTTCGGAATCGAATGCATTTCCAACATCGTCGACTAATTTGCCGTCGGAATCGATGTTACCAAATAGAATTCCGGTCATATCGAAGCCGCCTTGACTGCCTGAGCCGTCATCATCACTATCCGAATCCATTGGCCTGAGAGACGCTAAGTGGAAAATTGAAATTTGGCCTTTTTTAATAATTTTTTTATTTGATGTTTATATGAAATACCTTCAGAGTTTTTGTATGAATATATTGAAAAAGTTTTTGTTTGATAATTTGGTGTATTATTAAATAAAAAGTGGAAAAAAAACAGAAGCGGATTAATATTTTTGTTGATAAAACTTTCAGCGGTGTGAACCTGTGAATTTTATGTGAAATGTCAAAAGTTCTTGGGCTTACAACATGCAGTTCCTTATGGCGAATTCCTTTCAACAAAAAATTCGAATTTTTTCTAAACAGAATCGAATTTTTTCTAAACAAAATCGATTCTTTTCTGCCAAAACAAATCTTGCGTTTTTAACAAGATTTCACACTGATTTACACACACACTATGAAGACTTGACATTTCTAATACGTCATAAATTGAAAGTCGCGGAATTTTTGGAAGACGAGTTGTTTATTTGTTGTTTGGAACGAATTCTACATAATTTAATAAAATATTCAACAATATATTCAGTCAATACAGCTAAAAAAATAATTTATTGTGCGTTGTTCATTATCAAACACAAATTTGACAAAAAAAAATAGCTTTCGTGAGTGAAAGACGTGTTAAAAACTTTCAGTGCAAGTGATGAAAACTTTTCAATAATAATTTTCTTTGAAAATATATGTGCAAATAGAAGTTCAAACAAATAAAATGCACCGTATAAGCTGGCTAATATCTTTTATTTATTAATTTAATTAAACATTTTTCGCACAACAAACAACCTTAATAGTTTTGTGAATAATTTCTTGACGTTTTGCGTCAATTGCAGCTATAAAGTCACAAACACAATCACACCAAAAAAAAATCGATTCTTTTACGAAATACGAATTCCTTTCAATTGACAGAAAAAATTCGATTCTGTTTAGAAAAAATTCGATTTCTTTTTTGAAAGGAATTCGCCATTAAATGAAAACGAACAATTAGGAGACTGGTAGCACTGATGAGAAGATATATCCCCTATCACACTTTGTTTCCAACAACTTTCAGATTTTAGTTTGAGCAACAGTTCAATCTTCGCGATCAACAGAAATGAAAGAGAAAAGCAATGTAATTGGAATGTAAGGCTGTTTTCTTCCCTCTCAATTGTTGGTCATAGGAAAAAAAAACGAGCCAGGTAGTTTCAAGATTAAGATTTTTACAAAGAAACTAGAAATAATCTCTAGTGGCTTTCTTTTCAACCAAAAAACCTATTTAATTTTAGTTTCGTGTTGATCTCTCTGACAGATTTTAGTTCTCCAATTTCGTTTTTTTTTTCAACCTGAGATAGATTCATTTAAGCTATGTACAAACTGACGCGATGGCGATATCAATATGGAGGCCACACATACAATTCAATGTAATGCAAGCGATTGGAGTTGAACCTGGCAGACTGTTTTGTGAAAACTCTACTTCTCCTTCTGAAATAGGTAAATGAAATAAGAGAAGATAAGATTTCTTGTTTATGTTGTATGTGTTGCAAAGCTAAAGTGAAGATTTTCCTTTTTATAAGATTCTGGTTATTGAGTCTAACGGCCATATTATTCCCTCGATTCATCCAGATTAAAAATTTAAATCCAGATGTAAGGCATACAAATTCAATGTAAGTACATCTGGATTAAAGTTTTAATCTGCATTTATCTAGTGATTAATATGGCGGTAAAACTTCAATGTTTAACGTTTGTTTAAATTTTTTTGTTGACAAATAAGGCCTGCCGCCCACTAGGCAACTTAGTTGCCGGCAACTTTTAGTTGCTGGGTGTTGCCGGCAACTCCGAGCAACTAAAGTTGCTTGCCCTCGCCCACTAGGCAACTTCCGAGCAACTTTTGAGAATTAATATTTGTGTTTTTTTGTATTTAATTTTCTATAAAAACGTGCTCCACCTAAACCTATCTCAATTTGACCTGTCTAAAATGCAAAATCAATGTAATATTTCAATGGACAACAAATAAAAACGTTAAATTTTCGAAAATTCCTGAAAGTTGCTCCTAAATTGCTTAGTGGGCGGGGGTCAGCAACTAAAAGTTGCCCGGAGTTGCCGGCAACTAAGTTCCGCGAGCAACTCCGAGCAACTTAAAGTTGCTGGCAACTAGGTTGCCCAGTGGGCGCTCTCCCATATAAGCCAATGTAATTGAACCGGGAGCAACTAAAAGTTGCTGGGGTGAGCAACTAAAAGTTGCCTAGTGGGCGGCAGGCCTAATTGTCCTTTGCACAATGTATCGCAATATCGCATTGATTGTATATCTTGGCAGCACTCCCATATTTATTCACGTGACGTTATCTTTCCAATGGAATCATATGAACTTGAAATCTGTCAGTATTGGAAAATTTTTCATCGTCTTGTGTCTTGTTGGGAAGTGAACACTGTCGTCTTTTGTCATATGATCAAAAAAATTCTTTAAAATCTTGAAAAATGTTGAAGAATTTGTTAATTTTTACATTCTGCATAATTGCAGGTAAGTTAATTCTTAGTAAGTTTTTAAAGCACACCATCATTTTACAGTCCAAAGCTGAATAAATGAAATAAATTGAAAAGTCATTTCCGACTATCGATTTTTCTTTATCAATTCGAGGTTTTCATGGTTTTACATTTCCTTTTATTAATTTCTACAATTAATTACAGTTAAAGCCTCTGGTGAGTTTATCATTGTAAAACATCCTGATTCCCAAGACTTCAAGGGCAATGAGAAATTGGACAGTGAAAGTGTGGGCGATGTAGTGGCTGCGAGCATAGGTAGCTGGGTGGATGATAACTTACAGTGGAGTGGTCTCATTATCTATGATCCCTTCAGATTTTCGAAAAATGCTTTGGTCTTCATTGTAAGGGGCATTGATCACTTAAATCTGAGCAAAATAAAGGTCAAAACCTACCCTCTGATGGGCAGTTCCTCTCTTGAATCTATGAATGCCGTCACCTCCGAGTTTGAGTCACACAACATGCCAGCGGTCACTTTAGACATGCAATACCCAAGTGAAGCTGAAATGACAATTGAATCAATATTTGGTAAAACTCAAGTGGGGCCAATCAAGTCCACCAACAGCTTAAAGCCAGATTTGCACTCGGAGGACAAGGATTTCCTCACACAAATTGCATACATCAAAGAAGTGCTCAACAAGTTCATTGCCTCTCCCGAAATACTTACAATGCTCACCATTAACCTTTCTTTGGAACCCATTTCCAAAGCCCACGGGGAAAAATCTCCTGCTATGGCCGATGCTCAAAAAATGATTGTCGATCTCGTTGAGATGCTATACTCGGCTGTTAATTCAAATACCCTGGTGGTTGCTGTTGCTGAGAAGTCTGAACCTAACCGTGCAAAGCGTGAAGCTGTGACCGGTGAATCGGTAGGTTTCTCGATAAATCGAAGGTTACAGTACATTAAACATCTTTCTATCATTTTCAGGCCAAGTCGCTCAACCTCGCCACCTACTACAACGAAGATTACCCCGTGATCTTCAATATTATCCTTTGGTTCATGGTGATCCTTGGTTTCTCTCTGCTCGCCATCTGCTATGCCATTGGTTCAATGGATCCCGGAAGGGACTCAATCATCTACAGGATGACTTCCACCAGAATGAAGAAGGACAACTAAGACTGTCCTCTTCGTTTGTATTTTTTTTGTTTGTTTCAGTGCTTAAGAAGCATTTTGTTCCATAATATTAAATCAACAATTTCTAATCAAATCTAAGACACACAACATACAAACCGTAAGCGAAGTATTAAACATTAAATAATTGGGTTTATAAATAAAGTTGTTGGCGCCCAAAAGTTGTATAGATTAATATATTATCATAAAATCGTGTATCGATTTTTTTTTTTTTCATTTTATTTTTGTTTGATATATTACAAAAATTATATTAACGTAAATATTATTTTGTTTTCCTTCTTTTTTTCTTGAAAAAAAAAAAAAACAAATAAAATTAATAAACATCTTGTAGTTAGCGTAAAAAGGAATTATATAATTTCTCTGTCAAACTGTTCAATAAATAAAATGCATATGTGGATCCATAGAACTAACTATTATGGTTAAGGGCTCTAAGGGGTCAGTTATAGCTGTCATTGAAAAGTCATCGTTTTTTGTCAGCAAGTCTTCATGCTATTATTGAGTGATAAGCTCAATTTGATATGAAAGAAAGGTGTATTCAACCCCTAGACAAATTAGAACTTGTACCTATATATTTCACTTATGTAAATATCTGCGCAAAGAAAAAGAAAATAAATTATTTAAATGAAATATCGTTTTTAAATGAATGTGGCTTGGGTAAATTATTTGATAGTTTTTAATCACAAGAAGAATTATTACAGCTTTTTGCCCAAAATAATGCCTCACTTGAAAAAAAACTGGAATAAAACGCATGAAAATATCTTATTTATTCTATTCCTGAGCTTTGTTTTATTTAAATTAATACAAAGACAAATTCTTTCTAATTTCACCGAGGAACGCTCCAGACATAGAATTATGGTTAACTAATTTTTCAAAAAAAAGTAACATTTAACAACCGTCTACTTTTTCGAATTGAAATACCTTTTACCATAATTAGGAAACATTTTTTGTAAAATCGATCGGTAGCAAGATTTAAGTTTTTTAAAATGAAAAAAAGATTTTCTGTAAAAAAAAGGAAGGCTCATGCTTAAAAGGCATGAAAAAGCCTCAGTTGGCATCGGTGAATTATTATGATTCGTTGGTCAATCTGAAAGGCATTTACTCATCAAATTTTACAACTCATACAAACAATATAAGATTCATCATAGCTCAGTTAATGAGAAGATTTTGGCATAAGGTCAAATATTTAATAAAGTGTATATGATTGCTAAGAATAGGTAAATTCAAAATACCGAGAGCGCAGTAACTTTATTGCATCACAAAAAGCTTGAGGTATTATATTAATCCAATGTTATCATGAGGTCGGTTCCTTTAGTATGTATTGTTTTTCAAGACAAGTGACCTGTTTTTTGAAATAGTAGTTATATTATTGTATCTATTGATTGTATTGAGATTAGTGAATGCAGTCCCGGGATGTTTTTCCAATCCCGGGATGTCGGGATTTAAAAAATTGAGTCCCGGCATTTCAAAAATATTTTATAAAAGTTATTTCAGTTTCAATTTCATTGTTTTTCAAGTTGAAAAAGCTTCTTCTTATAATTACATATTACCTAAGCGCTAAGCAGATAGCTTATGTTCCTATTTTGGCTTCAGCTTTGCAGTAAAAAAAAACAAACAAGTTCGTATTAAGTATAAAAAAATGAATATCATTTATTAAATATTAATACTAAAACTTTTACAGGCAAATTAATAAAAAACGCTTATTCTACCTTTATTCCACGACCTTACTAAACCATGGAATAAGGGTAAAGCTACGGATTAAAATTTTACATTAATAAAAACAAATTGTTCGTGGAATAGTAAAGTGACGTTTACAAAAAATCCCTTAAGAAAATCTACTACAATAAGTAAGATGCCTGTTTGGTAACTTGAAGTTTTCACCAAGTTTCGTAAACTTGGGTTTTTTTTTGTATGGGTTTTGACAAAAAATTTGAAGAAAAAAAAAAATAAACCTCACGTTACCAAACACAACTAACAATTACGTTTTCCTTTACCCATATTCTTCAGAATTTACTTAAATCATTGTGCATTGAAAAGATACAAACCATAGAGAACAAATCTGTTGACACGAACACAAACCAAAAGAAAAAAGATTGCTGGATGCAAATCAAAAACCAGTAAGTTTAATAAAAGTTATTAGGGGTATTCATGCAATATCGTATTTGCCTAGTAAACCTCGTAAACTGCATAAGTTTATCTCCTCGTAAATCAAATGTCAAAATTTGTATGGAAAATTATATACGCAGGGCTGATAAGTTTGCGCGATGATTTTGCTTCGTAAACCACGATTATTTATGTTATAATTGGACGAACATTTCAAAACAAAAAATATGTTTTCAGATTCAATTCAGCTTGTGATGTTCCTCGGGAAGTTGCCCAGGTGCAAATGCAATGGAAAAATATGAAGCTTAAAGTAAAAGCTGCCGAGTCAGCCTACCGAAAAGCTAGAACCAAAACTGGCAGTGTCGCAAAGATGAGCATCAAGAGAAAATGAAATTTTTAAAATTGGAACAGCAGTGTCGCGAACAGGAGCTTAGAAATTTGAAGATTCAAGGAGAAACATATTGACTGCAAAAAGTACATTTGAATGTGATTCTTTTTTTCTGTTTTAAATTAATTTGAAGCCTTCAAATTAATTTAAAACAGAAAAATAGAATCACATTCAAATGAACATGTTTGCTGTCAATATGTTTCTCCTTGAATCTTCAAATTCCTTAGCCTTCCTTCCTTAATTTCTTTTTTACAAAAAGTTTTTTATTTTAAGCTGTGAATTTATTTATTTTGTTATGAATTGTTTTTTAGTTTATTAAAAATGAATGTATGTGATTAGTTTTATAAACCTATCAAAGGAGCAATATAAATATAAGTATGTACATTGTGCGCATATCTCTTTTCATTATTTTTTATTTTATTATTTAGGTGGGTACAACAGATTTTCATGAATTGTGTTTGGATGTTGGTGTATTCGTTGACATAAGTGGAGATGTAATTTCTTTTTTTGTTTGTTGGAAATTCCATTCGTATTAAATGGAGGGATAGATAGATAGACAGAGAGATAGATAGATAGATAGATAGATAGATAGATAAAAATACAAAAAGATGAGAAAATTTGTAGGTAGGTTGGATTTTTCCGCAACAAGAGTGAACTCATGTCATTCCTGAAGCCTGGCTGTGTAAAATCCACACGAATTTGTCCACCTCTTGTATCTCCGTTTAGGTCACCTTCAACAATAGCTATGATTTTCCTCATATTTTCCTTGGAAAACCTATATTTCTTCCTGAAATTCTTCTCACTAAGCACTTGCAGTGAATCGTATCTGGTTTTGTATATTGTTCTTTTTCTTGTCCTTGATGGCTGATTGTCCAATAATTCCAAATGGTTTGAGAACTCGACAAATCTAGTAGACATTATTATTTTTATCGAAAATTCAATTTGCAATCTTCACTTATATTTTTTAAATGCAGAATAAATTTGACACATCTGGTTCTTATTCCTTCGCTAAACCACCTTCTTCGGTGGTTTAGCTTAGTAAACGTCACTTAATTGATATTTTATTTTTTAAATAACATTTTGCACTTAGTCCACGGAATAAGGCTTAAGCCTTCGCTATTCCACTTTTATTAATTTGGCTGTTAAAAACTAACAAAACAGGAAAACAAAACAATATACATAGCTTGAGCAAATGGAATATTTTCTAATTTCTGGTGTTGAGTCTTCAAAATTTGATTTGGGGTTCTGAAGGGGCCGAATCGTCCTCCGTGAACGGATGAGCGATCGAGCAAATGAAAATTACGTCACCCGTCAATCGAGTGAACGTATTGGGATCGCGACCTACGTTGGCTGACGGAACGGAATCTATAAAATGAAAAAAGAGTGTAGTAGATTAATATACAAAATTGTATTGTCATTTTGATTTTTTTGATTTAAATTAGAATGAAGAAAAATAAATTCAAATGGACGTGGAATTGTTTTTTTTTAGTTCGGATGAAAGTATAAATGTTCACACAGTTTATGGATTATTTTTAACTGCTGTAGTTTAATAGTTTTCGTGTAAATTCATAAACGCATCACTGCAATAATGATGCTCGATCCTTAAAGTCAAACGTTCACAAACGCAAACATTTAGCATCACTTTAGACGCCAACTGTTCATTTTTGCAAAGTTTCATAAACTGATGCGCAAACTTAAAGCAAAGAAGCATCGAGAAATATCTTGATAAGTTGTTGATGAGATCTTTACGAAATCCCGCAGTAGGTACTCTGAAAATACGATTGGAAGAATTTTGATGGGGATTTCGAATAAAATAATACAATTGGAAGAATTTTTCTGGACTTCTGGACCTGGACAAAGGTGGATCTCGACCTGTCCAGACATGTAATTTTTTTTTGAAAAAAATATTTAAAAAAATTAACTTTTTTCTAAAAATATTAAAAAAAACTTTTTTTGGACAAAAAAAAAATGAGATTTAAAAAAAATGGAAAAATTAAAAAAACATCCTTTTTCCTAAACTTTTTTTTTGTAACAAAAAAATGAGATTTTTGAAAAAAAAAAAATAAAAAAGAGTAAACAAAATTGAAAAAAAGAGTTTAATTTTAGTTGAAAACTGTTGACATTGATTGGAGCCTTCCAGTCGACTGAACAAACCCTAAGTGGAGCAACGGGATGACCACCCGAAAAAAGTAGTTAAAATCCATAGAACCCGCGCAGCGAGCCACCCAAAGTACCATTGCGCTAGAAAACTGTTGACATAGACGCCTGCCTGGTGACTGAACGGGGTTATACGTAAGTGGCTTAGAGAACCGAAAAAGGGAGTTAAAATAGCATTTTTTTTTTATTTGTAAAACTAAGTTTATGAAAAATTTTTTATTTCCAAAAAAAAATATTTTTCCTTTGTCCAAGTTCCAAACTCACTTCCAGAACTTTTTTTTTAATTTGTAAAAAGTTTTTTCCAAAACCAAAAAAAATTGTCCTATGTCGAAGTTCCAGCCCGCCTCCACAACTTTTCTCCTGGTTCCAGATCCACCTCCAGAACCTTATTTCAAAAAAGAAAAAAAAAATTGTCCTTTGTCCAAGTTCCAGACCCAGCTCTAGAATTTTTTTTTAATGTTTAAAAAGTTGTTTCCAAAAATAAAAAAATTTGTACTTTGTCCAAGTTCCAGAGCCACCTCCAGAACTTTTGTCCCGGTTCCAGATCCACCTCCAGAACCTTATTTCAAAAAAAAAATTGTCCTTTGTCCAAGTTCCAGACCCACCTCCAGGACTTTATTTTTAATGTTTAAAAAAGTTGTTTTCAAAAATAAAAAAATGTGTACTTTGTCCAAGTTCCAGAGCCACCTCCAGAACTTTTGTCCCGGTTCCATATCCACCTCCAGAAGCTTTGTCCCAGATCCAGAACCTCCGTTTCAGTTCCAGACCCAAGGCCAGAACTTATTTCCCAGGACTAGGGCCACAACCTTTGTCCCAGTTTTTAAGTTTTTAATAATATTACTACCATATGATAATTAAACGCCATCAAATGTTTTTTAACATAAAACAGATAAGCGATCAGCATCGCATCGGTAACAGCTGTGAAAGCATCAGCATCGCAAAAAAGCAGTGATGCAGGATCGCTACACAAACATTTGACGTTTGTGAATTTACTCTTCATCTCCAATTCGATTTGCCGAAGCACAATAATATTTCAATGTTTTCCCTCTTTTATCGCGAGAAATCATTTTTTTTTATTGGAATTAGTCGGTCCAATTTAGCTGCGATACTTTTATTATATTCCGATCTCCTGCAAGATTGCTTCAAGAAGCTTTAACTTGGGTTCAAACCTCGATTTTTGTTTATTTTTTGCAACCTTCACTGATGTCGATTGTACATTTTGTTTGTTTTGATCACAATCGCTGGTTAAATAACCATCTTCAACAAAAAAATTTGTAGTTAGGTTCTCCGGGGTTGAAGTAAGTTTGACTTGCGAGTTCTCTGGGGGTGGACGTTTTATTTGAAACATCGTTAATTTGGGGATTTCCATACGTTTCCACATTTTATAGCTGTATTGACTGAATATACTGTTGAATATTTTATTAAAATACATATGTAGAATTCGTTCCAACCAAAAAATAAACAACTCGTCTTCCAAAAACTCCGCGACTTTCAATTTATGACGTATTAGAAATTTCAAGTCTTCATGTGTGTGCAAATCAGTGTATCAACACTCTTGCTGTCAGATTTTTGTAATATGAACTCCAGTCGAACGACCGTCAATCGACTTTATTTTTGTTTTATAATTTGCTCTGTCGGTCGACCGCTGTAGTACATGCGAACTCCAATAGAACTTCCTATGATTTTATACATAAAATTTGCAGATAATGGATTGCAATTGAAGTACAAATATAAAAAGAGAGCGGGAAAAATGAAATCGATGGACTAAAATTAGTGCAAATAATGAAGTTTGCACCATGTTTTCTTTTTGAAAATTTTCTTAAGAATGATGTCGGTAAGATAGTCGTTGAATATGAACGCTATAGTAAAATGACTCGGCTCGAGGGACAAGTCGTCGTTGAGTGTGAACGTGATCTTAATAAATAGAAATTATTTAAATCGACAACTTAAAAACGTTATTTTAAAAATCGCCGATAACAAAGTGATATTTTGTGCCGGAATAACAATTTTATGGCTAAGCCCTGAAAATTATCGGGCTGAGCTTTCAGCCTGTAGGGAATTAGTTGTTATTGTTGCATTGAACATTTTAGCTATAACCTGATTTTTTTTCCACTTTCCTTATCGGGCTAAAGAAAAAACTCTAGGGAAGGGCTTGAGCCCCTTTATCCCCCCTGGATCCGCTACTGTTATAGGTACTTAGTCCAAAGTGTAACCGGAGTTTTTTTAACCGAACAAATCTTAAAAATATTAGGTCTGTTTCTTTACTTTTGGGAAAAAGTTCGGGAAAAAGTTTGGGCTGGAGCTTTTTGATGTTGTTGTTGTAATTTTTGACCAGAAACAAAAAGTAAAGAAACGCATTTGGGATGTTTCTGATTGGCACTTACCATTTTGGGCTCTTTCAAAGGAACCAGGAGAAATATTTATTGTTATATTTGTTGCCATTGCTTCATTTAATAAATTTATTTTTTTTTGTTTTAATTTTATTTATGTAGACACTACTTTACAAGTTAATTTTCAAATTTTCCGATCAGCTGATTTCTTGTTTGACAAGCAAGAAAGTGCAGTAGGTAAAATGTTCGGCTAGATTCTTGCTGGAGGATGTACAATCATAACAAAATTTACTCGTATCTTTGAATATTCATGCATAGTGTTGAGTTAAGATACTCATTGTCATCTCCTAACCAATAAAAGAAAAGTAAGTCCTAAGAAGAACAATTAGATAATCTTTTTCCACAACATTTAACATTTTGTACCTATCTGCATCTGAATTGAAAAATTACTTCAATATTCTCCACTGACTCCACATTGTTGCTATATTATGCTCTTGGTTTGTTGTCGGGTTTATTTCCTCAAGTTCTTCCTATGCAAATCATTTTAATTTACTTATTTGCTATCATTTTATTTTCCTTCTATTCATTTTGTTTGTTTTTTTTTTATTTTTTTCCGTTTTATGTAGTCTTATCGCTTTTCGCCATTATATTATAGTTTGAACGTATTTTTTGTGTCGTCTGCATTGTTTGGTTTCCATCGCCTCGTAGTCTATTTCCGGTTTGACGACAATGCGGCGATTAAACAAGGATTTATAACTTTTTATGATGATAAAAAACGTCAAATACGGAAGAAACACAAAAACCAACAACAACAACAAAAAAAATTAAATGCTTTACCGAGTTGCGCAAAGTTGGTGTAATATAGCAAAATCGAACCACTTACATTCAGGAAGGCAACCATTCATATACCTATGACGGCTGTAGTTGATAAAGTGAAGACTACCCGAGTTTATGGTAAAACATTTCTTAAGCCGCTGCTGATGGTCGGACAAGTCTGGGAGAAAAGAAATGCACGACTGGATTCCATGAACGTGCTTTTGTTGTGCAAGTGTTTAAGAATTTTAAATTTGAACTCGAATTAGTTTGAACAATTTTTTTTCAATTTTTTTTTAGAAATTTTTAGTTTGAAAATTAATTTCTCAAAAACTATACTCTAAAACAACTTTATTTAAAAACACAATAAAAGAAGAGATTTCTGTATGATGTGTAACTGTTGTTTTTAATATTTTTTTTTCAATTTTTTTTTTTAAATTGCCCCTCATGGCTATAGGGGGGGGGGGGGGGAATAGAACAGGTTGGGTTGAGACAAGAAAATAGATAGATAGATAGATAGATAGATACATTTTATTTCTTAAAATCCTAATACAATATTTAAGATAAAAAGAAATATAAGTGACAAAGATATTTTATGAGTTAATGTCACTCTTTAGAAATTAGTCAAACATCGATTTGAATGGGTGGGGTGACCCTTAAAAAAAATTATTAAAAAATTATTAAAATATTAAATAACAATATATGTATTTAATTGGAATTGGAAGTTAAAAAATATCATCAAAACATCAATTAGATCTACTCATTAATAATTCGATACTCTCGTTATCAACACAAAGGAGCCAGGATTTGACTTGTTTAGCAAAAAACAAATGAGAAGTTTGCATTCTGATAAAATGAGGGAGTTTGTTAAATAACCGACACACTGCAACACAATAAAAGTTACGAAATGCAGTTGTTCGAAATAACGGTATAGATACTTGATTAATATGATTTCCACGTAAGTTAAAATTAGCGTTTATTCTAAAATTAAGATTACCTGACCTTCTAAAGAATATGTTTAAAACTTTATAGCAATAAAGATGTCTGACTGGAAGAATTTTTAAATTTCTAAATAACGGAAAACTAGGGTAGAGGCGAGGTTTGCCACATATTTTCTTTAGAACACTTTTTTGCATTATTAACAGAGGTTGAATTTTGTTATAATATTTATATACCTCCCCAACAAGAAATTCCATATTGTAGTTTCGAATGAAAAATGCCGTAGTATATTTTAAGAAGTAGTTGAGAAGAGCAAACTTTACGCAGAAAATAGAAATTTCTAAGAGTGCACCGAAAATACTGTCTAAGATTTTCTGTATGATTATAAAAACTCATTTTTGAATCAATAATTAAGCCCAAATATTTGAATTCCGAAACATTTTCTATTTTAAAACACCTATCACTGCACCGTATTTTATCAGTAAAAGTGTAAGCATTACAGTTACAGGCCAAAAGTTTAAATTTTTGGCACTCAGTAGCATGAAAAAAGAGATCAGCATCGAAAATCTTTTGGTCAGAGAAATTAAAAAACATTACTTTAGTCTTAGAACTAATAGTCAATCCGTGATCAGAAAACCATTGTCTTAACAAGCTGAGATCCCAATTTATATCAGCCATAAGATTAAGACGACTATTTGTGCTGTAAGTAAAACCCACATCATCTGCAAAAGCAGTCAATAAACCTTTAAAAGGCAGCTTAAACAAAGAGTTAATATATATATGATCTGAAGGTCAAAAACACACTTCTCACAGGAAATAACAAACGGTGCAAATCGGCCATAAATATGATCTAGACAAAATCGTATAGGAGGGGGCGCCTATGTGATTTTTTTCTTGTCTCAACCCAACCTTCACGCTAAAGCTTCTTGTCGCACCGTATGCGAATCACCCTATATATAATGTACATACATAAATATATCATTCTGCTTAGGCCGGAGGGACAATTTTCAACAAAATCGACTTGAATATTGAAATCAAATCACTAAGCTCCAGTTTTTCAGTGCGAGTTTAAAGTTAAACCCGAGTAAACTTACCAAATTTGGTGAATTAACTCAGGATTAACTGAACAGATGCTATTGATGTTTTATCCACCAAGTTTGTTTAGTCGTTCCGCACGCATTCTCCCCCAACAAACTATGATCACTGCCTCAGTTAACTGTGAGTTAATTTACTTCTGGAGTTAACTTATTCTAGTTTAACTCACCACTGAAAAACTGGGCGACTTCACCTAACCCGACAAAAAATAGTCCAGCGGTGTTTAATCGCACGATCTTGGAGGCCACGCCCGCCATAGGCCCACGACGCGAGATAATGCGCTCACCAAAAGTTTCCTTCAGTAAATTGATTGTTTCGTTGGCTGTATGGTATGTAGCGCCATCTTGTTGAAACCAAAGGTCGTCCACATCAACATCCTCCAATTCAGGCACGCAAAATTGACTGTAGCATTAGATCCGGCTTCATTTTTGAGGAGATATGGACCAATGATTCCCTCTGCCCATAGAGCAGAGCAGTAGCGGCGTTTCAACAATGGCTTGTGGATTATGATCACTCCAAATACGACAATTTTGTTTATTAACGTACCCATTCGACCAAAAATGAGCTTCATTGCTGAACAAAATTCGCTTATGAAAATTGGGATCAATGGCAATCTTGTTTTGGGCCCATTTGGGCACAATTAAGAAGCGTTGTTCAGGAGTAAGTCTAATCATTATAAAATGGCAAACCAAACTGAGCATAAATCAAGTAACAGCTGTCAAAAGGACCAACTTCGAAAAAAGTATTGCCAGATTAAAAACCACACGTCTAAAAAAAACACTCTGTACCAGGATTCTTAAAGAACTGAACAAGAACACTTAGGTCCAGTTTTTCAGTGGTGAGTTAAACCAAAGTTAGGTAATACTAGAAGAAAATTAACCCACATTGAACTGAGGAAGCTATTTTTCGGTGGGGAATGCATGTGGAATGGCTTAACAAACTTAGTGGATAAAACATCAAAACGATGTGTTTAGTTAAACCTGAGTTAACTTGGCAAATTTGATGAGTAAACTTTAATCTTGCAATGAAAAACTGAACCTTAAAATGCTAAAAAAAAACACTTTGGAAAACCACTTAAAAGCTTGTTAGTTAAAAATTTGACATAAATCAAAAGTAAAATGGTACAAAATTGTGAATGCCTTAATTTTTGAAATGTAGAAAGATGTAGGCAGTGAATTATTGTCAATTATACTATCGTTATTTTTTGAGTCCATGACAAAACCCTTATAATACCTATTGTAAAAAAAAACAACAACAAAATAATAAGACGAAGAAGAGGATAGTTAAAGCAGGAAACTTTGTTTATGGTTTGATTCTTTATTTTTTTCTTTCCATTGAGCACCCTCTCTTTGGTTGCTAAGACTCCTTCCCAAACCACTAGCCTATATCTAAGTTGTTATATTATAGTATTTAACAATACCATAAAAGGGACGAGCCAGAGAAGGATAAGTCCTTGTTCGGAAGGAGGAAGACATCTCTCTCTCTGCATTGTGAATTTTGTAAGACAATGAAAAATTATCCATTATCTCTTGTTTAAGTAAGGAGGAACGGTCCTTTTCTTTGTTGTTTGATTGATTCCACAGAAAATGCACGTGGATATTTGGTAAATTATAGTTCTTTCTTGATACAAAAAAAGGAACAAAAAAAAAACAAAATAAAAGTCGGGTCTTAATATTGCGTTACACCATTATTTAGATTAAGGTTTTGCAGATTGTTTCAGTTCTGTATATGTAAGTACATAAATGTATTTGAATACAAAATTATTTTCGATACAAGATTACACTAATGGATGAGAAACTTTTGAAATTTTAAATTGTCTTTATTTTTTTGTACTCATTTTGTTTCAATCAAAGTAAAAAAAACAAGGTTGACACTTCTGCGTCTGTTGAATGATGGGCCACGTTCGGGGATCAATCCAAAGCTATCCGGATAGGTTTGTGTTGTCGTAATCCCTTGTTGAAAAACATCTGATGTCAGCTGATGCAACAAAACCTCAAGCTATCTGAAAATTTTTGGGATAGGTGGATAGCCTATCGGATAGTTGCCCGAACGCGGCCATGTTGATTTGTAAGCAAATCTTGTTCACGATATTTGCCTGCTCGATTTTTAACTTCTAAGAAGAAGCTTGGTTGTTGAGACATCAGGCCATATCGCCGGTAATTATTCTCATAATATGATGGAAAAACCATATTCTATTTTACATTCTGCTAGAGTAAGTATAGGTACTAGTGTGGCGTAGATATAGCTTTAAACGACCGATGGGGGATGACTTAGTATTAAAGTCCGTAATTTTTTTTTTTTTTTTTATTATAAGGAAAGGTAGAAATGTTCAATATGGGAGAGTTAGAATAAGTAAAAAAAAGGACTAAGAGAAGGATGAGTTAAGAATAGCTTGTTTTAAAGCAGACATATACTTATATTGGGGTTGAAGGTATTTATGTTGTTGGCTTTGCGGAGCATTCGAGCAATGGTTCGTTTATATGCCATAATCGGTACGTTGGTAGGCAGTGAGGAAGAAAGGAACAGATCTTAACTGACGGGGGTTTGGATTCAGACAGATTTTTTGGAGCAGATTAGGGCAATCAGTGTCCTCATTTAATAAATGGTCAACAAAAACGATGTCAGCAGTATCACAGCGTAATTTGAGGGGGTGAAGGTTTAAAAGTTTAAGACGGTCTGCATAAGAAGGAAGGGTATACGCAAAACGTAGCGTAAAAATCTACGCTGGACGGCTTCAATACGATCTATGTGAACTTGATGATATTATGGTGACCAGACTGGGGGAGGCATATTCTACGAGAGGTATAACGAAAGTCTAATAAAGGGATTTGGTTACATATGGACAAGAAAATTCTTTTGACCAGCGTTTAACGAACCCTAGTGTTGAGTTGTCTTTGCTTATAATGCTGTCGTAGTGGGAGCGAAAATTGAGTTGAGTGTCACAAATGACTCCCAAGTCGCAAATGGAGGTTACAATAAGAACAGGCACTTCATTAATCGAGTATTGTCTTTGGGACAAGGGAGGGCGCTTTCGAGTGAAAGTTATGGTTTGACATTTTTTAATGTTTAGCTCAAGAATTTTTTTTTTTGGCACCAAGTAAAAAATCGTCAGGTGTGAAGATTTGTTTCGATAACCTTATATCGTCAGCGTAAATTTCTAATGGTGTTTTCCATTGGCTTCACTCGGGGATTCACACAATCTGAAATCCAATGGAAGAGTGCTAACTAATTCTACTCAACTCTGAAATTTTGTCATTGTATTCGTGAATCGTCGTGTCGGTGAAATGCCCTGCCAGTTAATAGTTTTGTATTTGCCTGCAAAAGAAATATCTACCTACACCATTGACTAACCGACTTTCGTATATACATAAGTTATAAGATTTGTTGTAATTCTTCGAAAAAAGTCATACGCCCTTATTCCATGACCACTGTATCCCACTGATTCTGAAGGGACGGGATACTGACAATGAACGATCCTGCACTTATCGTCGTCATCTACGATGTGTGTATTGAAATTGTGCTCATCCAAACAGAGTTACCTTTCACAATTGTAAGCAAATTCAAGAGCTTTTTCTTTGGATTTTAATATGGAACTTTTAGGATTTGAAGCTTTTGAGAACAGATTTATGAAGTTGAGTATTGTAATGGTGAATGGTTATTTATAATTCAAACTACGGAGACCCTGTGAGAGCTTTAAAGAGGGACAGGTTTATGCAATCCAATGTAAGCAGACTGAGAGGCAAACGTCCTAGCTTCCCTGCACTGAGAATTTTTGTTGAATAGAGAATAATGGGGTCGACATTTTAAGTGAATATGTTCTGACGTTAGAGCTTAAATGTATTAGTGCTTCTTGAGCGAATTCTGATTTCAAATCGAGAAGCGAAATTATCTTCTCAGAAGCGTCGGTTGACTGTTATTTTTGCCAATGGAATGGTTTCAGAAAAGTTTCGGATGCTTTCGGGCGTCCAATGGAAAACGACATAAGTCAGATTGAGGTAAAACAGCTCAACGTCATTTATAGTCAAAACAAAAATAAGTAGCACCAAGTGGCTTCCCTGGGGTACTCCAGATAATGCATGAATAGGTTTGGAGATACTCCCTCTAAAGAACACTCGATACTGACGGTCAACTAGTATCAATGAATCCAAGAGGTGAACAAAAGAGGAAAACCAAGCTTTTTAAGTTTAAAAAGAATGATATTGTGGACAATTTTGTCAAACGCCTTACTAAAATCTTTTGCAATGGCAACAACTTCCTTAGTTTCGTAACGCAGACAGCGTTTTTGAAACGAATTCAGTCAGGTTAGTTGTTGTGGATCATTGTTTTAAGAACCCGTGCTGCTTAGAGGAACAAATTGATTTACAGTGAACAAACAGAGTGACTCGTAAATTATACTTTCATGGGCATACATCAGGCACCCAGAGTTTTTTTTTCAAGTCGCGCGAGGCGCGTTAACGCACGCCCACTTGTAATAGCAAAAAACTGTTATAATTTGGCATGTCTCTAGTCTCGTCCTTTGAGGGTAGCCAGCCATCGAAAATTGTTTTAATTTTTTTTCTAAAATTATAATTTATAATATTTTACATGCATGTAGTGGCAGAGATAACTTCTGTAAAACTAGTTATCAAGAAGAAATTGGTCGAGAAAACGAGATTAGTGCTTAGCAATTTTTATGTGAAATGCAACAACAGCTAATCACCTCAGGTAATTCTTTACTAAGCCTAGATAATTCTTGGGCCTTAAGTTAAGCATGAAGAAAAAATGTGTTACCGGTGTGAATTACCTACTTCTTATAGATCGTTTATATGGAAACAAAATTTTGTTTCTGGAATGGTGTCGCTAATAATAATATCCGGTATCGTTTTTTTTTAAACAAATACTTCCGGAATACATGTTTAATAGATGCTATGAGATTCATCCAAGGTTCGGAATAGAGAAATTGCATTTCTAAGCTGATTGAAAAAAATAACAATTATTGTGTACAATCGTTTTTGTTTATATTTTCGAATTGTTCTAAAGAGTTTTCCATTAAGGGTGGGTTGATTTTAAAATTGAATAAAACTAGGTGTATATGAGATATCAATAAGGTTTTATCTTTATTTGAGAGCCCTATCAATGACATTATGTGTGAAATATAAGACATAACATCGTTCAAATGGCCGCTGCGGCTTTGCTGGGTGGTGCGGATTCAAAAGGTCCAGTTTTCGATGACTTTGGCGCATAAATCAGGCTGAATTTGACCGGTGGCACCGATTATGTTGTTTTTGAAGGCCGAAGTGGTTTGCGGCTTATTCGCATAGACCTGCGATTTAAGGAAGCTCCAAAAGAATAAGTCCAAACGGGTCAAATCACACGATCTTGGTGGCCAATTCACGTCGCCTCGGTGCGAGATAACCATGCCATGAAACCGCTCGTGCAGAATATCGATTGTGTCCATATCATTCAATTCAGGCCACAATAATAAGTTGGGGATCATCAACCTATAGCGATCGCCGTTGATGGTGATGGCCTGGCCAGCATCATTTTCGAAGAATTACGGACCGATGACGCCTCCAGCCAAAAATCCACACCAAACAGTAACTTTATTTAGATGCATTGGCATCTCATAAATCTCACGCGGATTGGTGTCATCCCAAATCCGGCAATTTTGCTTATTCACGTACCTATTCATCCAAAAATGGGCCTCATCGCTAAAGATGATTTTTCGACCAAAATTGGGATCAACTTCTAACTGCTCCAAAACCAAAAAGTTTTATCATTTGCACGTGTTGCTCGACGTTGTAACTTGCCATGATGATTTGTCTTTAGTAACTGATTAGAAGACGTTATTTTGATAGAAAGTAAAAGAAACAATATGGCCGCCACGAGCTGTCAAAATCAACCCATCCCTATTGGAAATTCCTTACATCGATTTCTGGTATTAACACCCACACTTCCTAATGTTACCGTTTAACAAAATGGCTTCTTCAAGCATTTATCAACTTTGCGAAGTACCTAATCCGACAAAAAACTTTTTATGTAAATATGTGTGTGTTCCTCCTCTACTCCTTTATGCAATTGGGAACAGTTTGAATAAATTACTCGGCACAGCAATAAGAAGGCTTTACGTGTGAAAAAGGAGTACAAAAGGAGTACTCAGAACGTCAAAGCGAAAAGCGTGAGAGTGGTACGATTATTTAAATGAAAACTCAATAAGACACAAAGTGGTTGCAGTTTGCAGTTGCGGTAGCGTTTGTTGGTGGGATGTAGTAGATATAGATACATAGGAAGGAAAACTATTGACAAGACATTATCTCGATATACTAATTTTATTACACATATATCAGGTCATCTAATCCTTGGGGGCCCCGTATCATTGAGATATAGAATTTTAACATCCAGAAAAGTTCATTTTTTTGCGCGGTCTTTGCCACACCGGTATTTCAAAAAATTCAGTTATGACATATCCTTTTTTTAGGTCTAGTGAAAAGCTTATTTTATTACCTTTAATTTCATATAAAATAAATTGTACTTAATCACATAAATACCTAATAATAAACAAAGCATTACTCAAAAGGCACTAAATTATGCTTGAGGTAGCATAAATAATGTATACTTCCCACTATTAACAAATATAGTGACCATATTTTATTTGATTGAAGCACGATCCTACTATGGAGAAGACAAGAAAAATACCTTTCATTTGATATCAATATCATTTTTCAATCTAAAATCCTTATTTTGAATCGTCAACTTCAACCCCAAATATCTCGACTTTCACATAAACGATTTTGAAAATATTTTACTCATGTATCGGGCTTGACGTCACCTTTTATTTGATACCAAATTCATTCGTGTACACTCTGGACCAAACCTCCGCATTGTAAAATGGGCATTCCCTTTGTTACAAAATTTTCGAAATTAGCTGTTTAGTAATATTACTCATAAATTTGAGTTATGAGCCTCATAGACTTAAGAGCCCTCGATAATTGCCACCCTATGTAATTTTTATATTAAACGCACGCTTTGCGTCTTTAATAGCTAGCATTTTGTATGGCTTTAAACCATAAATTCCAAGTATGTAGCTATAAATTATAGTTGTGCCTTTAATTGTGTTTGTAAATTAATGTTAATATTCAAGGACATAAAGTAGATAACAAAGATGTTTTTAACTTAATAAATTAACACACATTTGAGTAGTAACGACATATAATACATAATTAATTCTAATTGACTCTATTTAAAAATACCCACCTCAATGCAACAAATAACAAAAAAAAAACACGCATACGCCGTAGTGCACATGGGTTCCTCTAACCATTGTTATAATACCAAGCTTGAGTTTAACTATTCAAAATGTAATTATGCCTTATTATGTAATTTATTAAGTAGTATCGACTGGGATGTATTAATTGTTAATTAATATTAACGAGATGTGTAACTTATTCTATAATTCTCTTTTCAATTGCTTCTGTGATTCAATACCATTCAAAAAACCTCGTTATGTTTCTAGTTCTCCACCATGGTTTGATCGTCATCTCAAATTCTTAAAAAACAAAAGAAACAAAGCTTGGGCAAAATATGTCAAAACTAGAGCTGACGGAGATTATAATACCTTTTTAATTATAAAATTATATTCTGAAGATAGAAAATGAGCTTAAGTTAAATTCAAATAGTTTTTGGAATTTTGTGACCAATAAAAAAAGAACTAGTGGCTACCCTAGCACAATGCCTGACTCTTCATCGACTAGTCATAATCCTGTGATAATTGCAAACATGTTTGCTGACTATTTCAAAATTGCGTTTGAAAAAGTTGACTGTGATAACACTTTTAATTCTTTTTCTTCTACTGATTCTTTCTCTCATCTAAATTCTCTAAACTTTGACATTAATCTAGAAACCATTAAGCTTAATATTTTAAAACTTGACGAGTGTTTTAATCCAGGTCCTGATGGTGTTCCTTCCTCTGTTTTAAAAAAATGTGTTGATTATTTGTCATACCCGTTATATATTCTGTTCAATGAATCTATTAAAAGCTCGATCTTTTCCACTATTTGGAAAAGTGCTTATATTACGCCAATACATAAAAAAGGCCCAAAAAATTAAATTAAGAACTACCGACCCATTGCCAAATTATCTGTGATACCTAAACTGTTTGAGTCCATTATATGTAACGTCCTTTCCTTTCATTGTAGTAAATCAGAATTTTTTTGGTTAAAAAGAAGTCGACTGTTACTAACTTATTAAATTTTACGTCGTTTACGATGTTTTTGAAGAACACGGACAAGTTGACTGCGTGTTTACTGATTTTAGTAAAGCTTTTGACAAGTTATGCCATATAACGCTAGTTAAGAAACTGGACGACCTAGGCTTTAGCTCTATGTTCCTAAAATGGATTTCGTCGTATTTAAATGACAGACATTTTACTGTTGTTTTCTGTAACGAGTATTCGAATCAATTTGTGGTAAATTCTGGCGTCCCTCAGGGTAGTCATTTAGGACCAATCTTATTTTTATTGTTTATTAATGACTTGGCCTCGACCATAAGAAACTCTTCAATTTTAATTTATGCAGATGATGTTAAAATTTTCAAAAGTGTTAAATCTACATCAGACTGCTTCCTTTTACAGGAAGATCTTTTTCTTTTTCGGGAGTGGTGCAATCTAAACCGTCTTATCTTAAATGTTGACAAGTGTAAAACTTTGAGTTTTACACGCATAAAAAATCCGATTGTGTTTAGTGATATGTTTGATCTGTGTCCGTTAATTACTGTCTCTGTTTTTTCCGATCTTGGTGTAATTTTGGACCCAAAACTAACTTTTAATGTTCATTTGGACTATATTATTAAAAAAGCCAACAGAATGCTTGGATTCATAAAGAGATTTGGTCGCGACTTTCAGGACCCTTATGTTCTAAAACTTTTGTTTGTATCTTTTGTGAGACCAATATTAGAATATGGTTGTGTAGTATGGTCATCTCATTATTCTATTCACATAAATAGACTTGAAGCATTTCAGAGAAGGTTTATGCGCTTCTGTCTTCGATTATTTCCATGGTCACCGGATAATATACTTCCTCCATATTCTCACAGACTAGCTTTATTAAAACTCCCTTCAATTACGAATCATAGGCAATACATTCAATTTTGTTTTATAACTTGTTTAATGAATGGTTCTATATTATCTCCATCAGTTCTAGATAGATTACATTTTAGCTTTAGTCGGACAAGCATAAGACTACAATAGCCCTTATATCAACCATTTAGTAGATCAAACTATGGTACTTATAGTCCTCTAAATCAAATGATTGTTATCTTTTATAAATATTATTTTCTATTAGTTTCAGTAAATGATAATCTGAAAAGTAATACCTTTAAAAATATGTTTTATAATGCTTTAGAATAATTGAGTCCGAGGCAGTATTTCACAATCTCTAATTGAGTTTCAATTAAAAACTTCAATTAATAATTAATTTATTTACTTATCTATAACTGAATAGAAAATTGTGAAATATAGCATTGGCATCTAATATTTAAATATTTAGTGCATAAGTTTTTTATATCCCAGTATATTCTAATATTCTTATATTGTTAACGTTAGTTTCTTAACGAAATTGATAAATAAATCAATATTAATTAAAGTATTTCTGTACAGCAAAGGTAAACTACTAAACCTTATTAAAATTTATTTTAAAGTATTTCAAAAACAAATTTAAACAGTTCGAAGGAAATCTTATTAATATTATTAATGTATTGTAAGAGCTCAAAAGTTATGCTTGAGGAAGTATAAATCATGCACCAGCGAGAATACCATAGTATCCGGTTGCTATGAATAAACTGATCAAAGTATTTTAATAATTAAAAATACTCAGCAACACAAATAATAACGACGCTAAATACATTTAAGATTTAATGCCAAACACACTCTACAGCTACCTAATTAATCCAAATTGACGTTAAAAATAGTCCCGTGATATGTTTAAATAAGCCAATTATTAGGGAGGGAAGACATCATCCCCGTTTTCTATTGTCATTTTTGGTTGCTATTGACTTTGAATTGGATATTCATTGGAAGGAGTCAATATGGTGTTGTCAAAGTAAAATGTCGCCAATAAGTTCAAAATTAACTTTTCATAACATTAATTTTGGGCAATGAGTTTGTCTAGAAAAAATAGGTAAATAAGGGATAAAGCAAAGGTTTCCTATAGTTATCGGTGATTTAAATTAGACTGTTAAATCATGTTAAGTTAATTATAAAAAGGGAACGAACGAACCTTTTTCGCTATCATCTTCATCATTATTTAAAAGTCTAGGGGTTAAACTAAAATTCTGGTTTAATAAGAAGAAGTTTTTATGTTTATTATTATGGCAAATTTGTTATGTTATGGCAAAATAAAAAGAAAACCAAAAAAAAACCAAAATTATTTCCCAGCAGATTTGAAGTTCATTATCATGGGAAGCAATTTTCAAACACTTTAAATGTTAACTAAGCTTTTAAAGTTTTATTATTCGCTATACTTTTCATCGCATCATAAGAAGAAATATTTTGTTTTTGTTAGTTGGAGCGAACTGACATGTTTTAGTATATGCAGAAATTTATTGTCGAGAGAATTTTAGTTCTCCGAGGTTCATATCAATTGTATATGGTTGGTGCTTAAATTATTCCGTCCAACTTCATCATGGTTTGTTTTTAAAATATTTTCAAGATAAAATTTAAATTTTAACTAGACTTTAAAATAGAATAACGCAAAGATGAGTTTTATAAATTGACATGAAATTTACTTTATTCGAAAGATAAAGTTCTGGCATTATAATTTAAATATGATTTCTGGCATATGACCGCCACGGCTGGCTTGGACGTAGTCTAATCTGGAGGTCCAATTTTCGATGACTTTTTCCGTAGATTAGTGACTTCATATATCCCCACAGAAATAGTCAAGCGGCGTTAAATCGTACGATCTTGGAGGCCAATTCAGGGGTCCGTAACGTGAAACTATGCGGTTACCAAACGTTTCCTTCAATAAATCAATTGTGGCACGAACTGTGTGACATACTGCGCCGTCTTGTTGAACCGACAGCTCATGCGCATCATGGTTGTTCAATTGATGAACGAAAAAGTCAGTAATCATGGCTCTATAGCGGTCACCATTGACTGTAACGTTCTGGCCAGCATCGTTTTTAAAGAAGTACGGACCATATTATTCCACCAAACCATAAAGCACACCAAACAGTCAGTTTTTGTGGATGATGGTGTGATGGATGGTGTCTCAACATACACTTAAGGAATATCATCGCTCCAAATACGGCAGTTTTGTTTATTGACGTATCCATTCAACCAAAAGTGAGCTTCATCGCAAAAACAAGATTCGCTTATGAAAATTGGGATCAATAACGGCAATCTTCGCCTTGCTAGGTGATCCTGTGGCTTCAATTCTTGCAATGCCAAACCAAACTAAAAATAAATCACTTGACAGCTGATAAAATGGCCGCCAGTTAAAATAGTGTTGCCAACTTAAGGTTTAATATCTCTAAAAAAACACCCGTTGCATACATACATGTCCATAGGTATACTACATGGTAACGGCAAGTTATGGATTCGAATACAAAAAATCGAACTCGAGATTGAAAAACCGTTAAATAGGGAAGACGAAAAAAATATGTCTCGAAATTCTGTCCCTCTGTTTGTTCGGCCATAGCCTAAATGGATAGGTCGATTTTCTTTAAACTTGGTTACCAGTAGTAGTAGTAGTGATTTTTATTAGTTCATTAAATTGAGTTTTCTATCTTACAAATTCAGAATAGAGCATTGGCCTTTTGCTGTCAGCCAAAAATGAATGTTCTTTTTTAATGTTCATAATTATGTCCGAAATTATTTCTTTAATTTGGTTAATATTTGTAATCGATATTTAAGTGCAGTTCTAATGAAATTGTAGATAAGGATCTAGTTTTATCTATTCAAAATCCGTACAATTTCGTCGATTGAAAGAGTGTTTTTCCCCCAGACTGATCTTCTTATTGAATTGAGTATTACGCATCAGCTTCCGATGAACTGTTGGATGTTTTCTCATATTGCACAAAGTGCACGCGCGCCGCATCTTCATTATTTCTGTATGGCAGGTAGTTTAAGTTTAAAATTTCTCCTCTGGTTTTGAATATGGTTTCGATATTGTAGCTGTCGTTAAAATAGTGGTTAGTCCCGAGGTCATACTGAAGTAGCTTATAGATGTTTCATGATTCGCTTTGTTGGGCTTGTATCCTATATTGGTTTGGTAAGGACTCTTCCATTTTTGCGAGAACATTATGATCACTGCTTAATCTCGTCCATTCGCTAGAAAATTGGAGATAGTTGTGGTAGACCAGTTTCAAGGAGTAGCATATAATTTGGAATGTTATATGGTAAACCGAAGATTTTTTTAAGAAAGTATCTTAAGAGTTTTTCTACCTCTTCATATTGATTAATTGCTCAGATTTGCGCTGCATAACACATAAAAGACCTCATAACAACGTCAAAAATTCTATATTTCGTACTTGGAGCAATATTTTTCCGACCACGTTTGGATTCTCTTAGCTTTTCTTCAAGATGCTTCCCGAAAGATATCTGTGGGGTAATGAGTTCACCAAGATATTTGTACTCCTTTACTATGCCAAGTTCTTTATTGTGCCATGTCCATTTCTCGTTAATAGTGGATCGTACCGTTCCGTTACGAAAAACCATAATTTTTGACTTCGCTGTGTTCAGTTCTAGATTCCAAAGGGAACAATATTGCTGGAGTTTATTTATCATCAGTTGCATCATATTTGGGTTTTCTGCTAGAATGACAATGTCATCAGCACATAACAGCAGTTTTATACCAAGTTCAGCTAATATTATTCCTCCTGGTACGTACTCGACCAGGTCATCTCGAAAAATTTAAAACAATTATGGACTTAGAAGACATCCCTGATGTTTCACTCATGTTTTCGTTTGAATTCACTCAGACAAAGTATTTCCATCAAAGACCACTGTTCAATTATCATGGTATATATTACGTATTACCTAGGTTAATATCTTCTGTCTATGGAGTCAAAGGCAGCCTTGAAGTCCAAAAATAACGCGTACAGTTTCTTCCCACTTTCAATATATGTCCGGGCGATGCCAGTGAGAGAAAATTTATGTTATCAAGCGTGGAATAGTCCTTTTGAAACCCAGTTTCTCGTATCGTTTTCTCGTATCCAATAAGTAAGTCTTTCCAGGATGATTCCAGTAAAAATTGTTGTCACTGTGTTTAGAAAAGAGACTTCTCTATAATTGCTTGGCTGCTTTGGGTCCCCTCGCCATAATTAATATAAAGTAATAACTTTTTGTAAGTTCTTGGAGAAAAGCATTCGTCGAACATTTAAAAAAATTCATACGGGATGCGATCTTCCCCGGGGGCTTTGATCTCATTGCACCTGTTTATGATTCTGCTGACATATCCTGCAAAGTAATTGGCCGATCTAGGGCTTCTACTTCTAAATACGGGTATGCAAAGTGTACTTAATTCTCATTGAGCGTTGTATTCAATAGTTTTGCAAAATATGTTGCTAAAACAGAGGCTTCTAATTTAATGTTCTGTCCAAAGGATGTGCCATTTAGTGTCTTGACGATCTTTCAAAAGGATCTGCTAGCATTGACGCTCGTCAGCATTGACGCTAGTCTGAAAGAGTAGGCTTTATGTTTCTACCCACAAATGGTTTTGTAGCTTGGTTACTATAGCGGTTTTTTTGGACTTTTGGTTTCGCTAAGTGGGCCTGCGATCGACTTAGAGAAGATGCCGATTTTGCCAAAAAAATCATCTTTTCAGATGAAGCTCATTTTGATCTTGGCGGGTAGTAAACAACCAAAATTGTCGCATTTGGGGCACAGAAAACCCGCACGCATACATTGAAAAGCCGATACACCCAAAACGAGTCACTGTTTGGTGCGGATTTTGGTCCAGAGGCATAATTGGGCCATTTTTCGAAAATGAGCAAGGAGTGGCTGTTACAGTCAATGGCGATCGTTATCGGGCCATGTTGAATGAATTTTTGTTCACAAAAATTGAAGAGGAGGATATTGGCAACATTTGGTTTCAACAGGACGGCGCTACTTGCCACACAGCCGAAGCTACACTCGATGTTTTACGCCATTTTCAAAAAAAAATGAAAGTTATTTGGCGGACCCTTTAGTATGAATAGTACAATAAATAATAATAATAAAAAGATTTATATCAATTTTTGCATGTGCCCTATGTTTTAAATGTATAAACGTGTTGAATAAAATAATTACTTTAAGTAAAATAAAACATTTCAAATATTCCAACACCAATAAAGTAGGTTATCTCTAAAAAGAGTCGACGTGTAAATTCCCTGCATTTTTAATGGGAATTGGATACTCTGTTTAGGTCTGGCTACATGTATCATTAACCTCTTGTAGAAACCTGTCAAGTGTTCAAGGTTCATTGATCAATTGTTGTGCGGATGAACCTTAATTTTAAGATAATTTACCTGAGCAAAGAAAAATATTTTATTTAGAAGATTGATTGGTCAGAGTAAACAAGCGGGGATTAAAACCTGGCCGGACCTTGTATAGTTGTAAAGCATCAAGTACCAAGGACAGATTCCTTTTAAAAGGACACAACCAGCCACACTCAAATACACTTTCAATCTTTATCATTGAATAGAAAGCAAGACATGCCATTAGAAGCCAATTTCCATTGTTTACTCTGTAAATATACATAAATGTATGTATGTAGGTATACTTTGTACATTCTGAACGATTCTGTGGACCTACTGTGTCCCTCCTCTCTATTTGAATTGGTCCTTTGGTTGATTGATGGTTCATTTTGGCGGCCCTGTCTTTGTGTGTCCGTATGCGTACAAACATTTTGCTCACTTCCTCATTGATGTCAATAGCAAACGATTTTTTAAGTGGATATTTTAAGCTCAGAGTGGTTTAAAAAAAAAAAAAAAAAAACTTTTGTAGAGAGATTTCCATTTACAATGGGATATGAAGCATGGGAGCTGGGAGCGGCGAAGCACCCTGGTCGATTAGAGCCATTTACTGATTTAAATGTTGTCTTGATCCTGAGGCAGAACAGCAAAATAAAAGCATTCCTTTCACTATGATGGATGTATTGTGAATTATTCAAGAAAATTGTCAAAAAAATAAATTCCACGCTTTTCATATATTTTTTTTTTTTACTAAATTGTTCAATTGAATCATTATTATTTGGGGTTTCATGTGGAAGTCACGGTTTGGAGTGACCATGTTAAAATATTTGAATGTTTTAATTTCAAATGCGGGGTTAATCGAGAGACAACAATTTTCTATTAGGTAACGAAATTGATGAGATAATTATTTTCGACAACGGTTATTAAATTAAAAAAAAAAAAAAATTTAAAATGAAAGAAATGCACTACTGAGTCGGATGTACTTTTTCTAATTTTTCAAGTTGCTTAGAATTTTTAAGAATTTTAAAACAATTACATAGGTATGTATGTATAATATCAACAGGGAATTAGAGAAGAGATGCAAAAATCTCAATAACACTGCGATTCAAGAACCTAAACATATTGATCAAGCATCTGAAGATCTCAGGGTGATTCTAAGTAACGCCTTTGAGAAAGGTTGTCCACTGAAACATACTGGGAAGGGAAAAAAGAAACCACCCTGGTGGACTGTAGAACTCGGCAATTTGAGAAAAGAAACGAGAAGACTTTTCAATGCTGCTAAAAATACCAGAAGCGATAGTGACTGGGATATCTATAAAACCAGTCAGCGAAAATTTAAAGCAGAAACGCAACGAGCGAAACGAAACTCATGGACAAATTTTTGCAGTGAAATCGAAGGTACAAACGAATCGGCCAGGCTAAGAAAAATTCTTTCTAAAGATTCGATCCCTCTAGGATCACTTAAGACGCCCACTGGGTGCTGGACCGAATCCTGCAATGAGACTCTTGAACACTTGATAAATACTCACTTCCCGGGCTGCGGGTCAAATGACAGCAACCCGAAAACAGAGTCCTACACGGAACACATTGTACCATCGGATATTATAACGGATGAAAAGATCAGATGGGCCATCCATTCCTTTTCTCCGTATAAATCCCCTGGCCTTGACGGCATCTTTCCAATGATGCTACAGAAAAGCGAAACCCTAATTATACCGCACCTGAAAAATATATTCCTTAATAGTTTAAAATGGGGATATGTTCCCTTGTCATGGCGCGAAGTCAAGGTGGTTTTTATTCCAAAAGCTGGCAAGCCCAGCCACACAGAAGCAAAAAACTTCAGGCCAATTAGCCTGACATCGTTTATTCTTAAAACGTTTGAAAGACTGATAGACCTACATATTCGACGCACTTTGAAACTGGTTGAACTATCCCCAGCACAGCATGCCTACACAAAGGGGAAGAGTGTAGAAACGGCCCTTCACAGCGTCGTTAGCACGATTGAAAAAACAAAAAGCGACAAAGAGTATACCCTTGCTGCGTTTCTTGATATTGAAGGTGCTTTCAATAACGTGAAAAATGAAGCAGTAAAAGCAGCTCTAGTAGACAATAAGGTTGATAATTCGTTAATAGATTGGGTTATGTGCATGTTAAAAAACAGGCAAATTAACTCGGAACTAGCAGGTATACAAATGAGAGTAACCACATCCAGAGGTACCCCACAAGGGGGGGGTCCTGTCACCACTCCTCTGGGTGCTAGTTATGAACACAATCCTACTTGATCTGAAACACTGCGGAGAAAGGGTAGTAGCCTACGCTGACGACCATGCCATATTAGCGACAGGAAAATTCTTATCCACTATCAGCGAACAGATGGAATATGCCCTTTAGGTTAATAGATGGACTAAGAAATGTGGCCTGATAGTTAACCCGTCAAAAACAGAACTAGTCCTTTTTACAAACAAAACGAAAATACCAAGCTTCAGAATTCCTTCAATTGAAGGCACACCTCTGAAGATTTCAGATAAGGCAAAGTATCTTGGTGTGATTCTAGATAGGAAACTAAACTGGAGTCTTAACACTAAGGAACGAGCCAAAAAAGGAATGATTGCATTCTATTCTCGTAACAGAATCTTTGGGAAATCCTGGGGACCGAGTCCAAAAATTATCAGGTGTATATATTTGGCAATAATTAGACCAATACTAACTTATGGTAATTTGGTCTGGTGGAATGCAATTGAAAAAAGAACAAACCTCAAAACTCTGACAAAAGTTCAGAGACTTGCGTGCATTGGGATTACAGGGACCATGAAATCCACTCCAACTGCAGGGTTGGAGGCGATACTCAACCTGAAACCCCTAGACCTTTTCGTACAAGAATCCGCAGCATATAGCGCCTTACGACTAAGCCAGACTAATTCCTGGAAAAACAGCACAAAAGGACATGCTCAGATTCTTCACAAATATTCGAGTGATAGTATCATTACAGACTATAAAACACCCGAATTTGACTTTCATAAACCATTTAAAACTGCCTTTCCAGGCAGAGAAGAATGGTCGAATAACCAACCCTACACCAGTGAATCCGCAATAGCGATCTATACTGATGGCTCTAAAATGGACACGGGTGTTGGTGCAGGCTTTTTCTCAGAACCTCTTGAGCTAAACAACTCCCAGATTATAGTAGTGTCTTCCAAGATTATAGTAGTAGTGTTTTCCAAGCGGCAGTGACAACAGCTGCTAGACAGGTATCAATGATGGCGATACCACGGGCTGATATATCACCTTTTACATTGATAGCCAAGCGGCAATAAAAGCGATTTCTGCCAATGTGATTAAATCGAAGCTTGTTTCTTGCTGTCGCGAAGAGCTTAAGGTTCTTGGCGCGCAGCACAATATTAGACTCTGCTGGGTCCCGGGACACCGGGTAACGAAAATGCCGATGAGTTGGCAACACAGGGATCAGCGCTTGACGCTAGTCAAGCAGAGCTGGTCAACATCCCGCCCTGTAACATTAAACGGAAAATTTCAGAATTAATCCTAGAGAAATCCAATGAAAGGTGGAATCTACTTGACACCTGTGATACTACTAGGAAAATATGGCCTTGCTTTAATAAGCAGAGAACAGAAAAATTATGCAACTTAGTAAGAAGTCCCTTCGCTCTCTTAAATTCATAAATTTAAAATGAAACTTGGTACAGATGACATATGTAGGGGATGTGGTGATGAAGACGTGCATGAAGACACATCGCACTTTCTCTGTCACTGCCCTGCACTCTCCCACCAAAGAATGAAATTTCTTGGTAGTTACTTCTTTGATAATCTAGAAGATCTATCAAATATTTCGGAAACTAAAATATTGAACTTCGTGAATGCCTCAAAATGGCTTGACTGGTTAAAGAAAACATAGGTTTTTATCACAATAGAGTGATTAACCTCATGGGTAGCACAACGGATCTACATTGATCTAAGTGTGACAATAACAACACCAATTTGTCAGCCCAACAACCTAACCTAACCTATGTATAATATCATGGAATTTGTTTATTATCAATTTTAATCAACATTAATAAGTACATAACATATGCTTTTTAGTAAAAATCGCACTTCTTAATAATAATGTACGACAAAGTTTTCAAAAAAGTATGTTTCGGAATTTAAAATATTTAAGAAAATATTGTTCTAATATCCAACTGTTTAACTGTTTAAAAAAAGTTAAAGAAAATCTCATTCCTCTGGAAAACCTCTTCAACGATTTTTATTAAAATTTGTCTGTTTGCCGATAACAGGTAGGCAGGAGTGGTTGAGAGTTGTAAGTCACTATGCCCTGGTTCTACATGAGCTATCACACCACCAATTTTGTATTTATTAAATGCTAGTTACCCCCCCCCCCTCCGCTTCACACGGTTAGACAAACCTACATAAGCTTCGCGCACAAATTGGTAAACCAAATATAATTTTTTGACTTTTTGTAATCGAATACTACTCTCTGGTCCTTTCATTTTTTTCATCATCGTTACGTTTTATTCTAATGCAGTAGCCAAAGAAAGTTATAAGTGCTTAGGCACAAGGTGAAAATAACCATGGACTGGACACCTCTGCTTAAATTTTTAAACATGAGATCCAAATTTAAAAAAAAAGATGTTTCTAGCAGCTAGTGTGGGTGTTCCATCTTACCATCGTCCCGTATAGCTTTAGCTTCTTCTTAGGTTTAAGAACAGTATCCACAAGGCTCCCTC
Organism: Leucozona laternaria; assembly: GCA_932273885.2. Classification (NCBI taxonomy): domain Eukaryota; kingdom Metazoa; phylum Arthropoda; class Insecta; order Diptera; family Syrphidae; genus Leucozona; species Leucozona laternaria. The sequence goes on along the minus strand of OW026366.1, from coordinate 178,878,661 downwards.
TTCATATCTCGAAATTAAGTCAAAATCTACTAGAGACATAAACCAACACAACGAATAACCATAATTCTATATAATTTATTTATTTTTTATTTAAATATTAATATTTTAATTATAGATGGTGTGTTAATAATAAGAAGAGGGATGTTTGACTTTAAGTTTAAAGAGCTATTTAATTTCATTTCCGCCGTATTTTTAGTTCATAAAAAAAATATTTTAAGGAAGAAAAATTTCGTATCTGGATACAAGAATTTAAACGTATTCAACATGGCAATTAACGTGCATATCCTCCCATAACATTTCACAAGTAATTAAATTGTTTGCAGTATTACTTCTGAAATTTAACTCTATTTAAGAACATGTAAGCAGTGGCCTACGCAGGATTTTGTTTGGGGTAGCTATGAGCCTTGATTTTGATATTTACAACTTTATTTTACGGAGCGCCACGCCATAGCGTGAAGTAATTTCAATTTAAAAAAAAAAAAAATTAGTGCTGCCATGTGCCGTAAATATTTTTTGCAACATTCGCAAATTTTTGAAGTTTTACGGATACATTTCTATGGCCGAAAACAAATTTTGCGAAGTGCCATTGCGTCAGTGTTATGAAATAATGATTACTTTTGATGTGTAAACATCTATGCTGGCGGTATAGTGAAAAAAAACGTGAACGTTCGTGTTCAACGTTACGTAGTGCAACGTTACGGTGTGCAACGTTACGATCTGCATACTAGGGTGGTTGCGTTCAGTGAAAAAAATCTTAAGATCCCCTTCAAGCAAAAACAAGTCCGTTTTGGATCCGCACACGTTGATGTTTACACATATTAACCGTGAGTCCCGGCACTCACACAATTTTTTTTGTAATTTATTTCAACTTTCATTGCAATTGCAATTTGCAAGTTATTAGTAATTGAATAAAACACATATTTCCATTACTTGTAATCGAAAAAATTCAATTACAAATTACATGTAATTGAAAATAGTAATGAGTTTTTGCAAGTACTTGAAAGAAAGCACTGTGTTAATTACATTTAAGGTAATTGATTTCTTGAATTATAATCCATTACATGTTTTCATTAATTAAAATAAATAAAAAAAAAATAACAATGAAGGGAAATAAAAGGCATGTTAACCAATAAACTAAACCAATGTTCATTTTGAACTTCTTTATAAATGGAAATTAAACCATGCTATTAATTTTTTTGCTATAAAAACATAATTTGACAGTTCTATTAGCAGAACAGTTACTTAACCTACAACAGCACTAACATGTCAAAGTTAGTGTCGTTGAGGTTTTGTTGTCGAGGAGTAGCTAGAGCTACAATTCCCGCAAAAGAAAAAAGACCTTCAACAAGTCTGATGCACTAACAAGTTTATTAGCGATATCAGGAAACCATTTGTACGATATCACATACAATGTAATTGACATAAAAAAAATTAATTATATCAATGCTTTTTTGACGATTTTCAATTACATGTAATTAGTAATTGAATTTCTTTTATTACATGTAATTAGTAATTAGTAATACAAGTAATTGTAATTGACTTACTATTGTAATCATTATTTCCCAACTCTACATAGTGTGAAGTTAGCACCGCTCTTTTCGATTTTCAAAAAAAAAAAATTATTCTGTTATGTGCTCAGCTTGTGCTGCCATATCCCGCAAATATGCGTACGCCACTGAATATAGATATGTATTTAACACATAAACGTGATGAACTTTTTCATAAATAATAACAGTAGGTATAAACACTGCGAGTCATTTATTTGAGACCACTCTTTTCAAAATTATTTTAAGCGTTGTGACCTTATTGGAATTTTTTTGCATTTTTTGCATTGTTTTGCATTTTTTTTCTCCAGTTACATGACAACATCTCTCCTACAACATATCCGAAGCTATATGACTTTATATGCAAAAGAATGCAAAAGACTGCAAAAATGTATCACTTCTCAAAATATTGCATTCAATTGATTCCTTCAAAATTAATGGAGACAAAATGATTGCAATCTTTTCGATGTCAAATGAATGGACATAGGATAATTTCAAATTGACATCTCAAAGTAAAGTTAATAAATCCAATCTTTCAATTGAATTCAATGAACGATTTTTAAACAATGCATTTTTTTAAATTCTGCAACAGGTTTAAATCGCAAAAAATGGTTTTTAAAATATTGGCCTCAAACAAGTGACTCGCAGTGTAAATGTATGTAAAGCACATATGGACAATTGAACATAAAAATGTATTGGCCTTTTCCGTTGCCTGTTTTAAACCATAACGAATGTAAAAAAAATTCCGATGTTCAATTAAATTTTCCTCACCACAATTTTAATATAATTCACTTCCTTGTCAATAAAATCCATTAACAATAATGTTAAATATGAGCAATAAGTTATTTTGTATTTCCAATTTGCCTTCAAGTAAATTCAGATGCAGACCTTCAACGATTACTCTTGTTGAGGATACTATAATATACCTACCATTTGCAGAGCCATTGCCATTGGCATTGTTTTTTTGATTTATTTTTCGATGAGCTTAAGGATTCAAAAGCAGATTGTAAGTAGGTATACCAGTTTTATTTCCATCATGCCATCACATAACCATTGTTTCCAATTTCGTTAATTTCTTATGGATTAAAGTTGTTTGCATTTTTACCGACTCAATGGTAAATGCATATTTTTAATCTAGCCATATAAGTAAAGGGTGGTTTTTTAAGAGGTTTAGAACTTTTTTTTAAAAAAAAACACAAAAAATTCGAAAAAATGAATGAAATATTTATTTGAATCGATAGTTTGAACCTTGCAATTTAATGTTTAAAGATAATTTCATGCAAATGTTGACTGCGGCTGCGTCTCAGGTAGCCCATCCGCTGAGTCCAATTTTGGCATACTCTTTCACACATATCGGCCGGTATCTCACGAATGAATGCATGGATGTTGGCTTCCAGTGCGTCAATCGAAGCGGGCTTGTCCCTATAGACATTAACCTTGACATACCCCCACAAAAAATAATCTAATGGTGTCAAATCGCACGATCTAGGCGGCCAATTGACCGGCCCGAAACGTGAAATTAACTGTTCACCAAACTCGCCTCGCAATTGCGCCATTGTTTCGCGTGCTGTGTGGCATGTGGCACCGTCTTGTTGAAACCACATATCATGCAAGTCAAGAACTTCCATTTCGGGCAAAAAAAAGTTTGTTATCATCGCTCGGTAGCGTTCACCATTGACAGTAACGCTGCGATTCGCATCATCTTTGAAGAAATAGGCCCAATAATGCCGCCGGCCCATAAACCGCACCAAACAGTGGCTTTTCCGGGATGCATTGGTAGCTGTTGCAATGCTTCTGGCTGATCTTCACTCCAAATGCGGCAATTTTGCTTATTTACGTACCCATTCAACCAAAAATGAGCCTCATCGCTGAACACAAGCAGCGCGCGATGAACATTTCGAACCGAGCACGAATTTTGATGGTAAAATTCAATAATTTGCAAGCGTTGTTCATTTGTAAGACGATCCATGGTTAAATTGCAAACCAAACTGAAGCTGTTTGACAGTGACACAAGGTACTAAACACACGTCAGCTGTCAAAACCAGTGTTGCCAAAACCAAACCAGCTTAAAAATCACCCGTTATAATAACAGATATGTACATGCATAAAAACACCATTCTATAAGAAAAAAACTCACATGAGGGTTTCATTCGTAAACATATTAAATATTTAAAATGCAGCAGAATAATCAAAAAATGTTTAACTTTTAAATAAGGTAATTATTGAAAGGGTCTATACGATAACATACTCGCAGAAAAGGAAACAACAGTTTTTAATTTTTTAAATTTTTAATAAACATAACGCAAAGGCGTGATAGAACGTACACATCTGTCAACTTGTAATTCATATTAATAAATGCGGATAGGTTTTTGACATGTGCCAGCGAACGAATAACTTTAACTCACCAGAATTGGCGTTTAGGAGACCGATAACTTCTTAACACACACATCTCATAGAACCGTTTACTACTGCAAACACACAATCACAGTTTGTTTTGTTTGTGGCACACGTATTGGAACGTTGAAACATTTTGATGAAGTGTTTCTGTGCTTCCCGTTATAAAGACTGACGAGATATCATAAAGCAAAAACATGTTTATTGATAGGAAAAGTTGTCAAGCGGACAAGTTCCCTATCCTTGTGCCAGGTAACACGTGTTTTAAGAAGCGGATAGTGTTTGTTTTTTATTAATAGGGAAGATAGAATATAGAGTTAGTTGTTTCACTGGTGCCAAATCTAAGGTAATATTATTGGAAAGGTTGTTAAAATTGAAAGTGGCCGAAACATGGCATTCAGGGTTGCCATGTCTTGAACTAGTTCGATAGCCCAACTTAAAAATTTTTGTAGCCCAAAATCGGAGCCGAAAAAATAGCCCAAATAAAGGATCCGCCAAATAACTTCTTTTTTTTTTGAAAATGGCGCAAAACATCGAGTTTAGCTTCGGCTGTGTGACATGTAGCGCCTTCCTGTTGAAACCAAGTGTTGCCAATATCCTCCTCTTCAATTTTTGTGATCAAAAATTCGTTCAACATGGCCCGATAACGATCGCCATTGACTGTAACGGCCACTCCTTGCTCATTTTCGAAAAATGGCCCAATTATGCCTCTGGACCAAAATCCGCACCAAACAGTGACTCTTTTTGGGTGTATCGACTTTTCAATGTATGTGTGCGGGTTTTTTGTGCCCCAAATGCGACAATTTTGCTTGTTTACTACCCTTCTTCTCTAAGTCGATCGCAGGCCCACTTAGCGAAGCGTATACACAACCATATTCGTTCAGCGGAAGGATAAAATTAATTATCTGTCAAATCAGACATGAGCTAAGTGTTACCATTCACGAAATAAGCACTAGTTGAAAAAAAAAGTTAGATGGCGGTTTAGTAGCCCAAAACCAATAAAAAAAATGTTCGATAACTTCAATCACAATTTATTTAAAAAAAAACAACGAAAAATAAAATATATTTTTTGTTCATAAAAAAAGAGCAGTTAACAATATTATCATATTTAACTGCGTTGAAAATAAGTCTAATAAATATGATATACTCATCAGAATCATCATCATTGTCATCCTAGTCGTCATTGTTATCACATTGGTACATTTTGTTTGGTTACATTTACTTATCATGAGGGTGAAAAGTTTTTACAGCAAATTTTTTTAACCGTGGACTGCGTCAAGGGTATATATTTGGGAGGAGAAAAGTATTTTAATAATAATTTTAATAATTTTAAAGCCCATTTAAGAAGAGTTGAAAAGTGGTTTTTTTTAATTTGATTTATTTGTACGAAAAAAATATCGCCTAATATTAAAATTATGATTGGGCTGTCATACTGAAATTTTTGTCGGCAGTTTTTCGAAAAAGATAGCCCAATTTCCGACAAATAGCCCAATCTGGCAAGCCTGATCGCATTAGTAGAAACAACAACAAATACTAATATTTTGACAAGTGAAGAGGCACTAGATCCGTCATTTTCAAAGATACGCAGAACTGAACAAAAATGAAAACGCTAATGATATTAGGTATACCATTACTATGTGTACTGTGAGTGCTTAGGACTGTCAAGCCAAAGGTCTTAAGATCGAAATCCTTCCTATGCCCCCTAAAAGAGTATAAGTTTTTTTACGATTACTTACTGCCTCTTATACGAGGATTTGGCAGAAAATTGTAGGGCCCCTCCATTCACGCCGATAACATGCACTGTTGCATGGATGGTTGAAAGTCTTAAGTCACTAAGCACTGATTCTCTACGAGTAGTCGCTCGCGCCAACAAATTTATTTAACAATGCCATAAGGGATTTTGGTTTCATAAGGACTAAAATTCTGATAAGTTGCTTGACACATACAATTGGCACAGGTTCATAAGTTCAAAATCCAGATAAAATGATTTTTGGATTTATAACCTGTTCAGATTCCGTACCAGCGAGCGCACACTGGGACCTCTTCATACAAAACAGTGCCCGAAACACCGATTTTAATTTTTACGAATTTAAATAATATAAAATTGCCAAATTTCAGTATTAATGGTTTAACACATGTCATACGTGAGTATTTTATTCTCTCTTGACACTTGACACTTTGTAATAATGTAAATAATTATTTATACGCAGAATGAAAAAACACCGTTTTTTTATTATAAATCTAAAAACAAATGTAAAAGCCGGGTGCTTTTATTTTAAAATAACGCTGTTTGAATTCGCGATTGGAAAACCAATAGTACAAGAGCCGACTGCAGATATTAGGTGTAGATGTATAGAAAAAATATAAGTATGTTGGTTTATAGGTATGCAAGTGATAATATCGAATACAAAAGTCAAAAGGGTTTTTTTTCTCACTTTTTGGTGGAGGGGGTAGATATTAAGCGAAATTTGAAAATTTTTATGCTTTTTGGCCCAGGGATGTAACCACTTCAATTGAAACTAACTTAATCTGAACACCTTAATTTTGACCATCCGATTAATATAACTCAAGAAATTAGCATTTAAAGCGAATCATATCAGGTGTTTTTTTTGTTGTTGATGTTGTTCTTTGTATAAAATTTCCAGAAAAGGTCAAAATGGTTTGCTTAAAAAGCTTATTTCATGAGTTATATTAATCATCAAGATTATGGCATTCAGACTTAAGGTAATAAATGACAGAGAGCAACATTTTTGTCGGCTCTGGACTAAGACTACGAAGTTTACCCGCTGCGTTCGAAATGTAACAATTCCTTTCTCCGTTTTATGTACGTATAGATAGATACATGTCCAAATCGTGGCTTTAAATATTATATATATTGCTGGTACACCAGGGCCGGACCAACCATACGTGCAGGATGTGCAAATGCACTGGGCGCAAAATTCTGGGGGCGCATTAACAGGAGCAAGAAAATGGTATCTGATCTTACACAAACAAATATGTACGGCCATTTGCATTTTAACCACCAAACTTGTTCAAATAATCCAAAAATAAAATCCATCACAACTGTGCTAAGTTATTTCTTCCACACTAACTAACTTCACTTTCATTGTTGGAGATTTTAACTCAAAATATCGTAAAGTAAAAGATCCCACTAGACCTACGCATTGAAAGTCTACCTCCTGGGTAATGTGGAAAAAACTTATGCATGTGTAAACGTTGCCTTTATTCAAGTGAACCGTAGTATATGTATGCAAATACAAAAAAAGGGCGCATTCTACAAATCTTGCACAGGGCGCAAGTTTGGCAAGTTTTCAAGTTCTATGTAATCTTGCAAACTTTATCGAGTGGTTTTAGGACAGACGCAGGTTTTGCTTAGAAACAGCTTAGCTGTATGTAAAACTCTATACTTGGTATCCTATGAGCAGACGTCTTCACAAAATCCATATCCATGAAAGTAAAATAGTAACCCATGCCCTTACTTCTAATAGGACAGTTAAATAAAGAAGTCAAAAGGCGAGGAACAGAGATTTCAAATTATATCGGGAACAATTTAGCAAGAAAACTTCGCGAAAGGATAATATGACGGATGTTTTCAATAGGTTGCTTATGTCTTCTGACCCCTTGATTACATATTCACACGTTCAATGCCAGCCATATCAACCCAAAAATATTTTATCCTGAAGTCTTAACTATATTATTTGAAGAGCCAATAATTTTTTAAAATAAATTATTGAAAAATTTGAAAATGTTTTTTCTCATATTATTTACTGATTTTCATTTTTAACAGCAGTAAGTATCTTTAAACAACAATATTTATAATTTTGAATACGATGCAGAAATTTGAGCACTTATTTGTATGAACGGGACACACTGTGCAGCCATTCCGGCCTTCAAGAAAAATTGTAAGGTGTCACAATTTCTTAAACATAGTGAAATTTTTGTGCAATATGAAACACAAGTTCTTCTACTTTTTGTTAAAAAATCAATATAATAATGGGGTGTAGTACAACAAAATACACACTGCATGCTCTTTTCGTGTATTATCCAAAAATACGGGTTTCTGCACAATTTTTACGCCATTCCGAACAATTGTCAAAATTTTTTTTTTCGAAATTAGCTTAAGTAAAAGTAATATTATGGAAATAAGAATATAGCATATAGAAATTTTTCCTGTCAACGTGTCACGAACTAATAGCCGTGTTAAAAATCACGCCACAACGGCAACGCAGTTTTAGACAACTATGATTTGTTCTCCTGTGGACTTATGGACCTTCCGCCATTATTTATTTGTCCAGTAACTAACTAATAAGTTAAATTTAATAAATGTTGTGATGAAACAGAATTGGATATATTTTCATGTTTTGTATTTAAACAGAAGTTGTTGAATGTGACAAAATTCAAAGAAGAACGAAATTCTCAAACTTAAGCTTTAAATCTGAATATATTGCTTGGAATGTTGACTTTATCAGCCCATATAATTTTGTTCAAAACATTTCTGATTTATTATAAGTTTGCATAAATATTTGCAGAAAATGCATTTTATATAATTTCTATCTAGAGTGTCACTAAAATAGAACCATATACAAAATTTTATGATGTCAACATCAGTCGCCAAATTAACCAACAATGCAAATAAAATTAAAATCAACAAAACAATCATGCTCTACGACAACGCATCCCTTCTTTGCCGCAAGCATATATCTCCATTTGAAAACAACCCCCCCAACTCCAACTATACATTCATATTCGTCCCAATTATGCCAATCAATTCGATATAAAATAAAAAAATAAACAAATAATTCCATCTACATCATCATCATAAACTTGATATCAAATTAATCCATTTGCATATCCATCATGCTCTGGGTTCATTGTCTCCATTATTTATCTTCATTCCTACACTCAAGTCACACCCTTTGGTTTTTTTTTTTTTTTTTTTTTTTACTGAGGGTAACGTAAAATGCCCTGCGGATTGTATACAACGCTGTTCTCTGTTCAGCATAATAAAGCTAACGCATCATTGAACAACAATTTATGGCCGTCAATCTGTCATCGTAATCCTTGAATCCTCGGGCACGTCACAAGGTTATAGAAATATCGATGTAGAAACATTCGTTTCCACGCCAATTACATTGGCCGTTCGCTTTTCCGAGCAGCAAAGGGCTCTCAAAGCCACTTTATTTCAGTAACTTTCCAATCGTGGATTATGTTATCATGCCAGACAACTACGACCAGCTATCCAATGTACATATGTACTAGTAATATTGGGCCACCACCGGCCAGCCGCCTCTTGGGCTCAGGACAAAATAACCAAACGCCTTACATTTACAATTCCCGCATCATATACCTAGTTCGTATGCGCCTCTAAAGTTATCAATCAAAGCCTCTCGACGGTATTTCGGTATTCAAACAGGATTTGGCACATCCATGGAATGAAATAGGAAGAGCTTAGAACTCAAATAGCTTATATAGGCAGCATGAGAAATTATTGAACTCGATCGAACAGAAAACAGAACATATAAGTGATTGGATGGATTCAACTAACGATAAAGAGGAACTCATCAGAGTTTTGAATTTCTAATTTCATATCATGATGCAATCGAGTGGATTTGAAGTCCCAAAACAACATTTTTCAAATTGATAATGAAAATATATGTAACAAAACGCGTTATTTATAACGACTAATAGATTTTTGCAACAGACATGGGAGTATTTGCATGCAAAACCCCGACGCAATTATTTCTTGTTTTTAAGGCTTTCATTTAGATCTAAAATGCTGATTAATACAATTTTTCAGGTAGATGTTTTGTACTCTATTTAAGGAATTCTTTTCTGTCAGGTTCACTGGGTTAGAAGGGACTTAGGGCCAGTTTCACAATCAGAAAAGTGGCACTTAAGTGGGCAATGATATGTGAAAGATTAAGGTGCAATATCGCAGTGCTCACTTACCTGAATAAGTGGCACTTAAGTCTCCGATGTTGGGGACTTAGATTCCAATTACGGTGGCTTTGAAACTTAGCCTAAGGTCGTAATATTGGAAACTTAAGTGCCACTTATTCCGGTAAGTTTTGACTGTAAAACTGGCCCTTAGCATCTTTCTTGCTTTTCTGGTTTTCGAGGCTATGAAGTGATAAGAGGTATTAGTTTTTTAATACAATAACTAAACTTAGTCCAAGTAGCCTAGAAAAAAACCAAAATTAAAACACAAAAGTTGTCTCCCCTTAATTTCTAAACGACATGACATAGCCACCATATTGAATATTATGAATTCCAGGGATGAAGTCAATTTTCTCAGTAAATATTGGTTTTTGGTAAAAAGTGTTTGAAACAAAGTTGTAAAATAAGTGTTCTTGTGACTTCATCACATACATTCTTAAACCTTAAGATGGCCTACCAATGTGTTAAAGCATTTTTAGTTTGCTACAAGGTTAGAAAGAGGATTTTTCAAATTTTAAACGAGTTATCATCGTAGATACTATGGTGTAAAATTTTAGGCGATTTAGTACGATGTTAAAGCATTTTTAGTATGATGCTAGGGTAAAAAGAGGATTTTCCGAATTTTAAACAGGTTAGCAACGTACTATCTTTTAAACATTTTACCAAAGTTAAAATCACCAAATGGCTGTTTTATCTTTTTAATATCATACTTAATCCATTATGTCGTTTTGACAATACAAAATGTGAAAAAGGTATGTTTGCTTACTTTTTTACTTGAACTGTCATTGTTTTAGGCGTGTTTCAGCTGGAGTTTATCAAGAAAATAGGTTTTGTAGGTATGATAATAGTTAAAAAAAAATGTCAAAACGTAGAACATTTTAGTTAGTTTTAGTTAGAAAATTGCCGTTTTTAATAAAAATAAGATTCTCCGTGACAATGTAGTTGCTTGGGCAATATCCAAAAAACATTTGATACCATATATTTAAACCCGGAACTGGATAAGACAAACAATCAAACAGACAGACGGAATTGCAGAACTCACTTTTTTCGTTTTGCCTATCAACCTAATAAAGGGTTTTCCAATAAGAGGTGTTATTTTGAATAGCCCGCTATTTCGGTAGCTGTCACTTTTGAAGCTGTCATTTTTTGACATTTGACAAGTAGAAACTACGCCATTAATAAAAATGGAACGATACACGCTTCAACAATGCATTGAAATTATTAAAATTCAATATAAAAATGGTGAAAATTTGGCAGAGACGGTTCGTAAAACTAAAACATTTTTGGGTCGTCGTGAAGCACCTTGTCGGACCGCAATACAGAAATTGGTGGATAAATTCGAGCTGTTGGGACAAGTTAGTGATGTGAAGAATAAAACCCGTGCACGTCGCTCAAGAACAACTGAGAATATTGCTGTTGTAGCCCAAGGTGTTGAAGGAAACCCAGGTTTGTCCATTCCTCGTCGTTCTTTGGAATTAGGCATTCCACAAACGTCATTACACCGTATTTTGCATAAAGACTTGGGTCTTAAGGCTTATAAAGTTCAGTTAACACAAGAACTCAAGCCGGCTGATCATCAACAACGTCGTGTCTTTGCTGATTGGGTCCTTGAAATGCATGAAAATGATCTGGAATTTCATCGAAAAATCATCTTGACTGATGAGGCCCATTTCCACCTCGGAGGCTACGTCAACAAGCAAAACTGTCGCATCTGGGGCTCGGAAAACCCAAGAGTTATTGTTGAAAAGCCTCTCCATCCTCAACGCGTGACTGTTTGGTGCGGTTTATGGTCCGGCGGGGTCATTGGACCTTACTTTTTCGAAAATGAGGCTGGAGCAACAGTTACGGTCAATGGATTGCGCTATCGAGAGATGATTAATGATTTTTTATGGCCGGAATTGGATGGTATTGATCTGGGCAACGTTTACTTTCAACAAGACGGCGCTACGTGCCACACAAGCAATGAAACCATCGATCTTTTACGGGAAAAGTTTCCGGACCGTGTTATCTCTCGAAGAGGTGATCACAATTGGCCACCGAGATCTTGTGATTTAACACCTTGCGACTTCTTCCTTTGGGGCCACGTGAATAATAAGGTCTACGCCAACAGCCCAGCGTCGATTCAAGACCTCAAAGATGGAATTCGTGAGGCTATCGAGGACATAGGGCAGCCACTTTGCGGTTTGGTTATGGAAAATTTCATGAAAAGGATATGGTCCTGTAAGTGTGGTTGTGGCGGCCATTTGGCTGATGTTGTGTTCCATTATTAACGGCATACCAAAATAAATAACACCTCTTATTGGAAAACCTTTTATACACTTTGATATAATAATCTCGAGCTTAATTTTGTTATTTCCATTTTGTTATCTGCATTTGGAATGAAACCGATTGAAATCGATTATCAATTTCACTCGAATAGAAATACCAGGGGTCGAATCGCCGCATCCGTTCACGAAACGGCATTCGTTTTCTTTTTAATGCGGTTTGGTTGCGGATGCCTCAAGCTAATCGAATGATAATTCGTTCAGCTAAATATGTGAACGTATAAATTAATGCGAATTACGTATTGTGGCTTTCGTTCACTTATGGCATCATGCCAAATACATAGTTTCTACACGTTAACGTATGCGGCGATTTGACCCCTGGTTCAACAATTCTTTCGTTTTCGAAAATTTCGCAATTTCTTCGAACTGTCGAAATTGAAGGTGCACACATTTTTAATCATTTTGTGATGTGAAATGAAACTTCAGATGAGAATGCATGACAAAAAATATTCGGCGAAAAATTTTACGCGAAAAAGAACTAATATATTAGATTCACTCAGCTATGAAGTTTTGAGATGAAAGAAGGTGAAATTTAATTTTTTGTAAAACAAAAATGTTATCTTATTAAATTCTAGATTAAAACAAACCATGAAGTCATAATTCACACTCGGTTGAAACCGAAATAAAATCCAGCTCTGCCACAGTAGAAATCAGTACCAATCCCGCGTACTTGGTGAGTCTCCATTTTGAAGGACTTAGGTTCCAGAAGCGACAATGGAAGCCCAGGTTTCAATTAGTTAGAGTGACGTCTGCTATCTCAGACTGTAATTTAGTGACGTCTGCTATCTCAGATTGTAATGTAGTGACGTCTGCTATCTCAGATTGTAATTTAGTGACGTCTGCTATCTCAGACTGTAATTTAGTGACGTCTGCTATCTCAGATTGTAATTTAGGATATATTGCTAAGCATTTGAATTGTATAAATTTAGGTTATAAGGTTATATAAATGTAAATAACTATAAGCATATATATATTGAATTGTATAACAGTACACATAGTTATAAGACAATAAGAATTGTAAGAACCAACGATTGGTGAATTAAAACAACCTCAAATATATTAAAGTTTGTTGCTTCTTTGGTGAAACCCTGGAAACGACGAGCATACCTCAGCCTATGACAAAAAGCATCTCACAATATAGGGTCATTCACTGTCATTTGAAGTGTCATAAATCATAATATTAGTTGAATGTTTTTCATTTACGGTAATGGATCGCTTAATAATCGAAAAACGCGTGATTTTGGTCGACATAATCGACCGACTATCATCGTAATGCACGCTCAGACGAAAATATTGCTGCTGCAAGTGCAAGTGTTGCTGATGATCCGAATTTATCGACTTCCCGATGTTCGCAGCAATTGTTCGAATGATAACCGATTTTTTTTGGCCAAGGATTGAAGATCATGGCTTGGAGGATATATGTGGTTCAACAAGACGGGGCAACAAGCCACACAACACGACAAGTTATGGCTTTATTGCGTGAGAAGTTTTCTTGTCGCAAAATTGCACATTTTGGCGAAGTCAATTGGCCACCAAGGTCATGCGATTTGACACCGTTTGTATGTAAAAATAATTTCCGAACTCTAGACGCAATAAAAACTAACACTACTCAAGTACCGCCCGAAATGTGCGAAAAAGTGGTTAAAAAATACCTAAAAGAATCGCATGTTGCGAATCTTCTCGAGGCGGCCATTTGAATTATATTGTTTTTCACACTTAATGAACTTTAACTCTAACTTTATAATGAAATAAAATTTTCATCGAAAATGTATCACCGTGTGCGTTTTATTTAGCTTTACTTCCGAAACCGAAAAATGAATGACTCTATACTTGGTCGAGTTGTAATTCACTAGGCCATGGTTGCACCAGCTGTCGTGGCACCAAATTTATTTCTTTATCTATAAATAGATTTTGAGAAATTGTACGCAAACGTTATAACATCAGTTCTTTACTTTAATGTACTTTTGTCTACTCCAGCAGATGCAGACGGGTAGATGTAGATGTTAAAATTGAATTAATCAAGTTCTGTGTAGTAGATTCACGTTTTCATGACTCTGGCGCATACATCGGGCTGAATTTGAGCGATGGCATGGGTCATGGCATAGAGCTACGATTTAGGGAAACTTCATCACAAGAAAAAGTCTAACGGGGTCAAATCGCACAATTTCAGTAGCCAGTTCACGTGCGTCGGTAGCAGTTCACTCAAATCTCTCGTGTTAAATGTTCGTTGTGGCATCAGCTGTGTGGTACTTAGCGCCTTGTTACGGTAAAAATAGCCGCAACAATTACCAGCCAACGAGTCTTTCATTTCCTTTTTATTTTTGCCATTACCATCGGTTGATGGTACCATGACTTACCCAGCATTTTAAAAAAGCCACAAAAACAGGTTTTCGATCGAGTTATTAATCGATTGGAATAGTTGGTTCTCAAAATTAACTAGTTCCCTATGTTAGGACAATAATGCCACCAGATGAGCTAAAAAGGTGTTAAAGAATGCCTCGCAAAAGATTTTTCTCGGTTTTAATTCGTTTTGATTTTTCTCGAAAAATTTAGTTTGGGATAGGTATAAACTTGGCCATTAAGATTCGGCAAGTTTCGGAAAGAAATCCAATAACTTGCTGAATCCTTGTTTGTGCGAGAGTGGTAGTAAAGTTTAGTTAAGATTCAACAACGGAGGTTTTCTGGGAGGGCACGTAGCTTCCCAGAAAGCCGTGATCCCATGACCGATAATCATGAAAACTAATGTCTGAATGTATGAATGTGTGAGTGATTGGAATGGTCAAGGGAGGAATTGGTCGAAGTTTGGAAAGCTCACTCATAGGAGAGTTAACCAAGCGACGAGCTGTGATTTTGGTTACAGGTTTCGAGGAACATTGAATCGAAAAAAAAATTGGGGAAAATCAAAAAAAAGTGATTCGAGGAGCGACGAATCTAGGAGGAACAAAAAAATTCGAGGAGATAGAATTGAGACAACGAAAAAAATATGAGCAGAATGGTATTCGTATTTCTTTTAATAATATCGTTAGAGGCAGTGAAATTCCGACAGACCATTATTTTTATTTTTCTTCATTCTTATAATAATTTTGTGCAAACTTCGCCCTCATGTCCCAACTAGTTGTGTTTATTTCTAAATTAAAACTTACCGTGGACGAACGGACGCACATTCCCACAGACCGACAGATGGTAAATGCCATGGTATGACAAAACCCACTTTAACATTGTAGTGTTAGTTTCGATTAAAACCTCAACTTTTTCATTTTTACACGACGTCCATACTTAACCTATAAAATAAGTAAAAAGAAACGCAAGCCCAGTGGTGCTAGTATGATATAAAATATGCTGAGTTTTTAAATCAAGTAATACTGCAAATGAAGTGTTTTTTTTCAAACTATTTTGTAAAATCCCTAAATCAACTTCCCACCCATACCAATGCCCCCAGTCCAAGTGTCATTAATAAAAAAAAAAGGCTACGCAACGCATATTGTCTACCCAGCATTAACACAGCCAAATCACTATTTGAAATGTCAAATTTGACAAATTATATCGAAATTTTAGCGAAATTTTTGTTATTTGTTTTCACATCACTCTAATCTTTTTTGCTGTTTTTTTTCGGTCTTAGCTATACTGCCTGTATCTTATTTTCCGCCAAGTGTGGGTGAAAGTGTCCTTTTATGTGTTGCGAAAATAATTTTGCTGACAGGGCGAGGAGCATGGTGGCATGTGACTGATGATCTATGGAGAGCAAAAAGTGCGACACACTGGCGACACAATAGTTAAGGGTGAACAAAAAAAAAAAAAAATTGAAACAGAAAAAAGTACGTCAAAAAAAAAAAAAAACAAAGAAGAGTAAAAACAAAGAAACTTGACTACAAAACAAATAAGGCTAAGTAATGGACTCTAAGCTGATTGTGAAGAACGCCTTGTTAATGTCATCATGTCTGGTCGGCTATGATGAAGGCTGCTTTTTTTCCTTGTATTCTCTAATTCTTCTGCCTTCCATCTTAACTATTTTTTGTTGTTACTGTATTTGTGAATACATCTCAGCATATTTATAGATATAGACCTCAAGCTGTTTATATTAGGTTTTGTCGAACAATATTTTAGTATGGACTTTGAAGAGCTTGGGGTGTACTCTCCATTGTGATAATGGTGACATTAAACCGAGTATATTGGCGATAAATTAAAACTGAATCACCAACATGTAACGGAAGCTTATGGGTGAAATAAATTAAGTGTTAATCAAAGGACTTAACTTAATGAGCACTTATTAACAAATATATTTAGAGGATGGATGGGTGGCTACGAAATGAGAGCATTAATTTAGATACCACAAGCTTAAGGCACATCTTGGATATATGTAGGTACCTATACGGATTTATATATAGTTTTGCTCTAATGCTCTGAGAGCAGAAGGCAACTTAATACCTAACACGTGCGAAGCAATTCTCCATTAAGAGAATTTTATTTTTATTCATATATGAGAGGGTTCCCCCCGCACACATGAGGTAAGGTAATTGAACTTATGTTAAGCATCTTAAAAAGTCAAGGAAAGGATATAATCAACAATGAACCTTAGATATTATTACAAATTGGAGTCGAATTGCTAATTCTATGAAACAAGAAGAATTACGAATCTTCTTAGCAGCGTAGTTTTGGTATCCTATAAATTAATAAAGGATACAATGAAAGAGAATTCGAAAAATATGGGCACCGCAATTCTGTCTGCTGTCGGGCTTGATATACGTCTGTGGAGTTGGCAGATTAATTTTCATCACTTAGACCGATGGGACTACGATAGGGTTGTGCAGTTTTTTTTTTGCATTTTGCTTGCATTTCTATTTCGCAATTTGCATTTCATCAGATGATGATGGGTGTAATTAAGATTAGGTTAGGTGCAAGGAAGGTGTGAGATGCTTTTTGTCATAGGCTGAGGTATGCTCGTCGGGTCCAGGGTTTTACCAAAGAAGCAAAAAACTTTAGTGTATTTGAGGTTGTTTTTTTATTCACCAATCGCTGGTTCTTACAATTTCTATACAATTCTTGTTGTCTTATAACTATATGTACTGTTATACAATTCAATATATATATGCTTATAGTTATTTACATTTATATAACCTTATAACCTAGATTTATACAATTCAAATGTTAAGCAATATATCCTAAATTACAATCTGAGATAGCAGACGTCACTAAATTACAGTCTGAGATAGCAGATGTCACTAAATTACAATCTGAGATAGCAGACGTCACTAAATTACAGTCTGAGATAGCAGACGTCACTAAATTACAATCTGAGATAGCAGACGTCACTAAATTACAATCTGAGATAGCAGACGTCACTAAATTACAATCTGAGATAGCAGACGTTACTAAATTACAGCCTGAGATAGCAGACGTCACTAAATTACAATCTGAGATAGCAGACGTCACTAAATTACAATCTGAGATAGCAGACGTCACTAAATTACAGTCTGAGATAGCAGACGTCACTCTTACTACTTAAAACCTGGGCTTCCACTGTCGCTTCTGGAACCTAAGTCCTTCAAAATGGAGACTCACCAAGTACTCGGGATTGGTACTGATTTCTACTGTGGCAGAGCTCGATTTTATGGTGCTCATCCACGGTCTCTTATATATATTTCGGTTTGAACCGAGTGTGAATTATAACTTCACAAATAAAAAGTAATATTAATTTTTTCTTAAGCTAATGATTGGCTTTTTCTAGAGTCGTTATTAACGGTGATTCGGGATTGCTTTGTATGCAATTTAATAAACGGTGGCGGCGAAGAAGAAAGTGTAATGCATCATTACAAAGTATTAGTACCTATCTAATAAAACTGCGAATTTGCAGCACACCGCAAATTCATAGAGTGCCCGGTTGTTGTTTTACGTTCTCCACTTAGATTTGAAGACTCGTTGGTAGCTATATGCTACAAGTGTCTTAGCGATCTCAACCGCTGTATTTTTAGATTTATAACCAGGTGGACGTCGTTGTAAAGCCCGCAAAGTTCGTCCTGTCGCCTTGACTAAGACCTTTCTCGACATAAAGAAGTTCGGTGGTGTTCTTGTCCACTTTAACGGAGCAGCGAGATATCTCCATCGTCGTCCTGCACAAGCGGACGAGTTTGGCAGGGAATGCCGAGATACGACTTGGCTCTGCATAATTAGTACCTATATCCACGCTATCATACATGCGACTAAAAAATCGATAAAAAGGTTGTGTGTATCGATCTGAAATTCTTGTGTTTTTCCAAAATCTGTCGGAATGTGAACTTTTGATCTACCGTTATAGCAACAAACACCCAAAGAGAGAGGGGAGAAGGCCCCTCTCACCTCCTTCTGTTTGTTTCACTTTATTTGCTTAAGCAAGCCGCTTACATAACTAACTTAAGACTAACATAAATTCTTAAAGACCAGAAATTATCCCGTAGGAAGGGTACCCTGTGAATGGAGGTTTTGGGGCTGATTTTGGTTATTCGAAATTTTTGGGTAAGTCTAGTACGAGGCACTGTAAAGAGAGGTTTTGAGGTTGTCTTTTCTTAAATGGAAGTCGAATAGGTTGGAGACACTGTTAGACGTACGTAGCATACGGCTTAAAGGTTCGTTGCTACCATAATTGGTGCGATGAAACTTGATTTGAAAGAGAGTTATATGGATCGAAGATTATTGGAATTGGTTTGGAGGGAGATTTTTTTGAGTAGAGCAGGGCAGTCGATATTACCTGATATAAGAGCTGATGGATGAAGACAATATCAGCCACACAGCGGCGGCGGTAATCTACGATACCATATTAATTAATTTTAAACGATAATCGTAGGGAGGTAGGTTAAGCGGATCAGACCAGGGAAGGCCTTGGAGGCAAAACGAAGGAATCTACGTTGAACAGCTTCAATTCTCCGTGAGTGACTTAGGTAAAAGGTTGACCAGGCTTGGCTAGAATATTCGACGAGTGGCCTAACAAATGTGATATAGAGAGATTTAGTGACATAGGGGTTGGAGCTTGGAGAATTCCTTTGACCATCGTTTCATAAAGCCGAGTGCAGAGTTGGCTCTCTTGATGGAAGTATCAATGTGAGAACGAAAGTTCAATTCCCTGTCACATATAATTCTTAAATCACACAGTGAATCAACCGAGGGGACTGGCACATTATCGATGAGATACGTCCTAGGAGGGAGTTGAAAGCACTTACGGGAGTAGGTGTTAGCTTGACACTTTGAGTTCAAGAAAGTTTTTAAGAAACCATGTTAAGAATCGGTTAAGGTCATTTTGTAGTAGAAGCGTGTCGGCAGGGGATGATATGCACCTAAATATTTTCTTACCGTCGGCGTAGACAAATATAAAAGAGTATTTTATGATACAATCAACGTCGTAAATAGTCAAAATTTAAAATCAGTGGGCCTAGGTGGCTTCCCTGCGGGACGCCAGAAATTACAAGTATGGAATCAGATTCCGAGGATCAACATATTACTCTGTATTGCCGGTCTTTTAAGTAGGACTGAATCCAAGAAACGAAAATGGGTTGAAATCTTAAGGAATTTAACTTGAAAGTTGAAAAGGATCAGAGAATGGGAAATTTTGCCAAAGGCTTTGCTGAGGTCAGTTGCAATTACATCAGCCTCATTGTCGTTTTCAAGAGAGCATAAGGTTCCAGAAACAAATTCTATCAAATTAATGGTGGTAGACCTACCTTTGACGAAACCATGTTGGTTTGTGGAGATTATATGCTTGCAGTGGAAGAGAATTGTATCGTAGATGAGACTTTCAAAGAGGTTAAGGAAACAAGACAGCTGGCAATAGGGCGGTAGTTAGAAATTTATTTTTTGGGGCCATTTTTATGGATATGGATTATAAAAGAATTTTTCCAAAATGAAGGAAAAATTCCAAGCGAGAGTGAAAGTTGGAATAAAGCAGTTAAGGGTTTAACCAAGTGTAAGTAGCACTTTTTCAGAATTATAGCAGGGAAACCATCGGGACCAGCAGAATAATCATCTTTTAGATTTTTAATCTTGTCTTCAACAATTATTGATCATATGGAAATGGAGTTTCAGGAAGTTTGGGTGCAAGATTTTAAGTAGGAGAAGTATTCAAAATCAGGCTCTAAGTCGGGATCAGAGAAAGGTTGACGAAAGAATTGGGGAAATAAATTGGCGACTATTTTGGGATCATCGGAGCTAGAATTCAAATAGGTAAGGGTATAGCTATCAGATTTTCTCTTAGCATTAATAAAATGAAAGAATCTTTTGGGGTCTGTTATATAATACATGATTTCATTCGATTAAGGTAATCTTGGTAGAGAGAATCACAAAGTTCAGAAAAGAGATAGTTGGTATTCTGATAACTGTTGATTTGACTGTCCTAAAACCACACTGATAGAGGCCGATCAGATCGTTGACGTTTTAAGCAAATACACAATATAGATGACACAGTTTTATATGTGAAGTTAAGGAGGCTTATTCCCTCTTTAGTAGGCACAAGTCACAGGTCTCCTTTATTGTGGTAGGGGCACACTTTACCGAGGTTCGTCGGGCATACTTTTAGCCACCCAAATTTTAAAGATCAGTTGGTGCATGCTCCCTAATAAGTCATCTTCCCATGCTTGGTATAGTTGGTTGGGAGGCAAACGATTTAAGTTTGGATATAGCCGATCAGACTTCATATAGCTCAAGTGGATGTAAATTTAACCATCATCGTCAGCAAAATGTTGATTTTTCTTTGCCATTTAGAAGAATAGAAAAATATTTTATCCGAAACCTTTGAACTGACTGGCCATCTGTTACGATATTTCCCCTCTCATCTTGGCAAGCTTCTCTTCTGGCTGGCTACATGCGCTGGCACTCTTAATCGAACTTCCTTGTGGTCACCTAGTGAAACCCAACACATCAGTAGCGTCATTTCTGATGTCATTTTGTCAGTGTTTCCAACGGTCCTTTGAAATTGGAACTCGTGGGGGGCTTACTGATAGGTTAAGGAAGACGGAAAAAGCCAATGCTATAGTCTGTTAAGTTATAAACAAGATCTTAACTCTTTTGTTAAATAAAATCACATTTCTTAAGGAAGACGTAGTGTCTCTGGTGATTTTAGCTTCGCGGCGTCAAATCTTTTCACAGCATCCGCTCGGCGATGTGGCATCATAGCATATATAAAGGGTGGTTAAATTTTAAGGGCCGATGTTGAATGTGAACCACACCTAAGCGTCAAGTTTTGTTCTGCATTTCATTTGACATTTCTCAATTTCAGAATAACTCAATTTGAACCATGTAAGGATACACAATCGAGCAACGCGTTAAAATTATTCAGGCTTATTATGAAAACGGGCGTTCAAATCAAAATGCATATCGTGCACTTCGTGATTTTCCAAAATCAAGAAATGGGCGTACAATCGGAAAAATCGTTAAAAAATTTGAGGAAACCGGGTCTGCAGAAGATGTAAAAACACCAGTGCATTCTTGTTTATGGTTTAAGGCCCGGCGGCATCATCGGGCCTTATTTTTTCCCAAATGAGGCCGTCAGGCAGTTACTGTGAATGGTTTTCGCTATCGTGAGATGATAACGAACTTTTTATGGCCCGAATTGGAAGATATGGATGTGGACGATATGTGCTTTCAACAGGACGGTGCCACTTGCCACACAGCTAACGAAACAATGGCTCTTTTACGCCACAAATTCAATGGCCGTGTTATCTCACGTGGTGGCGATGTCAATTGGCTGCCAAGATCATGTGACTTGACACCCCTTGGACTTATTTCTTTGGGGTTATTTGAAAGAAAAGGTGAACGTCGATAAGCCAGCAACAATTCAAGAGTTAAAAGATGAGATAATTCGGCACATTAACGGCATAGAACCTCAATTATGCCTCAGCGTCATCGAAAATTTGGACCCTCGGATGGAGGTATGGCGCCGAGTTCGCGGCGGCCATTTGGCCGATATTTTATTCCATACATAATTGAACCATACCAATATTGTCACAATAAAAAGAAATGACAATAATTTCCTAAATAATTTCTGTTTTATTCAAAATCAACATCGGCCCTTAAAATTTAACAACCCTTTACTTGGGCTTCTACCAAGTAGTAGTCCGAGTCAATGTTGGCCCCTCGGAACGTTAGGACATCGAGGTTACAGGAAGCATCATCATCATCGGCACGACAACCGGGGTCTGGTCCTGGCCTCCTTCAACAAGTCTCTCCACCCATCCCGGTCTCGAGCCGCCGCCATCCAGTTGCGCACCCCAAGGCTCCAGGCGTCCTGGTCTACGCCATCTCTCCAGCGCAAGCATGGTCTACCACGCTGTCGTCTACCATAGAATGTACCACAAAGAACTTTCCGAGCAGGTTCCTCTTCGCTCATGCGAGCTACGTGCCCTAACCACCGGAGTCTACCGAGCTTAATTTTTGTCACGATATTTGCTTCAAGGTAGATTGCGGACAATTCATGATTGTACCGTCTCCGGAATCGTCCTTCCTCACATATGGGGCCAACAATTCTCCTTAAGACTTTTCTCTCGGACGCGGTTAAGAGGTCGGAGTGCCTTTTGATAAGCACCCAAGTCTCGGATCCATATGTGAGTACTGGCAGGACCATGGTCCTGTACGTGTACAGCAGCAGTTTTGAAGTTATGGTAAGATTTCTGGATTTGAAGAGCTTTGACAGACTATAGTAGGCTCTGTTGGATTTGAGAAGCCGCCCGCGTATTTCTTCTTCTATCAGTTATCGGCTGCTACTATTGACCCAAGGTATTTAAAGGATTGCACCACTTCAAATTCGTGCTCCGCTACCTTGATTGTTTGACCAACTGTTCCTCTCGCATTCGACGCCACCATATGTACTTTGTTTTACCTTCACTAATGTGCAGCCCCAGATTTTGTGCCGCCTGCTCGATCTGGATGAAGGAATCATGTACATCTTGCTCGGTTCTTCCGATGATTTCGATGTCGTCTGCGTAAGCCAGTATCTGGCTGGACCTGTTGACAATGGTCCCTCTTGTTGCCATGCCAGAGTCACGGATTGCTTTCTCCAACGCTAGGTTGAAGAGGAGGCAGGCCAAACCATCCCCTTGTCGGAGTCCATTAAAGATGTTGATTGGTTTGGATAGCAATCCGGCTATTTTTACTTGGCTTGTAACGTTGGTCATGGTCAACCTGGAAGCATGTCTGGCAGCTATCGCAATCGTAACATGACTAAGAAGTTGTAATTGAGCGCTTAATTGCTATGATGACATTTTGCCCTCCATGCCGCGCCTTAAAGTCTATTAACCTGAGTCTGTTACCGAAAGTTATGTTTTTCAGGCCTGTTTTCTCCGACTTTCGAACCAAAGATGCGCTACTTTCCGATTTTCGTATTTTCTGCCGCAGGCTGTAGTTGCGTATCATCTTTGTCTTCGGTGGGGGCATGAGCATCGATCAGCGTTCTTGAATTCAAATTCAGTTATTGTTATTGGTAACGTAGGTTTACTTGCCATATAATATTTAATTGTACAGTTTTTTTTTAAGGAAAGGGATTCTAGAGTATTTTTTTCATTAAAAAAGATTTATTTGCTAACGCTGTAATGCCAACAGGAAATCAGATAGGTACAGAGGACACAGTGATATGGGGGAAGCTCTGAATTAATTTCGTTTTTTCTTGTACGGAATAGAATATAATGTTTTCATTTTAAATTTCAAAATATTTATTCGGATTATTTCCTCTTACAATTTCAATTCGTAAAGTGAACGAAGGTATAGAACAGGCCCAGGACCCCATTCTAATTCTCTTTATGACGTTAATAAACTACTCTCAGTTTCAAAAAGGTTGAGGTTAGCGTTATAAATTTCATCTGTTGCCTTGAAATATTTCACACAAAAAAGGAAGAGTGAAATATTTTATTGCTTGTCTCGTTTTAATTAATTCAAACCATCAACAGTATCTCCTTTAACCTGAAGTATTAATACACAAAAAAAAAAAAATAAATTCCATATGATATTTTTTTGTTGGTAGGTATTCTCTCAACAGCTGTCAGCCAAGGAATGTTCTGAGACTTCACATGCTTACCCAAGAATAGAAGTGATGTGAACATAACTGCATGTCCATTTGACATGACACTCTGCCATGCCGTTAATACCTTTTCAAAAACGAAAACATTCCACATTCAACAAAACCACCGCCACCGCCGGCCGCCGCTCCGCTGCCACCTCACCATTGCTTTTCCTATACTTAAGCTTCTTAATGCAGACAGGTCGTTGGAGCATAAGTTCCTTTTCCATTTAATGTATCAAAAATTCGAACGAGGGTGGTCTTGGACGATTTACATGGCCTTTATCGCAAAGACCTTCGGTATATAGGTATATAGAATAGAAAAACTGTTTTCTTTTTCCCCTAGATCCCAAAAGAGGGAGATGGGGAAAATAAAACATACGAAAGAACCCCAAAACACTTCCTTCCGACTTCCGACTGTGTTTTTCGAATTTCGACTACCCAAGGAGCTATATGACTATACCGTTGAAATTAAATGCTCCCCGTGCAATCCATATATATGTATGTATATATATATATCCGGGTATTTTTGGGGGCAATATCTTTCACCCGTGCTTAACAGGCGACACAGCAAAAAGTTAACCCTGTTCGACTTTGTCCCGTCCCGACAGAAAAAGTACCCTTTCCGCATTTATACGAGTACATACCTGGTGAGTGGTGACGGAACGGTATACGGGCGATGGTATCTCTGCAGAAATGTACCGCCAACCGCTTACCCAACCTACCGCCACCAGTGGGAGTCGGAAGGAAATTAATGGCCGCCAGTAAAATAAATCATGTTCACTTCAACGAATACGGAATTTTTTGGGCAGCATGGTGGTTTTATGTGGCGGGTGGTCGTGCGGTGATGGGCCTTCCTTTCAGAGTATTTGGCTTATTCCTCGTTTTATAATTGTGTCAAAACGTAAACAGCGTAAGTAGTCGTGTACTCCTTTAATGGCGAGAATTGGCTCCTTGAGGATTGTGAGTATTGGACCGGAAATGGCAAGAAGGCTCACATCCCTGTCAAGATGGTAGGATTTTTTTTTTTTTTTTTTTTTTTTGTCGGTTGTGACTGTGAGAAGAAGGTACACATTTTATTACTTTCGAATGCGAGATAGGAATTAATTGCTTAGTAATGGGAATTTATTGTTTAGGGGAATTTGTGCAAAGATTGCAAAATAATTTATTTGTTCACGAACCGCGAGAGAGACCTATGTACGTACTTGGCTAATTTGTTACTTAAAAGTTCTTATAACTTTGTATATAAACAGTCAAGTCTCCAATTCCGAGCAGATATTTAGGGTAGAAAAATCAATTGACACATTAATATTATTTTATGGTATTCAAGATAGAGTGAAGAAAAGAGTAATCAGTTTTAAAGAAATCCCATCATGTGTACGACGTCTATTTTCAATTTTCACACCTTATACAACTATTGGTACCCAACTGGTAACAAATGTTTCGGCACCTATCCTAAATCCTTATTTTCCAAAATAGAACTAGAACTAGGTCCCATCTGTTAGCTTTTATCCTTACCGAAAAAAAAAGTAAATATTGAAATCTGTTCAATTGCTCATAAATTTGTTCGAAAAGTCGCGGTTCTGTAGGCCACTAGTTGCCTTAAGAGAGATTTAGCTGTAGATTGTAGATAACTTCGATTTTGGTATATGGTTTTTCAAATAATGTTTTCTGGAATGGTTTATTTCGTTTTTATTTCCGTTTTGTCTTCTTGTTAGGAAGTGTAGGGAAATAAATAATTACAATGCAAGAATAAAATTACCTTTTGCTGTGATTTGTTTTTATCATTGTCTTGGAATTTATAAGACGAATGGGTATTAGATTGCTTTTCAAAGATAATAATGTTCATGAAGGCATTCAATTGTTTATTAATAGGCTCTTATAGGTCTCACAGGGTTCTCGTA
Organism: Leucozona laternaria; assembly: GCA_932273885.2. Taxonomy (NCBI): domain Eukaryota; kingdom Metazoa; phylum Arthropoda; class Insecta; order Diptera; family Syrphidae; genus Leucozona; species Leucozona laternaria. Next base: position 178,852,548 of record OW026366.1, on the reverse strand, counting down.
TTCATAAACTATAAGTAATAAATTTGAAGTTATAAGGTTTCCCTTAAAAAAATTATAGTTTTCCTAATTTTCAATTTTCCCACTAGCTAGGGGGTAAAGCTTCTAGTTTTAATCGTTCCGAATTTTTGATCATCAACCCATTCCTGGATTATCACTTTCTTGAATTAAAGACTTAAGTGGGCTTTGCACATTACATATGTATCTACTGAGCCAAAACCAATTTTTGTTTATTTTGATAGCCTGTCATATATGTAATATATAATATCTGTTTTATTGATAAATAAATAAATAAACATAAAAATAAGAAAAGTTATCCTCCATTTTTGCAATATAAAGGGTGTTTGTTTTAGACGTGTGGTTTTCAGAAATATGCACGCAATAATGCATTTTTTGTTTGATGTTTTTTTTTCAAAATTTTTAAATGCAATAGATATATTGTTGGAACTATTAAGAAGCACCAGATTGCATTATAATAAAAAAAATCGAATGAATCAAAATCGTTAGAGCCGATTTTGAGAAAATTTTAAAAAGAAAAACAAAATATTTGTATGGCACCTACCCGTTCTATGTGAGCTAAAACAAAAATTCACATAAAAATGCTTTGTACCAAATTTCAGGCAAATCGAACCACCTGTTTAGGCTCTAGCCAGGCCCGGCAGGACAGCTTCGGCCCGAGTGGGTAGTTGGGGTAAGATGTAAAAGCTTAAATTCACTAATAGCAAAAAAAGTCATACAATTTTCCAATTTAAGTTTTTTATTTATTCTTTTGATGAAACACTAGTTTTTCAATGCGAAAAGCGCACTTCTCCAAACGAGTTTTGAAATAAATTTATTTAATAATTCATCCAAATTTATATTTTCCGTGTGGTCGGAATAAACATGCAATATAGCAATATTGTTGAGCCGATCCTGCAGCATTTTCGACCTAAGGTAAGATTTTAAACGACGAAGAACGGAGAAACTTCGTTCACTTGAGCAGGATGATCCTGGGATTGTGATTAGCAACCGGACGAACTGTACAAACTCGGGAATAATCCCTCGACTCCAGGCGTATTTTTGCAAGAAATCAACCACTTTTGCTTGCCCATTATATTCTGTCTTATCAAAAGCTGTAGGAATACGTCCCTATCGCTAAAAAGTCTTTTGCTGAACTTAACTACATCATCGAAATCTACTTTTTGGCCTACAGCGAATCGTTCCAGTAGTTTGAAGAAACAAGAAGAATCATTTATGAATCTTGCATTTAGTGATGATAATAATTGGTCAAATATTTAAAAAAATGATTTTCCGTAAAAATCTTTCGTTGTTTTGAGTTGGTGATTTTCTGAGTTACCTTCATCGATACGTTTTGGTGCTTTTCGTTGACGGGGAATACAGCCTGAACGGACCGTTTTACTCTTTGGGTACGGAACCCTAAAAAGGAATTAACCATTTATTTGAATAGATAAAATCAAAATGCAAAGTGAAATTCTAAGGAGAATAAGCTGCGTGTATTTTTAAATCGAAATTTCATACTTGTTATATCATTTCTCTACATCTACGACCACTGCACTTTTACTACTTCAAAGAAAGATGAAAAAGAAGATGCACATTATAAAGAGCCAGCATGAGAGAGAGAGAGAGAGTACAGGGAATGAATTCATCCGGGGAAAAACCGTCCTGTGTTGCCGTCGGTCGTTTTTTTTACTACCCACACTACCCGTATTACCTGCCGGGCCTGGTTCTAGCTCATATTTCAGTGGACGCACCGATTTGACGCACAGACTGACGGATGGCATGACGAAACCCACTTTTTCGGACTTTTTGATCATCGTAGTGTTAGTTTTGATTATTATGGCCGAGAATGGCTTTATTATAAAGGTAAAGGTTTGCCATTATGCCATTATGTCTTAAAAATGATTTCGGGCAAGCCACCTCGGCTGGCTCGAATAAATTCCAGCCGAGAGGCCCAATTTTCGACCATTTTTTGCAGCAATTGGGGCCGTATGTCAGCAATAACGCGTCAAATATTCTCTTCCAAGGTTTCAATCGTCTCGGGCTTATCTGCGTAGACAAGCGACTTCACATAACCCTACACAAAATAGTCCAGCGGTGTTAAATCGCACGATCTTGGAGGCCACGCCACAGGCACACGATGCGAGATAATGCGCTCACCAAAAGTTTCCTTCAATAAATTGATTGTTTCGTTAGCTGTATGGCATGTAGCGCCGTCTTGTTGAAACCAAAGGTCGTCCACATCAACGTCCTCCAATTCAGGCACGAAAAAGTCATTAATCATGGCTCTATAGCGATCCCCACTGACTGTAACATTATGGCCGGCTTCATTTTTGAAGAAATATGGACCGATGATTCCCTCTTCCCATAGAGCAAACCAAACAGTGACTTTTTGAGGATGTAACGGTGGCGTCTCTTGTGGATTGATATCCCTTCAAATACGACAATTTTGCTTATTAACGTACCCAACCCATTCAACCAAAAATTAGCTTCATCGCTGAACAAAATTTTCTTGTGAAAATCGGGATCGGTGGCCATCTCGTTTGGGGCCTATTCACCGAACGTGCGACGCGCTTGATGGTCGTTCCGCTAATCATTATGAAATGGCAAACCAAACTGAGCATAAATCAAGTGACAGCTGTCAAAAAGACTAACTCCGAAAAAAGTATAGCCAGATTGAAAAACAGACGTCTAAAAAAAACACCCTTTATTTTGTGAAGTCCTAATTCAACGAAGGCTATACAAATTGAGAATCCTTGTTGCCTTGTTGGTTGACATACATAAGAATTAAGCATTCTTCAATGGCATGATATAATAACTTTTATATTATTAACGGCCATCTGGTAAAGGGGATCGAGTTAAAGCCGGAAGATTCTGTTAACGATGTATTGAGATTAAACTTATACGACAGACAAAATGTATAGACTATAATGAGGGGATACTAATGATGATGCGTTAAAAATGTTCCAAACTGATGTTAAAAGCAAACCATTTTGCAATCGCTGTTAAATGATTTACACGGACCAACGTCTAACGACGACGATGCATGTGTCTGTATACCTATTTATGGCAACACCTAGTCCCAGCAACGAAGAGGGCCGGCCGTTATTTTGAGTCATAAACATAAGCAAAGAATTTTGTGTTTTCTGCGAAATAATATACGAGCACTCAAAAACTTTGCGCAACGACCGATAATAATGGCTGAGCACTTATAGGACACACAAATGGCTGCCTCCAAATGACCAGCGAATATGCTGCACACATAGCGACGAAAGCTGTGCCATTGTTAAGGCAAAAAGGGACCATGATGTGATTCCCATATTAGCCCTTAAATGAATCCGGCACTCTACCATAATATTTAATGCACTTTTCGATTGTTTCGTCACCATAGAAAACCATCAGTGATGGTGACTGGTAGCACAATGGTGTAACTTGACGGTGTTGGCGCGGCCGGCGGTATGCAGTTGGCGGAAGCGGTGGTGACGAACAGAACAACAACAACAACCCACTATGAGGCAATGTGGTGTATACTGTCTGGTCAGGTCGTGATGCCTATTACAACAGCTTCAGAGAAGGTTGTTAATCCTTGCTGAGATGGACAAACGATTAAATTTTATTGCGAACACTTTGGTAAGATGTTCGCAGTTTTGACAGCTTTGTTTTGTTCAGCAAGCGAGTGCTGATGACGGCTTGGCTAACATGGGTGCCATTAGAAGTAATTGCGGTGCACATTGCGGTTTATTTGAAGTGATGGAGCATCACCAAATGAACTTGGAATTATATAGCTTTCAACCTAACATCACTCTAAGAGGTTGTTCAGTATATGTTGTGATGTCGACTCGTTTGGTACACACATACATACTCGTATACGGGTCTCATGTTAAGATAATTGGCCTAGATATGTGGTAACAAATGTGTCACATGACTTATTAGAAATTCGAATTGAAATACTAATTAATCTTGAAAGATACTAAAGAATAAAACAGGGAATGGTATAAAGAAAATCATAAAAGAGTTAGCATTAATTATACCAATATATGTAGGTACAATTTCAGCAAAAAGACTTTTCGTGGATGTAAACCTGTCAAGACTTATGTAAAGGGTTTTCCAATAAGAGGTGTTATTTTGATATTCAAAGAAAAATGGCATTTTTTGAGATAAATGATCGGATGTTTATTTCATTATAAAAAGGAAGGTATGCCGTTAATAATGAAACACAACATCAGCCAAATGGCCGCCACGACCACGCTTACAGGACCATATCCTTTTCATGAAATTTTCCATAACCAAATCGCAAAGTGGCTGCCCTATGTCCTCGATAGCCTCACGAATTCCATCTTTGAGGTCTTGAATCGACGCTGGGCTGTTGGCGTAGACCTTATCTTTCACGTGGCCCCAAAGGAAGAAGTCGCAAGGTGTTAAATCACAAGATCTCGGTGGCCAATTGTGATCACCTCTTCGAGAGATAACACGGTCCGGAAACTTTTCCCGTAAAAGATCGATGGTTTCATTGCTTGTGTGGCACGTAGCGCCGTCTTGTTGAAAGTAAACTTTGTCCAGATCAATACCATCCAATTCCGGCCATAAAAAATCATTAATCATCTCTCGATAGCGCAATCCATTGACCGTAACTGTTGCTCCAGCCTCATTTTCGAAAAAGTAAGGTCCAATGACCCCGCCGGACCATAAACCGCACCAAACAGTCACGCGTTGAGGATGGAGAGGCTTTTCAACAATAACTCTTGGGTTTTCCGAGCCCCAGATGCGACAGTTTTGCCTGTTGACGTAGCCTCCGAGGTGGAAATGGGCCTCATCAGTCAAGATGATTTTTCGATGAAATTCCGGATCATTTTCATGCATTTCAAGGACCCAATCAGCAAAGACACGACGTTGTTGATGATCAGCCGGCTTGAGTTCTTGTGTTAACTGAACTTTATAAGACCCAAGACCCAAAGTCTTTATGCAAAATACGGTGTAATGACGTTTGTGGAATGCCTAATTCCAAAGAACGACGAGGAATGGACAAACCTGGGTTTTCTTCAACACTTTGGGCTACAACAGCAATATTCTCAGTTGTTCTTGAGCGAAGTGCACGGGTTTTATTCTTCACATCACTAACTTGTCCCAACAGCTCGAATTTGTCCACCAATTTCTGTATTGCGGTCCGACAAGGTGCTTCACGACGACCCAAAAATGTTTTAGTTTCACGAACCGTCTCTGCCAAATTTTCACCATTTTTGTAGTGAATTTTAATAATTTCAATGCGTTGTTGAAGCGTGTATCGTTCCATTTTTATTAATGGCGTAGTCTTACTTGTCAAATGTCAAAAAATAACAGCTTCAAAAGTGACAGCTACCGAAATAGCGGGCTATTCAAAATAACACCTCTTATTGGAAAACCCTTTATATCATTCTAAGTAAGGCACCGGGATTAAATGCCATTTTTTGTCCGAATATAGGCTTTTTCCACAAACGCACAAACTTGCTTCAACATTAACCCCCTATTAATAAAAGGCGAAGAACTGCTAGATAAAACTAACACGTCTGTCAACTTGTAATTTATATTAATAAATGTGGAATGGCCTGTGACATGTGACATCTAGTGGATAACTTTAAATCGCCAAATTTGACGTTTAAGGGACATCTCATTGAACTGTTTACTACACCAATCATAGTTTTAATAAATCAGTATATGTATGTGACTGTTGCTACATTTGGATAAAGTGTTGCCGTGCTTCCAGTTATAAAGACAGGAAAGATATCATAAAGCAAAATTATGTTTATTGATAAGAAAAGTTATCAAGCGGATAAGTACTCTATCCGTTTGCTAGCTAATACATGTTTAGAGAATAGTGTTTTTTTATTAATAGGGCTTTAAAGATGTATGGTAATGGTTCAATTACTTCATTATTATGTTTACAGAAAACTTGATCAATGCAAAAAGTAGGTACTTTTAACTTTATTTTTTTAGTGAACTAAATTTTCTAAAAAATCGATTTCAAATAAAGGGTCCGCCATCTAACGTTTTTTTTTTCAACCAGTGCTTATTTCGTGAATGGTAACACTTAGCTCATGTCTGATTTGACAGATAATTAGTTTTATCCTTCCCCTGAACGAATATGGTTGTGTATACGCTTCGCTAAGTGGGGCTGCGATCGACTTAGAGAAGATGCAGCTCATTTTGATCTTGGCGGGTAGTAAACAAGCAAAATTGTGGCATTTGGGGCACAGGAAACCCGCACGCATACATTGAAAAGCCGGTACACCCAAAACGAGTCACTGTTTGGTTCGGATTTTGGTCCAGAGGCATAATTGGGCCATTTTTCGAAAATGAGCAGGAGTGGCCGTTACAGTCAATGGCGATCGTTATCGGGCCATGTTGAACGAATTTTTTTTACAAAAATTGAAGAGGAGGATATTGGCAACATTTGGTTTCAACAGGACGGCACTACGTGCCACACAGCCGAAGCTACACTCAATGTTTTGCGCCATTTTCAAAAAAAAAAAGAAGTTATTTGGCGGACCCTTTAGAAAAAATCATTTAAAATCAACTTACAATGGTATACATACTCTGTTTTTACAATAAAATCGTTTCAGTGAATAATGTTTGAAAAATTAATTTTCAAACTCAAAATTAAAAAAAAATAAGTAAATAAATTTTGTTCATCCTTATTTTGTTAAAACAAAGAAACTACCGGTATTAAGCACTTTCTTTGTTTTAAAAATTCAATTCCCCTATTAATTTTTGGTTAAACACCAAAAGTCAGATGTAAACTGTCTTCTAGTTTTTATATTTTTTTAGAGAATTCAGTAGTAAAGTAGATTTCGTTATTTTCAATTTTCTCAAAAACTATATAAAAGGTTTAATCATCTGGTTTTTAGTGTTTGACAAAAAATTAACAAGAACATTGAATACCATAAAGAAAAATACTTCTTAATAACTTTAATTTAATTTTTCTTTTTTAGTTTAAAATCATAAATAAGTGTAAGATTGTTAATATCCTTGTTCTATATGAACTCAATGTTTTTTGTAAGTTTCTTTGTTTTCTTTTCTCACAAATTGTATTTTAATACTTTTTATCTTTGTATTTTATTTGCTATGTTTAATAAAAGCCTGATGATGAACATAACCATGCTCGAAACGTCGCATACATTTTAACATCGTTCTTTTTGACCTACAGCCCACTAAACATTTTCAAATTGTTGACTTCTTAATAACATACAAAATTAGTTTAAAGAATTTTTTTTTTTCAAAATTTTTAGTTTGCAAATTAATTTTTAAAAAGTGTTTACTATTTGATTTAAAAACAAAACAAAAACTTGATTTCTGCCTTTGAAAAAAAGTTGATTTTTAATGATTTTTTTTCTATTTCAAGTTGATTTTTTAGAAAATTGCACCTGTCGCCGAAACAGGAGGAAATAGACCCCACTCCCATACATTTTTTTCTTCTCTTCACCCAACTTTCATGCCCTATCCTTTTGTCACATCTTATGCAAAACACCCTGTATAATTGATAATAATTCTGCGAAAGTGGGTGCATGCCAAGTGGGTTTCGTCATGCCGTCCGTAGGTCTGTGCGGTCATTGTAATTTGAGCTAGAGCCTAAATAGGTGAATCGATTTGTTTAAAATTTGGTACAGAGCATTTTTATGTGATTCCCTAGTGCGTAAATTCGAATTTCCTGAATTACCTAATCAATTATAAGAAAACTGCGATTGGGGTTTTTCTCAAAAAAATCATATAACCGAATTAGGTATTCCACGTTTTTTGAAAAAAGGTCTTATTTTTGGGTTATTTGCGTATATCTTTGCCATGGTTAAACCGATTAGGTTATAATTTTTTTAATATGGTGCTTCTCAATAGTTTAAACATTATTGCATTTAAAATTTTTGAAAAACATTGATTTATTAACAAAAAAAACTTAAACAAAAAATCAATTTTTGTGTGGGTACTTTTACTTACACTTCTTTAACCATTGATTCAAAATTTTCTATGGCTGACCAATTTCTGAAACTATTTCACCTTTTTTAATGAATTTCTCAACTTTCAGCTGACATACTTTTTTTTGGGAATAACCTATATATGGGATGCTTAGATCCCGGAGCCTTGGAAATTGACTTAATTTTAATTTAACAAAAATAAAAGTTCTTGGCGTAGTCTGTATTTTTATAAGCTCAAATGTTCAAAACTGTGCCAATAAAAGGTAGGCACGTTTTGAAACATTTATCTTAAGTGCCTTTAACAGCACAGAGGTGTGCTCTAAAGAGCATTTTTCTGACTAAATAAATGTTTTAACTTTTAAATAATAAAATAAATTTAAAAATCTTTTATTACATACCTTCAACTTAAACTTTCACTGGCCTGGATTTTCAAAAGTTTGTCAGTTTAAAATAAAGTTTTATTTAAACAATGACGAATCCATATCCACCATGAATCCCCACAACATTCAAACAAAAAAAAAGACAAATAAAAAGAACTCTCATAAGTCGCTTTGGATTTTTTGTACTAGGCTTATGTCGCTGTACAGCACGTATACCTCTTTGTTGTATTGTATCTTCTTCGCCAGACATTGTGTTCTTGGTCGACGCATACAGGACCATAAATCTTTGGTAGGACTTTTCTCTCGAATACACCAAGGGAGCTTTCATCTGACTAGGTAAGGGTCTATGCTTCTGCACCATTTAGCAGGACCGAGATGATGAGTGTTTTATATAGCGTCTCCTTGGTTCTTCTCGATAGGGCTTTATTCCGCAATAACTTACTTATAGCCCAAAGAAACAGCGATTAGCAAGAGTTCATCAACGTTTTATTTCCGCGCTGATGTTGTTTTCCGCGTTTACAGCAGTTCCCAGGTAGACAAAATCACTGACTATACCTCCAAGTTATGCCTATCAATTGTCACGTTCTGATCAAGTCGGTGATGGGATTGGACTTTTCTTGATGAAAGCATATACTTCGTCTTGTCCTCATTTATATAGTCAGTCCCATTCTGCTTGCTGCTGACTCCATTGCAGTGAAAGCACTGGTTACAGCTGGCTTCGTTCTACCTATCACATCAATGTCATCAGCAAAGCCAAGAAGTTGTGTTGATTTATTAAAGATAGTGTCTGATGTACTAGCATGGGTGTTGTGGACTATCTTTTCAAGCACAATGTTGAAACAGCTGCATGACAGTGCGTCACCTTGTCTAAGCCCTCTAGTGGTGTTGAAAGTTTCGGCAATTTTGACGGAACAGCGAGAATTCTCCAACGTCATCCTGATAAGGTGTATCAGCTTAGCAGGAATTCCAAAACTGGACATGGCACGATATAGTTCCTCCCTATTTACGTAGGCTATGCTTTGAAATCGAATCGGTAGTGGGTATCGATATTAAATTCTTGGGTTTTCTCCAGGATCTGGCGTAATGTAAACATTACGTCAGTCGTAGATTTCCCAGGTCTGAAGCCGCATTGGTAAGGACCTATTAGATCGTCAGCAAACGGCTTCAGACGTTCACATAGAACGCTGGACAGGATGACAAAATCTGAGTAGGCGATCTCCTTTTTTGTGGAACGGGCAGATGGTACTGAGATTCCAATCGTGTCGGGCATACTTTCCTCCCACCAAATTTTGCAGATGAGTTGGTGTATGCTCCTGACCAGGTCATCACCAGCGTGTTTAAAAAGTTCCGCTTGTAGCCCATCGGCTCCAGCTGCTTTGTTCGTTTTTCGAATTAAGATATACAAACAAATATTGAAGATGGAAGATTCAATGTTCTGTAGAAACTAATGTATATGTATGTAATAGATTTCTTCAAAAGAACAAAAGCTGAGTCAATATTTTTCTATAATTTTGAGTTGAAGTTGTTCATATATTCTCTCAGAAATACATATTTTACCACTCAGCCATTATTGAACAACAGCTGCCATAACTTCCAATGGTTGACTTACTTGATTTATGCCATAATAAAATTGTCATCAGATGGTTGGAATGTTAATAGTCATAATGTTTTTGCGAGTTTTTCCAAAAGTATTTCTCCTCCTCTGACCAACATTCTATAAGATATAAACTATGTACCTATACGTACCTATCATTTTTATTTATTTTTTATTGAACATGAAAAACATTCTCAAGTCCTTACTTATACCAATATAATGTACATACATTTACTATGTACTTGCATTTTAATTGAATTGCAATCATTATTCTCATAAATGTCGATATTCAACGGAAACCATTTTGTGCTTCATAGAGAAGGGAAAGTCCAAAAATGTTGACAGAAGGCAGACAACGATATGGAGGTCATTCTAATGGCAAAGACGCTCTAATCACATCTGGCAATTATACTCTTTTATAAATGAGTAGGATACCCAGCCATGGTAACAAGGAATCGATTCTTATCAATCGTTTGTATAGTATCCTTTTGCCAATGGTGAAATCTACCGTACTCATCGTGTGACTTCAATGACTATACAAGTTCTCATAAATCAGCAGGTGTATATTTCCCTCCAAAAAGGATTGATTCCTATACCTGTGAAGATAGATATACTTATATAGCTACAGCAAAGACCAGAGTGTGACTGCTTGAAGGACGACAGGATCATGTAGCAGGATGTGAACAACGCAAATGAATGTCAAATCATGCAAAACGAGTATCAATTTAGCTGCCGCTTTGTAAACTCAGAACTGTATGTCGTTTGGATTTGTTCCAAATGCTAATTAATGCTTTCAACAAGTCAAATCCAGAAAAAAATACTTCAAACGAGCCAAACGAAGTGATGGGGGGGAGAATAAGAGGAAGAGGATAGTATGAATTTATTTTTGTTTTTGCAGAAACTGCTGTCGGCCGCGGAGCGCAGGGAGGAAATTTGATTTTTTTTGTTTGGAAAATATTACAGTCAGAAGTGTAAGCACTGAGTCAAACGGTAGGGCCGTAGTCAGGTTATATTTTAGTAGGAAGGGGTATGGAATTATTTTAATTTATTATTTTAATTGCTTTTATCAAAGCTGACAATAATGGTTACATATAATTATTGCCTTTTGTTAGCACAGACTAAACTTTGAATTAGAGACTTGTTTGAAGGTTTTGAATGAAACGAAATCCACTTGAGTGAGCTACCACCAAGTTATTATAGGCTGAAGTAATAGCTACATTAAGAGACGGACCTGATCATGTGACTTCGGTAGAGCAATGCGTAGTGCATATGGCTATGAAGACGCTTGTTCCATGTTCGAGCCCCAGCCGGGAAAAAGTTTTTCAAATTAAAATTGAACGTAAAAGACTATAAGCACCACTGAAAGGAGTCTGATGATCGGGCTGGCAGAAGTGAAATAGCTATAACTCGAGCCAATAATAACTTTGGGGTAGTAGCTCACTCAAGTGGTTATTCTTTCCTTTAAAACCTTCAATGTTAATATGATATGGTGTGAAAGTCTTGCAGTCTTTACTGCGAGTCAGTCATCACACAAAAATCCATCTTTCTTAAGACCTGTTTGCTGATACGACCTAAATATTTAAGTTCCACTTAAACGTTTAAGTGCTACTTTTTCATTTGCGTTTATAAGCTATCCTGTCACCTTTGTTGTTAAATTAAAATTGTGAAGATTAGATTCAGAAATTGGGCCTTAATCTCATTGAACCTAAAATTGATTACAAAATTTCAGTTTTTACGTACATAGAAAAGAAATTAAACTCGATATTTTAATTATATTACGATGATACACAACGAGAAAAAAATGCTACCGCATGTCTGTCTATACCCTGGTAACATGTTCTGTAACTCAGGCGATAACTTTTCGAATCATTAAAAAATGAAATAACTCATTCTTCAGTTATCGCCTCTGGAAAAAACGGGTTTCTGTAACTGGACGCGTTAATTTCAATTTGGGATATTTTTTGACTGGAATTTCTATTGCAAGGCGATAAGTCAATCTGTCATTTAGACATTTCAAAAACAAAATAATTCAAAGTAAAAATTTAAATTTTTATTTTTCTAAATAAAGAAAATTAAAATGTACGTCGCTCGCATTTTAGTTGAAGAAGCTCGCACTTTAGACGAACGCCGAAATAGATTGCGGATCCAAAGAAGAATTCTGCGTGATACAACGGATCCCTTCGATATGCCTGAAGAGCGGTTTCGTGAATTATTTAGATTCAGCAGAGATGTCGCACAACTTCTGTTGGAGCAATTGCGACCACATAAGACATAAGGGACTTCGAATAACTTTCATCACCATCCCTCTTGGAGTTTGCGCTGCCCTACACTTTTTTGCGTCAGGTTCTTACCAAAGGAATATCGGCCACGATATTTCTGCGGCCATGAGCAGAACAATGATCTCACGTTGTATTTGAGAGGGTTTTCAAGTGACATTGTTTTGTAATTAATACTTACATGAATTTCTCTAAAATTTCAGTGAAAAAAATAGTTTTTAATTTCAACAACTATTTCAAAAAAAAAATGGCATATAAAAGAAGTTTCTTCATGCTCAAGGATTGTAACGGGTGATTTTTAAGCTGGTTTGGTTTTGGCAACACTGGTTTTGACAGCTGACGTGTGTTTAGTACCTTGTGTCACTGTCAAACAGCTTCAGTTTGGTTTGCATTTTAACCATGGATCGTCTTACAAATGAACAACGCTTGCAAATTATTGAATTTTACTATCAAAATTCGTGCTCGGTTCGAAATGTTCATCGCGCGCTGCTTGTGTTCAGCGATGAGGCTCATTTTTGGTTGAATGGGTACGTAAATAAGCAAAATTGCCGCATTTGAAGTGAAGATCAGCCAGAAGCATTGCAACAGCTACCAATGCATCCCGAAAAAGCCACTGTTTGGTGCGGTTTATGGGCCGGCGGCATTATTGGGCCATATTTATTCAAAGATGATGCGAATCGCAGCGTTACTGTCAATGGTGAACGCTACCGAGCGATGATAACAAACTTTTTTTGCCCGAAATGGAAGTTCTTGACTTGCATGATATGTGGTTTCAACAAGACGGTGCCACATGCCACACAGCACGCGAAACAATGGCGCAATTGCGAGGCGAGTTTGGTGAACAGTTAATTTCACGTTTCGGGCCGGTTAATTGGCCGCCTAGATCGTGCGATTTGACACCATTAGATTATTTTTTGTGGGGGTATGTCAAGGCTAATGTCTATAGGGACAAGCCCGCTTTGATTGACGCACTGGAAGCCAACATCCATGCATTCATTCGTGAGATACCGGTCGATATGTGTGAAAGAGTATGCCAAAATTGGACTCAGCGGATGGGCTACCTGAGACGCAGCCGCGGTCAACATTTGCATGAAATTATCTTTAAACATTTAATTGCAAGGTTCAAACTATCGATTCAAATAAATATTTCATTCATTTTTTCGAATTTTTTGTGTTTTTTTTTTAAAAAAAGTTCTAAACCTCTTAAAAAATCACCCATTATATGAAATGAGGAAGCTAGTCTTGTGTAGATTTCTTTTCTGATGAAAAATGTACTCAATTAAAGTTGATCCATGTGCCTCCTCAAACCTCGCTGAAAATCAAAAATAAATAATTTTAATAAACAAATACAAACTAGATATAATATTGCTTACCTTTTTAGTTTCAGCCATTTCTTTTTTAATATTGTGGGCTATCGTGAATAAAATTTCCCTGGGAATGTTTCCCAACTTCGAAAATTTGAAACGCTAATACTTTTTCACTTCACTTCGTAACCTCGAATTTGGCTCATCGAAATGATAGCCAAATCTACTAGAAAATTAATTCCCGATACCATTAAATTCCGATTCAAACTTTCGATCATTATTCACATTCTAAATTTGCGAAGTTGGGAAACATTCCCAGGGAATATTATTATTTAGTAAACTGTGTGTAATCTTTAGCAATATTATCAAAAAGATATTGACCATCCATCAGTCGTGTCTGCTGAAGATGATAGACAAGTTCTATAGAAAGGCATGCAGAGTTATTCATATTTAATTAAAATTCGATAGTATTTAGGTATATTTAATTTTAATTTTCTTTGAAAATAAAGTGTAATCAATAAAAGTTTTTAAATATTTTTTTTTGATAATATTCCCAGGGAAATTTTATTCACGATAGCCCCCATTAACTTATCACCTATCATTCACCAAGCCTTATCAATTTTCAAAGATACAATAAACCCATTTTATCGCATTTTTCCAGGATTTAGTCGATAAAGTTATCAAGTGTCAAAGTTATAGAAACCCGATAATGCGATAAAGTGAGTTTTCTTCCATTTTTCATTCTTTCTCGACTGATTTTATCGATGCGAAAGTTACAGAACATGGGTCCCTGGTCTTTAAATTGAGATTTTAAAAGGTTTGGAACAGATGCTCCTCCCTGGATGCAGGCTTGAGAGCCATAAAATAATTAACCTTTAAAAAGACTTCGAGACAAATTTATTTTCCTGATGCTGTCGCTACTGATAGAGAAGAGCAATGCAAACTTGTTAAATTGTTCAATAGTATTGAAATTAAAACACTTTTTCATAAATGAACTTGCCGACTTATTTATTTTGTAAAACAAATATTTTCGGTTATAAATTAGGTCGTAAATAATATTTGTGTTCCTAGTGTGTATGCATTCTTGCTGATTGGATGAATGAAAATATTATCAAGTTAAAACTGAACGTTTGTCAGTCTTATTACATCTTTAAAGGAAAGGTTAAGCGTGATGGTGCCATCCTTTTGGAATAGTAGGTATAGGTATATACTTTAGACCGGAAATCAAAACCTCTCATAACGAAATCTTGTGTTTTCTCTCCGGTATAAAGAATTTGCATTTTTGAAATCTCGCAAATGCACACAGTTCTCATTATCAATTTGTCTTATTATATCGGTATTATTCTATTCGCGAACTTGGGGTATTTACTACATACCCCAACAAACATTTCAGTTTCTCTAAGTTTAAAAATATTGATATGCTACAAGTCTTAATATGTAATGGGTGATTTTTTAAGAGGTTTAGAACTTTTTTTAAAAAAAAAACACAAAAAATTCGAAAAAATGAATGAAATATTTATTTTAATCGATAGTTTGAACCTTGCAATTTAATGTTTTAAGATAATTTCATGCTAATGTTGACCACGACTGCGTCTCAGGTAGCCCATCCGCTGAGTCCAATTTTGGCATACTCTTTCACACATATCGGCCGGTATCTCACGAATGAATGCATGGATGTTGGCTTCCAGTGCGTCAATCGAAGCGGGCTTGTCCCTATAGACATTAGCCTTGACATACCCCCACAAAAAATAATCTAATGGTGTCAAATCGCACGATCTAGGCGGCCAATTGACCGGCCCGAAACGTGAAATTAACTGTTCACCAAACTCGCCTCGCAATTGCGCCATTGTTTCGCGTGCTGTGTGGCATGTGGCACCGTCTTGTTGAAACCACATATCATGCAAGTCAAGAACTTCCATTTCGGGCAAAAAAAGTTTGTTATCATCGCTCGGTAGCGTTCACCATTGACAGTAACGCTGCGATTCGCATCATCTTTGAAGAAATATGGCCCAATAATGCCGCCGGCCCATAAACCGCACCAAACAGTGGCTTTTTCGGGATGCATTGGTAGCTGTTGCAATGCTTCTGGCTGATCTTCACTCCAAATGCGGCAATTTTGCTTATTTACGTACCCATTCAACCAAAAATGAGCCTCATCGCTGAACACAATTTTTCGATAAAAAAGCGGATCCTCGGCCAGCTTTCCAAGAGCCCATTCACCAAAAATTCGGCGTTGTGGTAGGTCGGCTGGCTTTAGTTCTTGCACCAGCTGTATCTTAAAAGGCTTTACGCCCAAATCCTTCCGCAAAATTTTCCACGTAGTGCTGTAACAAAGGCCTAACTGCTGGGAACGGCGCCGAATCGACATTTCGCGGTCTTCTGTCACACTAGCTGATACGGCCGCAATATTTTCTTCACTACGCACAGTACGTAAACGTGTTGGTGGTTTAATGTCCAACAAAGTAAATTTGGTGCGAAATTTGGTCACAATCTTCCGAATAGACTGCTCAGAAGGTCGAGAATGCCGATCATAAAATGGAAGCAGCGCGCGATGAACATTTCGAACCGAGCACGAATTTTGATAGTAAAATTCAATAATTTGCAAGCGTTGTTCATTTGTAAGACGATCCATGGTTAAATTGCAAACCAAACTGAAGCTGTTTGACAGTGACACAAGGTACTAAACACACGTCAGCTGTCAAAACTAGTGTTGCCAAAACCAAACCAGCTAAAAAATCACCCTTTATAAGGCTTCTAGGGCTTTCTTTATAAAAAATTCTTATATAAGTCACTATTTCGGGACCTGTTTCTTTTAAAAATATTCTTCTTTAAATCGGTTTGGCGAAAGTAAGATTATTGCACTTGATATTTCAAAAGCATTTGATAGAGTTTGGCATCAAGCTCTCTTATCGAAAATGCGTGCATTTGGTATCGATGAATCTCTTCTTCGTTGGATTAGAAATTACCTTTCGGACCGATCAATACAAGTTCTATTGGACGGTTTCAAGTCTGATATTTACAGAATAAATTCTGGTGTGCCCCAGGGCTCCGTTTTGTCTCCGACCCTCTTCCTTATATTCATAAATGACTTTTAATCCATTAAACTGTTTTGCTGACGACAGTACTCTCAGCTTTTCATATTCGTTTCTAGATTCACATTCATGTTCTTCAGATGTGGAACTTCAGCGGCAGCGTATGATAAGCTCATTAAATTCTTATCTTGACAGCATTGTCCAATGGGGAATTAGAAACCGTGTAGAATTTAATGCACAGATTAGCCATATGAAGATGAGAATGTTTCGGACGTTTCACCCTCCAAAACCGATTTGTTAACATTGTTCTATGTGTAATTTCATCCCGCGTCGATGAATAGATGTGAATTGCAACAACAATTTAACCTGGTGTGTGAAGATCCCTACTGTTTATGTGTGAGGTTTTTATACACACATTCTCATTTTTTATCTGATATCTGACAGCTCAAGCTTGTTGGCAAATTAAAATGGCTGCCGGGGATTCTCATCTTCATGTGGCTAATCTGTGATTTAATGCTTCTAAAACTCAATGCTGTCTGCTGTCGTTAAAGCGGAACCCACCCCCAATGCTGCTATCTATGAGTGGCACTTGCATAGAGGAAACCGAACAGCTTTCAGTACTTGGTATGTGTGTCACAGACTAACTTTTGTGGAACGACCACATATTTGACATCGCCAAAAACGCTGCTTAGTGTCTAGGTTTTCTCCTTCAATGCAAGCAATTTTTCTCCCCCTCTCATCTGGCTGTATTCGTCTGAAACTTGAGTTCAACTCCCATATTTGGGCAGGTGCTCCAAAAACCCACTTGAGCCTATTGGATAGAATACAAAAGAGAGCTCTAAAAATGATAGTAGAAAGAACTATAACGGAAACATTTACATCTCTTGAGCACCGTCGCAATGTTTCATGTCTATCATTATTTTACCGCTATTTCTGTAAACAGTGTTCTAGTGAAATAGCCAGTTGCATTCCTCCCCTTAACCAATTCAACCGTAATACTCGCGCTTCTAGGAATGCCCATCATTTTACCCTTGAGCACAACTTCGGACGTACTGTTAAGTACAAAGATTCGTTCCTTAGTCGCACTACACGAATGCGGAATGCTCTACCCAGCCCGGTTTTCCCCTCCCATTGTGATCTTCAGACATTTAAAACCAATGTGCATCGGTATATTCTTTTCAATCCCCTCCAATCTACCTAGTCGCTCGTGCTGTGTATATCATTTTAAGGGTAGTCACAATCCCTTTAGTGCGCGCTAAATATCGGTTAGACCTCTTTAAATATTTGTTCATCTAAGTCGTTTTCGAAATGCCCATTGGACCCGCAAGAAATGAAATCATTTTTTGCACCGCCTCAGCTCGATTCTTATCTAACATTAGTTATTCCTGAAAATGACAATGAATTATTTTCTTTTAACTGTGTGGACGATATTGAAGTTGTTACTGCTCTAAAATCAGTTAAATCAAGTGCATCTGGTACAGATAATATCTCACCGAAATTTATACGTTTGATTTTAGCAATTGTTATTAAGCCTTTGAAGCACATATTGAACACTTGTATCTCAAGTTCTCAAGTCCCAGAAGCCTGGAAAAGTGGAATTATTGTACCCATACCTAAAAAAGCTAATTCTTCAGAACCTTCTGACTATAGACCAATTAACTTGTTGCCTTTTTTTGGTAAAATATTTGAAAGGTTAATGTTTAGTCAAATTCTAGACTTCATTCAATTCAACAACATGTTATCTAAATGGCAGTCTGGTTTTCGTAACAAACATAGTTGTGTCTGCTGTTCTTAAGGTAACCTCTGATTTTCGAGCTGCTCTCGACAAAGATCTTTTGGGTACTATGGTTCTTTTGGATTTTTCAAAAGCCTTTGACTGTGTTGACCATCAAATTTTGGTTTCTAAATTAAGCAAAAAGTTCAATTTTTCAAAAACAGCTTTAAAACTATTAAGCAACTATCTCTGTAATAGACTTCAAAAAGTAACCACGGATCAAGGTATTTCAAGTACATTTACTGTTAATCAGGGTGTGCCCCAGGGGTCAGTTCTAGGACCACTCCTTTTCTCGCTATTTATAAACGATCTTCCAGATATTGTTCATAGCTATCACATTCACATGCATGCAGATGATGTTTTGCTTTATATTTTTAGAGAATTAGGCTTGATGGATGATTGCATTGTCCGGGTAAACGAAGATCTTATGAATATACAAAAGTGGTCACTGGAAAATAAATTACAACTAAACCCATCAAAAACTCTTAGTATGATTTGTTCGAGAAGTGAAATTACTCTTGAAGATTTTCCCAAAATTGTTTTGAATTCACAAGTTGTTGATTATGTCTCAAAAGTAAAATATTTGGGTTTCCAAATTAATACAAAACTTACCTGTTGTCATGCTGTCTCTGATTCTATAAGACGCGTTTACTGTAGTCTGCGTTCTCTACGAACTTCTTCGAATATCCTGGATCCTGTTTTAAGAAAACATCTCGTAAAGAGTCTCATCATTCCATCTCTCACTTTTAATTGCAATGTATATCCTTCTCTTGACTATGAGTGATTTAATGATTGTCTACGTTTCATCTTCAATATTCCAAGACATGAAAGTGTATCTAATTTACATTTTTCGCTGTTAGGACTTAATTTTGATAAATATTTAATGTTCCGTAACGCTATTTTGCTTAACAACATAATTCAAAACCGAAGTCCTGCGTATTTAGGTGAAATGCTTCAATTTGCACATTCCCAAAGAGGATTACGATTAATTTTACCGCGCGTTACGCACACCATTGCCGAAAGATCTTTTTTTGTAACTGTTATTAGGTTGTGGAATGGCTTACCATTTGAAATACAAAGAACTACCTCTCCAGCCATTTTTAAGAAGAAATTATTTAAGCTTTTATCAACTTTGAATTAAAATTGTACTCAATTTTTTATTTTTTTTCTCTTTAACCATTTATTTTATATAAAATGGTTGTTATAATTTATTTTTCTTATTAATATTATTATTATTATTAAGTATTGTTATTTATAAGACTTGGTTACGAATTTTTGATGCTATAAAAGATTGAATCTTATCTTGTAATTTTTATAATAATACAAATACAAATACAAAATACAAATGAAGTTAGAGAAGCTAAATTAAGCTGAAGTTGTATAAGGATTGTATAAGTTATTTTATATAAGCCGCTGTTATTTAGTCTTTAAAAATCTTCTGTTACAATTGTCTAGAAGTTATATTGAACAATTGGCTAAGGCTTCATACTAAAGAGGTTCAAAGTTGTAAAAGTCGTTTTAAAGACACTTTTTAGTGAAACTAACATTATCTTCTGTGATATAGTGTATAAACTATTTTGTGAAATAAATTTGTTCTAATAATTTCTAGTTCGTGGAAAAAAAATTTAAAAATCAGGAAACTATTATAGATATCGTGCTATGAGACTTTCATTAAAGGTTCAGAAAGCTAGTCAGTTGGACCTGCTTTTCGGAGTCATTTCCATGGTTTCCCGTGACATACATGGTAATGACAGTTTGGTAACGGAAATGACATTTTGAATTAAATTACATGAATTAGCCAAATATTTTCACTTTTTTTTTAAACTGATATAAAAAGTCATCAAAATTTATCGTGGCTCCTGACTTCTTGCGGAAAAGGAACGTAAATCCAGAATGTTAGGAATATCTAACATGTAGAATATTGTCAGCTGTTTCAATACCCCTCGTCCAATACAATAAATCTCGTCCCCCAGATCACCCTCAACGATACAAAAACACAATTAATCTGTGGGGGTGGGGGGAGTTACCCCAAACTTTTAACCCTGGAAGCACTCCACATGGATCCTCTGTCATGATGAATGAGAATGTCTTCATTCCAGATGTAGGTCAAATTTCTGAAACAGGCTGCTCATCCAGGGCCAAGTGTCAACATAGACGGAAGTTTTTCAAATACAAATTTAGACAAAGAATTGGAAAGTAGGAAGAACTCATTAAATCGTTGAACTCAAAGCTGCAAAATTTTCAAAAATTGTTTAATCGTCACAGATCGGCGAAAAGTAAGAAAAATCTGAGCAATCCAACTCTAAATTCTCGTGTTCAACACATTTTTACTGAAAACCCTTTATCGCCAAGTCCAGAAGTTGTAAAGAAACTTGTTTTCTGCAAAGCCATTAAAGACCAAGTTTTCCACCAGAATACAATTTGTCGAAACCTGAAGTACACAATAAAATTAAAAATGTCAAAAAAGATTCATATGTGCATATGTTTTTGGAAGGTCAAAGACAAAATAAGAAAGGAGACACACAAAAAAAACAGATTGCTGCCGTTTGTCAATCGGATATGCACGAAGACGTTGCGAGGTTCTTTTTTTTTAAACTGCAAGGGCAAAGAAAATCAGCATTTCATACTAAACCATGGTGATGCATCGTAAATAAATTCAATCAAATTTTAACTATTTTGCCAAGCCACTCAAGATTTTTAGAGTAAAGCGTGGTTTATAAATTCCCACAAAAAAATAATGTTGACTTTAAATAAATTAAAACATACCTATAAAATTCTTATCTCATTATTCTAAGAAAACGTTTTTGAAATAGTTAACTTGAACTTAAAAAAATATGAAATATAATTTAATTACTTATAAATCTTCCTTATTTTTATTTTTATAGAATTTTCTTAAGTTAATTTTCTATAACTTATTTTAAATAAAATTTTATTAATAAAAAAAAACTTTAAATGTAATTTATTGTTACATACAAAGTTAAGGTTATTTCCATGGTGTTTCGTCATTACCATTTACGTGATAGGATTTTGACATTTCCGTGTAAGTTCTGTCATTCCCATGAAAAAATAAAAAAATAAAGGGTCCGCCATCTAACGTTTTTTTTCAACTAGTGCTTATTTCGTGAATGGTAACACTTAGCTCATGTCTGATTTGACGGATAAATTAGTTTAATCCTTCCGCTGAAGGAATATGGTTGTGTGTACGCTTCGCTAAGTGGGCCTGCGATCGACTTAGAGAAGATGCCGTTTTTGCCAAAAAAATCATCTTTTCAGATGAAGATCATTTTAATCTTGGCGGGTAGTAAACAAGCAAAATTGTCGCATTTGTGGCACATAAAACCCGCACGCATACATTGAAAAGTCGATAGACCCAAAATGAGTCACTGTTTGGTGCGGATTTCGGTCCAGAGGCATAATTGGGCCATTTTTCGAAAATGAGCAAGGAGTGGCCGTTACAGTCAATGGCGATCGTTATCGGGCCATGTTGAACGAATGTTTGTTCACAAAAATTGAAGAGACGGATATTGGCAACATTTGGTTTCAACAGGACGGCGCTACGTGCCACACAGCCGAAGCTACACTCGATGTTTTGCGCCATTTTCAAAAAAAAAAGAAGTTATTTGGCGTACACTTTAGTTAAAAATAATAAAATTGGGTGGCCGACTGGCTTAAAATGTTTATTGATGTTTTTTGACTGCAGAATAACCAAAAAATTGTATAATACGTTTTTATTAGTAAATGTCCATTTCGAAGTGCAAAATATTAATTTTTTGAAATATTGACCCATATACAATCTGGGTCTGGGTTTCTGAAATATTTTCATTCAGTGTAATGTGTAAAGCATAATAAAATATTTCTATTATATGTAAATGTAGATGGCTCACTTTTGATTGTTTTTTTTTTCAGTTTCGTGGTATATTCAAATTAATTACTTACGACTAAATTAATGAAATCCAAAACATAGACCTTTTTAATAAGGAACAACACAATACACAACTTTTTCGACATTGACTAATCTATCCCTTTGCATCATGTCAATTAAAGAAATGGAGTTCATGATTGTAATGTTTATAATCCACTATATACTTCATAAACAACAATCATACATACCTTAATCGTTAACAATCAATCAGCAGAGAAAGAATCACATTAGTTGTAGAAATACACTACAATTCACTTGAATAAACCCAAAGAATTTAATAAAATAAAGATTTCCAAATGATTTTAGCGAAAAAAAAATTAATTGGACTCACGGTTAATATGTTTACAGAATTGATTTGCTTGCTTTACATCAGTTTGGAAAATAAAATTTTATGCTACAGGGCGGGCCAAATAAGATCTTTCTTTGTCAATGTAAGCAGCTCTTTAAGTATTCTAGATCATTCGGTTTGAGCTTTTGGACCAACTGGAATTCAAAAAAGCTTTTAACGGCCTTTAGTCCATAAAAATTGGCGTTTCGTCCCGGCGATCTCACTTTGACTCATCAGTTGACTAGTGAGGGCCTTGTCTTTATGGACTAAAGGCCGTTAAAAGCTATTTTGAATCAATAATTCAACAAGTCCAATTAAATAGTGCTAAGTCTTCTACTTCGCTGATGTATTTCAGTAGTATATAGAATTTGTATTATAAAAACCTTCATAAAAACCAACTGGAATTTTGTTAGAGTACAGGCGCTAATCTTTCTTAAAAATCATGTGATGCCGAATAAAAAAAATGTGTTGAAAGTCGCGTCGTCGTGTCGACGTTTCAGAACCAGCTGCAAATTTTTCAAGAACGATCTGGATTTTTTCAACGGATCCTCTATAACGAGGTCTGTCTAAGGTTCCTGTATCACTCAAATTTGGTCACGACAGGATGAATGGTCGTAGTTGTTGGAAAATTTTGAAGACTATAAAATGTGTAAAGGTAATGCCCATTTTGCTATATAGCTTTGGCCCAGAGGTAAATGGTATTTATTTATTAAGGTATTTATTTAATTAAGTACACTTCATTTTATATAAAATTAAAAGTATTAAAATATGCTTTTCACTAGAGCTAAAAAACTATATGTCATCACTGAATTTTTTGAAATATCGGTGTGGCAAAGACCGGGAAAAAAGCGGCTTTCTAGAAGTTAAAACTCAAAATGTGTTCAAAATATCAAAATATCAAAATAACTTTGGTCCTATTTTAAAGACAATACCTTTCATTTGATATCAACATCATTTTTCTACGTCAATTATTTCGACGGTTATGAATAATTATTTAGAAAAGAATCATCATGTATCGGACTTCACGTCACCTTTCATTTGATACCAAACTCGTTCGTGTACACTCTGGGCCAGAAATGGGCAATTCCCTGTGTGTAAATTATTAACCGGACACTTTTCAAAAATAATTGGACAGATTTTGTTCGCTGTGTGATCGCCACTAAAATCAGGGTACGGAATTCCCTTATGAGCACTCATTTAACAGCTTTTTGCTCATATTTTGCTCATGAGCGTGAGTGTGAACAACTGTAGAATAAGGAAATACTCGCTCATGAGCAAATTTTAAAAGACCATATAATGCACATGGCTCATTCACGAGTATGAGCAGGTTTGAGCTCATCTATTACTCGTGGGTAATAGTTACCGTAAAGGATTTTTCTAATAAAACACGCATTCATGAATTGGTTTCCTCTGTATTCACTGCTGTTTTTGTGCAGTACTAAAGTAGATTGCGCTTATAAGGAACATGCTCATTAGAAAAAAATCGATTTGCCAAAACAGAAATTCTGGTTTTTCCATTTATCTTAACAGCAGACTATAAGTCTTATGCTGCTATTCATGTGAATCGTAAATTCGATTCACCCATTCGGTTCCTTTTCACTCTTTAACTTTCCATTCTGCTATCCATCGGGTGAATAAGAGAATACCGCGCAATATTATCGACTTTACCTACTTTAACCCAGATTCACTTCCAATGAATAGCAGAATAGTGATTAGTGAAAATTCGAGAAAAATTCCCCCCGATGAATAGCAGAATAGGGCTATATGCTGTCTTCCGAATTCTATCGTATATGTTTATGCATTTTTAATAATGTATCCTTTGAAGTATACACATTAAGGGATATGGTTTTTTTTCTAAGAATTAGAATATGCACGCCCTTTTTTTGCTCAAATATGTTTTATTTATTTGTTTATTAGTATTTATTCAAAAGAAGAAGTTCCAAATAAATTAATAAAAACATTAAAATATTTTTCGAAAAATTATTCAGAGCCGTTTGCTCACACGAAACATAAATATTTATGTTCTGCTTAAACGCTTATGTTCTGCTTTTTCCTCAGCGTAAACTGTCACATAATTTCTTATGTAGAACATAAACTCTTAAGTTTCGTTCCAGCAAATGGGCCTCAATGTGTTATCATTCTATATTGTTAATTACTAGTGAGCAAAAAATGGACTCGCTCTCATCTCTCGCTCATGAACTTAACATTTTCGTTATCAAGAAGGGTTATCAGAGTGCTCATGGGGTGAGCACTCGACAGCATGAACAAAAATTAAAATTCCCACAGCAAATAACTCGTGAGCGAGAGCTTCTTTAAAGTCCTCATTCGGAATAGCACACTAACGAGCCTTCCTTAAAAAAATCATTGTATCTATTAATAATGGCTTCTTTCCCTCAGCTTAGAAAATAGCAAAACTGGGTCTTGTGACCCTAAAGCCAACTAGTCATAGCTATTACTAGCAGCTAAAGCTAGACAGTTCTAGCTTAAGCTTTGTTTTATGTGAATAAAAAAATGATAACGCTAAATAGCTTCAGCTGGAAAATTTTTGCTTAAGCTTCGTTATTTAAGATCTCAGTTTTTATTCACATGTTGTGACTTAGGGGCCGGTTATAGCGATCAGGAAAACGCATCAGGAAAAAATTATTTTAAGTGATTCCTCATAGATTCGTATCATTTTTATTTTTCAAATTGTAAGTCAACACATTGAATTATCCAAAAGAAAATTTTTCCGGATGCGTTTTCCTGATCACTATAACCGGCCCCTTAGATAGCTTTAGCTAGAACTGTTTTTATATAGACCGAATCGAAATGGAAGGTTGTTTTGCCATAACTTTGTATCTGTTCTAGGGCAAGTATTGGTTACGGGTAAAAAAATCTTTTTATCATAATTGTCCGTCAGTCTCTGCGTCTATGCGTTCACTGTGCACCAATTTGTTTCAAATTCGTACGTAATGCCGTAGAAAAGAATTTGATTTTCTAATTCATCTTGGCCGGCTAGCTCCAATAAAACAGTTCTGATATTTTAAAAAAGTTTTACAAAAAATTCTCTTATTTTTTGAGTTATTCTCTATAGTATTTAATTAACACATCGCACAAGTTTTTAGTACCTGCTGCATACTTTTCTATTAACTTTGTAATTATACGTTTGTGCCTATTCTTATAATTATTCCAAGCCTAGCCATCTTATAGCAAGAGGAAGTTCGTCCGATTGAATCGTACATTCCATTCATGCTATAACTATCAACGACAATTACACGAAATACAGTTGATTAATATATTCGTTTTTTAAACAGAAAGTCACGATAACTATGGTACAACTGTCTTACACATTTATATTACATGAGTTTTTTTTTAAGAAAATAATGAATGAAATACCGGTTATAAATATTATTTTTTCGTGCAAATTCTCGTTCATGGATGCATAAATTGATGATCTTTTCAAGATCCGTGAGTCGAGAACTGACCCTGGCCACTGGGCGTCGCTTGTACATTAAGGCTATGGAAGCCTTTCCGATTAATGTATTCGTCAGAAAATCTTGGGGATGCAGTCTAATGCCCCAAAAGCTCCGGGAAACGTTTATTTTTCCGCCCATTTTGCCTTTTCTGGTTTCGATTTCTCTGCGACTCGATGAAAATCTAATATGAATGTGAGCCTTTTCCATAATCTTGTTGGCCAAGTGCTTAACAGTCTTGCATACAGAAGAGCGTTCAACTTCAAGATCTTGTCCTACACCGCACTGAAATAAAATTTCACTCAGATATCTCAAAAATATATGCATTCTCTGCTTAGGGGTAAGTGCACCTCCTCTACGCTCTTTCGAATCTCCTAAAAAGTAATCAGAAAGCCACTGTACATTTTCTTTTGAAAACCGAAATAAACTATGAAAATCCTCATCACTAATTTCCAACCATTTCGTATAAACTTGGCCATATTTGCACTAGAACTAAAGACAATACTTAAAATAAGAACTAGTCAAAGCTTTCTAGACAGGTAAAAAAAATCTTGATTTATTGTAGCTTTAAGTATAATATTTTAGTTTAAGCTATTTTTATTCACACGAATTGAAACTTAGGCTGGAAAAACAAGTTAAAACTGAATTAAATTAGCTTTGGCTGTTTTAAAATAGCTATTACCAAAAAAAAAAACAGCTTTAACTAGCTAGTTTAAGCTTATTTTTATTCACCAAAAACCCAGCTTTTACATAAAAATCCAAGTTTTAGCTTTAGCTTTTTTTTTATTTACAAGACCTAAAACTAAATCCAATACAGAAATAAGAGACTTTCGGCCTATATCTTTGCTTTCCAACATTGGAAAACTCTTCGAAAAAATATTAGTTGAACGAGTCAATACCTTCTGCGAGGATAAAAACATTATTCCTCACACTCAATTTGGGTTCAGAAAAAGAACATTCCACTGAACATGCAACACTTCTTCTTTGCAATAGAATTATTCAAAACCTAAAATCTAAAAAGTGCACGATTTCCCTGAATATAGACATTGAAAATGCATTTCACTCTCTTTGGCATAAGGGGTTACTGTTTTATAAATTAATAAAACTCAATTTTCCGAAGTGGATAGTATGAATTATTCAAAACTTTCTTGAGCATCGATTTCTTAAATTTTTGTTAAATTTGAACAATTGCATCCCTTCCCAGTATTGTCAGGAATCCCGCAGGGATCAATATTAGCCCCAAATTAGTTTAATATATATATGTAGGACTTTCCATTTGGTAACTTTGCAGGTGAAGAACCTAATGGAATATTGTTTGCTTACGATACCGCCAAAATAGCCAATAACGTGAGACCCCAAAAGACTCTATACAAAATACAACAAAAAGTTCCTTTACTAGTAGGGCATTTCCAAAAGTGGGGTCTAGGTATAAATATTGAAAAATTTAGATTAACGTGTTTCCGAATTAACTGACTCTAAACATGCCAATTATAACAGTACTGTTTTTGCGGCCACGGAGGGCCATCAGGGCTTTGAATTAAAATACCTTAATATTCACTTCCATAATAGATTTCTAAACATGCTCGGAAAACATTATGTAAAGCAAAATTTGTAACCTAATGCCTGAAAATCCAAAAGTTCTCATCTATAAAACCTTGAATCGGCTGATTTTGGCATACGGGTTCTGCTCCTGGTTTACTATTTCACCCACAATAGCAAAGGAGCTTGAAAAATTTGAAAGGAAAATTGTAAGATTTTGCTGCGGTAAATTTAGAAGAGCAAATAAAAATACTTCGAAAATAAGATAATTTATGAAGAGTGCAAAACAACGCCGCGCCTCGCCGGCCGCTCCTCCAATATTTAACAAACTATGGAAAACTTAATTTTAAACGCACTGAACATCATCCAAACGACTTTATAAGATCCTTATTTGTTTCAAACTAAACAGACATCTTGAATGACAATTATTATCTTTCCCCATATAATAAATATATTCAACGTTTAACCACTCAACCACTTAATTTTTTGAGACAAAAGAATTCATAGTAGAACTTTAAGTATGAAAGAAGGTAATCTCAATCTTTAAACGACTTAAAATGTCTTGATCGATTAGATTTATTGAAGCTTTATGCAAGATGATTACATCTTTAATGCTATTTTCTTATTATGGTTCAGTATGGCTTATTTTAGATATCCAATCCAATTATAAAGCAACATAAAAGTTTAACATACAACTTGTGCCTATAAAGGTATAGTTTCATATCCGAACTTAACATCAAGGCTTATGGGTTGGGCATCAGAAGCGAAGCAAAACTTTTAAGTTCTTATATGTAATAAATCTTCGAATTTTATCCTACACACATTAAAACAAACAAGGCTACTTAATGCGGAGTCTACATAAATAGGTTTTAAGGTAGAGGAAATATATTTGATCTGTCAATTACTTCAATGCCAAATATAAATCAGTAATAAGATAGAATCAAATATATTTCCCAACAAATAAGGTGGAATTGGAATCATCAGATTGCTGAAAAATAAAAGTTTTCAGCTTTCCAAAAAAAATACTAAGCTACTTGGATTGACCTTTACATGCCTGATTTTCAACATGGAATGTGTTAATAAAAATGTTCCATCTAGCAGGACAGTGATTTTCGACTTCTTTGTTCTTAAAAAAATATTGGCGACACATGTACATACATAAAACAAATTTATTGTATTTTGAAACAAGATTAAGAAGATTTTACAAACTATTTTGTTTATGTTTCGCTAAATGTTGATCGAAAGAGCACTCTCCAAATCGTTCTGTTAAAGTGTTCAACCAAGCTAGACGGATATCAAAAAGCCTTCGACAAGGTTTGGATCGACGGGATACAAATTTATATACGATATGGATTGCCTCGAAATCTTATTAAGATGATCATTTCAATTATATATGGATGATACAAAATTGTTGTAACATAAAATAAGCGAAGACTATTGTGTTGTAAAAGTATTAAGGTGTTCATTTGGACGCGTTTTGTACCATAATGAACACGTAAATATTCCGTTGCAAAAGGCTAGGGTGGCATTTATGTCTCTGAGGTCCAGTTTTTCAGTGCGAGATTAAAGTTAAGCCCGAGTTAAATTTGTTGCATTAACTGAACACATCTTCTTTTAACTACCGAGTGGGTTTAGTCGTTCCGCATGTATTTGTTCGTCCAATTCGGACTTCGGCGAGTCGAGTATGGTGGAACAAAAATCCATCGTATATTTAAAAGCTTGGAATGTTTGAAAGAAAATACATGCAGATACAACTTCAATCATGAAGCACGTCACACCGTGTCAACTCAACGTGTGGGTAGATTTAAGGGGCCTATGGCGGCCATATTGTTTTGGTGACATCTGTCAAATCTGTTGCTTATTATTCAGTTACTGATGTCAAATTACGTTAGCAAGTTACGCGATTCAACAGCACGTCCAAATGATACGGGCGTTGCGCCCATCTTAAGTTTTACGTGGTTGTCCTTCCAAGTCGATTCCAAAATTTGGTATCCAAATTTAAGTCGACCTATTCAGTGAACAATCAGCCAACGCCATTAGGTCAACGAAACGCAAGATCAACCGAAAACATCGTCGCTGTCTGTGAAAGTCCTTAAGCTATGATTGGACGGTCAATGTAAATGGTCAACGCATTACCTCTCTGATGTCACCAAAAAAGTCATCAACACACTGACAATGAAACTTCAACATTGACCATGTCAATGCATAACACATTGACGATCACAGGAATGACGCTAGCCCGTCAATGTCACGCGGAAGTCAACGCAGACTACGTAGACGTGGCAGAAAAGTAGATATGCCATGTCAACATTGGGATTATGGTCAACGCTTTGCGTCAATAGCCGTCTTCCTTTGGAGGTGCCGAAGTACTCCTGAGTAACATCCAAACGATAATCTAGTACTACCAACTACTCGTGAATTCATGGCGAGTAGATGAGATTTACAGGCTAGAAAAGTACTCGTGAGTGCTTCGCCACCTCCAAAGGAACACGGCGAATGTGTCCTATAACATTTGCGCAGGGTGCTTATACACGTTCAACGAACGAGGTCAATGCATTGAAGGTAAAAAAAAATGTCAACGTCGGTGTCAACGCAGCTGTCAACGCATGGACAGTATTTTGCGTTGACGATCACACGACAAGACAACTTTAGGACGGAATTTGAAGCGTTGACCATTTTCGTTGACTGTCTAATCGTAGCTTAAGTTCTTGGAAAACGACGATGTCATTGCCATCAGCATCAACGGATAGCGCTACCGCTCGATGATAACCAATTTTTGCTGACTCCAGTTGGATAATATGAATGTGAACGACATGTGTGGTTTCAACAGAATGGCGCTACTTACCACACGACACAGCCAACTCCACAATGTTCCATTTTTCAACATCTACCCGCCCTTATGGAAAAAACCAAATAAATATTACTTCAGATAAGAACAAGCAACTTATTTGATTTTTGTGCGATATCCGATGTCTCAACTAACATGTTTACACACAAATGCATTATTTTTTAGACTTTATAGGGGAGAAGAGGGATACTTGGTTAAATCTCCTAAACCAAAAAAATACAGGAAAGCAACAAAAACTAATCCCTTTCGGGCTAAGCTAAGCGAAGAGAATTCTCGGGGCTTAACTTAATCACGGAGGAAAACTGTGCTACCGGCGTGAATTACATATCTCCTAGTTATTAAAAGTTTGTATGGAAATTCCTTTTTTTTTCTGTGATAGCATCGCTAATTCCTAATGTCGTTTATTTTTCAGCAAATCCCTCCGGGCTTGCAAAAAAACAAGGCTTATATTTATATATTTTTTCCAGAAAAATCGACAACAATACTGACAGTTCGGGGACACTTGATCACTTTGAATCCTTTCAATTTTCTTAAAACAACCCTTTAACTATCTTAAACTCAGTCCGTTGTGTACTATATAAAATAGAATGCTAATGAATTAAGCTTTATTTTGGAAAAAAACAGAGGGCTTGTAGAATAGATAGAGAAAAGGTTTTAATAAAAAAAAGGGATCACTTCCCCCTCAACTCCCCTAAAGTTTCCCAATATAAATGTCCTCAAATGGAGAAGAATAATTGTAACCCATTTGGTATCATGGGACCAAAGTCGAAAAAAACAGCTTTTATCAGAACTGTCATATAAATCAAAATCCTTTTGTGCCACTACATTATCTTTTTTTTACTCCAAATTACACTATCGTCTTACCCATTATAAAAAAGTAACTAAACCACAAAAAAAAAACTAAAGGGGCCAACATTAAACCATCCTCTCCATACATTTAAATTTTCCCTTGGCTTGCATGTTTTTAGATATTAGTTACTAACAACAACAACGCCCTGCCACGCCCGCGATGTTATCGAGTACAAACGAACAAATTACGGTCGTTATTTTCCAAAAGACAAAAAGTCGGTTAAATTTTATCGAGTAATCACATTGAAGAATTATATAGGGCAGCTCTAACCATGTCATTAAATTACCTACATACATACATATAGAAGATAGGAATATGGCTTCAGGAAAATTTTGACAAAAAAAAAATAAAAATACCCAAACAGGGGCGTAAGGACATCAGCTATATTTGTTACATCAATAAAAGTTAACACAAAATATACCCGCACTTAAACGTGCAACTGTAACTACCCTTTGTGATGGTGAGGTATTAAAAATAAGAGAAAAAAAAAAACACAATGTGTTGCATCCATTAGACATAACCTCTTATTCCCATTTATTAATCTTTATGAGAGACTATATCTTTTTTTTTTGGACGGAATTTATCGATTTATTAACTGACACACTGTTGATGCGTTAAGAAACGAGGTACAGTGGTTCTGGATTCGGTATGGTATGTAGTGGATTCTTGTTAACAAGTGTTATTTACAAACAAGTGGTTTTGTGCATTATTACGTCTGGGTGATTATGTGTGTCTGTGCGTTTATACAACCGTCTGTGCATCAACTTATACGAAACAAAAAATAAAAGCAAAAATTGAATCTATATTGACCCACGATTTTATTTAAATCTCGTTATCTAATTTTTACGAATGGAAAAATAGGTCAAGTCAAGTATAAGGGTATTTGGCTCAAAAAACCGCTCAAAAGTCAATTTTTAAAAATGAGGAGTCGAAAAGTAATGTTGTTCTTATCTTATTCTATTTCTTAAATTTAATAATAATTATAATAATATCTAATAGTTGACTAGAATGAAAATTAAAGATCTTGAGTCTAAAATTAAGTACATCAGCCGAAAAATTAATTAATTAGTTAATCAAAAAATAATATGGAATGAATATCAGGAGGGAAGCTAAGGAGGGCATGTCTCAGTGAGGGTTAAGTAAGGTTTAAGTCAAATATGTTAGAGTTATTGACATTATTCAACATTCTTGTCAGGGGTTAATATCGTCCGTAGTCTGATGTTCGATGGTAGTGGAGTCGAAATAGGGTTGTAGATCGAGAACGATGTGGGTTGGTATTAAAACCGATCTGTTGTAGTAGCTTTAACGTAAAAATCTTCACTTAACGGCTTCAATACGTTTAAAGTAATCTTGATAATATGAAGACCAGACCGTTTAGTGAATCCAAAGAGAAGAGTTAGCTTTGTTTAAAATACTATCAATATGAGATCGAAAGTTCAATTGGGAGTCGCATAATAAACCTAAGTCACGGATCGAGGTTAAAATGGGAATGGGTTCGGCATTTATAAAATATTATCTTTGGGCACGTTCGATCATAAAATCTGAAAATTCAGAGCTGAATTAATGTTGTTGAACACACAACAAATCTGAAACAAAAGTTTTTTTAAATTAAAAAAAACGGTTTAAGATATCAATGAAATTCTTTATTCCTGTGAAAGTACGTTTGATGCCTTTTTATGTATGGAACTAGATTTCTTTTGCATGGCCACCACGGGCACGCTTGCAGAAAATCCAGACGCTGAACCCAATTTTTTACGGTTTTCAAGCATAAATCGGCCGATACTACTGCAATTTCACGTTCGATATTCGTACGAAGTTCATCAATTGTCGCTGTCTTGTTGGCAAAGACTATAGACTTGACGTAGCCCCACAGGAAATAGTCTAACGGCGTCAAATCGCACGACCGAGGCAGCCAAGCGACTGGACCATTTCGTGAGATAACACGTTCTCCAAACTTGGTTTAAAATAAATTGATTGTGACATTCGCTATGTGGCTTGTGGCCGCGTCCTGTTGGAACCACATGTCTTCCAAGTCCATATCATCCAATTGGGGCCAAAATATTCGGTTATCATTGAACGGTAGCGATCCCCATTCACAGTAACGTGCCGGTCTTGATCATAACGGAAGAAGTACGGCCCAATGACGCCGCGCGCCGGTCCATAAACCACACCAAACCGTAATTTTTTTCGGGATGCAATGATGACTCATGGAGTACGTGTGGATTGCTGCCTGACCAATACCGCATATTTTGTTTATTGACGAAGCCATTCAGCCAGAAATGAGCCTCAACGCTGAAGATGATTTTTCGATGAAAATCCGAATCATTTTCAAGTTGTTGCTCAGCCCAATTCACAAACATACGACGCTTCTGGTGGTCAAGCGGCTTCAGTTCTTGAGTCAATTTAATCTTGTAAGGATGTAGGCCAAGATCTTTTCGCAAAATTCGCCACAACGACGTCACAGAGATGCCCAAAGCTTGAGAACGACGTGTGAGAGACACATTTGGGCTTTCTGCAACTGAAGCCTCAGCGGCAGCAATATTCTCGACACTACGGGCACTTCTTTGTCTCACTGGAACGGGAACAATTTGTACTGTGCCTGTGGATTCATATTTTTCCACTAGACGCTCAATTGTTGATCTGCTAGGACGATTATGACGACCATAAATTGGACGTAGCGCTCTTAACGTTGAGGCCACTGACTCCGCATTTCGGTAGTAAATTTTAATAATTTTGACTCGTTGTTGGCTCGTATATCTTTCCATCGTGAAATGGCAAACCTTACTGAAGAGAAATGTCAAAAGAGCGGCAAGAAATATGGCGGCGTTTGCTGTCCCTGTTGCTCTACTTTTGCAGCGTCCCTGTTGAAAGAAAATAAATATAATTATTTTTCCAAGAATAGTTAATTTTTTAATTTAGCAACTCACTCATGAATTAACAATAAATTCTTTTATGTAAAAAAGTATTGATTTGTTCGTGGTGTAAATTAATCATCATAAATCAACCACTGACCAGATTGAATATCATAACGTTCATCTTCTATATATAGTACTTCAACATTTCCCCCACCACTTTCACTTTATTCTGAATTTTAGGATGAAAATTTTTGGCTGAAAATTCATATGAAACGTAAGCAAACGTAACTTAAAGTCATCTAACTTTTTATGGCAGCTGGCCAATCAGAAGCTCCAAAAATTCAGAAATCTGAAAATTCAGATGTAAAACGTAATGCATTGAACGCACCCTTTGTAATAATCGAAGACGCTTACGGGTATAGGTTATGGCTTGGCATTTTTTAACATTAAGTTCCAGGAGGTCCAGGAGGAGTCAATTTTCAGAGATTTAGAATCTTCGATGCATGAATCAGACTCAGCTTTTTACTGCAAACATATTTGTGCCAAAGTTTGTTACGCTTATTATGTATAGACCGAAGTGGTATGGTGATTTTGAAAATTCCAGTATATGGATGAATACAATCGATGACATTTTATGCTGTAATCAGGCCCGTAGCCAGGATTTTGTTTCGGAAGGGGCTTGTTTCCAAGTCTTACGAACAATTCTTTGAACAAAAAATATAACACTATAACATATTCCAATTCATAGATTTTTATTAGTTTTTAAATAAATGTAGATATGTTAAGTATAATACATATTATCAAAATTATTTTTTTATTCACTTTTTTTACAGCAGAAAAAGTCTTAATTTTTTTTTATATGGGACCAATCACCTCATCTGGATCGACATCAATATCCGAATAAACAGATATCATAGCAAGTGCGTTAAGTCCTGCATTGCTCATATGCCTTCGAGACACTGTTTCAATCATTTTCATCGTTGGAAAAGTTCTTTCAAGACGCTGTTGTTACTGGAAGTATGCCAAAACAATTTTGCATTTTGTTTTGCTCTCTGGTGTGGTTTTTTTTATGTTTAGGAAAGTTATTTTGCAAACGATGGCTTGCACAGTGTACATACCAAGCGTTTGGATACTGTTTTCTAATTCTGCTTTGTACTCCACTTAAGGGACCTGCCGTATTTGCGGCTCCGTCATTGCCTTGGCCAATACAATTGTTAATATATATCAAGAGGTAGTTCTTCACATCGATGCAGTAATGGTTTTGATCAGGTTTCTAGAAGTTTGGTCGTCAACGAGAACAAAACCTACAAAACTTCCCGAAGCATACAACATCTTGGGTCTGTTAAACAATAAACAGTCGACATATCGGAGGCATATGGAAAGTTGTTCAGTGCCAGAAACATCCATTGTTTCATCAGCGAGCTCAAACAGCCTGTGTTTTTAGAGCTGGCAATGACGTGATTCTTTAAATTGTTGTCCCCAGATTCAGTTCCGAACTGCAAGTGAGCCCTTAACTTTCCACTTGTTTTTGTGGGCCGAGTAAGATATATAGCTCCACTATCGTCGTCACCTCTGGTTCTGCACAAAATAAAATAGTCTGAATAATAGTTCTTATTACAGCTCTATTTCCAGAAGATAATAATTGAAGTCCTTAACTGATCTTTTTATTTTCATAAATTTTAATTGATATTAAAAATCTATAGTTTTTACTAAATTTGTTTAAATACAAATCATTTCGGGAGGGGCGTAAGCCCCTCAAGCTCCCCCCCCGTACATGCCTGGCTGTAATTGTTTCTAAAAAAAAAATTCGAAACCAGGACTCATTATGTCGAGGTGCATCTTTATGTTGTTTTATAGACGGTGGAGACAACGTGTGATTGATGAGATATAGGTGGTTACGGTGCGGCAAGAGTATATGCAGTAGAAGTTGTAACAAGTGCAGCTGAGGAACTTTCATTGAAATGTTCAACAGATTCAAGGGATTTGTTGTTGTTTTGGAAAACCGGAAAAGGTAAAGAGTAATTATTTTTGCGTCATACGAGCTTTACTTCAGTGATAGTGGATAATTTTTGAATGTAAAACCATCAGCGATAAATAAAAAAAATTAACAAAATTGTTCAAGTATAAGAACATCAAGGTTTCAGAATAAAAACCATGGATTATAACGATAAATTAATTAAATATATCACGGAGGCAAACAAAATCAGGCAGATAGAACAAAGTCAGGGCTGTCGACTGTAGTAAATACCCATGGATTAGTATATTGTTACTTTTTTAAACGTATGTGTAAATACTTCGCCACAGCATCAGTTGAAAGTCATTGATCTATGGTTGCACTGTGTAATTCACATTCACAGAATTGCGAAAAATACTACCGCTAAATAATTAAGTTTTCGTTCATCTTGATTATTGTTGGCAAAATTTTTGATGTGTAAACATCTATGCCTGCGGTAGAGTGAAAAAAAAAAGTGAACGTTCGTGTTCAACGTTACGTCGTGCAACGTTACGGTGTACAACGTTACGATGTGTATACTAGGATGGGTGCGTTCAGTGAAAACAATCTTAAGATCCCCTTCAAGCAAAAACAAGTCCGTTTTGGATCCGCGCACGTTGATGTTTACACATATTTACCGTGAGTCCTGGCACACACACAATTTTTTTTAATAGGGGGATAAGTTGCAGGTGCGTTTTTTATTATGAGGCTATTTTTATGGTTATAGAGAAGCTTTAGTTTAATAGAAAATGGATATATTTTAAATGTATGCAAATTGGAAGCTTTTTTCCTGTTTTTTTTTTTTTTTTTTTAATATGTACCTTTTGGTATATATGTAATTCGGTGTTATTCAGTAGTATTTTTTAGTTTCAATTTGAAAAACAAAAAGATTTCAACAAGCAAGAAAAAGACAAAAAATGCTGCCCACAACTCCCCCCTACATTTTATTGCCCCTGATGTATGTAGTGTATGAAAGAACTTATCGAATCTCCTGGAAGGGCAAAAAGGTATAAAACAAAATTATCCGACAGTTTACAATGGGGAAAATCATTTACACTTAAAGCTCTTTCTATTTTCGTTCATAAAAATCTATCACGAAAGCAATATAAAACAATTTTGAATAGAATTAGTTGAAATGAACATTTCCATTGGATTCTTCTTATTTTAATAACGAAGTAGTTTTGGATATTTTCTTATATTTTAAGAAGTATAATTTATAAGACCATTTGGATTTCAGTATTCAGTCTTAAATTAGCAACATCATTGAAAATTGTAAGTGAAAACAGTACTTAGGAGCGTAAAATTTTGAAAAAAATAAATTTGAACAAAAAAATATTTTCTTTTTTCAAAACTTTGAGTTGAGAAATTTTTCAAACACCATTTGCTAAATCAACTTGATTTGAATAAAGAATTAAAGAATGGTTTTTGGCTTTAAAAAAAAGCTATAAGCTAACTGTTAGTTGAGCTAAGAGAAAAATTCGAATTTCGGGAGTCTTATAAAAATACTCTGTACCAAATTTCATGTAAATGGGACCACCCGTTTACGCTCAAACTCAAATTAATTGAAAATTTTAACGAACAACTATGAAGGATAACGTGAAAATACCATATTTCTGTATTGAAGATTTTAAATATTACCTACTTTAAAATTTTTACATTAACTTACCCAGCTCTGTTTTTATTTGTATTGTGATTAATGGGGTAAATGTAAACAGCAATGTAAATCATTCTGAAGTTTTGTAGCAGAGGCTTTAATTTGTTTTTTTTTTTTTTTATAAACAACGAATTGGGCTTTCAAAACTCCCCAATTTTCTTCATTTCACGGCCAACGATGATAGTTAAAGGATACACAAACGATTTTAAGGTTACGATTTTGTTATTCTCAGCATTGCTTGGTTTGGTTTGTCAACGTCTTCCAATGAGTATGAATATAGTAATTTCGAAGGATATAACCGAATGAAATGTATTTCGCAACAAATCATTGCAAATAATACACTTAAATTTTTACAAATTTTAATTTTCAACCAAAATATTATGTTTACATTTACCCTCATAATAATATTTTCTAGAATAAATTTAAACAAGAAAAAAAAAAGAAGATAAATCCTTCCGAGATTTTGGAATTTATTTCTTTTAATTTAATGTCAATCAAAATTTTATAACTAAAATGTATATTAAAAAAACTTACGTCTGAATTTTGTTAACAAAATATTAATATTTCCCGAAGCCTCCAGACTTGAAAAAGACTTTTAAATTGAACATTTCATAAAAAAACAACTGCCAACTGAAAACTGTAAACACACCAATGAGTGACATGAATGTGACAGATATAGTGAATGCATGCGAAGGTTATTCAGTGGGTGCGTTCAAGGCTGCATTATTTGTTTGTATAGAATTTAAGTTCTGTTTACATTTCCCTCTGTTTACATTTATCCACATTGCCCCTTCTTACCCTATAGAGCAAGTAAAAAATGTATTGATTTCAGTGGCTCACAGCTTATTTTATACGCTTTCAAATATAAGTTGCAATAACTTGTAAACTAGTAAGATTATCGACAAAATTTTAGTTTTAGTAGGAAGAAAAACAAATCCAATTCAACAAAAAATAATAATTTATTTAAAAACATTGATATTTAACAACATACAAATGAAAAACTTAAAACAACGATAAATTTCATCTCACAACTTATTTGATACACAATGATCAGTCTTAAAAATAACCAAAAGTTGTTTTTTCGTGGTACTTTTAATTTTGCATATTGTACCTTTTGGCCTTTTCAAAAGCCTAGAGTCTTCTTGGCATTGAATCAATTAAATAAGCTTCTTTGTAATGTCTGGGAGATTTTGTATTTGCTAATATTGTTGTCCAACAAAGACCAAAAATTTTCATTGACATTCATATCAGGTGACTGTGCCGGAGGTGTCATGAAGTGAGGGCAATTCCAAATAAGCCAGGTTTGCACAATTCCTGACTTGTGCTTGGGGACATTGTCCTGGTAGAACCGGAAATTCCGACGAATACCCAACTTGTCGGCT
Organism: Leucozona laternaria; assembly: GCA_932273885.2. Lineage (NCBI taxonomy): Eukaryota > Metazoa > Arthropoda > Insecta > Diptera > Syrphidae > Leucozona > Leucozona laternaria. The sequence goes on along the minus strand of OW026366.1, from coordinate 178,813,431 downwards.
CTTTGAATCAAATTATTTTTTAGTATATGGAGGTACATATTTCTGTCAATCGGCCCCTCAATAAACTTCAAATTTCCCACGCTGGCCGGCTGCATGTCTGCAGGCCCATACCATAATTCTTCCTCCACCATGATTCACAGTTGCTTTTATGTTCTCTTTTTTAAGTTCTGTATTGGCTTCCGCCAGACGTAGGACATACCGTCGGAGCCAAAAATTTTAAATTTCGATTCGTCCGCGAAAATTACACTGTCCCAGAAGTTGGAGACCTTGGGAACATGCACCTTGGCAAAAGCAAGTCGGGTTGTTTTTTTTTTTTTTTTTTTGCTGAAAAGGGGCGTTTTTCGAGCAACTCTCCCATTAAAGTCGTGCTCGTGAAGCACACGGCGAATGGTCTCAGCACAACATGTCTTCCCTAATTATTGCTGAATCTCAGTAGCAAGTTTCGGGGCGGATAACTTTGGATTCATTTTAATTTTTTGAACAATATAACATTCATCAGATTGGTTGAAAATTTTGTTCGGTGCATTTCTTCCCTTGTTTTCAACACGAAAAATGTATAGGAAACAAACCTAAAGTGACAGCAAAAACATAAATTACAATCAATTGCGTGAAAATTAGAAGCGTATGTGATGGGATTTTGTTGGTACAAAATGAATATTCCCTATTAGTAGCATAGAGTACCTATATTACCTAGAGAACCGACCGGTACCCCTCTTGCCTTAAACACCCGCAAATTTTATTTGAGGTGAGTAAGTGAAAACTCTCTTAGTTTACTCTTTTTTCCTTATCCGTGAATCCGTGTGAATGGTGGATATAAAAACAAATTGGCGCATTAGTTCAAAAAGGTACGTGTCTACGGTTTAATTGTGAACAAAGTGGTGGCATTAGCGTGTCTACGATTTGCACACCTAAATCGTAGACACGTACCTTTTTGAGCTAAGAAACTAGAGTGCGCTTCCAATTTTCGGTAGGTGTTTTTGTTTTTTTTTTTAAACATAAATATTCAAAAATATTATTTAATTTATTACCCGGGAGCAACAATGACCGATATTCTTCATAGTTTAGGTTGACAAAAGGTTAAAAAAAGAAATTTGACTACGAAATTAATAAATTTCTCAATTTTTGAATTTAACGGATTTTTTTTTTGAATCCCTGGGCGGTCTTATCCACCTTATTGAGCACTTTGAGCAATTTGAGCGAAGTCCTTTCAATTGAAGCCATGTTGGTTCGGTCCCATTTAAAATGCATTGGACAACAACCCCATACAAAACTTAATGGGCATTTTCCTCTCAGTACAGCTTGTAGGGTGGAAGAGAACGACCGCCTTAGTCGATTCTCTAGGTAATATAGGTACTCTATGATTAGTAGGGTGAGTAAGCAAACTTGCGAGCCGTAAAATTTCACTACACTACAAAAAAACACTGTATCAAATAAGCTGTGAGCAACTGTATATCACGAAGAAGTAGTTTTGACTCTATAATTCCGATAACTCATTGAACAAATTTTAAAATTTTACTTTGGCAACCATGACAATCATATGTGACCACCGTTGATGTCAGAATCACTTATCACCTTAGCCGATTCCATCCAGCTACAATGTAGAGAATTATGATATTCAATATGACAAAACAGACAAACAATCAATCTTATAGATTCTTGGAGACAGGATTTGGATTTAAAACGTTTTGCGAATGAATCTTTGATTTATGCAAAATAATCTTGACAAATATTTTAAGAAGATTGAATGTCCTCTGATTCACTTTAATCTATATTAAAAGTTGATATTGAGTCGCTTCGGGAGAATCTTGATAATAATTTCTTGTTTTCCCCAAACAACCAATGTACTTTTTCATAATAAATACTTTGCCATTTATGTATCGCAACTTAAATTAATTATATTCAACTTGTCAATGAACTCAGATCCTACGATAAATAAACTGGAATGACAGCAGGATGGGCTTAAAAAGCCAATTAATATGACCGAGATGACAAAATTAATTAAATTTCATGAATCGTTCGTCCTTTCCCGTTGTTAAAGTCTTCAGAGAGGCTCGCATTCACAGTCTATGTAACTTTATCCTTAATATACGAAATTATGTTGTGTGTAGATTGTTTTTGAACAAAAGCCCAAAGACAACAGCAACAACAGAAAATATCAACTGATGAAACACTAAAAACGTATACCTATCCTTCTTTTGTCTGTGGTGGCGAAGGCGATGGCATGGCGTGCGGTGCGGTGTGGTGTGGTGAGGCCAAATTACTTCCTGTTGGTATTATCATTTTGTTCGTCCAGTACCTACGCACCACCACCACCTGACGACTTCATGAAAACAAGAGAACAATAATTAAGCGCAACTTTTCTGAGGCTTTGCTTCATTTGATTAAATTTTGGTCAAAGCATCGTCCATGGTGGTGATGGGTGTTCGTTGGTTGGGATGAATAGAACGTGCGAAAACGGCAGGATAGAAATATAGATAAATCCAGCTTATGGTTAGGATTCAGAATGTAACGAGGAATGTGCGTTAATACTACCTACTTTGGTTGTATGTCCTAAACGTTTTATGTGACAATTTCTGTCTGGTATTCTTTTTTTTTGCTTTGAGTCACATTTCAGCAAAGGACATGATGAATTTTTTGTTCTTGCAAATATACCTACGGTGTAAGTCAATTAAGGAGAATATTAATTTTTTTTTGTCCATTGTTTGAGTTCCTTCCAGGCTCTCTCTTTAATATTAGTGATGCTCTGTATAATGTTAAGAGCATCAGAAGAATAAAAGTTGGTGTAGTTTTCTTTCGGAATATAAGTGAATGGCTTTGGCTTTAGGCGGTTCAACATTCAACTGGATCGTGAATTCAATTAGAAATACAGTTTGCGGTTACATGATTTGCTGATTTCGAAGGTTAATAAAAAATGTTTTTTGTAATTAATGTTTTAATTAAACTTGTTCTTATTCTGAAATATTAGAAACTAAAATCTACAATGTCAGGTATGCAGTACTAAAATCCAACAAATCACATCTCTCTGCAGAATTCTGAATTTCGGTCAACTCTTTGGCGAATATTGTCCTTCGAGGTGACTTAGGTTCGATACAAATATTTTAAAATAAATGGCACGTCCTAATTGGATCTTTGGAGTATATTTTCAAGTTTCTAAAGAACTAGAAGAGATTTAAGCATCCGGTTTTTGGTGTTTGACTTACTGCTTGAACACAATCGAATGCTGCAACTGGAACTGGAGCTGCAGCTGCAATAGTTGTCAAAAAGTGTCGTAAGTACTTTTTTTTACGTGCCCACAATGCAGCTTTCTGACATTCTGACAGCAGAAGCGCTGATATCTCTAACATGAAGGATCAAATACAGCTTGAAACTTAGTTCAACCCCATATAAACACTAACCGACTTGAAATGGGCTTGTTCGCCTCTATCAATTTTGAAATGTCAAAAATGGTGCACGCAAAAGTTAAAAAGTTGGTGAACTCTTGCAGCTGCGGCTCCGTTCGCAACTACGTCGCATTATATTCGCAACATTGAAATTATGTGTATTCAATATTTGGACAGAGAGTCCGGAAGCAGCTCCAGTTGCAGCTCCGTCTCCATTGTGTTCAGCCAGTTAAAAATAACAAGGGCATTGAATATTAGACACAATAATACTACTAAATAACGTACAATTTTGAAAATTAGTTTGAACAAAATTTTTTCAATTTCTTTTTCGAAATTTTGAGTTTGAAAATTATTTTTTTTCAAAAACTATTCTGTAAAACAACTTTATTTAAAAACACAATAAAAGAAGAGATTTCAGGCTTTACTAAAAAGTATATCATGGCATTGTATGTGTAACTGTTGTTGTTTAATATTTGTTTTCTGTTTTATGTCAATTTTTTGGAAAATTGCCCCTTCTGGCTAAACGGGGGGGAATAGACCCCCTTTCCTTTACGATTTTTATCTTGTCTCAATCCAACCTACACACTTTAGCTTTTTGTCACACCGTATGCGAATCACCCTGTAAAAGCACGCAACGTGGCTTGGAATGTATACAAATATTTGTTTGCAGAAGCTCTATGAACGAAGAAGAATCGGTTCTTCACCTTCTCTGAGCAAGTTCTGCTCTATCCCAAAGACATAGGCTAGATGTAGATTTTTAATACAATTATCATATTGTAAAAAAAATAACACTTTAACTTTCTTTACTTTACATTGTTTCCATTTCTAAAGTAATCTTTTAAATTCTAAAATCAAGTTTGTCAAAATCAGTGTAAAATATTATTATTCAAACATTTGTATTCAAACTTAATAGCTATTATTTTCTTTAAATAAATATATTAATAATTTGAACTGTTAACATCATCAGAAGTGGGATACCCTGAAATGTCTGACGCATTTAAAATGAATAAGGAAGAACTTATCACAGCTCTTACAAATTTTGGGCTTAATTTTCCGTCTACTGCAACAATTCAACAATTAAGAAGTTTATATGCAGAACATTTGCGTGGTATTGAATCAAACCCAGAATATTTTGGAAATGAAAACGACCCATCTTCAAATACACCTGCATATGTACATATGTAGATTAAACTTTGCAGAAGAAGAGGCTGTACTTGACGCTGAGTTTCGTTTGTTGGAGAAACGCAAAAGGTTGGTTGAATTGCGAAAAGAGTTGGCTGAAGAAATAACTATCACAAATACAAACTTGGATTTTAACGAGATAAGGGATTCAGTAATTCCAGTTTTCCAGTTCCGAAGAATACGATGCATACAAATGGATTGTTGATTTTGAACGTGTATGCAATTCAGTTAATTCTGACGAAATATTCCGTTTGAAGTGCATCTGTCGATTAATGAAACTTGAATCCGAAGGTGAAATGTTTTAACGCATTGATAATTCCCAAACATATCAAGAATTCCGATCAAATTTTTTTGTCAAATTTTGGACATAACTTTACTATTTCTGAAATCAATGATCGGATGAAGAAAAATACGTTTATTTCCGCAAATACAAGTGTAATGGGTTACATTCTTAAGATGCAGGAATTTGCTGCACGTGCAAGTATATCTGCAATGCAGACGATGGAATTCATTATTGATGATTTCAAGATCGTTCCACTAATATTGCTGTTCTCTACCCTGCTCTTGCACATCTTAAGAAATTGGCTCATAGGTACGCTCAACTAAGGAAATACATAGTTTAGACAGAGTTCAAAATTGTATCAACAAATCAAAAATCAGCACATTTAAATCAGCTTCCGAATCTGTTCGTCCGTCGATGGACACTTCTACTTCCGTTTCATCAGTTATTCGCTATTTATAATTGTTCCGGAATTGTCCACTTCTCATCTTCCTGCACTGAACTAAAACGAATTAGAGGATCCTGTTTCCGATGTGGACCATCGCAACATGTTTTTGCGAAATTGTCCAAAACCATAACCAAGAAATGAAAATCAAATAGCTCTTATTGATGAATTTCGTGATGCAACTGATTTAACATTGAAGGATGGTCCAACACAAGATATGAATCAAGATTTTTCTGAAATTTCAGAACTTAATAAGGTATGTGTCATTTTTCTTGTTGATGGTTCTATGGGCGTTTGCAACATTTTTGTTTCTCTTTTTGACACTGGAAGTCCAAATAATCTTATGAGAATTTCTTCCGTTCCAAAACAATTGATCTCAAATCAAATTCATAATTCAGAATATAGGGGACTGGACTAATTCAAAATATGTAAGTACTTTTGGTTTAATTCCAGTAAAAATAAATTTCCAAGGTCAAACTAAAATTATTGATGTTCATGTAGTTCCTAAACATTGTATGAATTATCCGTTGTTATTAGGTCGTAGTGCCTTATTAATATTAAATTATGTATCAAATCAAATACAATTGTTAAACCAAAAATTGAATTACATTCTGATTTAAATAAAATTAAAATTTCCAACGAAAGATAAGGATATTGAAAGTTCTTGCAGTCTCTGTCAAAAGCGTAAATTAAGCCAGTATTCCTTATTAATTATGTGATTCTATCGATCATTCCGAATTGAGTGAAATTGTTAATGATTTTCCTTCCAAAATAATGAACATAATGATAAACGAATCGCCATCTAAACAACATAATATTAATGTTAGGCTTGATGCCTTAAATATCTAGGCTATACAAAACATAATTTTTGAAAACTATTCTGATTTAAGTAAGATTCCTGAGGTCAGACATGATTACTCCATGAAACTAAAACTTACTTCTGATATTCCGATTAGTTACTCTCCAAGAAGACTTTCATTTGCTGATAAACAAATTGTGAACAAACAAATTGATGGAATGCTAGCTAAAGGAATAATACGCCCGAGTAATTCGACATAATCCTTTCCGTTAGTTATAAAGGGTCCGCCAAATAACTTTCTTTTTTTTTGAAAATGGCCCAAAACATCGAGTGTAGTTTCGCCCAATATCCTCCTCTTCAATTTTTGTGAAAAAAAATTCGTTCCACATGGCCCGATAACGATCGCCATTGACTGTAACGGCCACTCCTTGCTCATTTTCGAAAAATGCCCCAATTATGCCTCTGGACAGAAATCCGCACCAAACAGTGACTCGTTTTGGGTGTATCGGCTTTTCAATGTATGCGTGCGGGTTTTCTGTGCCCCAAATGCGACAATTTTGCTTGTTTACTACCCGCCAAGATCAAAATGAGCTTCATCTAAAAAGATGATTTTTTTTGGCAAAGTCGGCATCTTCTCTAAGTCAATCGCAGGCCCACTTAGCGAAGCATATACACAACCATATTCGTTCAGCAGAAGGATAAAACTAATTATCTGTCAAATCAGACATGAGCTAAGTGTTACCATTCACGAAATAAGCACTAGTTAAAAAAAAAACGTTAGATTGCAGACCCTTTAGTTCCGAAGAAAAACGGTGAAAGACGAATATGTATTGATTATCGATCCCTTAATAAATTCACTGTACGTGATAGCTTTCCGTTACCTCTAATTGATGACTGCATTGGACGTCTTGAAGGAAAACAATGCTTTACAACGTTAGATCTCAAGAACGGTTTCCATTAAATTAAAATGCATGAAAATTCGATTAATTGCACGACTTTTGTCACATCACCAGATGGACAATACGAGTACTTGAGAATGCCATTTGGACTTAAAAATGGCCCATCCGATTTTCAGAGGTTTATTAATTTCACATTACGAGAATTTATTCGTGAAAGTTCCGTTGTTGTTTATCTTGAAGGGTTTTTCAACAAGGAAGCTACAAAAGTAGACTAACAGGGACAGCAAACGACGCCATATTTCTTGCCGCTCTTTTGACATTTCTCTTCAGTAAGGTTTGCCATTTCATGATGAAAAGATATACGAGCCAACAACGAGTCGAAATTATTAAAATTTACTACCGAAATTCGGAGTCAGTGGCCTCAACGTTAAGAGCGATACGTAAAATTTATGGTCGTCATAATCGTTCTAGCAGATCAACAATTGAGCGTCTAGTGGAAAAATTTGAATCCAATAAAATGTTCCCGTGCTAGTGAGACAAAGAAGTGCCCGTAGTGTCGAGAATATTGCTGCCGCTGAAGCTTCAGTTGCAGAAAGCCCAAATGTGTCTCTCACACGTCTTTCTCAAGCGTTGGGCATCTCTGTGACGCCGTTGTGGCGAATTTTGCGAAAAGATCTTGGCCTACATCTTAACAAGATTAAATTGACGCAAGAACTGAAGCCGCTTGACCACCAGAAGCGTAGTATGTTCGTGAATTGGGCTGAAGAACAACTTGAAAAACATTCGGATTTTCATCGAAAAATCATCTTCAGCGATGAGGGTCATTTCTGGCTGAATAGCTTCGTTAATAAACAAAATATGCGGTATTGGTCAGGCAGCAATCCACACATACTCCATGAGTCATCATTGCATCCCGAAAAAATTAAGGGTTGGTGTGGTTTATGGGCCGGCGGCGTCATTGGGCCGTTCTTCTTCCGTGATGATCAAGACCGGCACGTTACTGTGAATGGGGATCGCTACCGTTCAATGATAACCGAATATTTTTGGCCCCAATTGGATGATATGGACTTGGAGGACATGTGGTTCCAACAGGACGGCGCGCCACAAGCCACACAGCGAATGTCACAATCAATTTATTGGAAACCAAGTTTGGAGAACGTGTTATCTCACGAAATGGTCCAGTCGCTTGGCCGCCTCGGTCGTGCGATTTGTGGCCTTTGACGGGGCTACGTCAAGTCTATGGTCTATGCCAACAAGCCAGTGACGATTGATGAACTTCGTACGAATATCGAACGTGAAATTGCAGCAGTATCGGCCGATTTATGCTTGAAAACCGTCGAAAATTGGGTTCAGCGTCTGGACTTCTGCAAGCGTGCCCGTGGTGGCCATGCAAAAGAAATCGAACTTCATACATAATGGCATTAAACTTACTTTCACAGAAATAAAGAATTCTATTGATATCCAAAACCGTTTTTGTTTTATTTCAAAAAAACTTTTGTAGCGCTCTTACTGAAAACCCTGATATATGATTATATAAAAAAAAAATACAAAACAAAATTAAGTGTACTCAGTTATGTACTAACAAATTTTTGTACTTATGAATAGATTTTATAGGAAACATCATAAAGCTTTCCAATTTGTTCCGTTTACAATTTCTATCGTTTCCAGCATTGTAAATCTTTCTTTTCCGCAAAATGCAAATCTCTGATGTTTGAAAACGGGACAAATGCTTATGAAGTGAAAGTTGTCTTCCTTGGCAAACATGTTACACAGCGTGCAAAACTGGTAGAAGTTGCCGTTTTATGGAAGTAGTTGTTATTAGAAAGGTTATAGTTTAGCTGTGAATAAATAATTCTGCTTTCGGATCGACGTGCTTCTTCGATTAAAGCGTTTAAAGCATTATCTTCATTTATTTGTATTACGGAGTAAAGCTGTTCCTTTAGTATATCCAAATTACTGAGATTCCACTCTGTCTATACCCCCTCCGTAAGAAGAAGCAATATTCTACCATTTCATCATCCACCAGTCGTGGTTTCTTCCTTCATAAAGAAGCATTTTCTTCGTAAGACGAGTATCCGGGTATGAAGCAATTTTTATAAAATAGTCTGCTTGTAGCTTAAGAGTATAAGTCGAAATCTTAGGTAAGCCAGTTTCCAAATACACTGCATAGTTCGGAGTGTTTTTCGGTAGCTTGAAAAGTTTTTTCATAAAATTTCTATGAAATTTTTCCACCTCTTAAAATTCATCTTATCCCCAAACTTGAGCAGCGTAACAGAGTGTTGACTTTACAACGCTATCGAAGACTTTGTATTTGATTGATAGTGTGACATTTTCGTTTGCAAATATATTTCGCCATATTATGTTAAGCAAGCTTTGAGATGTATTTGCTTTTTCTTGGAGATGTTTTTTGAAATCCAGCGTTGAATTTATTTTCAATCCCAAATCCCTGTATTATTTAGCAACTTCAATCCTGTTACCGTTGAATATCATGATTTCCAATTTCTCAATGTTAATAGTAAGACCCCAAGTTTCACAATAGTTTGAAAGGCGGTTTATCATTAGCTGCAAGTTTTCAGGTGATTCTTAATGTAGTACTAGGTCATCTGCATATAAAAGAACGTTGACATTAGTATCAGCTATTCGAATTCCACCAGGTATACAAGTAACTACGTCATTTATAAACATCGAAAATAATAGGGCGCTTAGCAAACATCCTTGTTTGACTCCAGAATCCGTATTGAACCATTGTGAGTAAGCTGATCCATCCCACCTACAACTATACCACCTCTACTAGGTCACTTCATAAGTAATTTTTCACCGTAACAAAGTGTGATAATAGATGTATTTTAATATCGCCGGATGATTCACATAGATCATTTCATGAAAATAAAAAAAAATATGGATCTTAATGACAACTGTGTTGTATACCTGTCTCTTTTTTCCTTACGTTTGTTTATTTTTCATAATATATTCGTTGGCTTTTTTCTTTACACTAGTTTACAATTCCTAACCATTTGCAAAGCTGAGAAGCATGAGCATAAACTAAACTTTTGGTTCATGAAACGTGATCTCGATAGAGAACAGCATCTCAAGTTGTTGTTGTAATGCATTTGGTAATTTGATGATCTATAGGGATCGTCTCGATTTGTCCTCATACATCCAGCATTATGATAAAACATGGAAAAAACGAATTTAAGAAACCAGCATCAGAAATTCGGTTTACGTTAAGACACCTTGTTGTCGTGGAGGAAACTCGTTTTTTGGACGAATTACAAATTGCTTAATTTAAACCATATACTGGCCAGATAGATGCATGAAGAGCAGCATTAAATGATACAGCAGGGATACCAAGTTTAAAATTAATATAATGAAGAGATGATCTGTTTCTTTTTTAACTAATTTATGGCAAACCAAACTTGTCTTTGGCAAATTGAGTCTGCATGCAATGAAATTTATGACACTCTCTTCGGTGGCTGTGTTACATAGTCGAGAGATATGTAGAGAACGTAGCTGATGTATACAGATGGAAGTGCAAATTGGAAACAGCTGTTTTTGTTTATGTGTTTTGTTGCGAGCACCAGACCATGGAAATTAGTTATTTCCATCACGTTCGAACAAAGCATCATGATGAGAATTGACATTTGGCAGTTCGTCAATAAGTTCAGAAGGTGAACCAGCAACATTCTTGGGGCAGGAAACAACAGCATTATGATCAGTAACAGCAGCAGAAGTTCCAACAAAATCGGTAACAGCAACAACTGCATCAGCAGCAAAATCAACATTCGAAATGACAGCTGCACCAGCAACATCGACAACATTTGCAGCAACAATGATGTGATCTACATTTCAAATGACAGACACAAACTAATGTGAACACATTCGACTAACTTTGACGTTTGGCAGTCGTTAAAACAAAAATCTGTACTCTTTGAAGGATTAATTCAAAATTTTGCATTTACAAAGCAACAATATTCTTCAATAAATATGTTTCCAAAGATAAATCACAGAAAGAGAAAATAGATGTCACCAAAGAAAACGTCGAAAAAATCCACTAATTCAAAAAAACAAATTTGAATGTCCTGCCTTTCCTGGCCATCTCTTTCTCACCATGAAGTGGGAGTGAGCAAAAGCACAACACCACTTTATTAATAGCATCGACTATTACATCAGCCATAATGGTAGGAACTGAAGATGATTTTGTCCGTTCAGCAAAGCAAAGAGGATTTGCAGAAGCGGACAACCAGTTAAGGAAAGTCTTCGCTCTTTCGAAGAGACACGATCTTGAGGAGCAATTGGAACTCTTCTGTCGAGGAAGCTTTTAAGATTATCTGTGCACGAGTAGAACCACGAATATTACAAAGTTTAATCAAAATCGTTATAGTAATTTTTAGAAAATTTTAAAAGACCAAAATAATCGTATGGCAGCTATCCGTTCTTGATGAATTTAAACAAATTTTTTTTTAAATCTACTAAAAATATTATGACTTAAAATAAGTAGGTATGTGTTACTGTTGTGATGCTTTTTCGTCGTGGCTGAGGTAAGCTCACCGGTGTCCAGGATTCAAGAAGCAACGACACTTGGGCTTGGAAGGTCTTTAACTCCGAATGAAATAGTTTAATTTCCTTTGATTAATTTAATTTTCATTAATTTTTATTTGGTCGAAATTTATAACATGGTATTTCATATAACTTGGTTAACAATAGTCTGTCCCTTAAGAAAAAATAACACGGTATTTCATATAATACAATATTTTGTTATCCTATATAACTAACACGGTATTTCATATAATGTGTCCCCAGCACGCAACCTGGGGAACGAAACGGTCGGAAACTCTCGTAGGAGAACCTTGTCCAGTGAACTTCTTGAAGAGGAGTCCAAAGGAACTAAACGGTCGGGAACTCTGTATAGAGACCCTTGTCACAAACTAAGGAACAAAGCGGGCGGAAATCACGGAGGAGAACCTTGTCCAATGAGCTGCTTGAAGAGGGGCCCAAAGGAACAAAGTGGTTGGGGATGGTAAAAGAAAACCCTTGTCCCTAGCACACAACCTAGGGAACAAAGCGGGTGGAACTCACTGAGGAGAACCTGTCCAAGGAGCTGCTTGAAGAGGAGGAGCTCAGAGGAACAAAAAGGGGTCGGGGCATTTTACAAATAAATAATACTAAATAATAAAATAATTATGTCTGTTGTATCTAATGCCCTACAATTTTATAAAAAAAAAGTTAGATTCGCTTCTCAACTGAGTAAACTCTGCTAAGCAATGCCTATCTGCCTATCTGTCACCGAACACCCTATAAAAAGGCTTTTGTTGCGGCCGATCTTTGATTCTCTATACACTAGATTGATACCCACACTTGGACGAGAAAGAAAGACTAGTTTGGTGTTTTCTTTACCTCGGCTTATTACCTCTGCGGCTATCACATAGTGTGAACCATGAAAATTAAATAGTAAAGTTGTACGCGTATTTCTAAACTAAACTGGTAAACTAGTGACTGGTAAACTACTGACGTATGGTATGCATGAGAGCGTATAGCTAAACGATTAGAGTACCTGCAGGGGTCGCATGTAGTTGCACGGTAAATTGTGCTTTTATGAGATTTTGTGATTAGGGTACATATGTACTGAATAACTAAAATACTATGATTAGGTTTACATGTAGGAATTGTAACGCTTCGTTACACTGTAATGTTCATTAGAAAGTTGCCACTCCCGTTTAGGCGGGGAGTACACTCCATTGCTTAAGATTTTGCTAGAAAATCTAAATTTAAACAGTATGAGAGTCCTGGGGATAATTCGGTCGTGGTGTGGATATGACTTTAATAATGTAATTTTGATTTAAGTTTTAAATCCAACCCGACAACAATACTCTTTTTCTCATGAAAACAAATTATTCGATATAGGAAATTTTCACACCCTCCATCTTAGATGTTTTTTGACGCACATAAAATATAAAAATGTATATCAAAATGTAGGAATACTCAAGTTCTACAAAAAAATAAGTAAGTATTTTTTCTTCACGTGAACATTGGACGAGAACGAGGAACCATTTTTTAGCTCAATACTTCGACAGTTTTTTGACAATAACTTTTAAGTGGAAAGAGTTTTCAAAAAGTTTATAAAGTTTAAGAAAATACTATCACCTACAAAAGTAAATAAAAATAACACTCCACGACCATTAAGAGAAAATCTTTATATCGTGTTGTATTTTTTTTTATATGGCGGACAACGCAGAAGAGTTTTTGTTAAAAATTTGTGGTTTCAAGGCCTGGTCAAACAGAGTGAGGTCTGGCGGGGCGGGGCGGGCAACAATTCTGCCCGTTGCGTTCTTTGAAAACCACACAACCTTAGATTTTAAAATGCTTATAGGTATTTTCAGCATACGATAACAATTTATGGAAAAAGTCAGAGTTTCTTCTGGTATTTCAAAATTCCCATATTTCATTGGTTTTCAAAATTTTTCGTAGAATTAAAAAAAAAAACCTTAAATTGTGCTAGAACAATCAAAATTTTATGTATTTGCTACATAAATATGTTAAATTTAAAACTTTAGATTGATCAAAATCTTACTTCCTCTCTGCTGACGAAATTTTTTGGAAAAAGTCCAGCGGAAGTTTCAAAGGGAACTTTCAAATTGTGAAATTAAAAAAAAAATAAACGTCAAAATCCTTAAGATACACAACAACCAACTATAAACTTTGTTCACAACTATAAGAACGAGCATATACCTTTATATTTGAATTCCAGGAAGGGTTCAAGCCCAGCCCAAGCACAAGCCCAAGTCAAAAACAACATTTTTCTTATAAAACTTGTCTATAACTTTCAATAACATCACATAAATATGTACATCCCTTTTCAAGCTATGGGTTTGCTTAGAATGCAAGGATTTTGTTGGTACCTGCTACCTCTGGCATACCATTTCTAATGGAAAGTTATAGTGCTGCTATTGTTGTGTTTGGAACTTTTGTGGGGAGGGGATTATTATCCGTTTTTTTGTTTTTTTTTTTTTTTTCTTTATTTTCCATCATGGTGTGCCTTGAGTGTGTGAATGTGTAAATATTTCATCAGTGGAGAAGTAATAAAAGCTTCGAGGTAATGTCCTTGAGGATGCTTTTCTTCTTATTTGAATTGCTTCCTCGTTTTTTTCGCTCTTGTGATGCTTGTGCTGTTCAAAGGACAATGTTCCATTTAAGTAAAAAATGTGCTCTTTTTTCTGCTTAAATGCTTGCACTATTATTTTGATGACTGCAGATGGGCGGCAGGAGGAGGCAAGGCGAGGCGAGGCGATGGATATAAGCTGATGGCGACAGAAACAACGACAGTGATGATGATGATGGCAATGATTCCCTGCTCTATTGATCATCGAAGAAGATGAAAAAATGATTTCGATGAAAGGGTAAAAAAAGTTTCCCTTTTAAAAGGTAAGCATCGATAAAAGTTTTGCCGCCGATGCCGATGCCAATGCCGGTGTGATGCTTTTTCTTTTGCCTTGAGGAGCAAGAGCAACACCAAGAGCAAGAGCAAGATTTGCTACTGCTACTGAAGCCTGATGCTTCTATCATTCTTGTGGAAGAAAATTGAAAATCAATAAAGGAAAAGGTTAAGAGAACTTATATCTTTTAGTTATTTTATAAAGAAAATTGTGCGTTCGTGTTGAACTTTCTTCTAACAATTTTTGTTTGTTCACTATATAAAGTCGATAAAAAGTCGCTGGTAATTTTAAGTTGAACCTTATATTTTTCCAGGTTTTTTATATTGTTTAATCTCCACCTGTTCAAAGTTATTTTTTTTTTAAATTAAACAGGTTTAAGGAAATTGACAATATTTAGCTATTGAAACAAAAACAAACCCAATAATATACCCGTCAAGTCAAGTGAAGGTAGTTTATATAGAAGCTTAGCTGTATAGAGTAGAGTGCTGTGTAAGACGTCATATAAGAAGTCGGAAAGTACAAGTAGCTTGGTCTTCACTATATGTATATCACCCTTACTGGAAGAAACCCCAACACAACAAATCGACAACTATACAAAATGCAACTTCGTAACAAAGTAAAGTACAGTGACTTTGGCTATGTAAAACATTTTCAACTGCTGCCGCGTCACAACAATGTGTACTAACATTCATCATTCTGAGATAAATTTGGTTGAGAAGGTTTTTTAAACTTAAATCTAAAGTACATTATTAAACTCATTTCCACACGACCACCGAGGTAGAGCCCGTGAGCAGTTTTTTAATTTGGTATGCCCCAGTCCCCAGTAGGTATACATAGTTCTCGGTAAGAGCATGTAAAATGCTCGATGTGAGCAGGGTTTTTTAAAATGGTGTCGTTCTGCGTTATTTTTTTCCCTTTTGAGCAACCCGTATACACACAGAAGAAACTAGTTATTACCGATGGAGTTGTCCCTTTGGAATTAAAGTTGTGAAACGCATCCGCATGAGAGGAATATCTTTCCATGTTTTTTCAATGCAAGAGTAGCATATTAATGAAAAATTGAGACCAGATTTAGGATACCCACAATGTGGAACACATTGCCTTGCATCTACACGATACCGTTTTGCATTAGGTATGCTTTGCGGAAGTGGATCATGAGTTGTTGAAATTGGCTCTAATCCCTTCGGAGTTCGTTATGGCACTTCCATTTCAGCGGATCGTGGTAAATATCGAGCCAAATTTATACTTGGTGATGAAAGGTGCGACATAAATGTTGTCAAGCGGCCGCTGCACTAGGAAGCAATCAAGAAAAATTATTAAATTCCATTTAAAGTTCAAATGACCTTTACTCCAAAATGCGTTTCGCTCAGGTACGACAATGGACAAAATCCATTTTGAATTTTAAATTTCAACACTTTTTCGACAATCACTTTTGAGTTTGCAAAACTGTTTTTGAACAAAAGATTAAGATAATACTTTTTCATTCAAAAGTTATCAAAAAAAAAAATATGCACGACTTGATCGCACGAACTTGCTCTAGTGGCTAACAACTGTGTGTAACCACATATTGAAGATGCATGATGTATAAACAGGGTGGCGCATGAATCGTGCTACAAAAATAAAACCTAATAACTTTTTTTCTTAGTGAATAATCGGCTTATTTTTTTTATTTTATAGGTTTCTATTTAGATTTGTCAAAATGGGATACTGAGAAAAGAATTTGGAAAGTGGAACGGTACCATGCTTTCCGTCCAAAGGGAAATTAGGCGGAAGTTTGGCGGTACTCCCCCGAGTAGATGGACCATTATGAGACTGGTGAGCATGTTTGCCGAATCTGGAAGCATCGCATGAAGACCGTACCATCGAGATTCCAATGTTCGTGATCAGGATACAATCCCGGATGTAGCATAGCAAATTGGAATTAGCAGACGGTGTTTGCAACGGATACTCCATGATGACTTAAAATTGTTTCCGTACAAAGTCCAAATTACGAGCAAGTTGAACCCTCATGATTTGCCTGTTCGCCTGGAATTTTTCCGAAAAATGATTACAATGGCGAAAGAAGACAACCCATTGATAAATGAGGCCCATTTTGATCTAAACGGCAATATAAGCAAGCGAAGTTGTGAAGTCTAATCCAGAAATGCTCGATGAGATGGAACTGTATCCAGAATGAGTAACTGTGTGGTGCGCAGTTTTATCACGGTGAATGAATTGTCGGGCCATACTTCTTTCAAGAAAACGGTTTACCAGTAATTGTAATTGTAATTGGGAACCGTTATTTAAAGATGTTAAATAAGTTGTTTTTTCCCAGAACTGCACCGAAGACGTACCGCATTGAACAGCATTTGGTTTCAGCAAGATGAAGCAACTGCACACATAGCCAGACCAATTATGACGGAGCTCCAACAAAAATTCTCAAACAAATTAATTTCCAGGAACTCCACTTTTCGCTGGCGCCCAAGGTCACCTGACCTGACTACACCAGACTTTGTTAAATGGGGTTATGTCAAACAGGAGGTGTACTAAATGAAACCCAGGAATTTGACTGAATTGAAGCAGTCCATTAAGACAATAATTGAGGCGATCTCAACTTCAACCCTTCGGACCGCAATGAACAATTTTCTGATCAGATGCCGCATATGCGTGAGTGATTGTGGAGGGCATATGCGTTCTATTATCTATAAAAACAATTAATTATTAAAAATAAAATTTAATTTTCTATCCAATAAAAAAAAATAAATGAAATATATCGATTAAAAAAAAAGTTATTTGAATTTATTATTGCGCCACCCTGTATTTGACGAGAAAATATTAAAAGAGCCAAAGCTATTAAAAAATGATGTTTTGTTTGCTTAAAACAAATGTGTTTTTTTTTTAATTTTAAAATACAATATTGTCTAAACTAAAGGGTCCGCCAAATAACTTTTTTTTTGAAAATGGCGCAAAACATCGAGTGTAGCTTCGGCTGTGTGGCACGTAGCGCCGTCCTGTTGAAACCAAATGTTGCCAATATCCTCCTATTCAATTTTTGTGAACAAAAATTCGTTCAACATGGCCCGATAACGATCGTCATTGACTGTAACGGCCACTCCTTGCTCATTTTCGAAAAATGGCCCAATTATGCCTCTGGACCCAAATCCGCAGCAAACAGTGACTCGTTTTGGGTGTATCGGCTTTTCAATGTATGCGTGCGGGTTTTCTGTGCCCCAAATGCGACAATTTTGCTTGTTTATCGATCGCAGGCCCTCTTAGCGAAGCGTATACACAACCATATTCGTTCAGCGGAAGTATAAAACTAATTATCTGTCAAATCAGACATGAGCTAAGTGATACCATTCATGAAATAAGCACTAGTTGAAAAAAAAAAATGTTAGATGGCGGACCCTTTATTAAGAAGCACCAGATTGTAAAAATTATAGCAAAATCGGTTTAACCATGGAGGCAGTTTTCTTACAATTGACGTGATTATTAGATTTAAGAAGTTTAATCAAAATCGTTATAGCCGTTTTCGAGAAAATTAAAAAAAAAAACTATGCATTTGTATGGCATCATCTACCCGTTCTAGATGAGCTTAAATAAAAATTCGAATTTCGCCTCTAGGGAACCACATACAAATGCTCTGTACCAAATTGCATGCAAATCGGACCTGCGGCTTAGGCTCTAGCTCAAATTACAGTGACCCTGACCGCACAGATGCACAGACCGACGGACGGCATGACGAAACCCACTTTTACTAACTTCTCGAACATCTTAGTATTATTTTTGATTATAACATCGACATTTTTTTCTTACATGATACCAATACTTACCCTATAAAGCAAGTAAAAAACTACTCTACCAGCATAAAGGGCCAATAAAATTGCATTGCCGCATTTTTCGAATTGGCGGACGGTGAAGAAAGTTTCGTACTTGTAGTATACATAGGTATTGCAAGCTTAGTTTTGGAATCGTAAAAACAATTGATCTCAGGATTTTAATCCAACCAGTTGTTCGCTGTTGTTGCGGCTGATAAAATTAAGTGTTCGAGGCTCCGCGACGCGACTTCAATCTCTTGCGTTGATCATTGCAGCATGCGCGAACAGATCAAAATACAATATTGTGTTTCCTCCACGGATAAACGTGCCAAATCTGCCGGTATTTAATAATACCGGTTACTTTGTGCCTTTATCTGTGGAGGCCATTTTATTTCTCGTCCTCAATCTTATCTACTGGCCAAGTCGGCATCTTTAATTTCTTAATTGGAAAAAAGTCTTAAAATCTAAAGCTTGTTTCACTATTCAATGAGAAATCGACGTCAGAGACGTCAGCGTGACGAGAAATGCTGCTAACTTTTTCTCGTTAGAAAATCGTTCTCCAATTCATAAAGCGGCTGGCTTTTTTATGACCAAAACTCATTTTTGTTAAAGAAAATCAATTAAATACAAACAAAATTAAATACAAAACAATATATTTATCAATAACTTTATTTATTAAATTCAATTGATCATGTCTTTCTTAAAAAAATCTGTAAATTAAAGAGTTTTTCAACAAGGACGCTACAAAAGTAGAGCAACAGGGACAGCAAACGACGCCATATTTCTTGCCGCTGTTTTAAAATTTCTCTTCAGTAAGGTTTGGCATTTCATGATAAAAAGATATACGAGCCAACAATGAGTCGAAATTATTAAAATTTACTACCGAAATTCGGAGTCAGTAGCCTCAACGTTAAGAGCGCTTCGTCCAATTTATGGTCGTCATATTCGTCCTAGCAGATCAACAATTGCGCGTCTAGTGGAATAGTTTGAATCCACAGGCACAGTACAAAATGTTCCCGTGCCAGTGAGACAAAGAAGTGCCCGTAGTGTCGAGAATATTGCTGCCGCTGAGGCTTCAGTTGCAGAAAGCCCAAATGTGTCTCTCACACATCGTTCTCAAGCGTTAGGCATCTCTGTGACGTCGTTGTGGCGAATTTTGCGAAAAGAACTTGGCCTACATCCTTACAAGATTAAATTGACTCAAGAACTGAAGCCGCTTGACCACCAGAAGCGTCGTATGTTCGTGAATTGGGCTGAGCAACAACTTGAAAATGATTCGGATTTTCATCGAAAAATCATCTTCAGCGATGAGGCTCATTTCTGGCCTCGTCAATAAACAAAATATGCGGTATTTGCAGCAATCCACACGTACTCCATGACTGACATTTGGTTCCAAAAGGACGGCGCCATAAGCCACACAGCGAATGTCACAATCAATTTATTGGAAACCAAGTTTGGAGAGCGTGTTATCTCACGAAATGGTCCAGTCGCTTGGCCGCCTCGGTCGTGCGGTTTGACGCTGTTAGACTTTTTCCTGTGGGGCTACGTCAAGTCTTTGGCCTATGCCAACAAGCCAGTGACGATTGATGAACTTCGTACGAATATCGAACGTGAAATTGCAGCAGTATCGGCTGATTTATGCTTGAAAACCGTCGAAAATTGGGTTCAGCGTCTGGACTTCTGCAAGCGTGACCGTGGTGGCCATGCAAAAGATATAGAGTTTCAGACATAATGGCATCAAACTTTCTTTCACAGGAATAAAGAATTTCATTGATATCCAAAACTGTTTTTGTTTTATTTAAAAAATTTTTTGTAGCGCTCTTATTGAAAAACCCGATACTTAGCATAAATGAAAATCGTCGTCACGTCTTTCTTCAACTTTTCGAACTCACGGCGCGGCTCGTGACGTGGCGACGAGAAACACGGTATTGTGTATACTCTGGTATACTCCGAATGCTTGAAATTGGTTTGAAAACCATAACGAGTTCTCGTCACTCTCACGTTTCTTTTCCTAGTCACATTGTGAATCTCCTCAAGAAAACTTAAAATTTTATTCAAATTTGCAAACTTACTTAAAAAAAAAAAACAAAATGTTTTTCATTCAACGTGCTAGAGACAAAAAAGGGAGTTCGATAATAAGTTGAACAAAAAAACCACCAAGTTAACACCTGTGATAAAAAATAAATCTTATGGGAAGGCAAGGTTAGGTTAGGTAGAAGGGCTGATAGTTGATCTTGTTACCGCCACACTTAGATGTATGTAGACCCAATGTAATACCCTAGGAAGTTGTATTCCACTTAATGTAAAAACCTATGTGTTCTTTTAGGAGTCAAGCCATTTAGAGGCATTGACGAAGTTCAGAAGTTTATTCGTCGAAGTTCTAGAAAGATCCTCTAAGTCTGCAAAGAAATTATTTCCTAGGTGTTTCTTTCTTAGGTGACAGAGTGCTGGGCAGTCACAAGGGAAGTGTAAGGTATCCTCATGTGCGCTTCTTCATCGCTGCACCCTCTGCAAAGGTCGTCAGTACTGAGCCTCATTTTCTTTTTGTGGTATCCCAGTAGGTTGTGTCTGGTGATTATGCTGACAAGGGGACGAAGATGTTTTTTGTTCATTTACATAATTTTGTCTGCCCTCTGTTTATTGAAATTTGGCTATCATTTTCTAGTTGTGGCGCATGTTTCAAGCAGGTTCCATCTTTAATTGGTTTTTTCTGATATTTTGTTACCAATATCCTGTTTGATGCTACAGTTTGGTAATCTAATATGTCGTTCAGCTGGACTTGAATCAAGCGACGATCCCGTTCTCCCCAGCTCATCAGCTCTTTCGTTGCCCTGTACATTACTGTGTCCAGAGACCCAGCAGAGTCTAACGTTATGCTGCATGCCAAGAACCCTATAAGTTCGACGCGGCAGAAAGTTATAAGCTTCGAATGTATCTCGGTGGCAGAAATTGATTAAATTGCTACTTGGCTATCAATAAAGAGGGTGATGTCAGCTTGTGGTATCGCCATCATTGATATTTGCGTAGCTGCTTTGGTCACTGCCAAGATCTCAGCTTGCAAGACGCTGCAAAAGTCTGGAAGTCTAGAGGAACTAGTTAGTCC
Source organism: Leucozona laternaria (assembly GCA_932273885.2). NCBI lineage: Eukaryota > Metazoa > Arthropoda > Insecta > Diptera > Syrphidae > Leucozona > Leucozona laternaria. Next base: position 178,792,116 of record OW026366.1, on the reverse strand, counting down.
CAGAGATTCCGAGAAAATTCCTGCACCAACTCTAGTGTCCATCTTAGCACCATCAGTGAAGACAGTTATCGTAGATTCGTTACTGAGAGGTTGGTTGTTTTTCCACTCCTCTTTATTAGGAAAAGAGGTAGTGAATGGTCTGTTGAAGTTTAAATGGGGTGTTGTGTAGTCTGGGCAAACATTAATTCCTACATATCTTTGAAGAATCTGAGTATGGCCCGTTGTGTTTTGTTTCCAGCAGTTAGTCTGGCTTAGTCACAAGGCACTGTATGCTGCTGATTCTTGCACGAATAGATCTAAGGGTTTCAAGTTGAGTATCGCTTTCAGTGCCGCTGTGGGGGTGGTTTTCAACACCCCTGTAATACCTACGCATGCATGTTGTTTTCTCAGTCGCATTCCACCAAACTTTATTACCGTAGGTTAGTATCGGTCTAACAACGGTCCTCAGGATTTTCTAAAAATCCTATTGCAGGAATAGAATGTGACCATTGTTTTCTTTGCTCTTTAATAAGTGTTGAGACACCAGTTCGGTTTTTTATCTAGGATCACGACAAGGTATCTGACCTTATCTGAGAAATTTTCAGTCGTGTGCCTTCGATTGATGGTAGTCTAAACATTGGAAGTTTCCTACTGTTAGTGAAGAGAACCAATTCTGTTTTCAATGGATTAACCATGAGACCACAGTTCGAATTTCGTTCATAGCTAATAGTATCCAAAGAAGTGGAGAGAGAGCCCCTCCCTGGGGTGTTCCTCTAGATTTGGATACTTTTAGACGTAATTCTCCAAGTTCTGTGTTTATATTGTTTGCCTGTTTCTTAACATGCACTTAGTCCAATTTATAATTGAGTTTAATCTGATGGGAAATTACCAGCTAAGGTCAGGAAATTCGTTGATCAGATTACAAAAGTATTTGTTCATATTTTTTGACCTATAGTTTTTTGCATCTTAACCGTAAACAGATTTTAAAAATTCCATAAAAATGCAACGAATTTTCTAAGCTTTTTTTTTGACCTATACCGATTGGATCGCTCTCTGGAGTCTGGATTGGTTCGAGGGGGAGGGGTATTAATTGCAGTACGTAGTTTTCTTAACAGTAATTAATTAAATTTTCAAACGATCTCAGTTCATTTTGATCAATTAGGTGTACTTGTTTATTCAAATAATTTTTTAAATAATCCAAATAAATTTGAATATTGCTTCATAGTTCATTATATTTATTAGACCTCGGAGCAGTTTAGATTTGTATGTTGAACTAGTTTCAAATGTAAATAATTTACGGCCATATAATTCACAATTTGTAAAACTAGAAATTAAACTAGTTTTCGTTAAAACTAGTTTTATTTCGAGTTTTGAACAAATTTAGTAAAACTAGTTTTCACAAGAAATCGGTATTGTTCTCTTTGGGATATAAATTAGTTTAAATTTTCAAACTCATTCCTAGTTTCAGACATAAAACTAGTTTTGTCGTAGTTTGATAACAAATCGAAATTAAAATTATTGTTAACGTCATTTTTGTGTGAAGAAAATAAAAAAAATTGTTGTTTGGAAGCCTTTAAATAAGATACAGGTGTCATCTATTCTCAGCAGTAGGTATTTTAGTCCGAAAAAGGACAACGTGAAATTGAAAGTGTTTTGAAAAACCTGTGATGGAAGCGAAATTTGAAGAAATAATTCAGAAGAATTTGATTCGGCAAGTGCAGCGGGAACGTGTCGTGTTGAGCTGCAAACAATTACAATACCACAATGAAGGTGTTTTTAAAAGCCAAATAAAGTTATTGAACGCTGCATGCAACGTTCTTTCGTTCGTTCAATTATTTAAATGGCAATGGTGAACACTGGCTGTAATCTAAAAGTTGAACAAAATGTGAAGAAAAGTTTCACTCATTTCCTCATCATGGACCAAAGATCAACGCAGAATTGCGTCCGAGTTGGTTTTTTGCCGCTTCAATGCTACATCTCGTGCTAAAAATCAAAATTATAAGTCATCGAAACGCGAATTGTCTTCTTCTTCTGCATCCATGCATTACGTGCCATTTTAAAAAAATGTCAATTCATTCAAATGACATTCAATAATTGAAATGCTGAATTTTGTATGAATAATACAAAACAACGCCAAAACTATTTTTAGAGCTCTTAAAACTAGTTATTTCTGGTTTTACGTATTTCGAGTTTTATCCAAAACTAGTTTTGATATTTCAAATTTTTAATGCCAAAACGTTTTTGAATAATACCGATTTATGCAAAACTTGAAACTCGAAACGTCTTTAGAACTAGTTTTGCCGTAAAACTAGTTTTGAAATGAGTCAATAATATGGCTGTTAGTGAATACTTTGTCTTCCAATCAATATCCGTGCATCTTTGGTGATTTTAACCTTGGTGACATTGATTGGCGTTATCAAGAAGATGAGCAATTGCTTATTCCATTTAATGTTTCAATTGAATTGGTTGACAATTTCTTTTCGTTAGGATTGATTCAAATCAACCATGTAAAAAACAGTTTGAATAGATTTCTTGATCTTGTCTTCATTTTAAAAGATATTAAATTTAAAGTTTTAGAATCAGACTTTCCTTTAGTAAAAAACCAAATTCATTATAAAGCAATTTGTATAATTTTCGAATTTTATAACTTTCAACCTATTAATTCTGACAAATGTTACTTTTTTTAATTATAAGAAAGCCGACTTCATTTCATTAAATAATTTTTATAATTCTATAAGTTGGGAATGTGTTACAGCTAATCAATCTTTGGATCAAATGTATACGATTTCAAAAAAAAAAAAATATTTGAGGGTGTTCAAAAATATGTCCCTATGGTTCGAAAGAGAGCGTCCTTTAAATCTCCCTGGTTCAATAAAAGGCTTAAGAATTTAGAAAATGTTAAAAACAAAGCTTTCAAAAGGTATAAAGCATCGGGAAAATCTGAAGATAGAATTCATTTTATTCAGTTGAGAAGAGAGTTCGATTTTTTAAGTAGATTTCTTTATTCTCAATATATGAGTTCAGTTGAAAGAAATATAAAATATAATTCTAAATCTTTTTGGGTTTTTCTGAATTCAAAACGTAAAGTTTCGGAATTTTCAAATTCTATACAACTTGATGACGAATGCTCTTACGTTAACAAAACAACGTGCAATCTTTTTGCAATTTTTTTTAAATCAAATTATAATATGGCGTATATAGAAAATAGTTTAAATATGTATAATGAAATTAATTGTCGAGTTGATTTTGATTGTTTTTCCTTGACAGATCAAGAAGTTTTAGATGGTTTAACTCATCTTGATTTAAACAAAAATGCTGGAATGGATTTGATTCCTCCCCTTTTTCTATCTAAATGTGCCGTTTCGCTTTTTAAAGTTTTAAAAATAATTTTTAATAAATCGCTTCAAACTGGTATTTTTCTTCAAGAATGGAAATTATCATCTATAACAAGAACAATTACAGACCAGTATTTAAACTTTCATCATCATCATCGGCTCGAAAACGGGGGTCCGGTCCTGGCCTCCTTCAACAAGTCTCTCCACCCATCCCGGTCTCGAGCCGCCGCCATGCAGTTGCGCACCCCAAGGCTCCGGGCGTCCTGGTCTACGCCATCTCTCTATTTCACAGATTAGGTTCTTCTCCCAGGCTGATTTTTTCTGTCTGTGAAGCCGTTTTCAATTCTTCTGAGCTCTTTATATTCGTCTTCGCGTGCCCGCGTTCTATGAGATTGTTGCATTGCTCGGTACGCAACATTCTTACGTTCAGTCGCTAGCTTGCATTCATCATCAAACCAGTCGTTCCGATTTCTACGACTGCTGCCTAAGATGGAGTTGACAGTACTAATGACAGTATTCTTAAGGCATGTCCACTTCTCATCTACGCCCAGCATACTGGCTCCAGGACTTACTCTACCCAGTTCTAGGGCGAGTCCTAACGCATTACCAAAGGTGTTACTGGTGTTTGTATTGCGCAGAGCAGCCGTGTTGATTCGAACCTGATCGGCGGATGCAATACGTCTTCGCAAGGCAATCCGCCCTAGGAAAACCATACCAACAAGATAGTGATCCGAGTCGCGATATTGGCACCTCGGTACGTTCGTACCGTCATCAAGTTCGAGTAGTGGCGACGGTCTATCAACACGTGGTCAATTTGGTTACGAGTGACTCCATCAGGTGATACCCAGGTGGCTTTGTAGATATCTTTACGCGGGAACCTGGTACTCGCAACGACCATGTTTTTCGATGCTGCCAATTCTAAGACTCGAAGTCCATTGTCATTAGTGTTCTCATGCAAACTATGGGTGCCTGCGTAATGCCTGAATACCGGCTCCCGACCTATTTTTGCATTCAAATCCCCAAGGATGATGATTTTTACGTCATACCTTGGAAAGACATTGAGGGCCCTCTCGACTTGTTCGTAGTAAGTCTCTTTTTCTTCGTCTGAGGACTCCTCCGTAGGTCCGTGAACGTTAATGAGGCTGATGTTCTTAAATTTGCCTCGCACGCGAAGGGTGCATAGCCTTTAGCTTATAGCGTTAAAGCCGATGATGGCAGACTTCATTTTTTCGCCGACTAGGAAGCACCCCGAGCACATGGTGTTTTGTATGACAGCTGTAATATAAGTCATAATCTTTCTTCTGTAGAACACCATTCCCTGTCCATCTTATTTCTTGTAGTGCTGTTATGTCAGCTTTATATTTTGACAGGGCATCGGCTAGCTGCTGAGCAGCTCGAGCTCTATAGAGCGATCGTACGTTCCATAAGAAAAATCGTTTTTCCATTTTCTTTGCGTGGGTTGTCGTCGTGAGATCAGTCCGTTTCCGAGGCTTGTTGTTGGTCTCGAAATTCTTTTAGTTTTACGGAACAGGGAATTAACCTGTTGCCAACCTGTGGAACCAGCCCGATCATATTAGCCAAACCTTTTTAAAGGCTTGTTTCTAGCGGCCGCTGCGAAGAGGCTATGATCACACTTCCACCAGTCCCGAATAGTTACGGCACGTGCATGTTTTGGTATGCTACATGTTATTCCCCCTATTCGGCTGATGGCTGACCGCTATAAACTTTCGGCTATACCAAAATTATTTGAAAAATTGGTATACGATAGGCTGAACTTTGCAGTTAAAGGAATTATTTCATCATGGCAGCATGGATTTTGCAGCGGTCGGTCCACTACAACTAATTTGTGTCTTTTTACAAATGTTTGACTATACTCTTTCGAGAATAAAATGCAGGTGGACGTCTTATACGCAGACTTCGTAAAAGCGTTCGATAGAGTTCATCATAAGCTTCTTATTAAAAAATTCGAGAGAATGGGGTTCAAGTTACGTTTTCTTAAATGGCTGGAATCTTATTTGACGAATCGGAAACAGGTTGCAAGAATTGGAAATGATCAATCCTTTTTTATTGATGTATTGTCTGTTCTTCCTCAAGGTAGTCATCTGGGACCTCTTCTTTTTAATCTTTTCGTAAATGACATTCCTGGCCTTTTAGAGTATGGGATAGTCTAATGTTTGCAGACGCTTTTGTAGGCATTCCGTATTACAACACTGGATTCATGATCTATAATAATATACATCACAGTCAAAGAACACATAATGTCACATACAAATACCTATAGTAAAAACAGTATAGCGAAACCATGTACTATATACATTAAACAAATAACAGCTAAACTATCACATGATTTGTATAAGCATTCTTGGTATACATGTTCCATATGTACATATTAAGATTAATATATAATATTTGTTTTTACATGAGTAACTTTTGGCGCATAGCAACGAGGTGAGATGTGTTTGAGATCTGTCACTGTTCGTCACGTAAAATCTCTTGATTAAAATTAATGTAAAAGTCAATTGCTGTTTTATTTCAATATTTTAAAACTTGTTCCTGTTTAATTTTGGCCGTCCTTACAGATCAGAAGTGCGATAAAGGACTTGAGACCCTGAAATTTATATTGAAGTGTCAATATACGGATAAAATAAAACAATTTGTGCTACGATGGAGAGTGCCATCAAACAAAGAGTACAATTTTTTTTAGACAAAGCAACAGTGCAGCAGCTTAAAGAAAAGCTGAGTATTCTTCAATTAGTGACAACTGGTACCAAGCAAACGCTGTTACTTCGCCTCCAAGAAGCCTGGGAGAATCTGCCACCGAGCGACTTGGAGAAATATGTTCCCAATTCGGCTGAAGACGACGAATCATCTGGTTCAACAGGAACTGCAGAAGATGATATTCATCAAAGCACGTGTGATTTGGATCAGGAAATAGAAAACCTACGACAGCAGCTTCTTAAGAAACAAGAAATCGCTAAACTCAAAAAACAACTAGCTGACTTGACATCCATTGAAGAATCGACCAAAACCAGTGTCCCACTTTTCCATTTCAGAGATATTGAAGAGTCCATTCATCACTTCAGTGGCGACGACAACTTTTCCATTGAAAAATGGCTCAATCAGTTTGAAGAATGTGCCGAAGTCATGGAATGGGACTCCAAAATGCGATTAATTTATGGTAAGCGTCTACTCAGTGGTACAGCGAGGCTCTTTTTAAGAACAATCTTAATAAAAAATTGGGAAGAACTTAAGTGTGCGCTGTTGAAAGAATTCGCCCAAAAAGTAACACGTGCTGATATACATAACCAACTGCGCAGTCGAAGGAAAAAACGTGATGAAACTTTTCAACAGTATATTTTTTACATGCAAGAGATTGCATCTTTTGGAGACCTCGAAGAGGCTGACTTGTTGCAATACATTATTGATGGCATTCCTGATGCGCAAACAAACAAGATGATTCTCTATGGAGCGAATGATATAGAAGAGCTCAAGTTTTTTATGAAAAAATATGAAAAAATGAAAGCTCTAATGCCATCGTTGAGAAATACTTCATATCAAACGAGGGCTCGTCCGTCGTCATCAGAACAAAAACCGGTTTTACCAAACAACAACATCAGGTGTTTTAATTGTAATGCCACTGGTCACTACAGCACCAGTTGCCCAAAGCCACGACGATCAAAAGGTCCATGCTTCCAATGTGGAAGTCATCTACATCGTGCAGCAGACTGCCAAACAAAACCCGGTGGTGTTTGTACACTTGAAACAACGAGACCTGCTTCGCAGGAACTCCAGGAAGGCGTAGAACATCAGGTGGATTGCAGCCAGGTTATATGCGTTTCTAATAATAACAAGTTTGAACATCACATTAAGTACTGTTTTAAGCAAAATCCCGATTCAACATCCAACTATTCTACATCTTTACTCACACTTTTGGATTCTGGCAGCCCAATCAGTTTTATACAACAATGTTTTGTGCCAACTTTCTTATCGACACCACTGCAAGCAGCCGACTTCAAATTCACTGGAATAAACAACAGCCCACTGGAGGTAATAGGTAGCGTAAGTTCACAAATTTATTTTGACGATAATTCCGTAAGATTAAATTTAATTATTGTAAGTAATGAAAGCATGAAATATCCAGTTGTTTTAGGTAGGGATTTTTTAAAAATAAATAATTTGGAATTGACAAAAACTAGAAAAATGGTTGATGTAAATGTAGTTAACAAGCTAGTTCAAATAGGTAATGACATGTATAGCGGTTCAAATGGAAACTACGTAGATGAAATTTTAAATATCGATATCTCAGACAACTATACTTGTGACAATTATTCAGTAAAAAATATAAATATAAACGAAAAATTACCATACGATATTAAACTTAAAGTCAGTAAAATGGTTTCGGAGGCTTGTTTAAAGAAGCCATTACAATTGGTGCCAAGCTTTTCAAATGAAGTGGAAATGGAAATTAAATTAAGCAAAGATGAACCTTTCTCCAGTACACCTCGAAGACTTCCTTACGCTCACAAGATCGAACTTAAAAAAATTCTTGATGATTTGATTCAACAAAATATTATTCGAGAGAGTAATTCAGCCTATTCTTCTCCGATTGTACTCATAAAGAAAAAAAACAACGAGTTTCGCCTTTGCATAGACTATCGCGTCTTAAATAAGCATACTCTCAAAAATAATTATCCTCTAAACTTGATTGAAGATCTAATCGATAGACTAGAGAACAAAAAATATTTTACTATTTTAGACTTGCGGAGTGGATTTTACCATGTCGGTGTAGCCAAAGACAGTATTAAGCTTACATCTTTTGTGACACCTTTTGGCCAGTATGAATTTTTGAAAATGCCATTTGGCCTCAAAAACGCGCCCGCGGTTTTTCAAAGATTCATAAATGGTATTTTTAAAAGATTAATAGATGAAGGCATTGTCCTTATATACATGGACGATCTACTAATAGCAAGTGAAACTGTAGTAGAACATTTGAAAAGTCTTGATAGAGTGTTGCAATTAGTTTCCCAACATCGGCTTGAGCTAAGGTTAGACAAATGCAAATTCGGTTTCGAAGAAATGTCGTTCTTAGGATACACGGTGAGTTTTAGTGGTATACGTCCGAATTCCGAGAACTTACGCGCTGTGAGCGATTTCCCCGTGCCGCAGAATATTAAGAATGTTCAAAGTTTTATTGGTCTTTGTTCGTACTTTAGGAAATTTATTTTGAATTTTTCTCTCATAGCAAAACCACTATATGATCTTTTACGGAAGGATTCTGCTTTCGTTTTTGGGCCGGATCAGCTTAAATGCTTTGAATTTCTTAAATCTAAATTATTAGAAGCACCTATATTGGCAATTTATAACCCACACAATGAAACCGAACTGCATTGCGACGCGAGTAGTATAGGGTTTGGGTCTATACTTCTGCAACGTCAAAAAGATGATAAATTTCACCCGTGCTCATATTTTTCAAAAAGAGCAACTGATGCAGAATCGAGATATCATAGTTTTGAGCTTGAGACACTCTCAATTATCTATGCGTTGAGGAGGTATAGAATTTATTTAACTGGCATTCAGTTCAAGATTGTAACTGACTGTCAGTCTCTTGCTCTTACTTTGAACAAACAGTTTTTGAATCCAAGAATATCTCGTTGGGCATTAGAGCTTCAGGATTATGACTATTCAATTCAGCATAGATCATCAGAGCGGATGTCACATGTGGACGCCTTAAGTAGGTGCACAAATGTAATGGTAGTAGAAAATGGTTCATTTGAGTTTGCGTTAGCTGCTGCCCAAAAGCAAGATCCTACTATATCTAAAATAATCCCTGAGTTGGAACTTAAAGAGAGTAGTATTTATGACTTAGTTAATGGGCTGGTTTATAGAAAAGTGGATGGTGACATAAGATTCTATGTGCCTGTTCAAATGGAGCAGCAGGTTATCCAAAAACATCATGAATCTCTTTGTCACCTTGGAGTAGATAAATGCTATGAGTACCTAAATAAAACGTACTGGTTTCCTGAAATGAAACGAAAGATAAAAAATTATATAGCGAATTGTCTAAAATGCATATATTTTTCACCTAAATCTGGTAAAATTGAGGGCACGTTGGACAATATTCCAAAAGGGAAAGTACCTTTTGAAGTAATACATGTTGATCACTGTGGTCCGTTATCATCCGCTCGAAACGGTAAAAAGCACTTGCTTGTAGTAGTAGACGGTTTCACAAAATTTGTGAAGTTATATGCTGTCAACACTACAAAAACCTGTGAGGCTGTAGGATGTTTGAAATCATATTTTTCTTCATATAGTCGACCACGTATAATCGTATCTGATCGTGGAACTTGTTTCAGCTCCCACGAATATGATGATTTTTTGTTAAGCTACAACATTCAACATGTCAAAATTGCAACCTTATCCCCACAGTCAAACGGACAAGTTGAAAGGTTCAATCGAGTTCTCATACCGATGTTATCAAAAGAATGCGAAGAAAAATCAACTTGTAACTGGACAGAGAACTTACCGAAAATCGAGTTTGCGTTAAATAACACTGTTAACAAAAGTACTGGATTTCCGCCCAGTGTGTTACTCTTTGGTGTTGGTCAAAGGGGTGATCTTTGCGATAAGATACTTGAGCATTTGCAGGAAACAAATCCTGACGACAATCTTCGGGTTGATCTAGTACAGGCTAGAGAACAAGCTTCCCAAACCATACAAAACCATCAATCCTATAATAAACAATATTATGATAAAAAACATAAACAACCTCATGTTTATCGAATGGGTGATTTCATTATGATAAAAAATATTGATACTACCCCAGGTGTAAATAAAAAGTTGTTAGCTAAATTCCGGGGTCCCTATGAAATCGTCAAAATATTAGATAATGACAGGTACATAGTCAAAGATATTGATGGTATTCAAGTCTCTCGCATCCCTTATAAAGGATTTTGTTCTCCATGTAATATGAAACCTTACGTTCAGAATTAATAAAAGATTTGAACTAGGCTGTTACAACATAAAAAAAAAAAATATTTATTAAAGACAAAAACAATATCTATGTTCACATAACTCATAATTTGTATCGTTCTCCAAATTTAAAAAATAAAATAAAAGAAAATATATTGTGTATGTATATATAGTAAAATCTATGATATCTTAAATGTACTAACATAATCATATTGTGCGTTCGCATAATCAAAATGGAAAAAATTTATTTATGTTAACTTAAAAAAATGTAACCATCATATTGGTAAAAGAAAGCAAAAATTCAAAATTTGTATTTGAATTCAAAGAATAATACTTAACATGTTATTTATAGAAATGAAAGTTTTTTAAATTATTATAATCGAGGCGATTATATGTCAGATTGGCCGAACTGTAGGCATTCCGTATTACAACACTGGATTCATGATCTATAATAATATACATCACAGTCAAAGAACACATAATGTCACATACAAATACCTATAGTAAAAACAGTATAGCGCAACCATGTACTATATACATTAAACAAATAACAGCTAAACTATCACATGATTTGTATAAGCATTCTTGGTATACATGTTCCATATGTACATATTAAGATTAATATATAATATTTGTTTTTACATGAGTAACTTTTGGCGCATAGCAACGAGGTGAGATGTGTTTGAGATCTGTCACTGTTCGTCACGTAAAATCTCTTGATTAAAATTAATGTAAAAGTCAATTGCTGTTTTATTTCAATATTTTAAAACTTGTTCCTGTTTAATTTTGGCCGTCCTTACACTTTAAAACTATACTTTCCAATATCAACGATTGAAGATTGCTTGAAATTTCAAAAAGACATAGATAAGCTATATCAGTGGAGTAAATTTAATCATCTTGATTTAAATAACTCCAAATGTAAAATTTTTAGAGCTTTTCGTTCAACACCAAGAACTCTATATATTTAGTTATAGTCTTGGCAACAAAATTCTATCGACTGTTAGTGAAATTAAGGATCTTGGCGTTATTTTTGATTCGAAGTTGTCTTTTCCATCACATATTAATTTCATCATATCAAAGGCAAATTCGCTTCTAGGTTTTTTAAAGCGAAATGCTGTAGTTTTTAAAGATAGTTATACTTTAAAAGCTATTTACACCTCTTTAATTATGCCTTCTTTGGAGTACTGCTGCGTTATATGGTCTCCTTTTTATGAAAACTCTTCTGATACGATCGAAAATATCCAAAGAAGATTGACGCGCTTTGCGTTGAGAAATTTGTGTTGGTCAGAAGGTTAACCGTCGTATAAATCTAGATGCGCATTGATTGATCTTAAATCTTTAAAAAGCCGCCGAGAAAGCATAATATGTACACTTTTTGTGAAAGACGTAGTTGTTGGAAGAATTAATTCACCTGAATTACTGAATCTTATGCCTTTTTATGTTCCTGAGAGAAATCTTAGAATCAGAAACGTTCTTTTTTTTGTTCCCAATCACAGGACAAACTATGGTCTAAATGAACCTATAACCCGTTCGTTATCACTGTTTAATTCAATTAATAATGAAGTCGACCTTCAAATGTATAGAGGTATTTTTAAGAATAGTGTTTTGAGTATTTTTAATAATAACCAATAAATGATTGTGTGTAATATAAAAATATTTTCGAATGTAATCAAAAGATAAATATCCATTGATAAATAAATAAATAAATTAAAAAAAAAAAAATTAATAAATATAGTTTTTTGCATCTTAACCGTAAACAGATTTTAAAAACTATATAAAAATGCAACGAATTTTCTAAGCTCTTGGTGACATTGAAAAGGAATTTGAAAATGAATCTAAGATTTGAGAGGTTGGAAATAGACTTTTAATATAAAGGGTTTTCCAATAAGAGGTGTTATTTTGATATTCAAAGAAAAATGGCATTTTTTGAGATAAATGATCAGATGTTTATTTCATTATAAAGAGGAAGGTATGCCGTTAATAATGAAACACAACATCAGCCAAATGGCCACCACGACCACGCTTACAGGACCATATCCATTTCATGAAATTTTCCATAACCAAATCGCAAAGTGGCTGCCCTATGTCCTCGATAGCATCACGAATTCCATCTTTGAGGTCTTGAATCGACGCTGGGCTGTTGGCGTAGACCTTATCTTTCACGTGGCCCCAAAGGAAGAAGTCGCAAGGTGTTAAATCACAAGATCTCGGTGGCCAATTGTGATCACCTCTTCGAGAGATAACACGGTCCGGAAACTTTTCCCGTAAAAGATCGATCATCCAATTCCGGCCATAAAAAATCATTAATCATCTCTCGATAGCGCAATCCATTGACCGTAACTGTTGCTCTAGCCTCATTTTCGAAAAAGTAAGGTCCAATGACCCCGCCGGACCATAAACCGCACCAAACAGTCACGCGTTGAGGATGGAGAGGCTTTTCAACAATAACTCTTGGGTTTTCCGATCCCCAGATGCGACAGTTTTGCTTGTTGACGTAGCCTTCGAGGTGGAAATGGGCCTCATCAGTCAAGATGATTTTTCGATGAAATTCCGGATCATTTTCATGCATTTCAAGGACCCAATCAGCAAAGACACGACGTTGTTGATGATCAGCCGGCTTGAGTTCTTGTGTTAACTGAACTTTATAAGCCTTAAGACCCAAGTCTTTATGCAAAATACGCGTGTAATGACGTTTGTGGAATGCCTAATTCCAAAGAACGACGAGGAATGGACAAACCTGGGTTTTCTTCAACACTTTGGGCTACAACAGCAATATTCTCAGTTGTTCTTGAGCGACGTGCACGGGTTTTATTCTTCACATCACTAACTTGTCCCAACAGCTCGAATTTGTCCACCAATTTCTGTATTGCGGTCCGACAAGGTGCTTCACGACGACCCAAAAATGTTTTAGTTTTACGAACCGTCTCTGCCAAATTTTCACCATTTTTATAGTGAATTTAAATAATTTCAATGCGTTGTTGAAGCGTGTATTGTTCCATTTTTATTAATGGCGTAGTTTCTACTTGTCAAATGTCAAAAAATGACAGCTCTTATTGGAAAACCCTTTAGAAACTTAACAACAATAAAAACAAAACTATAAATGTATGTATGTTTAAAACTGATTTAAGCTTAATCTGTAGATTAAAATGTTTACTTGTTTCACAACTCGTAAATATCTTTTTGAGCTTAACTATATCTTTCGTTCTTACACTCTTAAAGTCTAAACGAACACAATGTGACAATCAAAATAATTTTCCACAACACAAAAAGCTTGCTATGCTATTAGGCCTCATACACAGAAGCCTTTGTATTCATTCTCGTACAAAAACATGTCATCTGTTCTTCAGCTTTTATTCTCCAAATGCATTCTTGAAAGGGAAATTTAAGTTGCTGGCATATTCTACACTTGATTAAGTTACTTGTGTAGGTAAGCTATAGTCCTTGTTTTCCACTGTTATGTTTATTTTCATCATTGAGATTATTTGATGTTGTGTTGCTTCATGTGACGTTTTTTTTTTTGGTTCAAATACATTTTGGTAGATATGTATGTCACATCGCCAAGTAGTGTTGCACAATAAAGTAAATCAAAAACAATGTGAAATAATAATAATCAAATTGATGACTTTTGTGTCTGATTCTATCTAACAAACAACAGAAATTAGAAACCAGTTCGTTAGAAAGAACAATGTGGTTTAAAGTTTAAACTACTTACAACTTGGTTAGCCACAATCGATACTTGTATATGAAAACAATTTTAGTAAGACATTTGGCAAAGATGAAATCAAAACGTCGTATACTGTGTCATAGAGTACCTATATTACCTAGAGAACCGACCGGTACCCCTCTTGCCTTAAACACCCGCAAATTTTATTTGAGGTGAGTAAGTGAAAACTCTCTTAGTTTACTCTTTTTTCCTTATCCGTGAATCCGTGTGAATGGTGGATATAAAAACAAATTGGCGCATTAGTTCAAAAAGGTACGTGTCTACGGTTTAATTTTGAACAAAGTGGTGGCATTAGCTCAAAAAGGTGCGTGTCTACGATTTGCACACCTAAATCGTAGACACGTACCTTTTTGAGCTATGAAACTAGAGTGCGCTTCTAATTTTCGGTAGGTGTTTTTGTTTTTTTTTTAAACATAAATATTCAAAAATATTATTTAATTTATTACCCGGGAGCAACAATGACCGATATTCTTCATAGTTTAGGTTGACAAAAGGTTAAAAAAAGAAATTTGACTACGAAATTAATAAATTTCTCAATTTTTGAATTTAACGGATTTTTTTTTTTGAATCCCTGGGCGGTCTTATCCACCTTATTGAGCACTTTGAGCAATTTGAGCGAAGTCCTTTCAATTGAAGCAATGTTGGTTCGGTCCCATTTAAAATGCATTGGACAACAACCCCATACAAAACTTAATGGGCATTTTCCTCTCAGTACAGCTTGTAGGGTGGAAGAGAACGACCGCCTGTGTGAAGCTAAAATTATTTCAATGAAGGATTAATAACATATATCTACATAATTCTATTGATCCACGACGCAGAACATTACCACATATTTAAATTTATTTTTTATTGTTTTTGATTCTATATCTTATAATGGGTGATTTTTAAGCTGGTTTGGTTTTGGCAACACTGGTTTTGACAGCTGACGTGTGTTTAGTACCTTGTGTCACTGTCAAACAGCTTCAGTTTGGTTTGCAATTTAACCATGGATCGTCTTACAAATGAACAACGCTTGCAAATTATTGAATTTTACTATCAAAATTCGTGCTCGGTTCGAAATGTTCATCGCGCGCTGCTTGTGTTCAGCGATGAGGCTCATTTTTGGTTGAATGGGTACGTAAATAAGCAAAATTGCCGCATTTGGAGTGAAGATCAGCCAGAAGCATTGCAACAGCTACCAATACATCCCGAAAAAGCCACTGTTTGGTGCGGTTTATGGGCCGGCGGCATTATTGGGCCTATTTCTTCAAAGATGATGCGAATCGCAGCGTTACTGTCAATGGTGAACGCTACCGAGCGATGATAACAAACTTTTTTTTGCCCGAAATGGAAGTTCTTGACTTGCATGATATGTGGTTTCAACAAGACGGTGCCACATGCCACACAGCACGCGAAACAATGGCGCAATTGCGAGGCGAGTTTGGTGAAGAGTTAATTTTTTTGCATGGCCACCACGGGCACGCTTGCAGAAGTCCAGACGCTGAACCCAATTTTCGACGGTTTTCAAGCATAAATCGGCCGATACTGCTGCAATTTCACGTTCGATATTCGTACGAAGTTAATCAATCGTCGCTGGCTTGTTGGCATAGAACATAGACTTGACGTAGTTCTACAGGAAATAGTCTAACGGCGTCAAATCGTACGACCGAGGCTGCCAAGCGACTGGACCATTTCGTGAGATAACACGTTCGCCAAACTTGGTTTCCAATAAATTGATTGTGACATTCGCTCTGTGGCTTGTGGCGCCGCGCCGTCCTGTTGGAACCACCTTTCCTCCAAGTCCATATCATCCAATTGGGACCAAAAATATTCGGTTATCATTGAACGATAACGATCCCCATTCACAGTAACGTGCCGGTCTTGATCATCACGGAAGAAGTACGGCCCAATGACGCCGCCGGCCCATAAACCACACCAAACCGTAATTTTTTCGGGATGCAATGATGACTCATGGAGTACGTGTGGATTGCTGCCTCACCAATACCGCATATTTTGTTTATTGACGAAGCCATTCAGCCAGAAATGAGCCTCATCGCTGAAGATGATTTTTCGATGAAAATCCGAATCATTTTCAAGTTGTTGCTCAGCCCAATTCACGAACATACGACGCTTCTGGTGGTCAAGCGGCTTCAGTTCTTGCGTCAATTTAATCTTGTAATGATGTAGGCCAAGATCTTTTCGCAAAATTCGCCACAACGACGTCACAGAGATGCCCATCGCTTGAGAACGACGTGTGAGAGAAACATTTGGGCTTTTCTGCAACTGAAGCCTCAGCGGCAGCAATATTCTCTACACTACGGGCACTTCTTTGTCTCACTGGCACGGGAACATTTTGTACTATGCCTGTGGATTCAAATTTCACTAGACGCTCAATAGTTGATCTGCTAGGACGATTATGACGACCATAAATTGGACGTAGCGCTCTTAACGTTGAGGCCACTGACTCCGAATTTCGGTAGTAAATTTTAATAATTTCGACTCGTTGTTGGCTCGTATATCTTTCCATCATAAAATGGCAAACCTTACTTAAGAGAAATGTCAAAAGAGCGGCAAGAAATATGGCGTCGTTTATTATATATTAAAGTAGGTATTAATAAGTAAATGTGTTTTGCTCTTGAATCTTGCAGCCTCTAATGGAAGCAATATTATTGAACTGCACAAAAATCTATTTTTCCCAAAGCTAAAACAGTTGGTTTATGGATTGTAGTATACATCAGTATTTAAATGTATGTTTATGTAAAACGTTGTGTTCACAATAAATGTGCTCAATATTTAATTATGAAATAATGGGGCATATTCATAGTCACTTTTAAACTCCAGTTTATCTTAGACCTGGGTTTATCCTATCTAAATAACATTGAATAAGCCCCGGTCTAAGATAAACTGGAGTTTAAAACTGACTATGAATATGCCCCAATGTTTTTTGTGTTGGTAAACCAATTATGTGCTACGCTTTGGGGAAATGTGCATTTTATAATGTAGTATTTCTTACAGATAATTGCTCACACAAGAGACTGCAAGACGATAACAGAATAATCTTAAAGCAAATACCCCTGGATATCTATTATACGCATGGTTATACATATATTTTTGTTTATCAGAAAAATCACCTGTAGCTGCAAATCATCAGAGATTGTTTCATTACATAATTGAAGAGAGTTCTGGGTGAAATTGCAATTTAGTAGTATTAAAATTTTTTATTTTCGGATAGTATAACATTTCCTATAAAAAATTATTGAACTAAAAATATATTAATTTGCTCAATAGCCTTATATGACGGCTTTGAGGCCCGCATAAACGGAGAAAAGGCTTTTTTTCAAAGAAAATGTTGCTAACATCTTTGGTGACAATGGAATGACTGGAATATGGTTTTCGGCTAGGTTTGGTTAAGTTCAATATTATGGCCAAAGAACTTCCAGGTTGGGTAGGGAAAATGGCGGCACTGCAATTCCAACAGCAGTGCCTTCAGTGTGGTGAAGCCCGTCCGCTGTTCTTTTGAAAATTTCCTTCAGGCCTGATTTGAGTTTTTGTTGAGAGGCGAGGTTTAGTTCGTGTCAAGATCCCCCCCCATTCCAGCGAGCTGAGCCATGCTTCGCCAGCAGGCCGCGTTCCCGAGCTATAGACATTCCGTGGGTTCCGGAATTTTGCCTATTGTATGTGCTTCGACCTGCTTCGACAACCCTGACAACTCTTGAAATTTTGAACTTAAGGTGTTTTGTTGGTCTTCTAGAGAAGAAATTGAAATTTTTGTTTTGCTCCTAAAATAACTGTAAAATAACCGTTATAAAAAATGTAATTTATTGCTTTTGGATTTAAAATACAATTTTTTTTTTAAAAAACAAGCATTATTACTATAGGCTTTTAGATACCTTACCATTTTTTTAAATGTTGAAGAAATTTTATATTTACAAAATTTGTTTTAGAAAATTTCTGTATGCATTATTGTTATATCAAAATATGTCAAGCCCATAAGGAGAAAGTCGAAAATCAAAAAAAAAACTATTTTTTTAACAGGTACCTACAGTTCTTGGTAAAATTTTTACGAATCCTAAACTTTGCATATACATAAAGAACCTATGTACATTTTACATATATCGCAAGTAAAAATGTAGTGAAAAAGGTACAATTTCAGCAGGAGAGCAACGCTGAGGACTACTCTGATCAGTGCTTAATAAATAAGTTGCCATTGAAGCAACTTTATTAGGGTCATAACTGAAATTGAAGGTGGAGGAACTGCGAGATTTTTCTTTCGAAAGTTGGTTTATGTGTAATAACACACTCGCATTAAGGCTGCAAAGCTTACTCACCATCATATTAATATTGAAGGTTTGAATGAGACAGTAACTACCTGAGTCAGCTACAACCAAGTCATTATAGGCTGAATTTATAGCAATCTCACATCTGCCAGACCGATCATCTGACAACTTTTAGTGGTGCTTAGTCTATTAACGTTCAATTTTAATTTGACAAAACTTTTCTCCCAGCTGAGAGTTGAACATAGACCAAGCGTCTTCAGAGCCAATCGCACTGCGCATTGTGCTAGCCAAGTCCCGTGATCAGGTCCAACCCAATGTTGGTTTTATTGTTTGACCATTGCATTTGAATGAATTAGCATTTTTATTAGCTACACACAGGCTGGTTGTTGTACATTTGGTTTCATTCTCTTTTCTCCGTAGTAGATTTATAAGCCAACAATTCGTTGGACATATACGGATGGAGATTGTGTGAAAGATTTGACGCTGGTCAAGAATTTCATTATCTTTCTCTCAAAACTACATGACCTTTTTGGTCGCTGGCCGCCGCCACACGTGCCATTTACTTGTCTAAAATTGTTAAATAAACTTTATGTTCTTTTCGTTTATACAGGGTGTAACACAGTCACCACGGCAGACAAAAACACTGGGTTCCTGAGGAAATTTGAAGTCGAAAAATTTAAAAGTAATTTGTTCGTTGTAGCGCCCTTTTCCACTCATAACAGTTTTTATGATTTTCGGTGGAGGGACAGTTTTTATGATTTTCGGTCTCGTTTCTTCTGTCTCTGCTCTAACTTTGCCAAACTGCAACCGATTCTTAATTTTTTTATATCTAACGAAGAGCAGATTGCAGTTTTTAACCGTTCTTCAACCTTTGTCATTGCAGATAACGGTTTTCCCGCAATTTACTATCACACCAATTTTTGTTGGTAGTTTTAGGTTGCTTTTTTACTACTTTTATCATTTTGTTCACAAAAAACACGTTATTAAGCCTAATTTTTCAATATTGAGTTTAACCAGAGTTAACTATCTACTCTAGAAGTGAATTTACCTACAGTGAACTGAGGAAGTAGTTTTTCGGTGTAAAATTCATGCGAAACGACTAAACAAATTCAGTGGCATCTGTTCGGTTAATCTAAAGTTAACTCATCAAATTTGATGAGTAAACCCGGGTTTAACTTTAATCTCCTACTGAAAAACTGGACCAAAGTATCATTTTTCTTTTTTATTGTGAAAGTCCAATTTGTTCGGTTAAAAATACTTAACATTTTGTTAACAAGAAAGTATATTTAAAATTATTAATAAAATATAAACAAATAAAAACTCAGAAATCAGTTGCAGTTTGGCAAAGTAATAGACAGTTAAGCGAAACGAGAACAAAAATTAAACAAAAAACTTTATAAATTGAAAATGAAGTGAAAACTTAAAATGACTACAAGAACCCATGGTTTTTGTCAATAGTGTTGACTGTGGGACACCCTGTAGTATCTCGATGATACATCATTATCATATTTGATTAGTACTTACAGCTCGTTTTGTATTATAATCCAAGTTAAAAAGATTTGAAATACAATATTTTCTTTTTTTAATGTATCTAACCTAACAAACCGCACTGTATAGTAAAGCCACGACAGTTCAACAAGAAAAAAGAGGATTTATATATCAAAGTACTGAGATAACAATCATTATACTAACTTAATTCCAAATTGCCTTTTCTCAGGCCTATAAAGTAGAGAAGCAAACAACATCATCACATTTTTTCATTAGTCACACAACCAATCTGTCAAAGAACTCAGCACACGTTTAAGAAGGGTTTTTATCTCCACTACCTGTCTTCTTCACAGGTTCACATAGGTAGGTATATCAATAAATTGTTGTTATTTCCTCCTTTCTTTTTGGACAAAAGTTCTAGCTATAGTACAACCCTATACATATATATAAGAAGAAAATCGTATTTTCTCAAAGAGAAAGGTTTGTAATGTTAAATTGCTTGAGAATACTGATGATGGAGTCTTCGCTTCGCTTTGAAATGAAAGCACGTTATCTTATTTCGAAGCTCGTATCATAATCTTCTTAGCCAATAGTGTGACAGTGATATGTACAATATATTAACTAAGCTGTTCACGTTTTTTTTTTTGAAAAGGTTTATTATTGCTGATGAATACATATAAGAAGCTTGATGAAGAGCAGATTCAGTGTGCCCTTTATCTATAATATGATATCATTTATTTAGATGTGCGTCTTGTTAATTTAAGCATAGTTATATCTTATATATAATAAACATAATTAAATGCGAAAAATCTAGCCAAATGCTCTTTTTTTATACAAAATTTCACATAATTTATGACACTTTCTCATTGTAATTAGGTAAAAATAGTGCGTATACGCCACCGTGTACGTCTGAATTTACATTTACATACATTCTATATGTATTGTCTCTCCTTGAACGCCATCAGGAATGAATAACTTTATTCCACCCATAAGTGTTAGCACCGAAATTTTTGAGTTTATTAATTTCGAAAGCATTTAATTTATTTCAGTTTGAAGTTTATTTCGCCCTGAATTGTTGTGGTTTTGTTTGATTGGCTAAGTGGAATGAAACACAAATTAATTTAAATAACGAATACAAGCCCCGGAAATTAAGCACTATGACTCAAGAAAAAAAAGTATTCAACCAAAATTAAATCTTTCTGTCTCTCTCTCTCTCAAATAACTTTTCACAACCAATTATTATTGGCCCGGTTTAAATTGGAAAATAAAAATTCGAAATCGTATTTTTTCCCTGTGAAAACGGCAACGTACATAACTGTATTGAGTGCAGTAGGAAATTTTTCGGACGTAAGCCCATTTGGTCGTTTGCCAGAAGGAATTGCAAATCAATTTTTAAATCAGTTTCAGCAGTTCTTTCCTTTGCTTTAGGCCGATAAAATGGACGTTTGAAACATTTCCTATAAAAAGTTTCGTTTTGTTATTGATTAGTTGAGCATATTTTGAATAGTTTCACGTTTTTTTTTTTTTGTTGTTGTATGCGAGAATATCACCTGTAAGGATATGTAAATATCCTGATTGTAAAAACCAGGCCATTGGCATGCGTTTCAGGTATTTGAATTTGAAAATAGAAAGTAGACACCCTCACGTTAAAGTTCACAAAAATAGGATATGTTTATGTATGTATGTATTGTGTGCTCGCAGTTGCAGATTTCAATCTATACGTATGTATACATATAGCTGAAACATTTGGTTGCATCCTCACGTACCTATACGCAGTATTGCTAATTGGATTAATCAAATGGATCAGAATTTCAGAGGCTGTGAACGTGTGTTTTGACCTCAAATGGCATCGAATGACGATGCAGAACAATGAAAGGCCATACGATAGAATCAGTGGGTTATTTGTTGCAAAACAAAAACGGAAACTAATGCCATTGATGGTGCAATAATAAAAGCATAAGTGGTGTAATTATTGCGTGTTTGAGTTCGGTGCATTGATGATAAACCGAGAACCATCAGAATAATTAAAACTACATCATGAACGCTTTGCAATCAGAGTGAAATTAAAGCTGATATGTTCGCAAATATAAAAAATTAAAAGTCAACCGGAAGTCAATTTGAATGCCAGGCTCAATTTTTAGAATATAATTGTGGAGGTTGTGATAGTGATGCTGATGACTAAATACTATTAAATTAGGCATAAGAGTATCATACTATACGTATTTTTACGAAAATAGTTACCCTCTGTTAACAAAGGGTGAACAACAGCGCGAAAGAACTTACACATCTGTTAACTTGTTATTCATATTTTGAGATGCTTTTTGCCATAGGCTGAGGTATGCTCGTCGGGTCCAGGGTTTCACCAAACAAGCAACGAACCTTAGTGTATTCGAGGTTGTTTTATTCACCAATCGCTGGTTCTTACAATTTTTATTGTCTTATAGCTATATGTACTGTTATATAATTCAATATTTATATATATATGCTTATAGTAATGTACATTTATATAACCATATAACTTAGATTTAAACAATTCAAATGTTTAGCAGTTTATTATGAATTACAGTCTGAGATAGCAGACGTCACTAAATTGCAGTCTGAGATAGCAGACGTCACTAAATTACGGTCTGAGATAGCAGACTTCAATAAATTATAGTCTGAGATGGCAGACGTCACTAATTACAGTCTGAGATAGCAGATGTCACTTAATTACAGTCTGAGATAGTAGACGTCACTCTTACTACTCAAAACCTGGGCTTCCACTGTCTTTTCGGAACTTAAGTCCTTCAAAATGGCGACACACCAAGTACTCGGAATCGGTACTGATTTCTAGTGTGGCAGAGCTCAATTTTATGGTGCTCACCCACGGTCTCTTATATGTATTTCGGTTTGAACCGAGTGTGAATTATAATTTCACAAATAAAAAGTAATAAAAATTTTTTCTTATACTAATGATTGGCTCTTTCTAGAGTCGTTGTTAACGGTGATTCGTGACTGCTTTGTATGCAATTTAATAAACGGAAAAAAAGGCGTCTTGAGTGGGCCAAATATCGGAAAAACTGGACTTTAAGTCAATGGCGGTCCGTTATTTAGAGTGATGAGTCCAGGTTCGAAGTTTGTGTTGGTGACGAACGCAAACGTGTGATAAGCAATGTAAAAGCAGCCTTTCACAAAGACTGCTTAAAAAAACTGTGAAGTTCCCAGCATCTCTAATGGTATGGGGATGCATGTCTGAAAGTGGAATGGGCAATTTACATTTTGTCAATGGAATGGTCAATGGTGCAAAGTACCAAGACATTTTGGAAGCGCAGCTTCTTCCATCAATACCACTACTTCAATCGAGTGAAGGAGACTATATTGTCCAAAAGGATGGTGCTTCTTGCCATGCGGCTAGATCGACGATGGCGTGGTTATCTGCTGAAGCAATTCCTTTGATAGAATGGCCTTCCAGCAGCCCTGACCTTTAACCAATTAAATCCGTTTGGCATAAAGGGAAGCAAGACTTAAGAGCAAAAATAATAACACAAACTTGGGAATCTTTCCGGCCCGAAGAGTGCCAAAAATTAATAGACACTATGCCACGACTTATACAAGCAGTGATCAAAGCCAAAGGTAAACTCAAAATAAACTCAGTTAAAGAAAAATCCCCCAATAGAACCGTTTGGCAATTCGAGAAAGCCAACTGGGACGGTCTCAACGATTTCTTCAAGAACTTTAACTTCTCACTATGCTTCCTTGGTAGTGACGTAGACTCCAGTGCAGTTATGATTACAAACATAATTCCTTTTGGAATGAGAAGTTTTATCCCGAATAGGGAAAAATCTATCAAACCAAAAGAAAACTCATGGTTTGATTCGAGCTGTAAGGAGGTTATCCGGGTTAGAGAAGTAAGTTTCGGAAGTTATAAGGCCAACCCCACTGAGGAAAACCGGAATAAGTTCAAACAAGCTAGAAAGACCTGTAACGTCCATTTTCGACGAACCAAATTTTTGCATGACCAAAAATTAAGGCAAAAAATACTACAATGTCCCAAAGGTAGTAAAAATTTTTGGTCGTATGCAAAAAAAATACGAAATACTACCTCGTCTTCGGTTCCAACGCTCGTTTTCAATGACACCCCTGCTGTTAGCTCGTTAGAAAAAGCCAATTTGCTAGCAGCACAGTTTGCTGTTAATTCGACGTTCCTACTCCTGTACTTGAGAGCGCTAATTATTTCATGGGACAAATCTTCTTTCGCACTCGTGCAGTTTCAAGAGTTCTTAAGGACTTTGATGTGAACAAATCCGCTGGCCCGGATCGTACCCCTCCTACTGTTCTGAAGAGGTGGTCTTCAAAGCTGGCAAAACCACTGCGTAAGCTTTTCCATCTGTAATACTCTACTGGTCTCGTTCCGAGTGGATGGAAAACAGCATTTGTCCAGCCTGTCCCTAAAAAAGGCGAATCTTCCTCACCCTCTAAATATCGTCCAATTGCACTTACGTCCCTTCTTTCCAAGGTCATGGAAACGCTGATTAATCATCAGCTTAAGAAATATCTTGAAGAACGAAAGCTTCTTAATGACCGGCAGTATGGCTTTCGTATCAATAGGCCACTATTGATCTGAAGGTATATCTCACCGAACAGTGGCACAAATCTTTACATCGTTTTGGCGAAAGTAAGATTATTGCACTTGATATTTCAAAAGTTTGATATAGTTTGGCATCAAGCTCTCTTATCGAAGATGCGTGCATTTGGTATCGATGAATCTCTTCTTCGTTGGATTAGAAATTACCTTTCTAACCACTCAATACAAGTCGTATTGGATGGTTTTAAGTCTGATATTCATAACATAAATGCTGGTGTCCCCCAGGGCTCCGTTTTGTCTCCGACTCTCTTTCTCATTTTCATCAATGATCTTTTGTCTGAAACTTCTAATTCATTAAATTGTTTTGCTGACGACAGTACCCTCAGCGTTTCATATTCGTTTCTAGATTCACATCCTTGTCCTTCGGATGTGGAACTAGAGCGGCAGCGTATGATAAGCTCATTAAATTCTGATCTTGATAGCATTGTCCAATGGGGAATCAAAAACCGCGTAGAATTTAATGCTTCAAAAACTCAATGCTGTCTCATGTCGTTGAAGCGAAACCCACCCTCCATACCGCTATCCATGAGCTTTTACTTGTATTGAAGAAACTAAACAGCTTTCAGTTCTGGGGATGTACATCACAGATCACCTTTTGTGGAATGACCACATATTTAACGTTGCTAAAAACGCTGCTAAATGTTTAGGTTTTCTTCGGCGATGCAAGAAATTTTTCTCTCCTTCTTATCTGGCTATAATCTACAAAGCCTTTATCCGTCCTAAGCTTGAGTACAACTCCCACATCTGGACAGGTGCTCCTATAACTCACTTGAATCTCTTGGATAGAATTCCAAATAGAGCTTTTTAAATGATAGGTGATAGAAATATAACAGATACAATTACTACTCTGGAACACCGCCGCGCCGCCGCAGTGGTTCATGTCTTTCTTTATTCTATCGCTATTTTTACAAACATTGTTCTAGCGAAATAGCCAGTTGCATTCCTCCCCTTAAACAATTTTACCGTAATACTCGCGCTTCTAGGAATGCACATCAGCTTACCCTTGAGCCCAATTTTGGACGTACAATGAAGTACAGAGATTCTTTCTTTAGCCGCACAACTCGAATGTGGAATGCTTTGCCTGGCTCTATTTTTCCCTCCCATTGTAATATCCAGAAATTCAAAACTAATGTTCATCGGTATCTCCTATTAAACCCTTCCCTATTTTCCTAACTCTCGCACTATGTTTATCATTATAAGGGGAGTGCGCGCATACAAAAAAAAAAAAAAAAAAAGGTGACGCAACATTGTGGTGAAACCAAATAAAGACGCATAGACAACCTATTTTGCGACTAAAAAATGTATATAAAATATTATTTTGATTTCTTAGATTACACCATAGCATTATTTCACTAGAGGGACTTTCTGTTTTTGCTATTGTCTTTTTAAATTGAATAAATCTTTATATAAATGACAAAATATTGAGTGTTTTCTTCGAGAAAATTTAAGGATCTGCACATGTTTGTGTCTTATCCTCGGTAGACCAACTATTTTGCGTTTGGGCTCGTAGGCTCCACTTTAGACTCACACAATAATGCCAGTGTTACGATCAAATAAAGAATAAATCTTGCTATTTGCTGTTGTCTTTGACTTAGAGTGTAGCATCGATTCGAGCATCGAACAACAATCATCAATGCAAAATTTTATCAAATATTCTCGAATCGAGTCTAAAATCGTCTATCGAAGCTCCAACATGAAATAAACCTATAAGATAAAGCCACTGATTAGCAACTATAGTGTATTTTTATTTCTTTTATTTCTTTTCATTTAGGTATTAAATTTAAGTTTTAAACATTAGGATAGTTTTAAACATAGGTTTTTACTTATATTCTTAAGAAGATTTTAATTTATAACTTTAAGTATAAAAAAGGGAAAGCCACCTATGAAATTTAAAATGGCCTTTACAGATGAAGGCACCCAATAACAGCAGGTAAAGGGTCTTCCAATAGGGACTTCGGAACTTTGACAGTTGATAGTGGCCGTGTTGTTAAAGCTACATCTGTCAAATTAGCTGTCATTTATTCAGTCTGTTTTGGCAAATCACCATGAATGGATAAAGCGTTCAACAAGACGTGCAAATGAGAAAACTATTTTATCAAAATGGGTGTTCTGTTCGCGCAATGGGTGTTCTCTTCAATGATGAGGCCCATTTCTGAATGAACGGGTACGTCAACAAATAAAGTTGTCGAATTTGGGACGATACTAATCTACATGAGATCCAACAGCGTCCAATGCATCCCGAAAAAGTCAGTGTTTAGTGTGGATTTTGGGCTGCGTTGGCCAGGCCATCACCGTCAATGGCGAGCACTAAAGGTACGGTGACCATCCGTTCATTATTATAATGAACTGTTCATTATTTGAAGTAGATGTTCATTATGAATTATTTTGTATTCAAAAACACACAAATGTTCATTATTTCAAAAGCTGTTCATTATTTGTTCAGTATTTTATTTAATTTAGTTCAAACAAAATTCAAGGTATGGAGAAAATGGAGGCGGAACAAGACAGCATACTTAAAGGCGCTTAGAAAAAAGCTAACGCTCCAAATGCATTTGATTAACAAAAACAACCCGTTTTCGATCTGTGACGTCAGTGGTCTCAGGTGGCTGAAAGTGTAGTGCATACGGCTTCTAAGACTGAGCAAATCTGATATCGTGGGTTCGATCCCTATGATGGGCATGTAGAAAGTTTTTTTTTATAATGAAATTGGATTAAAGCTCAGCACCACTAATAAGAGGAGACTGATGATAGGTGGCTTGGCACCCCTTGAAACAGCTGTATCTCTAGCCAAAATAAACGAATTATAAATTAATTCGTATACAATTGGTGGTAGCACCTTTAAGTTGTTGTTGTTGTTCAAAAATTCAATGAAATTCTTTAAACAAAATGATAATGCGAACGTTCCCTAATTTGCCATTAAATCCTTGTTGTATTTTTTTTATTGAGTTATTTTTTAAAATAACAAAATAATAATAATTAAAAACTGGGTTTAATTTTTTTTTCTTTTTCTTAATTATTTGGAATTTAAAAATCTGGTCACCGTAGCTATAGGCCAATGATTACGAACTTCTTTTAGCTTGAATTGGATGATATGGACACCAACGAAATGTGGTTTCAACAGGTTAGTGCTACGTGCCACACAACTCACGCCACATTGGAAGTTCTGCACGAACGATTACAGGGCATGGTTATCTTACGTGGAGGTGATATGAACTGGCCACAGAAATCATGGGATTTGAACCCGTTGGACTTTTTTTATGGGCTATTATGAAGTCACAGGTCTATACAAATGAGCCACTTAAAGCCAACATATAGCCCAAGCCATCGGTCAAATTCAGCCTGATCTATGCGCCAGAGGCCAGAGTTATGGAATATTGGACATTTCGGATGCGCGCCACCCAGAGAAGCCAAGGCGGACATTTGAAAGATGTTATATTCCATACAGAATGGCATCGATAGGCCTTTCAAACGAATAAAAACTTTCGATGATATCTCACACACACTTTGTTTTATTTTAATTTAAAGATATGAAGCGCTTAACGAAAGATCCTGAACATGACCGTGGTATACTTTTCAATGGGTAGGACTGTCATGTCAGAAATCCGGGTTCAATTCCATCATGAATAAGTCCCCCTCACCTTAGCCGTTTGGATTTGGTAGAAAATTGCAAACACAATCCATTTCTGCCGATAACAAGCACACCGAAAAAGTTGAGAGTTGTACGTTCCTAGGCCCAGTTTGTACCCGAACTGCCGTGCTACAAAATTTATTCATCTCTAAACATCTTAAACTCAACCAGATACCAAGTTTCAAGAACATAGTTCCAGAATTTTGGGCTCTACAAATAATAGATAGACGCAGAAAACTATTGATTACTGATTCAACATTAATTTCCATCCCTTATATTTTGAAACGGATTTTTTGCAACGAAATCAAACTGTCCCGAAAAAAAGAATTCTATAATTTATAGGGATGAACTATTTTATTTTTATTTTAAACTATTCTCTAACCTATAACCTATCAGAGTTAGAAGTGTACAAGAGTAGAGAATTCTGTCCATTTTAACCAAGTTCTATAAATTCTCATTCTTCATCATTTTTTCAAAAGGACCTGCCCGATAACACTAGAATTAACTCTAATGCAGGATTACTTGCCCATGCAACAACTATCGAGCAAAAGGACATTATACATGGGTTGGCCATTGGTTATTCCAAGAAAGAGCAATGAAAAATAGAACAAACATGCATAAAGACCAAGAGAAAAAAAGGAAAGGAAGAACAAAAAAAAAAGAAGCAAAACCCCTTATGAAAAACGCAATAAAAAGAAGCAACACCAGTTCCAGTGGCAGAAAATCGATCGGCCAAAGGATACCATTACAAATTCTCAGCGCTGGCTGAAACCTGATGATGGTGGCGAACTGGTTGGTGATGGCGATGCTCAGAGGATTGAGGACATCGATGGAGTCCCACTCCCACTCCTGCTTCTGCTCCTGCCTGCCTCATGGTTCCACCCTGCTGCTGGCAACGAAGAAAAACATGGGTTGGCCGATGTCATTGACAGCACTGCTCTTATAATACTGTCACCTTAAGTGGCGTGTTCGTACATTCCTCCGTTTATGTATATATCTATGTCTATGTGTGCCTGTGTGATGTATAATTGTAAACCAGCTGCGGGGATGAACTACAACAGGATACAGGAATACTTGAGCTTGTCGCACCCTACGGCATCCTCATAGTAAAATGATGGGGCAGTGGTGTAATGCGAGTATGTCTCGCATGTACTAGTATATCATGGTTTAATATATCGAAAGGAAAAAAAAAAACAGAACAGAACAGAGCAGTGGAGCATATGACCAAGGACAACTAAAATAATCTGAGGGTTGATTGGATAAAAAAAAGAAGAAAAATACCAACATATAGTTCTCTTTTTACGTTTTGCTGGGTTAGGTAAAAGGGAGTTGATATATGTGCTTGTGTGGTTTTCAAGGTGCCCGAGCAATCCAAAACTTGTATCTATAGATTTAGAAGATTTGAAAAACAACTTAAGTATAAAGGTAAATGGAGATGGTCGTAATGAGTAACCTTTTGCATTTTTTGTCTCTAAAGAACGGAAGGTGGTCTTTAAATTTCTATATTTGGAATATGTATTTATGGGGAAAAGTTCATTGCTCATTAGGTATAAGTAAACCAAATACCTAACCTAAACATACAGTGTGTAAGGAAGCCAATATGTCTTTCTTGGATCAGGTCAAAGTGAAAGGTCGAATTCTTACACGAAACAAAGTTTTTGGAGTGAAGCTTCTTATCGGGTGTTGTTACGGCAGGGATAATATCCGAAAAGCTTTAACAAAATCTTCCAAAAGTTACAAGGCCAGAACTGAAGCCTGCCAAGATGATAGGGGGAATACGGTAGTATAGTCTGTCCTGAGAACCTGGAAAGACCACGTTTTCTAGATTGCAGAAAAATCCATTCAAGTTGGAGGATGAACGAAGTGCGGATAGTGGATATCCAAGATAGTTTCATACTATCTGGCTGCCGGTCCTGATGAGTTTTAAGTAGTCAAACTCTACTTCAAGGAATCAAGGTGACCCTATACAAAACCTTGATCATCCAGTTAGGCTAACATCAGCCACTCTAAAGAAAGAACACGTGGTATGCTGATGATGAACATGTGTGACCAAAGAAGTTAGAAGAAGATGCACATACTAAAATGATGAGTCGTTTTTAATACCATAACGTGTTTGACCTGTGGGTGACCAGTGGATCAATAACATACCACGCTCCAAACTCGACGACAACAATTTTCCAGGCTAGGCAAATTGTTGGCTGGCTCAGAGACGCTTACTATTTGTTCTCTCAGGGGGATATCCCAGTAACATGCTTTTAATGAAACAGTCCAGTGGCTTATTGACTGGTGTAAAGGCAAAAAATAATCCAGTTATGTGTTCCTCCGGCCACTATGCACCCTGTACTCCCTTCAGAAGTAAATAGTCCACTTCCTTGCTCTCTTAAGAGTTTAACTTTACAGAACCATTGAAATTCTTCTAAAAACCATTTTGTCGCACCAAAAACCGATATCAAGTCTTTTTCTTCAGTTCGGAAAAGGGAATTACCCATTTCTGGCCCAGAGTGTACAAGAAAAAGTTTGGTATTAAATGAATGGTGACGTAAAGCCCAATAAATGAGTAAAATATTTTCAAAATCGTTAATGGGAAAATCGAGATATTTGGGCTTGAAGTTCACGATTGCAAAATAAGGATTTTAGATTTTGTTCCAAATAATTGTCCATAACGGGTGAAATAATTGACGTAGAAAAATGATATTCATATCAAATGAAAGGTAGTAGTACTAATTTTGATTATGTTAAATAAATTTTGAGATATTGAGTTTTAACTTACAGAAAAGCAACTTTTTTTATGCGGTCTTTGCCACACCGATATTTCCAAAAATGCAGTGATGAAATATACTTTTTTTACATCTAGTGAAAAGCTTCGGAAAAAAAATTCACCAATTAGTAATCAAAACTTTACAATTTTGTTTTAAACATTTGGGCATGTAGGTTTATGCATATACATATATATGTACATATGTATATATCACGCAGTTTCGTTGAATAGGTACCTAAGCAGACAAATGTACGACAAGTTATATATAAAAGATAATCGTACAGTTACAATTAAAGTTATTATTTATTAGTTAGGAACATAAAATCAATATTAAATAGTATCACTCAGAAAAGTATTACATATTTTTACTAAACTATCAGCCTTATCATCGTATCCGATCGGAAGAAAATTTTCTCCGATTTCTACGAAATGTACGAATTTTGTATCGTTGAAGCCGTTCCGATAGGCAATGTGCGTTGCATGCCGATGAAATGTCAAAATGGCAGCAACGCATCAAGAATTCAGAATTCAAGAAATTTGCTTTCCGATTTCCCCGACAGAAAATTAGAAGTGGAAAATTTCCCGCAACAAAATTTTAGACTGAAATGGACGCTTCACAACAAAAATTTTCGTAAAGTAAGCGTTTTTTTATTTGGTAAACATGTATGTCTGTTTCTTTCTTTTAGAAAAAAACAAACCAGGTGCAATACAACCGGCTGGTTAAGTTTATGACCTTAAAGGCAGACATTGCGCGGAAGTTCACGAGTCACGACTTATTCGAAAATATTTTATTATTACAAAAGTCAAATACATGCGTCTATATTTCGTTTAAGATTCGTTTACCATAAACCAAATAAATCCCCCGATCGGAACTTTTCTCCGATTGGAGAATTTTCCGAACGGATACGATGATAGGGCTGTATATTCAGTCTTCTGGCCTTAGTTGCAAATACATCGATAACTTCCTAAGTGTCAATCTCAATTTGTCGATGAACTGACATTAACGCCAATCCTATTAGTCTTTCTTCACCGGTAGAATTTTTTAAATAATTTTTCAGACGTTTCATTGTCGAAATTGTTCTTTCCGGTGTGCATGTTGAAGCCGGTAATGTCGCCAGAATTTTTAGAAGCTTGTGGATGTAAGGAAACAGATTCTTGTTGCACTCTTTGACCGCTGCGTGTCTAGTAGCACACGGTATAGGAAAAATCAAAATATTTGGAGGTTTTGTGCCGGTTTCTCGATTTGTACCATGTGCGTGGTGGAATGCCACACTGGTATGATGACAACTGTGTGCACACTTGTGCAGTTGAAGCAAAAGGGATTGTGTCGTTTGCGGTTGTACTTAAAAATTGTCAGGGCAGGTACGGTAGGTACCTTATAGGGCCCATACACCACACATGCCTGCATGCGCAAATACAAGAATGCACAGTCACGCTTCAAACATACATTACTCATGCAAACTGTACAATATTTAGTGGTTTTTTCATCGCTGAGTAGACAAATTCTTAATAGTACAAGCTTGAATGAGCAAATGTAGAACACACACCACACATGCTTGCATGCACAAACAAACATGCATGGCCAAACCCCTGTGATCCCCCCCTGGCTACGGCCTTAATTCCTGCTATCACTCTCGCTAACGGAAGTTTCAACATCAGTTCCGTACTTGGTTTCGATTTTAGCAATTTACATTTGTTGCAGTCTCTTCAGCACTGGCCTTATTTCTATAACCCATTACTTCTGATGTTGCTCGTTCAAAACCCTTTCGTGGGCGATATTATTCGCTTGAACACGGTGATATCCTACTCCTTCTTTTAATTTTCACAGTCTTCCATCTAGAACAATTTAGCTTTGGTGAAAGTAAATACAATTTACTTTTTTTTTTCAACTGTTTGGTTTGCGAGCATAATCTCCGATATTCCTTTCCAAAAGCTTTACGTTGTGATTGTCTAATCCAAAGAAGTTCCGCGTCATTTACTTCTTCGATGGTAAGTTTTCCTTGTAGTCTTTGCCGTGTTCGATTACAATTTCTAACATATCGCAAAATCCATGCAGTTGCTCGCCCTAGTCTTGACCAAACTTGAAAACTTTGTCACGTCTGGTAGCTCATACTCCGGAATAGAAGATGTTTCAGAGACTATTGCTAGGAATTCTTATTTTTCCACAGGTTAGGTTTGAACAAGTTTGTTTGATGGCCAGGTTGTCTCGTTGCCATTTTAAAATTCGGAGCCTTGAAGCCATCGCCTGTGTTTTACATTAGTGAGTGAGTGAGTTCTGACATTTCTGATTTCGGGATACTGATCCAGTTGACTCGATTACCATTAGAAAACACACGGTGTAATGTGCAGCTGAAGAATAGTTTCTTTAAAACCTGTACAGGGTCATTATGTAGAGAGATGGCCATTATATAATTTTTTCAATATCGTTGTGGAACACATTGTGTGCAGGCTAGGCAAGTCGTTAACCCACCATCTCGTCATCGACTTTAAGGCCACATATGATGGAATTCGCCGTCAGGGGACCTTTTTGGCTTTGGCTGAACTAGGGATCATGGGAAACCTGGTCCACTAGTGTGTATAACTAAGGAATAACTCTGCCGAACTATTACAAACCTGTACATTGAACAGGGTTATAGGATATGCAATATTTCTATGGAACAAATAGTCTAAAAGATGGCATTAAAGCCTAATCCACTATCTTCAATAGATCCGTCCAACTACTTGGGTTTGCGAATGACATAGGCTACTCGCCAAGTTTTGAGGTGACAAGGAAGACTGAACATCTGGTTTACTGGTCAATCCATTGATGATTCCAGAATGCTTGCTCTGGATGATTTGAAGCAGCGAGCTCGGGATCGATGAAGATGGAAAGCTGCCGGACTGAACTCAGGCCGGACCCCTCACTGGTGACCGGGAGCCCGTAAAGTGAGTAACCAAACATGGTACAGTAAAAAAAATCAACTTATTTAAAATAAATCCACATTGGCAACATAGTGTGAAACTAATAGAAAAGTAAAGTTTGCTTTAAAGTTGAATTGACTTCTTTGCCACTATTTCGTTTCATTCCAATATATTGGATGCAGCTAAATTTATATGAATACTTAAACCACTTTACAAACCACATTATAGTTTACTTTACCACAAACTGATCAAAACTTCATTATAAATATGTATAAACAATACCCAGCCGCCATCAAAAAACTCCGAATGCCTCTCAGCATTCAATTTCAGACCATCAACCTCAAACTCAGCCCTTTTTGTTTCTCCAATTAAAATCACACAATGAATTCAAAGAGAAGAGTTATTATTACCTTATCTCAAAAACCATCCCATGCACCGCCAATCGACTTTATCCAGGTTTAACTGGCCACAATCCTGTTCATTTTGGTCACTTCGACCATCATCAGAGCTTCAAATTCAACTATGCCCAATGGCAAATACAAGAGTGACTACCTACCTGCCTATACACTACACCGCATCACCACTCCACTTCCTTCACTATCAACTAACAAAGTACACATACCAAGTACATATGTTATGTCGGTAGATATTTATAGAATAAACTTTCAAGCCGACGCCGGGGGCTACCAGGCCAAACCTACATATCTGTATAGAAGGACATCGACAACTATAGATAGTTGGTATTCATTTCCACTCTGATACGACGATGGTGGGGGAAGATATGTAAGCCAGGTGATCCTTCTGCGGTGTTAAACGATTACTATTGCTTTGCTACTTCAACTGTACCCATTATATACATATACAACGTCGCCTTTGTCATCGGTCGTTGTTGTGTCGTTGTCTCAGGAAAGAAAGTTCGACCTCTATTATTTCCCAAATATACGTGGTTGTGGAATTCAGTGCATTTTTACATTTATTTCTACGAGAGATAAATTTAACAAAACCCTTGTGCAGATACAACATCATCTCCTTATTCCTTTGTGAAATCCTTTTTGAGTGCTGTTCGAAGGAAACAATATTTTCCCAGCTGATTTGCCTTAGCAACTAGGGTTTCCGATTTGTTGCTATTTTATCCGCATGTTATATATGTTACATATGCTTTTGCATAAAAGTCTCATCGATTTGATTTAAAAACAAAAAAAAATATTCCAAAAGAAAAAAAATCTATCGATATTCTTCTTGACCAGTTTGTTTCATATACCACTTTTATTTACCTACGCCACGCCTTCCAGCGCCAGTTTGATGCTTTGCAAACAACACACAATCTATTTGGGAGTATTCTTACTTATTTACTTGCCTAAGGTGTTTCGAAGTGGGCAAGAGCCTCAACCAACAAGCTCCTTACAGCCAGCTCGGTCTCTAGCCAGCTGTCTCCAATTTCTTACGTCAAGTTGAGGCCCTCTTCCACTGGCGAGCCACGGCCTATACTGTGCTTTCCCTCGCACTTGGATTCAAAGACTCTTCGGATCGAAACATTTGTGCTCATTCGCTCTAAATCACCCAGCCACATTCCAGTCGTGCGCTTTTTTACTTTCTTGGCTAGATCGATGTCGTTGTACAGCTCATACAGTTCGTTTTTGTATTTTATCCACAATTCCAATATTAAACAGACGGGACGAAAATCACCCGTTGAATCTTCCTCTCAAAACAACATTAAGAGCTTTCTCATGCAGCTTCCACATTTGACATGTTCCATAGCACCATAGAGCAGCACCGGGATGATAAGCGTCTTATACAGGGACATTACGCAAAAGTTACTCAAGAGAACGCTTAACTTCTCAATTGCCTTCTCTGTTCAAAGAAGCAGCGATTTGTAAGAGTTATTCTTCATTTGATCTCTGCGCTGGTATCGTTGTGTGAATTGATAGCGGAGCCTAGGTAGACAAAGTCCCGATATAACTGCCTAAAAGTTATAGCTTTCTATGATAATGTTCTTTCGAAGACGCGCGCCGGTGTTGGATGTCTTTTCCTGATGACAGCATACTATACTTGGTCTTGCTCTAATTAACCGTTAAACCAATACTCTTCGCTTACGTCTCAATACTCTGAAAAGTGGTACAGACTTCACGCTTTCTTCTTCCAACTTTGTCAATATCGTCAGTTTATTTCAATTGAAAAATTGATAGGACTTTTGAAAATTAATGCCTCTAGTTTTGACGGTAGAGTTTTGTTCTAGGTACTCTTTGAAGAACGATGTTAAAGAAGTCTACAAAGTTAGTCTAGATCGTCAAGGTTAGGTTGAATAGTACACTCATCATTGCAGTTATATAGTTTGCAAACAATTTTCCATATCCTCAACATCGACTGCAATCCTACTTTGGTTACTATGGTTATATATTGAAGCCTTCGGTTCGGAGCATGAAACGTTAAATTGTTCCATTAACATTTTCGTAAAATTTCTGAACTCCTTCTTTTCCCTTCTGAAAAGCTGGTGTTACTCAATCTTCTTCTGCACGTAGAGCTCAGGTGCAGCTCTCACCGTCAAACCAGGAGTTCATTGTAGTCAGAAGCAGCTGATGTCACATTCCATTCCGTACGGCCCGTAAGTGTGAACAGATGATAACGAGGAGAAAAAAACCTGATACACGCCGCATAGCACTGATCCATCCCGAACGGTTTTAAAAAGGCTCGTATTCGGGTCTAGGGCGCACAAACTAAGCATAGCGTTCAGATCTCTTAATAAATCTCATATCAACCATGTCTGTGTGAATAGATCTTTAAGCGGAAACCGAAAACAAACCGAATATGACTATACCGAATGAAATGGAATAAGTGTGAAAAGAGCAACCCTTTGCTTCCTAGTGGTTTCGCAGTGAAACCACACGCTTAATATTTTGTTTCGATATTCCTAGTGGTTCCACGATGAAACCAAATTGATTTCTACGAACTGTATCTCATTTTTAACGGTAAACAAAACGAATTGGGTTGTTTTCAGTGCGTTGTAAGTGATTATTTGTGCATTTAGTTTGATCGTTCGTGTCGTTTAGAGTATGTTTTTTTGTGCAGAGAATGAGAAGAAGAATTTTAGGTACTTCTTGAAGGAATTCCATCGGATATCGAATCTGAAAGTGGTGGTGAAGAACCATAAGATCCTGAAACAACGTTGTAAATCTATTCGAATTAAATGCGATGGAAATAATTTTTATTGACGAGCTTCAAGAAAAACTTGATGAGGGATGGATTAGCGAAGATTATCTTCCTCTGTTTTTTCTTCAACAAAAAGAGAGGGCTAAGCGAACCATCTGGGGCTTCATCACGTAAAATGAAAACGATCGAATGATATCGTTTTGAAGAAAGCTATCTTTATTTTTTTTTTACTGATATGATAGAGATAGCAATGGTGGAAACGATATCGTCCGATCGTTTTCATTTTACGTGATGAGGCCCCTGGACAACGTACAGAAATTATTTGCTCGGTATGAAAAAAGAGTTTGAAGAAGAAACAGCACCCGTCATTTCTGATGACTTGGAAGCACCAAAACGAATCTGTATGCCATTCAAAAGGAGGGAATAGTAATAGCTTCATTCCAACCAATCCTGAAGAAGTTAAAGTGTTCCTGGCAATAAACTTAATGATGGGCGCCAAAAAGCTTCCCAGTTATTGCGATTATTGGTTATCTATGCCTGAACTCAGAGATAATTACATTTGTTTACTAATGTCAAGGGGTCGTTTTGCTTGGCTTCTTGGGAATGTCCCTTTGAATGACAATTTGCGACAAACAGAAAGAATATCTCAAGATTTTGATAAGCTTTATGAGTTTGCGCCCCCTCATAACGAAGCTATCAGAAACCTTTTTATCTTCACTAAAGCCATCTAAATTTCAGTCAATAGATGTTTGGAAGATTAAATTTAAGGGACGGAGCTGTTTTCCACAATATATGTCCCTGAAACCTATAAAATGTGGATACAAGGTTTGGATCAGGGCTGACGAAAAAGGATATGTTTGTCAGTTTCAGATGTACACTGGTAAAACCACGGCAGAAGAAGGTCTTGGTAAAGAAGAACTTGGTTCACATGTGGTAAAAGACCTTTCCAAAACGTTAGCAGGGAAAGGACATTGCATCTTTTTTTTTATAATTTTTTCAATTCGATTCAACTTCAAAAGAAACCGGATGATTTTCGGGGTTGAAGAAAAAATGCACACTGATCTGCTAGATGACAAACATTTATAGCAGGGGCAATCTGACTGGCGAATAAGTAAGGACGGTCTAGCATTTTTCAAATGGAAGGACAAGAAATCAGTGCATTTCCTGAGTAACTTTCATGACCCATCAAGTGCTGGAACAGCAGTGTGTACACAAAAAGATGGCCGGAGGAAGGAGGTTTCTTCTCCACAACTTTTAAGTGATTACAACAAACATATGGGATATGTCGACAAGGTGGATATGCTAAGATCCATTTATGAAATAGACCAAAAATCTAAAAAATATGCACGACTGGGTCGCACGAACTTGCTCTTATGCGCGATCACATTATGGTTCTATAGTCTGAAATAAATTAGCTGCTATGGGAGTCTTTATTTTATCCATTTGCCAAATCTTAGTTTAGTTGCAGGTGGTATTATGTGAGTATACAAAAATTAACAATATAGCCTAGTGTTGCAATGCAATATGCATGAAAGGAAATTATATTATTTAAACTGGTAAATTGTTTTAAACCAACAAAATTAGAAAGAAATTGATTAAAATACTTTAAATCTGTTTTAACCCTTAATATTAATTTATAAGAAAAAAAAATTGAAAATCGTACCAGCGGTTTTAAAAATAATTAATTTTTTATATATAAAATTTCGTTAACATTTTTGAGAAAAAAAGTTGGTACGCCAATTTTAAGTATTTATTAATGTTGAGTTAAAAATTGAATTTTACAAAAAAATCTGCTACCCGTTTTCGAAATATCGAATTTTCAAAAAAATTATTTTGATTTTTTTTTTCAAAAATCCAAAAATAATTGTTTAGAAATTTTTTTTATATTTGTTACAAGCTTCTGTATAAAAAATCTTGTTTTATTCGGTTGATCAGATATTGAGATAGTCGAAAATCGATGAAACCGTTATATGAGAGGTACTGGTAATAAACGTAAAATATAAATTTTAAAAATTTTAAATGGTAGACCGTACTAATTTTAACACACAAAAAAAAAACTTTTATCAAAATCGTAGGAGTTGTTTTTCAGAAAAAAATATTATTCTTAACGGATTTTAAACATTTGTATGGGAGACACCGTTATTTTTGGGTATTAGAATAATTTTTGTCAAAAACCTTCTAGATAAATTTAAAAAACTGCTATTTACCAAGTTTAATAAAAATCGACAGAGTCGTTTTTGAAATATTTAGTTTTCAAAAAAAAATTTAACTCTTTTTTTAAAAATCTAAAAAATATTTTTTTTAAAAAATTTTGGTACACAATATTATTTAGAATGTGTCAATAATTCTTAATAAAAAAATTGATCAGAATCTGTTTAACCGTTTTCGAGAAAAACGAAAATAAAAAAAATGGTTCTTTGGGAGGTACCATTAATAACCATTTTTCGTAACCATTTTGTTGTATTAAACGGCAACTTATAACTATTTAAATTTATTGAGTTCTTAAAAACAAATTCGGTAGCGCTGGATTTGAAAAAAAAATAAGTTTTTCCTTTTTTTCCAAGAAATTTTGTATGACAGCTACTGTTAGTTTTGGTGCTAAAAAAAAAAGAGAAAAAACGGGTGGGGGGAATGTCCAAAAAACGCTAGGTACCAAGTTTAAAGAAAATCGACCCATCCGTGTAGGCTGTAGTCGAACCGACAGACAGACAGACGTTTTTGCGAGACCCACTTTTTTCGTCTTTGCTATCATCGTAATGTCAAGTTTGATCAAAATCTCGAGTTCGATTTTTTGTACGAATGAAATGTATATTCGCAAGTAAAAATGATGGCATCGGATTATGTGGTATTTACTGGATATGTGTCTTTCGAATTCATACGCATTATTCAATGGGAAAGATAATTCGACAGCATTATCTCTGAAAATGTTCAGATTATCTGTTTGCTCAGGACTTGTTGAGAGCAAGACAGTCGAAACCATCAGTTAGTCATTTTAAGAGCAAAATGAAAATGCCATGAGTAAAACGGTTTGACAAATGTGATCATATGCCGAAACATGGCTCATCGCGGCGGTGTGTATATTGCACTACGGCATATCTGAGCCTCCCTTTACAAAGTGGTCTTGTTCTTGGTGTGAAGTTGGATTATGCTTGCACGACAAACTTAATTGTTTTGCATCATATCATAACGTATAAGATTAAAACTAAATATAAGCAACAAATATTTACATTTTTTCTTTTTTTTCCTACTGGTTACGTGCTGAAACCAATTTAAAAAACAACAACAAAAGATTTGAAAAATTACTAAAAAAATGTTTATTAAAATTAATAATTAATAATGGCGATTTTATCTAAATTTTTAACTTTAAATAAAATATTTGAAAAAAATCACATCTCCGGGAAGAAAGTAATAGATTTTAAGAAAACGTGCGCTTTTCCCAAAATATTTTTCTCTTACGAAAAAAGTTGTTACCTATTTAACGTTTCTTGTGTAGAATTTAAAATCAGTTTCCCCGAAAAAAACTGATATTAGCTTTTACTTCTTGTTCGATTATATTTTTTAAAGAAATACAAAAATAATGGCAACCCTAGGCGGGCCATGGCTCCTATAGGATACAACAAATATGTAGGTATTCGTATTTTTTACTCTCTGCCTTTTCAAAAGATTTAAATATATTTTTTCTTTCTATGGGATATCCTGTTTCATATTATTTGTTAAATTTATTTTGTCTCCTTAACAAGAGAACTCTCGCAACGAAATATAAATTCATAAAAAGGCTTTAGTTAATCCAAGAGTTGTGCATTAAAAATCAATTGCATCCACAAAACTATGATGGCATGGTGTCTACTTGCTTATTGATCATATCGATAGAGTCCTGTATAGTTGGTTCTATGGAATCACCCTGAGGCCAGACATTAGACTAAATCGAAAGGTGGTATCCTTAGAGGTAGAAGCAGAAGTTGCAGAGCTGATTGAGTTTTCTATTGAATCAGTAGAAGGTAGATTGCTCAGCAGGAGAGAGAGAATGAACAAATGAAGTTGGCCAAACGAAGACTCGACCCATCAAAGAAAGGAAAGAATTCACCATCATGATGAAAGCTATATAGAGTTTAGCCAAGATGACTATCCCGGAGGCAAATTGAATCTGTCCGAAACAATCGTTTTGGGTTGGTATAAGGTGATGCTGATGGTGTCCTAGCCACTATAGGTACTATAAATAACTCTGATGGGGATGAGAGAATGTGAAAGCGTTTTAAAGGAAATAATCCTAATGAAGATTATTCGGATTGAACGGATTTCAACAAGAGGGAGCAAAAGTGTTGAAGCATCTATTGTAATGAATGCGAACCGATGAATAAGTATAATTGGATTGATTCATTTGAATTTTGATCGGATTAAGTCGATAATGGAGATGAGATTATAAAGCATTCAAAAGAATTGTTTCTATTTCTGAAAAAGAATGTTATTTTATTGGTATAGTATATTTTTGTATGTAAAGGCTCAGCCGGCTTTAAAGTTTAAATGCGAGACCGGTTATTTCTAAATTTTGTGTGTGTGTTCAAACGATGAACAAGGGTGAAATTTGAAAGAATCGTTTTGGTTGAATTCAGTGAAATAATTGAGTGGAAAATGTTTATAGTTCATTGGATTAAACTGAGAAAATTTAAATAATGTAAATTTGTAATGTTATTCATTTTTACTTCATATACTAAGATAAGATGCAGTAACAACGAGACCATAAAGATTTGATCGAGAGAAGAAACATAAGGTATAGAAAGGTCATGGATTTACGCCTTTTGGTGCGTATGAAGTGGATTTTTAGCACCTGAATTAAATCCCCAAAAAAGGAGACCCTCTAAACTGCGCCAACTACAGAGGCATAAGTCTCCTTAACATCGCCTACAAGATCTTCTCTGCCGTATTATTTGATCGTCAGAGGCCGTTTGTCAACAACCTGATAGGTCCATATCAGTGTGGCTTCATACCAGGCAAGTCCAACATCGACCAAATATTCACTTTACGCCAGATCTAGGAAAAACCACAGTAGCTTCAAATCGATACCTACCATCTTTTCACCGATTTTAAAGCCGTGTATGACAGCATCTATGGAGATGAACTATATAGAGCAATGTCTAGTTTTGGCATCCCTGGGAAACTTGCCCGTTTGTGTAGGAAGACGATGGAGAACGCACGCTGCTCCATCAGGGTCGGAAAAGATCTCAAAGACACATTTAATGTCAGAAAAGGGTTTAGACAACGCGATGCACTGGCATGTGACTTCTTCAACATCGTTCTGGAAAGAATAGTGTGAAACTCAAGCGTCAACACAAGAGGCACAATCTTTCAAAGATCCGTCCATTTACTCTGATATGCAGACGATATATTGACATAATTTGAAGAAGCAGCTTAATGTCAGTGGAGGGTTTGTGAGTATTGAGGCGGAAGCGAAGAAGATGGGCTTAGCGGTCAATGAGGGCAAGACTAAGTATATGCTGTCATGAAGAAAGGACACTCAACACGGATACCTTGGACAGAACGTCACCATAGACAGCTTTAACTTCGAGGTAGTTAAGGACTTTGTCTACCTAGGCGCAGCCATTCATTCAGACAACGAAACCAGCAGCGCTGAAATCAAACGGAGAATAACTCTTGCCAATCGCTGCTCCTTTGGACTAAGAAGAGAGTTGAGTAGCAAAGTCCTCTCTCGAGCAATTAAGGTGTCCCTTTACAAGACACTTATCATCCTGGTCCTTATAAAGGGTCCGCCATCTAACGTTTTTTTTCAACTAGTGCTTATTTCGTGAATGGTAACACTTAACTCATGTCTGATTTGACAGATAATTAGTTTTATCCTTCCACTGAACGAATATGGTTGTGTATACGCTTCGCTTAGTGGGCCTGCGATCGACTTAGAGAAGATGCCGATTTTGCCAAAAAAAATCATCTTTTCAGATGAAGCTCATTTTGATTTTGGCGGGTAGTAAACAAGCAAAATTGTCGCATTTGGGGCACAGAAAACCCGCAAGCATACATTGAAAAGCCGATACACCCAAAACGAGTCACTGTTTGGTGCGGATTTTGGTCCAGAGGCATAATTGGGCCATTTTTCGAAAATGAGCAAGGAGTGGCCGTTACAGTCAATGGCGATCGTTATCGGGCCATGTTCACAAAAATTGAAGAGGAGGATATTGGCAACATTTGATTTCAACAGGACGGCGCTACGTGCCACACAGCCAAAGCTAAACTCGATGTTTTGCGCCATTTTCAAAAAAAAAACAAAGTTATTTAGCGGACCCTTTATATGGAGCAGAGGCATGGACCATGTCAAAACTGGATGAAAACGCTTTAGGATGTTTCGAGAGGAAAATTCTCCGGGTGATTTTTGGTCCCGTCTGCATACATGGTGAGTGGAGGAGAAGATACAATCACGATTTGTATCGGCTGTACAGAGAAACTGACCTGGTCAAACGAGTCAAGGTTCAACGACTTAGATGGCTGGGTCATGTAGAGCGAATAAATCCCAAAGCTCCGGTCCGTAAAGTCTTCGAATCCAATATCGAGGAACGGCGCAGTAGAGGAAGACCGTGACTCAGGTGCTACACACAGGTGGGAGACGGAGAGGCATGTTGGTTGAGGCCCTGGTCCTTCGGTGTGGAACCATTGCCGGAGTTGTAGGATGGGTGGAAGACGTGTTCCGACTGGTTGAAACGAAGCCACGCGTCACGACGGAAGACTTTCGGCAGGAATGTATCTTGAGTCAAATAGTATTTGTTGTTGCAAATAAGATAAGGTTTCTTTAAAAATCTGGATAATTTTTATTGAATCTTTAAGTCCCGACCTCGATTTTGTGTAAAATGCAATCCACATTTGGTGAGAATCAAAGTGAAATTCATTCCCACCAGAGAGAAAATTTATTACACTTTTCAGTGAGAAAGAATTTCACTTTAAAAAGTGGAGTTCACTAGTTCAAATAATTTAACCTCTCCTTAAGTGTACTCATCTCGCTCACTCAACGCCGTTGCTCAGCTTATAACGAGGTGAAATAAGGCCAAATCTGATAAATTCAATGTTCAAATCTGGCCTTATTACGGTCTTAGCTTTGCATTATGCCAACAAAAAAAAACAATAGAAATAACGAAAAAGTAATTCAAAACAAAATCAAATACTTCAAAATAACAATTTGCTTGAAGCAGTTAGGTAGGTATGGAGGGGCATTCTGCCGCTTCATTTTATATGAAATTAAAGGTAATAAAATAAGCTTTTCACTAGAGCTAAAAAAATATATGTCATCACTGAATTTTTTGAAATATCGGTGTGGCAAAGACCGCGCAAAAAAAGTGACTTTTCTAGAAGTTAAAACTCAATATCTAAAA
Organism: Leucozona laternaria; assembly: GCA_932273885.2. Lineage (NCBI taxonomy): Eukaryota > Metazoa > Arthropoda > Insecta > Diptera > Syrphidae > Leucozona > Leucozona laternaria. Next base: position 178,747,934 of record OW026366.1, on the reverse strand, counting down.
ATGTGTTTAAAATATCAAAATAAATTTTGTAGTAGACAAATACCTCTCAATTGATATCAATATCATTTTTCTACGTTATGGCCAATTACTTGGAAAAAAATCTGAAATCAATATTTCCCAATCGGCAACTTCAAGCCCAACTATCTCGACTTTCCCATCAACAATTTTGAAAATATTTCACTCTTGTATCGAACTTCACGTCACCTATCATTTGATACCAAACTCGTTCGTGTACGCTCTGGGCCAAAAATGGGCAATTCCCTTTAACGTGGGAAACTGGTGTTATAAATTCTCTCTTTTGGTGGGAATCAACTCCACTTTTAAAAGTTGAACATGTCCCATTTGGAGCAGATTCCCCTGGAATAAATTCCCTGCACCCTCGAATGTCCTTTGGACTTTAGGCCCACCCGCCAGCCGATATCATTTTTACGCCCTTTTGACTTCGGGCTTGAAAGTTTTTAGAGTTAAGCGCCAACAATTATTGAATTGGGGTGAAGCTTAGCCACAGGAAATCAATTTGTTTCATAAAACATTAAAATTATTTAGCTTCAACCTCGTTTGATTCTTCCAATGTCCTTCGGACTTCAAACTGGTTCAACTATTTTTGTAAAATATATTAGAATTGAACACAAATTGTTATGTTACTGAATTCTATGACTAAATTCTTTTTAGTATTTTGCTGTGTGAGAGGCTTCTGCCCCTATAACCCCCTAGATCCACCACTGAATATAAGTCCCTTTAAAATGTTCATCATTGTTTAAAATGTCTGTACGTGTCAATTTGGGGTCGGTATCAGAATCTTTTGAATTATTCGACAAGTGTTTAACCGAATTCTCTGAAATTAAGCTTATCTCCCCACCATACCCGCAGGAACCTACAACAATCAACCTACAATAAAATCAAAATCAAAACAAAAACTAAAATTGTTTGCATTTGCCTTACCTTACTACCTATGTTGGAATAACCCCTCTCAACATAAAAACATCGTTCATTTAGATTAGGTACTTGAAAACCCATGTTGACGACAATACGTCGCATGTTATTTAGAGAACACTAAAATTAAAAAAGGTACCCCGTCCTTAAAGGAATAATTATGACATTGGGGTATTTTGAATATAACACGAAATTATTCTACTCAAGAAATCAAATTATTCACCTCCAAAGTTCCACGTACCTACACCTACATAGTACCTATACTACATCAGCAGATTGGCGTTGGCAACGTTATTCACACCTCTGGTGTCTAACCTTCGCCTTCACTCCGTATGGAGAATGGAACAACTTTTTGCAATGAGCTAATTGTATTCAGTATTCACCCCTTTTTTGCAACATGTTATGTAATTATGAAGTCATGTGCTGAGGAAACTGTCTTTGATTCCGCCCCCGCATGTGGAATTTAGCATATCAGTTCTATACTCAACTCTACTCTTATTATAGTTCACTCACTAACAACACAACTCATATCGAACTTATCTTCTTACCCCTTCCATTCTGTAGTTCCTCGGCTACCATAGGAGTATAGGTGTACCTTTACTGTGCGAATATGTGGTGTTAAATTATGTTTCAAAGCAGGCGAGCTTCATTGTTGGAATTAATCGCACATACTGATTGACAGCATCAGCACAAGTGGTGGCGCGGCGCGCGGTGGGTCCTGTATACCTATACTGTTGTTCCTGTCGTAGCCTATATATAGCATCACGACATTGTAAAAACGGGGACGCAGAGAACCCTTTCATCCCGAAATGTATATGCCCTCTACTAATTCCGGTTAATTCCATCTTGTTTTTGGAATAATTTTGCCACCAAATATTCCAAAAATTATCCAAAATGTGTAGCTTAAAGCCTTTTAGGCGTAGTTATGCTAACGCAACATGGCTCAAAGTGAAATCGAGTATATGCGGGACGGGAGGGAGAAGACAATTTTGTTTTGTTGTTGTTGTCTGATGTTGGAAGCAAGTTGAAACAACTTCTCAGGACATTTTGAGTTCCTGTTTGCCTCCGCATGCATATTCAAAAGATCATTGGGTATGCAAATTTTTAAGCTGCCTTGCTACTTTCTTGGTCGTATACTGTTTTTGAAATGGGTGCGCGGGCAAGCCGGAATAGCATAGGTGGGAACTTAAGGTAGCTTTGTGTTGCTTTATTTCAAAGAGAAGGTGTTTGTAAAATAGTTTATGGTTTCTCGGAATCTTTCTTTTTGTTGAGTGAATTACCATTTGGTATTCGTATGACTTGTTGTACTTTTCATTTTTCTTAATTTTTTTTTTAATCAAGACGGGCGAAGTCGCGTGCCTCGACTGTGATTTAATTAGTGGACCTTTAAGGAATGAGAATTACTAGGTAATTTGAAAGGTCCAAACGAACGAAAAATGTATCAAATATGTAGCTTAATATTTATTTTCATGGAGATACATATTTCAGCTATGCCCGAGCTCCCATCTAGAAATCAGGTTCTCTTTCATTTCGTAACAGTAACGCACCTGAGTGGAATACAATACATTTTTGCGGGATAAATACACGATACTGGCTGCTGATTTTGGTGCTCTTTAGGGTTTGAAGATCCTTTTTTCTGCAAAGTGCAGAGAGAGAACACCTTTTCATATCTGCCCACTCAATATCGAATATTTTGTACGATACGAGCGCAAAGTCAGCTAGGTATCCTATAAATTTATTTCCCTAATATGTTCAGAAAAGCCCATAAAATTGGCTTTAAACGAACAATTTCGAAATCCTTAATATTTAGATATAATTTACGAGGTTTCAATCGAAGGTCTGAAGGATCAAGGAGTCAATTCCCGATCTGTGAAGCTGTTCAAACTAATTTTTTTTTTCAAAAATTAACGCCATTACTATATTTTCGTTTTTAAAATTCAATGCTCTTTTAAATGTTTAGGAAAGGGAATTTTATTTCTGTTATTTTCAATTTTCTAAAGAACTAGAAGAGATTTTAGCATCAGATTTTTGGCGTTTTCTTCTAAATTTTGAGATTGAAAATAATTTTTTCAAAAACTGTTCATTAAAAAAACATTATTTAAAAATAAAATAAATAAGAGATTTCAAGCTTTACAAAAAAAACTATAGCACACAATTTTAAGTAATAGTGTTGTTTTTTAATATTTATTTTTTAGAAAATTGCCCATCCCGACTAAACGGGTGGAAAAGAGTCTTTTCCACCCGTTTAGTCGGGACCCCCCCTCTTATGAGATTTTTGTCATGTCTCGACCCAATCTACACGCTCTAGCTTTTTGCCATAACTTATGCGAATCACCCTGTAATATTTTTTGCTTTATATTTTTTTCCATCTAAAAAAAATTCTTTGCCCCCCCCCCCCCCCCCCAAAGCAAAATCCTAGCTACGGCACTAAGCTAGATATATTTTTGTTGCGTGAGTAAAAAAATATGCACGACTTGATCGCACGAACGTGCTCTTGTGGTTAAATACTGTGTGTAATTCCACATTGAATATGCATGAATATCCGCCATCTAACGTTTTTTTTTTTCAACTAGTGCTTATTTCGTGAATGGTAACACTTAGCTCATGTCTGATTTGACAGATAATTAGTTTTATACTTCCGCTAAACGAATATGGTTGTGTACACGCTTCGCTAAGTGGGCCTGCGATCGACCTAGAGAAGATGCCGATTTTGCCAAAAAAAAATCATCTTTTCAGATGAAGCCCATTTTGATCTTGGCGGGTAGTAAACAAGCAAAATTGTCGCATTTGGGGCACAGAAAACCCGCACGCATACATTGAAAAGCCGATACACCCAAAACGAGTCACTGTTTGGTGCGGATTTTGGTCCAGAGGCATAATTGGGCCATTTTTCGAAAATGAACAAGGAGTGGCCGTTACAGTCAATGGCGATCTTTATCGGGCCATGTTCAACGAATTTTTGTCCACAGAAATTGAAGAGGAGGATATTGGCAACATTTGGTTTCAACAGGACGGCGCTACGTGGCACACAGCCGAAGCTGCACTCGATGTTTTGCGCCATTTTCAAAAAACAACGAAAGTTATTTGTCGGGCCCTTTATAAGAGACATAGAATTAACTAGGATGGACGGAAGATCGTAAATAAATAGTACAAATGATAACGGACCCTGAGGTACACAAGGGTTAGCAGTAAAACATTTAGAACCTTCACTCTTAAAAACAACACTATATAACCTATATTTGAGATATGAAGATATCATAACACAAATCTGTCGTTAAGACCTATATTTTGATGTTTTCTTAAAAGTATATGGTGGCTAAGTTTGACAAATGCTTTGCTAAAGTCAGTAAAAATACAGTCAACTTGTTGTTTTTTTTCAAACGCGACAAAACAAAATGTAGTAAACTGTAACAAATTTATTACAGCGGATTTCTTTTTAACAAAGCCATGTTGGTTGTCACATAAAACTGAGGAACAATGAAAAGACAAATTATCACATCAGATAGTAGATTCAAACATCTTAGGTATATCAGATAGTTTAGCAATTGGTCTATAATTTAAAACCAAGTTTTTCTTTTACCTTTCTTATGAGTAGGAATAAGGAATGCATTTTTCCAACGGTCGGAAATTTACAGCTTTTTATAGACTGATTAAAAAGTAAAAATAACGTATATGACATATACATTGCAAATTTTTTTTAACATAAAAGTGATAAAACCATCAGGACCGGGACTTAAACAAACATCTAATTTTTTAATATACTCTAAGACAGTTCAGAATGTACCACTTTTCTGAAAGAAATGTGTTTCGCGTTTGTCATTTGTATTTGGTGGTTGGCTCCTGTCTGTCTGTTTTTTGCATTGATTCACTTAAGTAAACACAATTTTTTTTCTTAAAGCGAATAATTTAACATTTTAATTTCAGCAACTGTTTGTTGTTTGAATTTCATCCTAATCACAACCAGCATTTTTGACAGTATACTTTGATTTTCCTTTAAATTAATTATGCTAAATGTTTAAATAATGTTTTTTTTTTGTAATCTAAACCATTGATGTTATTTTGAACTTAGGCACTATTTCAGGGAAATGAAAAATAATAAAATTAAAAATATTAAAAAAAATGCATATATTTATTGAAATTATGAACCCTAATTCGATTCCTCGAAATGAGTTGATGAGTAAGTACTCTAGAGAACGACAGCCACAGAAACACGTTTTTTTTTTTAAATAAAAAATATTAAATACTAATTAATTTAAATTCTAATTAAAATCAGTGTAAGTAGGTTTGAATAACAAACTAATTGGATAATTCATTTTGTGTGATAATGAGTTTTAAAGAACTTGAAATATTTTTCTGTTTGGACAACTATAACTTTTATTTCAAAAACATTCGATTTGTATTGACATATGTATATTTTGTGTGTGGATGTCACAACTTAATGAACAATCACGCGTATCGTATATTCACTTCAAACAAATAAATAATAAATTACATTTAAAACCACTGCAGAGCACGCATTCATTTTGGTATTTTGCTGTGATGCTGATGCATTTTGTTTTATTTCCTTTGTGTACAAACAATGAAATTTAATTAAATGGGAATTTCATATTATATGATCCAATTAAATTTCAAATACATATAAATAAAACCTTAAATCAAAGAGAATGTGTTGCAAATGATGAAATTAATTTAAATAGGAAGATTTTTTATTCTGAGTGCAGAGTATCAATAATAATAAGATAATCTTGAAAATCTTGTTGATATACATAATATATTCAAAAAAAAAAACGTCATAAATAAAAAATATTCAAAAATCATTCTTAATTCCATATGTGTCAGGTACGATAGATATAATTTTCCAAAACGAACCTATATTGAATTTCAAGAACTTGCAAGAAATAAACAATTTAACTCAAGTGGACTTAGCCGTCATGCAGGGTTAAAAGGGGCTGGTAAGCGCCCCTATTTACCCCCCCTCCCCTTACGTAGGCCCTTGTCCACTGTGAAAAAAAACACGTTTGTGCCAAGTTTAGTAAAGGCTTTGGAATGTTTTCAGTAGCTAAAACCTAGGCAAGAAAAACATGTCAAATATTCCTTTTTTTTTATATTAAGCGCGCACTAAAGGGGTTGTGACTAGCCTTAAAATGATATACAGAGCACGAGCGATTAGGTAGATTGGAAAGGTTTGAAAAGAAGATACCGATGCACATTGGTTTTGAATGTCTGAAGATCAGAATCGGAGGGGAAAATTGCGCTGGATAGAGCATTCCACATTCGTGTAGTGCGACAGTGGAAAGAATCTCTGTACTTAACAGTACTTCCGAAGTTTAAGGGGAGAAATGCAACTGGCTATTTCACTAGAACACTGTTTATAGAAATAGCGGTAAAAAAATGATAGACATGAAATATTGCGACGGTGCTCAAGAGATGTAAATGTTTCCGTTATAAATAGCTCTTTCTTTGTATTCTATACCATAGACTAAAGTGGGTTTTTGGGGTACCAGCCCAAATATGGGAGTTGTACTCAAGTTTTGGACGAATAAAGGCTTTGTAGATCACAGCCAGATCAGAGGGGGAGAAAATTTCTTGCATCGACGGAGAAAACCTAAACATTTAGCAGCGTTTTTGGCAATGTCAAATATCTGGTCGTTGCACAAAAGGTGGTCTGTGACACACATACTGAGTACTGAAAGCTGTTCGGTTTCCTCTATGCAAGTGCCACTCATAGAAAGCAGCATTGGGGGGTGGGTTCCTCTTTAACGACAGGAGACAGCATTGAGTTTTAGAAGCATTAAACTCTACACGGTTTTAATTCCCAATTGGACAATCCTGTAGAGATCAGAATTTAATGAGCTTATCATACACTGCCGTTGAAGTTCAACATATGAAGGACAGGACATGGATGTGAACCTAGAAACGAATATAAAAAGCTGAGTGTACTCTCGTCAGAAAAACAGTTTAATGGATTAGAAGTTTTCGATAAAAGATCGTTTATGGTAATAAGGAACAGGTTCGGAGACAAAACGGAGCCCTGTGGCACACCAGCATTTATTTTGTAGATATCAGACCGAAGGTAATTTCTAATCCAACGAAGAAGAGATTCATTAACACCAAATGCACGCATTTTCGATAAAAGAGCTTGATGCCAAACTCTATCAAATGCTTTTGAAATATCGAGTGCAATAATCTTACTTTCGCCAAAACGATGTAAATATTTGTTCCACTGTTCGGTGAGATATACCATCAGATCAGCAGTGGACCTATTGCTACGAAAGCCACAGTGTCGATCATTTAGAAGCTTCGTTCTTCTAGATATTTCTTAAGCTGATGGTTAATCAGCGTTTCCATGACCTTGGAAAGAAGGGACGTAAGTGCAATTAGTCGATAGTTAGAGGGGGAAGAAGACACGCCTTTCTTAGGGACAGGCTGAACAAATGCTGTTTTCCATCCACTCGGAAAGAGACCAGTGTAGTAGGACATATATGGAAAAGCTTAAGCAGTGGTTTTGCCAGCGTTGAAGAACATCTCTTCAGGTATACTATCCGGGCCAGCAGATTTGTGAATGATGACGTCTTTCAGTACTCTAGCAACTGAACGAGTGCGAAAGAAGATTTGTCCCATAAAATCATTGACGCTTTCCAGTTCAGGGGGAGTTCTTACACCTTTTAGGGATAAAGGAAAAAGTCGAACAGCCAACTGTGCTGCAATCAAATTGGATTTATGTAGTGAGCTGACAAAAGAAGTATCGTTGAAGACGAGCGTTCGAACCGAAGACGAGGTGGTATTTCCAATGTTTTTTACAAATGACCAAATCATTTTACTACCCTTTGGGACATTGTAGTATTTTTTGTCGTAATTTTTGATCATGTAAAAATTTGTTTTGTCGAATTTGAACGTTCCTGAGGTCCTTCAAATCGAATCCCAATTTTTTTTTGTCTCGAGGAAAAAGGACACATAATTGGCGGAGTCCAAGCCAATTTCGATAGTCACCCTCACTAGGCCACAGTGGGGCAGCTTCATATAGTGCGACGATATTTAAAACTTGAGCACCGGGAAAATAAAGTTTGGTATCTTAAACTTAACGGTAAATTTGATATGATGAGTTTGATTTTGTTTATTTAAGACTTTTAGTGAAGAGTAGACGGGCTGTCAAGTTTAGCCTTAAAGGAGCGCAAATGGATAATTTAAAAAGTGTAAAAAAAGTTGACTTTTAGTTCTTACATACATTTAGAATTAAGATCGATAGAAAAATAATTTTAAATGTTACATTTAGGTCAAAGTATGTAAATTATGTTTTAAGTTTAAAAATTGTAATTTCTGTGTATCCAACATATGTGTATCGGAATGAAAAGAAGATATTTTGTTTTTAAGGTTCTAGTTCATATCTTCTGTTGGAGCAAGAGTCAAGCAGGTCTGAGAATAGGGAAAGTTTAAGGAATATTTTTTCAAAATACAATTACAAAAAATATGTGCTTGATTTTTGCCCCAAATATTTTTTTTTAATTTTTATTTAAATGGTGTGAATAAATTTAGTTGAAAAAAAATTACTAACTTTTTTCATATTTGTAAAAAAGTAGAAATTGGTCAATATTCTTCAAGTTTTTTTTTTTTTTTTTTTAGTTTATTATATAATTAAATAGTTTTAAATTTGCTTCCATACTTTTTTTTTTATATACTACCTCAAATTTTTCAGCAATAACTCATCCTTACAACAAAATTTTACGGTTCATTTTTGATTTTGTTTGTGTGGCTATATTTTTAGATTGTCTATTGAATTCTATCAGTTTTTAATAATTTTTAAAATTGTCAGTTAACAATATTTTTTTTAATTTTTCAATCAAAAATGTTTTCCGTCAACATATTTACTATAGCTCTGGTACTTAGAATGCTATTATTTTATTACTATGTTACGAAGGCAAAAATTGTCAACCTTTTTTACTTACGGAAACATTAAATTTTCAATACTCGTAATCTTTAAGCGTTTTTAGAAAGCGATTAGAAGTAAATTAACATACCTATACAAATGTTAATTAGAAAGAAACCATCATTTAACTTGCCTTTTAACTTTTTGAAAACTATTTCTCATTTAGCACTTTTGAACATGTTTCAACCGAAATTTCCAATGTTCAAGAATAAAACAAGAAGAAATTTATTTCTCAAGCAAACAAAGAATACTTATAAAAAATTCTTAGAGGTTAAATTCTCTTTCAAAAATGAAACTTTTTTAATTTAAGCCAAACCCAAATACAAGTTTAAATTTTGGCTCTTAAACGCTTTTAAAACCAATAAAAAAACTGTTGTTTCTTCTAAAAAAATTGGCTCAATGTTATCCCATCATTCAAAAAATATCCATTTGCCGTCTTATGCTCGACTTTGCCAATAGTAGTGAGCAGATAAACCTAAAGCGCGCTGCAGAATTACGAAGTTCTGAGCCAATAAATTACTTATTTTTGTTTTTAAATGAGGTTACGAGCTAGTGTCCAAAAACATCCTTCGCATTTTACCTACTAACGTCAAAATAGGAAAGAAAAAGGCTTTTCTCATTTTTTTAACGAGCATATCTCAAAAACCTGTCCTGATAGAGTAATTCTTAAGCATACCAAAAAACCATGGGAAAAGTAAAGTCTGGTTCTTGTTACAGAATTGTAAATAATATCAAAAAAGGACCAGTTTTGCCCCACTGTGGCGGCCGTTGCTAGTATCTATATCTAAAACTTAATAGGGCCTCATTAAAAACTATACTGTTTTTCCAGGCTGGAAGTAATTGATGCATATACATAAATAGTTCACCTAAGTCACTAACTGTAGTATATGTTTTCTTAACGACAGCTACTCTCTACATTTCTTACTATTTTCTATTTCATTCGTCCCACGTAGGTTTTTCGTTTCTTAAAACGAGTTAGGAATATTAAATATCGGGTTTTTCAATAAGAGCGCTACAAAAAATTTTTTAAATAAAACAAAAACGGGTTTGGATAACAATGAAATTCTTTATTCCTGTAAAAGTACGTTTGATGCCATTATGTAAAGAACTCGATTTCTTTTGCATAGCCACCTCGGGTACGCTTGCAGAAGTCCAGACGCTGAACCCAATTCTCGGCGGTTTCCAAGCATAAATCGGCCGATACTGCTGCAATTTTACGTTCGATATTCGTACGAAGTTCATCAATCGTCGCTGGCTTGTTGGCATAGACCATATAGACTTGACGTAGCCCCACAGGAAAAAATCTAACGGCGTCAAATCGCACGACCGAGGCGGCCAAGCGACTGGACCATTTCGTGAGATAACACGTTCTCCAAACTTGGTTTCCAATAAATTGATTGTGACATTCGCTGTGTGGCTTGTGGCGCCGCGCCGTCCTGTTGGAACCACATGTCCTCCAAGTCCATATCATCCAATTGGGGCCAAACATATTCGGTTATCATTGAACGGTAGCGATCCCCATTCACAGTAACGTGCCGGTCTTGATCATCACGGAAGAAGAACGGCCCAATGACGCCGCCGGCCCATAAACCACACCAACCCTTAATTTTTTCGGGATGCAATGATGACTCATGGAGTACGTGTGGATTGTTGTCTGACCAATACCGCATATTTTGTTTATTGACGAAGCCTTTCAGCCACAAATGAGCCTCATCGCTGAAGATGATTTTTCGATTTTTAGCGCTCTTAACGTTGAGGCCACTGCCTCCGAATTTCGGTAGTAAATTTTAATAATTTCGACTCATTCTTGGCTCGTTTATCTTTCCATCATGAAATGGCAAACCTTACTGAAGAGAAATGTCAAAAGAGCGGCAAGAAATATTGCGTCGTTTGCTGTCCCTGTTGCACTACTTTTGTAGCGTCCCTGTTGAAAAACCCTTTATTTTAGTTGCTCATGGTCAAAAGATTGTGATATTTTTTTGCTGACTTGGTATATACATACACTTAGTTAGTTAATTATTGGAGTTTTGCAATAAGGTAAGCTTTGAAAGGCACTTTCCAGATTTTTATAAAAATCAAATTCATACTGCTGAATTTTTTATGTAATTATTCCTTATCTTAATAGGAAAATTTGTACCTTCATTCTTCCATTAACAGGCATATTAACTTCAATTTCCTCCAAGAGGTTCCCTTTTAGCTAAATATACAAAAATGAAAATAATACATGTTTCAAAACCTTTCTCATGCAAAGTTCTTCGATTAAACTTAAAAAAAAAAAAAACAAAAACTTGAATGTATATCGTTTGAATCCGCAGTAATACCCATGGTATAACATATTTTTTACTTGCGGTATAGGTACTATATGGGAAGTTATGGATTCGTACAAAAAATCGAACTCGAGATTTTGATCAAACTTTACATTACGATGATAGAGAAGTCAAAAAAAGTGGGTCTCGCAAAAACGTCCGTCTGTCTGTCTGTCTGTCTGTCTGTCTGTCGGTTCGACTACAGCTTAAACGGATGGGTCGATTTTCTTTAAACTTGGTACCTAGCGTTTTTTGGACATTCCCCCCACCCGTTTTTTTCTCTTTTTTTTTAGGACCAAAATTAACAGTAGCTGTCATACAAAAGTTCTTGGCCAAAAAGGAAAAACTTATTTTTCTCAAATCCAGCGCTACCGAATTTGTTTTTAAGAACTCCATAAATTTAAAAAGTTATAAGATGCCATTTAATAAAAAAAATGGTTCCGAAAAATGGTTGTTAATGGTATCTCCTAAAGAACCATTTTTTTTATTTTCGTTTTTCTCGAAAACGGTTAAACTGATTCTGATCAATTTTTTTATGAAGAAGTATTGACACATTCTAAATAATATTGTGTACCAAAATTTTCGAAAAAAATATTTTTTAGATTTTTAAAAAAAGTTTTAATATTTTTTTTTGAAAACTCAATATTTCAAAAACGACTTGGTCGATTTTTATTAAACTTGGTAAATAGCAGTTTTTTAACTTTATCTAGAAGATTTTTGACAAAAATTATTCTAATACCCAAAAATAACGGTGCCTCCCATACAAATGTTAAAAAACCGTCAAGAAAAATATTTTGTTTATCAAAAACGACTCCTACGATTTTCATAAAAGTTTTTTTGTGTGTTAAAATTAGTACGATCTACCATTTAAAATTTTTAAAGTTTATATTTTACGTTTATTAACAGTACCTCTCATAGAACGGTTTCTTTGATTTTCCACTATCTCAACATCTGATCAACCGAATAAAATTAGATTTTGTATACAGAAGCTTATAACAAATATAAATAAAAGTGCGTATCAAAATTTTCTAAAAAATGATTTTTGGATTTTTAAAAAAAAAATCAAAAATATTTTTTGAAAATTCGATATTTCGAAAACTGGTAGCAGATTTTTTTGTGAAGTTCAATTTTTAACTCAACATTGATAAATGCTTTAAATTGGCGTACCAATTATTTTTCTCAAAAATGTTAACGAAATTTTATATATAAAAAATTAATTATTTTTAAAACCGCTCCTACGATTTTCAAATTTTTTTTCTCATAAATAAAGATTTATATAAGAAATCAGATGGTGTACATCGCGTTGGGTTAAAACGGAATCAAAGTATTTTAATCAATTTCTTTCTAATTTTGTTGATTTAAAACAATTTACCAGTTTAAATAGTATAATTTCCTTTTATGCATATTGCAACACTAGGCTATATTGTTAATTTTTGTATACTCACATAATACCACCTGAAACTAAACTAAGATTTGGCAAATGGATAAAATATATACTCCTATAGCTAATTTATTTCAGACTATAGAACCACAATGTGATCGCGCATAAGAGCAAGTTCGTGCGACCCAGTCGTGCATATTTTTTTATCTTGATTAGATGGCTTTCAAAAAAGCTTAACAAGAGAATAACGCGACATAAATTTATTTTGTTTTCATTTATTTTGAAAAGAAAATATTCGTGACTTTGGCATTTTGCGTGTCAAATATTTTGACAGTTAAAATAAATTATTCAAACGAAGTTAAATATGTGAATAAGCCCGCGGGGTGCTAATTAAGTCGTGATATTTAATGACTTTAATTTAGTAGAAGGGGAGTGTTGTATAGAAGCAAGAATTTAAGCTAAAGATATATACCTACATCACATACATCTTTCAACTAAAAAGGTTAACAAGGTGCGATTGTTTTTAATGGTTGTTTTGTGGTTTTGAATAATTTGAATAAAAAATAAGAACGCCGCCAAAGAAAGCCAAGTATAAGGGTTGGTTAAGTGGATATATTTAGTTCTTTTTTGCGCTTAATTATATAGCAAACCCTCCATAAACTAAACAACACTGACTATCCCCTATAAGAGTTTGAGAATGAATAAAACATTAGTTGTACAATTATAATTTGAGATTAAATATTAAAATTAATTTCACCAATTTAGCTTCCCGATGGAGTTGTTTTACAGCATAGAAAAGTTGTAAAAGGTGCGGAAACGGTTTTGTAAATATTTCGCAAGTGAATTAATTAAAGTTTTCTATAAAATTATTGTTTGCCACTAAGTTAACCAATTTAATTATTTAATCCAATTGGATTTTGTACAAGAACCGAAAGTAAAAACATTTTGCTGTTGATCGTAAAGTATTTTTCGTTAACACAAATTAAGGGTAATTTAAGAAGATTTTTAAGATAAACCAGAATAACTTAAGGGCTTTACTTAGCCACAACAAACTAAATGAATATACATTATTATGTTAATATTTGGTTTCAAATTTAAGAAAAGCGAAATGATAAAACAATCTTAAATTTTGCGTGTTTTTATTTAGCATTTAGTTATTTATTAAAAATATCATTTGGTTAAGCGTGTTATTTAAATCTTATATACAAACTACATTTTAATTGTTTCTATTTTGAAATTTTATTTCGAAATGCTTGTCGAGTAGAATTTTATTGAATGTCATATTTTCAATTATTGACTTGATATTAATTTACAATTATGTATGTTAAGGAAAGTAAAACAGATTGAATTTACAATTTGCTGGCCCTATACGAAATATTTAATCTGATTACCGAATCTGGTGGCGGGAGTCAGACTCACTTTCGCTATATTAACGAGTTCAGAATATGGGACTTCAAGGAGCATTTTCTCTGCAGATAAATATTTTCCTTTCATATCCACATCAAGAGTATTGTGGATTAAAATCAATACAGCAAACAAAAAATCCCCAACTCTCTGGGAGTAAAATTGTGCGGATTCCGTAATTGGAATGATTATATTGTCAAATGTATGAAATAAATATAAATAGACATGATGCATGAAATCCTAATATTAAAATTCGGTTGACTTTTTGAATGAATGAAACTGCTTCTTCGTTGTCCTAACCATCAGTGTTTAGATTGCACTCAAGTATTTTGCATTGGGAAGTTTAATCATTCCTTCTATCTTCATTGCCAAAAACAATATAAGTATTTTGTACAGTGGGATACTATTTGCTTCCGATACTGCGGCTCAAAGTGAAGATCGGTGCAGATCATTGACATTTTCCCTTCGAATTCTTGAAGCTTCTTCATGTCTGTTTCGGATATCTTATATCAAACGGGTTAGCTTCCTAAACCTCAATATCAACCCCAAAACCAAAATACAAAAAGCCACAAGAAAATCCAAAATCTAAAATTCAGAAAAATCCGTAAAACTTAAATACACAAAACTAAAATCCACAAAACGAAAATCCACGAAACTATTTCGGAGTTAATAGACTGAGAGCCGTTATGTATGATTATCATGAATTTTGGTAGTTGGAAACATCTTATTACAGAAAATCTTAACAAGTTTTCAACATTTCCTATTTTTCAAAACCCCAAGTTTGACCCGCGTATACATCATCAATGACTCAGTCACTACTAAGACGACTTTGTAGAAACTAAGGTAGTTTTTGGAACTTTTTATTGCTTGTTATAATAACACCAACATATTTATAGGATCTCACAATTTCTATCGATTCAGTGCGCCACTTCTCATTTCTGGGAGTTCAACCAGACCCCTTTGTAAATACCATCACTTTTGATTTGCTAAAATTGATCAAAGCAGATTTACTTTTTACTCCTTACGTACATGGTTCAACCGGAAATAGCTTTTAAAGAGGTAAAACAAGTCGATTTTCTTGTCGCTTTTTCGTATTAGTAGATAAATAGAAGTAGATAAATATTTTATTTATGTTCCAAAAATTCAATATAATATACAGTTTGAGAAAGTAAGATGAAGAGACACATTCACTCACCTTTGCCAATATCCTGGCGAATGAACGGAAAATGTCTTCCTGAGGTGTGATAGGAATAACAACATTTTCTTGAAACCTAAAACTATTCCTAACCTATAATCTAGTAAGTAACACTACCCCTCCAATTAATGCTATTTTATACTTAACTCTGAGTTTGTTTCCTATCTTTTAAGTAAGGTTTGCCCGATGTCATTGGCACAGCTTGGCAAGCCCTCCCATATGTCTGAGACATATCGATACGATACGATAGCTCGTATTTTGCTTTCCAGCTATGAACTTTTAAGTTAATGTTCACGTCATGTTAGCGTACTTCCCTTAAAGACGGCCTGACGGGCCTTCACACACCAATCGCTTCGCTTAGCACGACATCATAATTATTTAATGTTCACGTAAATTTATTCGATAAATCAAAGACTTGTTTCATTGAATATTATCTTTATAAAAAAGTCTTTAATTTCAAAATTTCTTTCTTTCAATAAAAATGAAATTTTGTACTAAAAAAAATATTATCAAAAGGAAGAATAATTAGAAATGAGGAATAAAAGATAAAAAAAAAACTAAACCAATATATCTGCCTTTAAATGATAATTTAACTCTTTATCTGGGGAATTTCTTTGCTCGTCCCAGGACTAATTTCATATAGTATAATATGTATGTAGGTATACTCACGATTTTACTCGTCCCTCGACGTCCTGCCGGCAGCAGAGATCAGGAACCGATGATTTAAATTCACTTAAATCTTAGTTTTCGCGATAAGAAAATCTCTATTAAAAGCAGATCAGGCTTTTACACCAATGCCCTTTACGCTAATATAAAAAAATTACGTTATTTAAATAAGAAAATGGTTTTTACGTTAACTTATCAAAAAAAAAAACTATCGTTACTTGAATTCATGAAACTTAATTATAATGGGTGATTTTTTAAGAGGTTTAGAACTTTTAAAAAAAAAAAAACACAAAAAATTCAAAAAAATGAATGAAATATTTATTTGAATCGATAGTTTGAACCTTGCAATTTAATGTTTAAAGATAATTTCATGCAAATGTTGACCGCGGCTGCCTCTCAGGTAGCCCATCCGCTGAGTCCAATTTTGGCATACTCTTTCACACATATCGGCCGGTATCTCACGAATGAACGCATGGATGTTGGCTTCCAGTACGTCAATCGAAGCGGGCTTGTCCCTATAGACATTAGCCTTGACATACCCCCACAAAAAATAATCTAATGGTGTCAAATCGCACGATCTAGGCGGCCAATTGACCGGCCCGAAACGTGAAATTAACTGTTCACCAAACTCGCCTCGCAATTGCGCCATTGTTTCGCGTGCTGTTCGGCATGTGGCACCGTCTTGTTGAAACCACATATCATGCAAGTCAAGAACTTCCATTTCGGGCAAAAAAAAGTTTGTTATCATCGCTCGGTAGCGTTCACCATTGACAGTAACGCTGCGATTCGCATCATCTTTGAAGAAATATGGCCCAATAATGCCGCCGGCCCATAAACCGCACCAAACAGTGGCTTTTTCGGGATGCATTGGTAGCTGTTGCAATGCTTCTGGCTGATCTTCACTCCAAATGCGGCAATTTTGCTTATTTACGTACCCATTCAACCAAAAATGAGCCTCATCGCTGAACACAAGCAGCGCGCGATGAACATTTCGAACCGAGCACGAATTTTGATAGTAAAATTCAATAAATTGCAAGCGTCGTTCATTTGTAAGACGATCCATGGTTAAATTGCAAACCAAACTGAAGCTGTTTGACAGTGACACAAGGTACTAAACACACGTCAGCTGTCAAAACCAGTGTTGCCAAAACCAAACCAGCCAAAAAATCACCCGTTAGTAAATGTATTTTTTTTTTGTCTGGGATACACTTTATTGTTTTTGTTCTTGAGTTCTTCAGTTTCAATTGTCTTTGTCTTTACTAGATCTTCTAGATTCTTCTCCACTTCATTATATATGTATATATTTATATGCATGTATCTCCTAATCTTTTATAAGATTCTGCTCCAATAATTAATTATTATTTCCTGGAGATATCCTGTTTCCTGTAAAATTCCTGGGCCTTTTCTATACGTTATTGCAAACAGGGCACCTTTAACCATTTAGGGAGCAGAGGCACTTATTGAGTCCACTCTTATTGCGGAGCTCCTAGGATCACTAATGAGTACCTCTGCCATATATGATTTTCGTATGACGTTTTTGGATCCTTCCAGAACTCCAAAAATAATATTTTTAATTTTGGAACACTCGTTCACCTTTTTTTTTGCTATTCTTTGGATTTCTTTGTTTTCTTTGATTTTTGTTCACTTGTAACTTTAGACGGAATGACACTTTCAAAATTTTGAGTTTTGCTTGTATATATAGCATAATGATAATTTCAAGGAAACTTTTTTTTTTTGCACAAGTCATATGACTACCCTTTGTCTTTACGCCCACAAAGACTCCTATTATATACTTAATACTCGTTTGTTTTTCTAGGTAAATAATAGGTTCATAACTGCAAGGGTAGATGAATACTTCTAGCCAAATCTTATATTTTTCCTGTCTTTTTCCCTCTTTCAGGCTTCTTGTATCCAGCTATTAGCCAACTTTGTATTCCATCAAACTTATTTCTATCTTATAACTAATATCACAGTATTATTATTATCACCTTTTTATTCATTCGACTAATATTATTTATTGCAACTACCCTTTGACTTCTTATCTTTTTTAAAGTAACTCACATTAAATCTTTTCCTTCCTACCATTTTTATGCTTTGTTATAAAAAAAAAACTATTACATTGGATATTTCACCAATGCGATGTTAATACTTATTAGTCTGAATTCGCCGTAAAAGTATGGCCGTCTTGAGAAAACTTATATTTTCTTACTCTTTTAAGAGGGAGACAAAACTATTAAGACTTCTTAATTTCTAATGTCAAAGTTATTTGTAAGAAAATTATTAAATGGCATCAACGCTTGGAAGAAATTGGGCAAGCTTTTGGTAAGTATTTTTATTTTTATTGAAAAAAAATGATTAAACTATATTTGATTTTATTTTTACAGATTTTGCTGCCCACTAAATATATAAGTAATGGAAAAAGGTAAGTATTATAGAATTTATTTGGAAACGAAGATGTAAACATCACCACACCAAATATTCTAAGCCTTGCCCGCCATAGCTGCGGCTGTGGTGGATGTTTGTATCTTCTTTCTTATGTACTATAATAACTTTAGGATATTTTATTTAATCTTCATTTTTTTATTCAAGATATGTATGGATATCCATGAGATTCGTAAAGGAATTCTTCTCTACTATGTATATAGTACATAGACAATAATTTTGATTTTGTACTTGAGCTAAGTATTGTACGCAATCTTTTTATGGATGTATGCATGGGATGGTATTTGGACAGGTTGAGGAGGTGTGCATGATCATCTCTTCCCTATCTACATACATAGGTATTATGATTTTTATAGATGTAGTATGCTTATTTTTTTTTCGTATTTATTATTATTTTTCATATTATTTTATAAGTTAATTTTATTTGGGTGATGTTCTTCTATTCCCTTGAGATTGCAAATATCACACAAAATAGGTAGGTCAGGATTATATGAGATAAATTTGAGGTTTATTATTTCCCCTCTTACTTGAAATATCATACTTTATCATTGAAGGTGGCAATCACTTTAAGGAGAAAGAGTTTTCTTGCAAGTTGTAGTTGAGCTGGCTGTAAATCATCCTATACTAAGAAGATTGAGCTTCTAGGACATAACTGCTGTAAGCTGAACTACTGACACCATCCAATAAACTTGAAAACTAGTTTCTTAGAATGGCGGGACGATGATGTCTGCTTGAATCTGAGTTCGTTCTCCACAATAAACCCCTATTTCTTCCCATTTTTGGACGCGTTTACCTCTTAAATTTGGCAGCTTTCCTTCATCCATCTCCAACAGCTTCAATACATATTCAAAATGCAGTTTTACTGTATCAAGAATAACAGTGACATAGTAATTTCCAGATGAACCATGTAATTACGAGTAAAGGCCGTCAACCGATAAGTTCGTTTAAGGGAGTATCTAAGAAACTTTTCTACAACATCAAACTGCCAATACCCCCACACTTGAACACCATACATCATAATGGAGGAACCAGTGGCACGAAATATCTGGATTTTTGCACCATTTTCCACAAACCTACATGCAGCGTCCCGAGACTGAAGAAATATAGCTCTCTTCGCTTCAGCTAATTTTGTCCGAAAATGCTTTTTGACACATTGTTTCCATACTTACATTGTTACTTAACGGGCTCCCGACCCATAAAGGGTCCCAACCCGAGACACGGCAGATTTCCATCTTCCTCGACCCCGGGCTCTAACATAGCGCTTGGTTTCGATGACTGGAAGCAGCCAGCGTGCCTGGGATCGAGGAGGATGGAAGCTGGCGTGTATCAGGTTGGGACCCTTCATGGGTTGGGAGCCCGTTAAGTATAAAATAGAGTGTATTAATATGTAAGGTAGAGAGTAGAAGGCATCTGATATAATTACTTATGAGATTAGAGAATGCTAACGATAGCTTGAGCTTTAAACCGTAGGTTCGGTCTTCCTTGTCGTCTCGAACCTGGGGGCTGGGATTCGAAGATTCTGCTGGAGCATTGTTGTCCAGTCGCCCGATGTGTCCGAGCCGATGCAGTCGGTGTGTTTTAGCTTTTTGGACTGCATCCACATCTTGGTACAGCTCATAGAGTTTTCGGTTGAATCTTCTCCTCCATTCGCCCTCCTCGCACACAGGACCAAACATCCGTCGAAGAATTTCCCTTTCGAAAGCATCAAGTATCAGCTCTCACTTTCTGCTTATCGTCCAGCACTCGGCGCCATAAAGCAGGATTGGCAATTTAAGGGTTCTCTAGAACTAGCAGCGGTTTGCTAGGGTAATTATTCGTCGAATCTCCACCAAGGTGTCATTGTTGGAGTTAACGTTTACTCCAAGGTAGATGAACTCCTTAACTACCTCAAAATTACTGCTATCAATAGTGACGTTTTTTCCATGGCAGTGGACAGATGCTTGATTGTTTGTAGATAGCAGATATTTGATCTTGTCCTTACTTACTTCAAGAGCAACAAGTTTTGCCTGTTCTTGTTTTGCCTTTTAGTTGGATAGATCTGTTGAAAACAGTGCCTTCCGTGTTTACACCTGCTCTATCTGTTCCACAACGAGATTAAAGAAGTCACATGATAGCGCATCACCTTCTCGAAACCCTGTAGTCCTGTACATGTTTGTAGAAGTTCTAAAGAGCTACTTCCCAATTGTATATTACACCACATGTTTTCTACTGTCACGCAACACAGCTGGGTCAGTTTTCCCGAGATTGGCCATCTCCACATAGATTTGCTATCATAAGCGGCATGGTAATACATATACTAAAGAAATTAATAATTTATTGTAAAATACTAAAGAAATTAAAAAAATAATATTATAAAATAATCCTTTATAATCCCACATAAAGGCAAGTGCGTGCGACCCAGTTGTACATTTTATTTGTCTTACTTCTTTTGTGCCACCCTGTTTAAAGTCAGCAAGCATAAACATTGCCATTCAAACTATAAAAGTGCGGCAATTCTTGTTTTCAAATATTAACCAACTCTCCTTATTGGCTCGATTAGTTATTAATTTTATTTTATAAATAAAGTACCCCTTGCAGTTTTCTTGACGTAAAAGAATTGAATAATTTATTTATTTAGGTATGTTAGTGGCAGTCATTTCTTGAACAAATTTTTCATTTAGTCCAAATGCAACATTGTTTAAACAACACCAACGTTTCCACCAACTGGGTACCTACATAATATTTTGGAATTCGAAATATAAAAACTTAGATGACAGAATCAGATAAAAATGTTTGCCATCAAAGTCACAACACGCATCCCTGACCAAACAGCAACCGACTGACAACGACGCCGATGACCAAATCCCATGGCAGAAAAGGAAAACGTAGGGCGGTCATAAAGAAAACAACTTTGATAACCCCACGCATGATTCACAATCCACGTGCACAGTCATCTAGCACACACACACAAGTCAAGGCCGTAGCCATCAGGAACAACTGGAAACAAGCGACAAGTTAGAAGCAATGCAATTCAAAAGGGAAACAGAAATTTTAAGCGGATCATTTCTTCATTTTCTGGTTTTTCTCTTTCTTTCGTTAAACATTTTTAAAAACCACACCAAGTTCTTGCTCAGATGACAATATCACCATTCTAGTAAAATCTATCTTGAAAACAAGCTTGAAGTGCTCCTAAATAAATATGAGAGAGCCAAGGTCTAGTGACTTACAACTCTTAACCATTCCTTGGTGCGTGTTGTTTGGTTGGAGGAATGCAGGGACCTACAATTTTCTACAGATTCCGAACGGCTAAGGTGAGAGGCACTTGTGGGGGGATTGCGGCTTCCTTGCAAGAAGCATAGTAGCCGGTGTTTTTCTGTTCGGTGGACGAGGCTGGGACTCGAACCCAGACCTCCGGTATGACAGTCCTACGCACTAACCATAGCGCCACCGACAGGTTTGACAGGTGTCAGAATATGCCAATATTTTTGGTACGGTGGCGCTCCTAATAACTTCAAATTACACTGAAGCTTGCATCTGAATCCTGCCCAAAAGTTTGCATATCAATTGAATCGTTAAGACATGGCATATGGAATCTATACAATGGTGGACTGTGTATAGTCTTGTCGCATAATCAAATGGCTCAATAATTATCCCCTCTGTTAACTGTCTCATTGATGGATGTAAGCAGGTGCTTTATAGGGCCAGGGCTGTGCTCCTGGCTACGACCCTGCACACATATCCAAATCCAAAACATGCTATGATTGACGGACAACCACATGCTGGTGCTGCAGATATTGAATGATAGCAGAAAGCTATATGTGACAGTTTGTTAATGACTTATCCTTATATTTTTGGACACTAACCGCACCACCATTGCATTGCATCTCTCAACCCTATCCCACATATATTTCATTATTTGGTCAGTCGTCGTCCTAGTTGCCGCCACCGCTGGCCGGCCGTCATCAACAGAAAACATGGGGCACATTATATCCATTCAAACTGCAGCTGCCAAAGCGGATTTCCTTTCACAAAACCAAAATGCAAAGACAAACAACCAAAAATGGAGAACCTTGCAGAATTCAACAAATGTTGCCCGCACATTTGAGAGGATATTTTATGGAGGTAGATAAATATGCTGTGCAGTTGTACATTAGGCTTTATGATTTATGTTAAACGTAGCTTCACCAACTCAAATAAAGCTGTTGCTGTACACTGCTTCGACATTAGAATTTATAGCGCCCAGGTATAGGATATGGTGATGAGATTTAAGTTTAGTTTTTATTTTTGATGTGTAAACATCTATGCTGGCGGTAGAGTGAAAAAAAAGTGAACGTTCGTGTGCAATGTTACGTCGTGCAACGTTACGTCGTGCAACGTTACGTAGTGCAACGTTTCGTCGTGCAACGTTACGTCGCGTAACGTTACGAAAAAAATGAAAAAAATCTTAAGATCCCCTTCAAGCAAAAACAAGTCCGTTTTGGATCCGCGCGCGTTGATGTTTACACATATTAACCCTCAGCCCCGGGACTCACACAATTTTTCTTATATTCTTTATTTCGACGAAATTGAATATCTACCTGTGTCGCATTGTGTAAGCTTTTGAGGACACAAAAAACTAATATTTGTTCCGAGAGAAAACAGCCCATCACGTCAGACCAGGGGTCGAATTGCCGCATCCGTTCACGAAACGGCATTCGTTTTCTTTTTAATGTGGTTTGATTGCGGATATGAATGCCTCAAACTAATCGAATGATAATTCGTTCAGCTGAATACGTGAACGTATAAAGTAATACCAATTACGTATAGTGGCTTTCATTCACTTATAGCATCATGCCTCGACAACATGGCTCGACAACTATCAACGCTCGATCATTTAAACACGAAAACAACTGCTGGACCAACATGTTGGATGGATTTCTAATTTTTTTGAAAACCAGCTGGCTCGTCCAACCAACCAACTTGTGTGAACAGATGCTCGACAACTTTGTTTTTTTTCTTCGGTAAATTATCTCGGCCAGATAAGGGGTCGGTTAAAGAGATCAGAAAGACGCATCAGGAAAAATTTTCTTTTTATAATTTAATGCGTTCACTAACAATTTAAAAAAAATAAAAAGGATACGAATCTATGATAAATCACTTGACATATTTTTTTCGAAAACAAAATTCTCTTTGTGGTAAAAATTGTTTCTTAAAAAAGCATTTATTATTTTTTCTGATTCAAATTCGTTTTCTGTACAGAATTTTAATCAGGAAAATTATTAAAATTTTGTTATTCATAAATAACGCTGCTAAAATTTGTTTCGCCATCCTCCGTCCGTGTGTTTTGAAAACCAAAAAATAATGGTGCTCGACAACATCAGTATCCGTGTAAACCCAAAGTTAAACGTACAGTTATTTTTGACATCGAGCCATGTTGTCGAGCATGCTGGTCCATGTAAACCCCCTAAATACATAGTTTCTACACGTTAATGTATGTGGCGCGGGAGTCACATATTTCATATAATTGTTTGTCATTAAAGGCGATATTACACTGTCATATATATATGTCTCATTATGCCATATAATATCGGGTTTTTCGATAAGAGCACTACAAAAGTTTTTTTAAATAACAAAAAAACGGTTTCGGATATCAATGAAATTCATTATCCCTGTGAAAGAACGTTCGATGCCATTATGTATGGAACTCGATTTCTTTTGCATGGCCACCACGGGCACGCTTGCAGAAGTCCAGACGCTGAACCCAATTTTCGATGGTTTTCAAGCATAAATCGGCCAATACTGCTGCAATTTCACGTTCGATATTCGTACGAAGTTCATCAATCGTCGCTGGCTTGTTGGCATAGACCATAGACTTGACCTAGCCCCACAGGAATTTGTCTAACGGCGTCAAATCGCACGACCGAGGCGGCCAAGCGACTGGACCATTTCGTGAGATAACACGTTCTCCAAACTTGGTTTCCAATAAATTGATTGTGACATTCGCTGTGTGGCTTGTGGCGCCGGCTGTCCTGTTGGAACCACATGTCCTTCAAGTCCATATCATCCAATTGGGGCCAAAAAATATTCGGTTATCATTGAACGGTAGCGATTCCCATTCACAGTAACGTGCCGGTCTTGATCATCACGGAAGAAGTACGACCCAATGACGCCGCCGGCCCATAAACCACACCAAACCGTAATTTTTTCACGATGCAATGATGACTCATGGAGTACGTGTGGATTGCTGCCTGACCAATACCGCATATTTTGTTTATTGACGAAGCCATTCAGCCAGAAATGAGCCTCATCGCTGAAGATGATTTTTCGATGAAAATCCGAATCATTTTCAAGTTGTTGCTCAGTCCAATTCACGAACACACGACGCTTCTGGTAGTCAAGCGGCTTCAGTTCTTGCGTCAATTTAATCTTGTAAGGATGTAGGCCAAGATCTTTTCGCAAAATTTGCCACAACGACGTCACAGAGATGCCCAACGCTTGAGAAGGACGTGTGAGAGACACATTTGGGCTTTCTGCAACTGAAGCCTCAGCGGCAGCAATATTCTCGACACTACGGGCACTTCTTTGTCTCACTGGCACGGGAACATTTTGTTCTGTGCCTGTGGATTCCAATTTTTCCACTAGACGCTCAATTGTTGATCTGCTAGGACGATTATGACGACCATAAATTGGGCGTAGCGCTCTTAACGTTGAGGCCACTGACTTCGAATTTCGGTAGTAAATTTTAATAATTTTAACTCGTTGGCTCGTATATCTTTCCATCATGAAGTGGCAAACCTTACTGAAGAGAAATGTCAAAAGAGCGGCAAGAAATATGGCGTCGTTTGCTGTCCCTGTTGCTCTACTTTTGTAGCGTTCCTGTTGAAAAACCCTTTATATGACAACATATTTGTTGTATTTGGCAAACTTGCCATATTTATATGATAATGTAATACTGCCTCAAGTATTGATTTTGTATTTCCGTTAGAAATAAACCCAACAGTTATATTAAAAAAAGTTAACAATGCATTTTTATTGACTTCCATCAAACAAAGTATCGTATTGCATACTTTATTTTCTCAAGATAAGGAGTCTTCTCCACGATTATTTACAACGTTGCTAAACAAAAGCGCTTGCAAATGATCTTTTGATTTTATTTAGCTGATTGAATAAAAGGGAATGAATTAGCAGTAAAAATTAGATTTGTACTAATGGGCGCGTTCAACGCATTACGTTTTACATCTGAATTTTCAGATTTCTGAATTTTTGGAGCTTCTGATTGGCCAGCTGTCATAAAAAGTTAGATGACTTTAAGTTACGTTTTCTACGTTTCATCTGAATTTTCAACCAAAAATTCTCATGTGAAAATTCAGAATAAAGTGATAGTGGTGGGGGAAATGTTGAAGTACTATACATAGAAGTTCAAATTTATTATTTTCGGTCTGGTTATTGGTTGATTAATATGATGATTAATTTTCATTACGAACAAATTAATATTTACTTTTTTACATAAAAGAACTTAATGTTTATTGATAAGTGAGTTTTCAAATCAAAAGATTGACTATTCGCAATATTGTCTAATTATTTTTTCATTAAACTTCACATAGCCTTGCTGTAATTTGTTGCTGATTTAGTTAAATAAATCACTACCAAAAATACTGACGCTTAATTTTAGATTTAAGAATTTAATTAAAGTTCTAATTAATTTCGTTTTAATGTAAATCCTGTAGGTAAATGCTAGAATTTGACACATCAACTTTCGACTGAAAATTCAGATTTTGCTTCTTGCTTCTTTTCCATATAAAGGGTCCGCCATCTAAAGTTTTTTTTTTTTCAACTAGTGCTTATTTCGTGAATGGTAACACTTAGCTTTTGTCTGATTAGACAGATAATTAGTTTTATCCTTCCGCTGAACGAATATGGTTGTGTATGCGCTTCGCTAAATGGGCCTGCGATCGACTTAGAGAAGATGCCGATTTTGCCAAAAAAAATCATCTTTTCAGATGAAGCTCATTTTGAACTTGGCGGGTAGTACACAAGCTAAATTGGCGCATTTGGGGCACAGAAAACCCGCACGCATACATTGAAAAGCCGATACACCCAAAACGAGTCACTGTTTGGTGCGGATTTTGGTCCAGAGGCATAATTGGGCCATTTTTCGAAAATGAACAAGGAGTGGCCGTTACAGTCAATGGCGATCGTTATCGGGCCATGTTGAACGAATTTTTGTTTACAAAAATTGAAGAGGAGGATATTGGCAACATTTGGTTTCAACAGGACGGCGCTACGTGCCACACAGCCGAAGCTACACTCGATGTTTTGCGCCATTTTCAAAAAAAAAAGAAGTTATTTGGCGGACTGTTTATAATATGGGGTGCTTGTCGTTGTTTTTATTCGAAGGCGAAGCTTTCATAGAGATCGCTGTTCAAGTTTCGATAAGTTCAAAGGCACTCAGTGAAACAAGCCCTTAAAATCATAAACAAACACTAATTAATTTCAAAGTAGAACAATTTAGAGAGAAAATAAGCAAATTATGACTTACAATTGAAAGCAGCTGTAGGACTTAATTTTATTGAAAGTGAAACAGTGCCCCATATCATGGCTTCAGTCACGCAAATAAAAGTAGAGATAAATTAAGTAACATAAAAATTAAAATTAATAATAGTACTATTCTTTCTTATAATATTGCTGGTTTAGCAAACAAATTATTTAATATTGATTTCTTCAAATTTGTAAAAACACATGATATTTTTTTTTGCTTTTTGAAACATTTATAACAAAGGAATATTTTGAAATTTATAACAAATATTTCTATGAGTATGAGTTACACTGGGTATCTGCTCGTCGGGAACATAAATTTGGCAGAGCAATAGGAGTTTCTTTGTTTGGCTTCAAAAACAATATAAATGGTAGCTTTACTGAAATAAATAAACTACGTTTTCCTCATTCTGAATAATTTAGATTCAAAATTTTACATCTTGCCAGCTTTCCTTGCACCGCAATTTCTGGGATGTGGAATTTTATGCTCTTTATGATCTTTTACAAATGTAATAGACTCTGAAAATATTATGCTTATCCGAGATGTGAATGCTAGGATTGGTGAATAGTCCCATCTGAGGATAATTTTGTTGGCTAAGACATTTTAGAAAAACGTATATCAAAGGATAAGGTCACAAATAGAAATGACCAACTTTTCATAGAAATGTGTCAAGCTTTTAATTTGTACATACATAATTGATGTAGCAAAGGTGATACAAACGGCGAGTTTACTTTTGTTCGTGGTTCAGGAAAATCGGTGATAGATATTTGTGAGGTATTAGGCGATTGGAGTAAAATAATATCTTGTTTTCAAGTAGGAACCCAAATCTACTCGGATCACATGCCCAAATCTGTGGTCTTCGACTTTGATATAAACAGAGAGTATTGCGCACTTAGCTTACCACCGAAACTTATGTGGAAAGATAATCAAAAAGAGTTGTATGCATCAAAATTATTAACCGAGATAGAAAGTAACCGCTCAACAACTTCACTATATCTTACCACCACAGATATGATACGTTTCTTACTAAACTGTATCAAAAACGTTACTTCCTGTTGGCACAATATTGAATAAACAAAATTACCGACAGAAGTGGTTGGACCAGGAATGCTTCACCGCCAGAAAATTATCATTTACCTTGCTAAGGAAATTGAAAACATCAACAAGCCAAAATAAAACCCTCACAATGCAATACATCAACGCAAATAAAGCTTATAAACTGTTATGTAAAGAAAAACTTCAGAAATATTTCAAATCAGTAGCTTTGGATTTGTCGAGTGAAAAAAAACGGTAAGGACTTCTGGCATAAAATAAAGATACTCAAAGGCGTACAATATGTCCGAGGAGTTCACATATCTGCCTCAAAACTAGCTGATTACTTTAAACTCCTACTTAATCCAACCAAAATATGTGAAAGTGTACAATTTACTGAGCCTTTAATAGTCGATGGCCAACTTGAGAGGGAATTTGATATGAGGGAACTGAGGACTAGCCTTCATAATACCAAAAACAAAAAAGCACCTGGGCCTTATAGAATAGGCAATGAATTTTATAAAAATGTCCCATCTGAGTTTTTGGATAAAATTCTAGCAGCATTCAATTACATTTTTAGAACAGGTGAGATCCCTCAAAAATTCAAAGATGCTATTGTGTATCCAATATACAAAAAAGTCGATGTTAATGTACCAAGTAACTATAGAGGAATCTCCTTTATGAACTCAATAGCTAAGATTTTTTCATCTATTCTTCTGAATAGAATCAATTCCTGGGTAGAGAGAAACAACATTTTCATTGGTTATTCCACTCTCGACAACGTATTCACACTTACAACTGTTGCCCAATACTTCCTTAGGTAAAATAGGAATCTGTATGTGTTTTTTTGTGGATTTTAGGGCTGCATTTGACTCAATTGACCGCAGTGCACTTTTCTATAAGCTTTTGCAGAAAGGTATGTCAACGAAAATGCTGAGAGTCTTAAAGAATATGTATAAAAATACACGTCAAACCATATGGGATGGCAGGAATCTATCTGATTGGTTTGAAACTAGGTCCGGAGTGAAACAAGGCTGGCTGCTCAGTGCAGTCCTCTTTGCTCTATTCATAGACGACATTTCGGAGCATCTACCTGCTGGTATCAGAATTGCTCAACAAGTCATTAAGGTTTTACTGTATCCAGATGATATTGTTTTGCTAGCGGAATCCCCTCACAGCTTACAACTAATGATCAATAAATTGAAAAATGTTTGCAATACCTGGAACTTGAGGGTGAACCTAAAAAAATCTAAAATCATGATCATACGCAGCAGACAAACCAAACTTGGGGTTAATGAAAAGTGGTTTTTCGACGGCGAAGCAATAGAAGTTGTCACCCAATATAATTATCTCGGCATTACTTTGGAGCCCAACATGAAACTCACTCATCACTTAAAAAAAAAGTTGTCAGCATCTAAAAGTCTCATAATCGCGTCGTGGAAAAATATTATCAACAAAAATGAAATCCCAATCTCAGCAAAATACTGCGTTTGTGAAACTGTCATGCGCTCAGTTAAGTGTTACAGTTGTCAAACCTGGGGATTGAAGCAATATGAGAATATTGAAAAACTTCGTCGCTTTTTTTTGAAAAAATTATTCCGACTCCCTATGAATACTCCTAACTACTTTTTAACGCTGGAAACGGGCCTACCAAACCTCGGTAATCTTACACTAAAATTACATTTCGATTACATAATCAAAGCTCTTAGTTACCCTGCACATAGACTTCCACATATTCTCACTAAATATACTTTCGAAAATAAACCGGAATGGGTTAATGATTGGATATCCCTAGCTGAAAAATGTGAGACGAACATAAACATCCAGTACGATGATATTGTAATGTTCTACCTAGGTTCGATAATAAAACTTATTTCCTTTAAAATAATAACGTCCACTTATTTACTTTACAAAACACACACACTTTATTTCACTTCAAATCTATTTTATTATTCTCCAATCACAATAGTATGCAATTTAAAATTCACTTCCGGATACACTTTTACTTCTTACTTTACGTTATCACATTCAAAATTAAACTGTCTCTACTCGCTCGAAAACATCTCCTTATATAGGGAAGTAAATAGTTCTAGTCTTCACTAGTATCCACTGGAATATTCAAGTATATCTCCTTCTAGAAGTTTCCTTTCCAGTCGCTGACAGATGGAACATTGGAATTGATACTCAGCTGAATCACAAGATGGCACTGTGAACGGTTGAAGGTTTGATATTTAGTTTTTCCGAGAGATGGCGCTGCAAACAGTTAGAGGCTTTTCTTTTGTTTCAAATTCAAAGTAGTTGGGTAATTATTAAATCGTTACAATATTTTATTATTGAAAAAACAATGCTATAATCTTTTGGAGCTATCTGACATCCACAATCGCAACGAAAGTATAGTTCAGGCAACTTCTTCTATTAATAAAATTATCTACCCTGAACTTAACTACGATCTGAAAAGCAAAAATTATTTTAATGATTGTCATAGTTTGAGGGCGATATCCTTGATATGTAAAGCAAGATGTGAAATGCTGAATTTGAACGGGTCACCATTAAAAAAAAAATGGTTCAAATCTTTGCACAATATGCAACTTAAGGTCAAAAGAGGATACGTTCCACTTCCTAGCAATATGTCCGATCTACAAAGATATATGAGACTTATTTATTTCGGAAAGCGTTCATTAACAATGGAAGAAACAAAGAACATTCTTAACGGAGATAATTGGGAAGCTCTCCATAAATTATATTGAAACCGCATTTTCATATCGAAATAATATAATAACGGAATTTATATACAAAAAAAAAAAAAATCATATATAAGATATCATGTTCTTATATACTTGTTTTTTTATACATATTTTAATACTTTTTAAAACTGTTCAAGAACAAACATTTTAGCGCGTCAATCAGGCAGACGGCAACGCCGCCGTTGCCCACTTATTTTATTTTATTATTATATATTATATTGTAATTTATTTAATTTTTAAAATCAAATACTTATCTATCTATCTTTCATGGCTTCAGGCAATACAATTCATTAGGGATAGAAACGAGCACTCCATATTATATAAATCCTCTAAGGTTAAAACACGCATATTAGTTCAACTTACTGACTTCACTACGGGCAGCCATATTGTTTAGCTTGTAGCCAAGCCCGAATGACAGCCAAGGTTCCCAATCTTTATAATTCATAATATCTGATATTGAATAAACACAAATTCTGTGTTACGAACACAAACGCAACGTAGCTGCAGACGCAACGTAGCTGCAGACGCAGCTGCAAGAGTTCACCAACTTTTCACGTACAGAACTCTTGACGTTTCAATGTTAGAAGAGAAAAAACATTCGAACTGGCCGCCGAAAAAGTATAACTATGCCTGATGTGCTACCCCATCTTTGATTTTAGTTTCTTTAAGACCCATTCAGTGGTAAGTTAAGCCACAGTTAACTGAGGAACCCAGTTTTTCGGTGGCCAGTTTTTTGGCATCTGTTCAGTTAGTCCTGAGTTAACTCTCAAATTTGATGAGTTAACTCGGATTTAACTTTAGTCTCGCACTGAAAAACTGGCCTTAAATATACAAATCTGTACAGCTGCATCGTGGGCACACAAAAAAAAGCACGTACGATACTATTCAAGCTCCAGTTCCAGGACTCTATTATGTTCTGGCAGTTATAGGGAAAGGTTGAAGTACCTATTCATAAAAACTAATTCACAAACAGGTACTTTATATGCTATCGAAAATCGTTTAGTAAATCGATATCTATAATTAACTCGAAATTATGTGCACAAAGTAAAAATATAACCCCAAAAAATAAACCAAACAAGCCTTAATTCCTACATAATTTGTCTGTCTGTGGGAGCAAAATGATGTGTGTGTGACCCGCCAAGCTCGTCTCGACGATGTGACGCGACGCATAAATGATGAGTCAATTTAGTGATTTAGATTTTGGAAAAACGATTTTCACATACCTATCCTTTAGATTTTCCTTTTCTTGTGAAATGGTAACGGAGAACAGCTCTTTGACTTATCTAACACCATCACACCACCACCTATTAGCTACTACCAGCATATACCATCATCTAAACCCATAAAACCTATATCCCCCATGCTGATGCCAAAATATCCTGTCAGCCATTAAGAAGCTGTTATGTCTACTTTTGCACCAAAGCCAGCCATAGCGTGACAAATTTGCTGTTGGGGAATCCACTTAAAATGTCTAGGTAATCAGCAACGTTGGGTGTCTGACCAAACTTCTCACAGTATACCTATCTATGTTCTGTGGATTTTGGGTGCTACCGCACAACACTCCCATTACCAATTACCTGTGGTTTATTATTCAAGAAGTTGACCGAATAATGGTAATAGCGACGGGGGCCACACTCCGCACAGCAAGAGCAAGAGCAACACACAAAAAAAGGCAACGTTTTTCAACGTCGCGTGATATTTCCAATCTTTAACTTGGGTAATAAAAAATGGAGAAGTCTGCACAAGCAGGAGTTGGCTTTTGTAAGGGATAAGAATTTTTATGGGCGGAAGAAAAGTTGCAAAACATAAAATATTTATGATAGAATGTATAATTAAAGTGGGAATTGTAAAAGGTAACTTCATATACAAAAATACCATTGACCAATTTAAAGAATGAAATGGGAAGTATTTTTTTTGCTTTGTTAGAAGAAGTTATTTAAAATTAAAGAAGCTGAGAGAAGATAAAGGGAAGAAGAAGAAGAAGATATAAAATGAAAAGTAATTTCTTTTAATTCCCCACATCTTCTCTACCAACATTGTAAAGAATTTGTTGCAGTTAAAAATGAGATTGTAGGACGTATAGGGTTCGCATGGGAAGTAAGATATATTTTGACAACAACTAACCCCATCTTTTCTTTAATTACTAAAAAGAAACGATGTTTCCATAATTTAAGTTAAGTGAATTTCTTGTTTTTACATTTTTACTTGCTAGAGATTCTTAAAAAAACTCGAACTCGAGATTTCAATCAAACATGACATATTGATATTAGAGAACACGAAAATTGGTCCCAAAACTCCAAATGTCTGTCTGTACGTCGACCTACAGCTTAAGCCACTGAAGCGATTTTGTTCAAATTTCAAACTTAAGATTTTTAGGTGAATCCCTAGAAGCGAAATTGATTTTTTTGCATAGCGCTTTACTCTAAAGATTTTAATAAAAAAAAAAATTGAGTTCATTATCGTAAGAATTGACACGTGACACATTTTTAGCTTAAGGTGCTAGCTTTCATTAAAATTCGTCAATCATCATTGAAAATATTAATTTTTAATTTTGAGGCACTTCAAACCCAGAGTCAGTGATTATTTTTGTGCCAATTTAATAATAATTAATTCTTGCAGAACTAAGCTTTCATTTTCGCCCAATCTTCCGCACAAGAAGATTTCAAAAATTTCAATGATCACTGGTAAGCCAGTTTAATTACTGAAAAAATAAAAGTCATTTTATGTGGACAGTTGGCCAAAAACGTCATTTTTTTGGCAAGAAATAAAAAATTAGATCAACTCCTTTATTATTGCATTAAAACAATTATTATTAATTTTACTTCTTAAACGTCTCAAAATTTACAATTAAAATTTTCAATGATGACTTTCAATTATAACTATAACTGGCGATGGCGCCTTGAATGTGCTTGAGGTAAAATTGCTAGAGGAAGGAGCTAGAAAGCTCTAAAAACAGTGGCAATGACAGCAGTTTTTAGCCTTGGAAATAGCACGAATGGTTGCAGTAGAGGAAAAAGACTAGTAAATACAGGGTTGCCAGTTTAGGGGTTTTCCCCCTAGATTTAAGGGCTTTTTTTGTCGTTGGGGTGACGAGATGTTTGGAGGGAAACCTGGGGGGATTAATTCAGAGCTAAGAGGTTGAGAGATTGTATAGGTATTGAAACAGCTGACAGTATTCTACGAGTTAGATATTCCTTACATTCTGGGTGTCAGAATTTTACACCAACAGAAGAAATGCTGAAAACTTTAATAAGTGAGACAATGTATCAAACCGACACGACAGCCAAAACAAAGATAACGATAGATGTATAAGAACTTTTTTAAAGAAGTGCAACAAAAAAAATTTTAACTCCTTTATATTTTTTTTCATATTTATTTCTGGTGAGTAAAACCAGAGTTAGCTAACTCTAGAACTAAATTAACCCATAATAAACTGAGGAAGAAGTTTTTCGGTGGAGAATGTATGCGAAAAGCATCTGTTCAGTTAATCCTGAGTTAACCCACCAAATATAATGATTTAACTCGTGTTTTACTTTAATCGCGCATTGAAAAACTGGACCTAAGGGCTTGTTTCACAATGTCTGATTAAAGTTCTAAGTAACCAATTTGGAACTTTTTAGTCAATTATCTACCTCCCTTATGTTTCACAATATCTGAATAGTATATATCCTATAACTTATAATTAAAGTTCAAAGTATTTTAAGGGCCCGATTAAGTGTCGATTAGGATCAGCAAATTTATGTACTTGGCAATTTAAATATTATTGATATTTTTTTCCACTTTTCATCAGTCAGAACATTTTTGTCTAGAAATCTAGAACATCTAATTGAAACATACATTTATTATTTCGAAAAAAAATGTGAAACGCTAAGTTTTTTATTTGGAGGATTTAATTTGCGGATAATTAAAATGTTGAGTAAATAATCAGAACTTTATACTCACACATTGAGAAGAAAACCCTAAACAAATTGCTTCTTTTATTACTTAGTAACTTTTTTACAAATGTTTTTTTTTTTTTACTGTAGCTGTGTGAATTAATTAAATTTAAAATTAAAAAACAAATTTGGGAGCTGTGAAAAAGTTGAAAAAAAATTTAGAGGTTTTTGTTGATAAAATTTGGTAATCTGGGGGGTTTTTAAATTTTTCTGGGGGGAGATTTTTTTGTTTATCTGGCAACACTGAGTAAATAGCAAATATTACAATTGCGGTAATTGGGGTCTTTTGCTTCTCATTTTACGGATCCAAAAAGGAACACAAATAATGAGCATACGTATAGTAGTTTGGAGAAGGATACCTGGTGTGTTGACGTTGACAGTGGGACTACGTCACACTTGTGCTGTGATCGAAGTTTGTTCTTCTCATATGCTGAGTGAAAAGGAAATTTCATAGACTGCTTTTAAACGATGCAATTTTTTCTTGCGTTTTTTAAGCACGTTGGCGAGGGACGTATGTGGTGGCCGGGGTAGACGATATTTACTACGTTTACATGAGCGGATTCACTGGTCGGATTCAATCTGAATGGAAAAAGTAAAAATATATTTACTCACGGTTATTCTAAAACAAGGAAAAGGGGGTAACTACTGCCTTATATCTCAATAACTTTCGTTAGAAAATTGACGGTTTGAATTTACTACAGAATTCAATGAAAAGAAAGAATTTTTTTAGAAAGTCGTAGTTTTCATAATCTTAAATTTTCTCAATAACTAAAAGACCTAGAACCCTCTGGTTCTTAGCGTACGACTGAAGATAAATGGGAGCATCAAATACTAAATAAAAATTTAGTACCTTATAACACAAAAATTTGAAAAAATCAATATAAATTAAATTTTTTTTTTTTTTCAAAATTTTTAATTCAAAATCATTTTTTTTTTAACTGTTGACTAAGATAACTTAGTTTAGCAATAAAATAATAGAATAGGTTTTTGGATTTTCAAAAAGCTATAGTATAGTATTGTAGTTGTATCCGTTGTTTTTAAATGATTGCATATGCACTTTAAACCAATGTTTTAGAAAATGATCTCTCCCTTATACACGGGGGCAAATAGGCCCCCCTCTTCTGAGTGATTTTTTTCTTAGAATAACCCCCAAAATTATTTTACATAGTATTGGTCAATTACTTGAAAATAAGCTGTAAGGTTCTTACCCTTGAAAATACAGTGTTTTTCATTTGACAAAAAACACTGTATCAAATAAATTAAATAAGGATATTTTAACCCCCACCACCTTCTTTTACTAAATACCATCTCTCTCATCACGTTAATGGAATTATCATGAATGAACATGAATTTAGTTTTTCTAATATTTCTGGGTCGATTGATCAATAAAGACTAAATTTGTAACGCAATAACATAATTTTTCAGATTTATTGATATTTCTACCCCCCGCATCTCAATTAGTATTGCTCCTAGCGAAAATATGAATAAGACTTTTTTTGTAGCTTATTTAATATACTTTCATTTTGTGGTGTATACTTTTCCGCTAATACCCTCGGTTTTCAAAATGTTGGTGAAATACGAGAAAAGGGGAGCTTTATCCCCCCCTCCTGTCTAAAGCTTGCGGCCCTGGGCTGGGGACTTTTGGTATGTTGTAGCTGGGGGTCACCCCTACCCGTTAAAATAATAATCCAGACTACATGATTTTTTGCATTTATTTTATGATTTTGAGTCTTCGTTGACTGGACTAATATGAAGATGCCAGATCGAAAGATAGAATTCAAATAAATGTGACTGTCTTGTTTTTATTGTGTGCAATAAAATAAATACACAATAGCGCACACACACACTAACAATCAGCTGAAAACTGCATTCTAATTCTTCGATCTAGGTAAACATTTATGTTTTCGATTCGCCGAGCTGGATCGGATCGAGTAATCCCGATTCGATTCGATCCAGGTTTACAAATACCTACATAAATCCTGATTCGATTCGGATTTAATTCTCCATGTAAACGTAGTAATTGTTGAGGTTGAACAAATTGCAGAGTTATCGATCATTCTTCTTTGTGCTTTTCCTTATTGTTCGAATGTGAAGAAGGAAACCAAAGGAGAAACGAAGATTAAAAATCGCTGTCGTGTAAAAGCAGTCATAGAAGTTAACGGCAGGGATGTTTCCATTAGGTGCATAATGGTCTATAACTGTAAAATTGAGAAACGTTCTGTACGTTCCAACTATGCAGGGAAATCTTATCTCCGTTAGGAGGACAATGAAAAGCGGGCTAGCGGTGGTTTTTGATAAAGAAACTGTTTATCAGGAACCCATATAGAGATTAAGAGATGTCGTCTTGAAGGTAGTCATGCGAATCGGTTCGGACATTTAAGCTCTTCGTAACAGCCTTAAGGTAGCCCTAAACGATGAACATGCTCTGCGAACTTGTTCGTGCTCGCTATATTTTCGTCGTGTATAAGCTTGTTCGCGAACGGTTCGCTGGTGGCGAAAAATTTCGATTTTGTCGTGTTCGTTGGCTTCGATGTTTGCCGTCTAGGGCCATGTTCGCGAGCAAACCTCATTTTTGCTGTGGACGTCGTTGAGTGCATATCACGGATTAAACACAATGGCCACACTCAGCCGCTATTTTATCGTAGAATTTATTGAATTATTGCGAAATGAAAGTGCTATATGGGATTCTAAGACCGAAAATTATAAAAATAAAATTGAAAAAACATAAATAAATAATCATAAGCTCAACCACTTGCGCTTCTTTATCGCACATGATCGAAATGAATGTTCGCCAAATGTGTTCGCCGTGTAGGGGACAACGCTAACGAACAAGTTCGGCGAGCATGTTCGTCGTGCAGGGCTACCTATAGAGTAAAAAAAATTAATGCATGGGCCTTATAATGAGAGGCGTGCAAGACAAGAACGAGCGCGTGACTTGCTCAAAGAGCAAAATTTGTGTGAAGCCCTTTCCAAGTGCAACAATCAGCCGATCTCAAGATCTTGGCCTAATGAATACAAGTTATATTAAATTTCCGATATTAAGTTTCATTTTTGTTTATTTCAACAAAGTCAAAGATGAAGTATTTGATGTCTCTAAAGCTTTCAGGGGCTTAGTAGAGAAACAGACAAGTAGGCAAATACAAATTCTGGGGAGTGGCAATTGAGGTGAGTATCTTTCGAAGGATTTTGCAGCATTCCTTGATGCAGAGGGTATACAGTGTCAGCTGACTGTCCCACATACACCTGAACAGAATGGCGTAGCCGAATGCGCTAATCGAACTTTGGTGGAGATATCCAGGAACATGATTCTGCACAGTGAATCATTGTGGGCGGCCGGAGTCCCAACTGCCGAACTGCGATATAATTACGGAACAGAGCTGCAACAAACTCGGTTGTCTTAAATTTTTTGGTAGATTAGCAATTAAAGAAGTTGATAAAACGCAACGAAAGAAGTCTCATCCAAGAAGCATAGAATTGATTATGTTCGGCTACCCGGAAACCTTCAAGGCATATCATTTATATAGGTATGAAATCCGGAATGAAAAACGGTAATCCGAAGCAGAATTTTCTTATTCATGGAACATTGCATGTCGGCTACAAAGAAACAGCGTTTGACGTAGCTACCTATGAAGCTGGTCAGATGGAATGATTCAGTTCCGACAGAAATTTGGTTACTCGTCAAAATAAAGTTTTCTGAAATTGATCAGTTCGAATCTTTGGATATCGAAATTTTTGCGGATGTTGGATAAAATGAAGTTGATTGTGGAAAGCGTTTAGTCGTGATTATCGCACGAGCTATTATTGTGAACAAGAAGTAAAATTCACCAGAAGCAGACCTAGACTTATTCGTAGACGAAGGCGTGGGGGTCCTCGAAAAAACGTCATTTATTGATATTCTAAGTAATGTATGTAATCGATGCAGAATGAGTATTTAGGTTTGCTAAATAACAGTACAGGGACGTTAGTTGACTTGGACAGAATATTATTGGCTGTTAATTGGTTTTCAACATAAAGAGGAAGGTTGTATAATATGCAACCGTACGTACATATATACTTATCGGTGTGAGACAGTTTACATGAAGCAACAGCAGGGATTCTAGATTAGTAATTCACTGTAAGGAGAGCACCCAAGAGGAGCACACATCACAGTTCATATTCCAGTAGTTTATTTGCTTTTGAATTACAATTTGAGTTGTAATGTTTATTTTCAAAGAAAATGAAAAACGTATATTTTGTCGATATTATCGATTGTTTTAAACTATCGGCGATAGTAGATACCGATGGTAAAAAGCAATTGATAGACTATGGATGTTTTTCCAAAACTTTCGATTTTTTAAAAATTATACTTAAACCACCTACTAAATTCGAGTGCTGTAGTAAATAAAGGGTGTTTTTTTTTTTTTGCTGTCTCGAACGTAGTCTTATCTGGAGGTCCAATTTTCGATGACTTTTTCCTACATTTGTGGCCGTATATCGGCAATAACGCGGCGAATGTTGTCCTCCAAGTGCTCAATCGTTTCGGGCTTATCGGCGTAGACTAGCGACTTCAGATGTCCCCACAGAAAATTATCAAGCGGCGTTAAATCGCACGATCTTGGAATCCAGTTAACGGGTCCGTAACGTGAAAATATGCGGTTACCAAGCGTTTCCTGCAATAAATCAATTGTGACACGAGCTGTGTGACATGTTGAGCCGTCTTGTTGAAACAACAGCTCCTGTACATCATGGTTGTTCAGTTTATGAACGAAAAAGTCAATAATCATGGCTCTATAGCGGTAACCATTGACTGTAACGTTGTTGCCAGCAAGTACGGACCAAGTATTCCACTAAACCATAAAGCACACCAAACAGTCAGTTTTTTTGGATGTGATGGTGTCTCAATATGCACTTGAGGATTATCATCACTCCAAATACGGCAGTTTTGGTAATTGACATAGCCATTTCTTGTGAAAATCGGAATCAAGAGCAATCTCGTTTCAAGTCCATTCACCGAATGTCCGCCGCCGCCGTTGCACTCGTCGGCCGTGCCCGGTGGTCGTCGTCAATTCATGATGAAATGCCAAACCCAATTAAAAACAAATCACTTGACACCTTACAAAATGGCCGCCAGTTAAAATAGTGTTGCCAACTTAAAGTTCTATACCTCTAAAGAAAACACCCGTTATAGTTATAACTACCATATACATCACTACACATGGATACCAAGTGAGATCACAAGAATGAACATAGCATACCGTTCTAAGTTTTAATATTGCTTGAGTTAGGACTAATATTTTTCTTTCAAGTCTTAAATAATAAAACACAAAACACTATTTTTCTTATTTTAATTAAAGAAAACCAAGGTTATTTGTTTTCATCTTGAGTCTATAATAACGTACTAAAACAATAACATGTTCCAAAAGCGACACGCCCTTCCTTAAATATTAATTAAATAATTATTCAAACCAAATTATTCCAAGTTGATGGCAATTTATACGAAAGTATAAGGTTTAAACTAAATAACACAAATAAAACACAATCATAAATCCTTTTTACACTCACGTCCATAATAATAGTTATTATTATTATTTTTCCGCAAGCATAGCATAACACTGGCGTGTCTGTCTGTTTTGAAATTTATACGTGCTCTCATGATAAAAGGGTTCCCTTATTTAGTTATATTAATTTTTCAGACCCAACAATAATAATGCATTAACCAAGTACAAACACACTAGACACTCTAGCTAAACATAAGTACCTACATATAATGATATAATGTAGGATTTACAAAAAAAAAAAAAATAAAATAAAACAAAATAAAATAAAACACAAAATTACACATTTTGTTGTATACAGAGTTTGTTCGCCTGCAGCAATGTGTATGGTGTATCCTCTGTGTATGTATATATGGGGTATCCTGCTGTATGCTGTTTCTATGCATGCATTCATCTGCTAATAATCATAATTGACCTAGTTGTTCATTCCAAATTAACGTCGTGTTTCGCTAAATTGAATCCAAAGAACAAAATTTATACAACCAACTTGTGCTGTGCAGTGTGCACACAATATACATAAATACATAAGGTTATACAAATTAGTTTAACGCGAAGTCCTTTTGTACTTTGAAACAGCTGAATAATCTTGAGAGTACCTATACTACGTTATCCTTTTAGAAATAACTATCGCATCGGTCCATGCTCATACTTTTTGTAGAGAACTTTCAAAG
Organism: Leucozona laternaria; assembly: GCA_932273885.2. Taxonomy (NCBI): domain Eukaryota; kingdom Metazoa; phylum Arthropoda; class Insecta; order Diptera; family Syrphidae; genus Leucozona; species Leucozona laternaria. The sequence goes on along the minus strand of OW026366.1, from coordinate 178,707,273 downwards.
TGGTGTTTTTGTTATTGAGGATAACTAAGATAGAAGCAACAAAAATCGAATTTTTGGATAACGTGTGTTAATTGCTCTTGACTAGGACAGCTAAAATACATTACACTAAAGACATGTTTTTTTTTTTTTTTAAGTGAATAGCCAGCTTATCAATGTTTTACATTAAAGTAAAGGGTGTTTTTTTTTAGACGTGTGGTTTTCAAGAAGAAATGAAACGCATATAATTTATTGTTATGGCCAAGAATTTAGCTTTTTTTATAAAGATAAGGTATGTCTTAAAAATGATTTCGAGAAAGTGGCCGCCTCGGCTGGCTCGAATATATTCCAGCCGAGAGGCCCAATTTTCGATAACTCCAATTGTTGCGGGTGATGGCGGATGGACTCATTTGGGTGTTTTTCGGTACTCTGCTCCACAGCAGCATTAGCGTCTTGGGTGCGCACGGCGTACGTCGTATTTGAGGATGTACATTTTCCACTAGAGTAAACGTGGTGCAAAACCGATCCATGGTTGCTCGAATTTATGCGATTTTGCGATTATGTCGATCGAATATTGGACGCAGCGCGCGATGTGTCGCGCGGACCGAACCATTATTTTGGTAATAAATTTGCACGATTTGCAAACGTTGTTCAGGAGCAAGTCTATTAATTATGAAATGGCAATTCAAACTGAGCATAAATCATGTGACAGCTGTCAAAAGGTCCAACTCCAAAAAAAAGGATTCCCAGATTGAAAAACACCCTTTATATAGGGTTTTCCAATAAGAGGTGTTATTTTGAATAGCCCGCTATTTTGGTAGCTGTCACTTTTGAAGCTGTCATTTTTTGACATTTGACAAGTAGAAACTACGCCATTAATAAGACGATACACGCTTCAACAACGCATTGAAATTATTAAAATTCACTATAAAATTGGTGAAAATTTGGCAGAGACGGTTCGAAAAACTAAAACATTTTTGGGTCGTCGTGAAGCACCTTGTCGGACCGCAATACAGAAATTGGTGGACAAATTCGAGCTGTTGGGACAAGTTAGTGATGTGAAGAATAAAACCCGTGCACGTCGCTCAAGAACAACTGAGAATATTGCTGTTGTAGCCCAAAGTGTTGAAGAAAACCCAGGTTTGTCCATTCCTCGTCGTTCTTTGGATTAAGGCATTCCACAAACGTCATTACACCGTATTTTGCATAAAGACTTGGGTTATAAAGTTCAGTTAACACAAGAACTCAAGCCGGCTGATCATCAACAACGTCGTGTCTTTGCTGATTGGGTCCTTGAAATGCATGAAAATGATCCGGAATTTCATCGAAAAATCATCTTGACTGATGAGGCCCATTTCCACCTCGGAGGCTACGTCAACAAGCAAAACTGTCGCATCTAGGGCTCGGAAAACCCAAGAGTTATTGTTGAAAAGCCTCTCCATCCTCAACGCGTGACTGTTTGGTGCGGTTTATGGTCCGGCGGGGTCATTGGACCTTACTTTTTCGAAAATGAGGCTGGAGCAACAGTTACGGTCAATGGATTGCGCTATCGAGAGATGATTAATCATTTTTTATGGCCGGAATTGGATGGTATTGATCTGGACAACGTTTACTTTCAACAAGACGGCGCTACGTGCCACACAAGCAATGAAACCATCGATCTTTAACGGGAAAATTTTCCGGACCGTGTTATCTCTCGAAGAGGTGATCACAATTGGCCACCGAGATCTTGTGATTTAACACCTTGCGACTTCTTCCTTTGTAGCCACGTGAAAGATAAGGTCTACGCCAACAGCCCAGCGTCAATTCAAGACCTCAAAGATGGAATTCGTGAGGCTATCGAGGACATAGGGCAGCCACATTGCGATTTGGTTATGGAAAATTTCATGAAAAGGATATGGTCCTGTAAGCGTGGTCGTAGCGGCCATTTGGCTGATGTTGTGTTCCATTATTAACGGCATACCTTCCTCTTTATAATAAAATAAACATCCGATCATTTATCTCAAAAAATGCCATTTTTCTTTGAATATCAAAATAACACCTCTTATTGGAAAACCCTTTAAAAAACACACTTTTATTTAATGAGCTTTACTTGAAACTTGATTTAGAAACAGTGAGTTTATTTCAGAATTGCGATTCTCTTACTGAAAACAAAATCCGTTTTATTGTAAAAAAATAGACATAGTTCTATTGTAGATTGCATTATTGACCCACTTGTGTAATATAACAAGATTAAGTCTTGTTGAATATGGTAAACAATATATGGGTTGGTATGCGGTAGAGCGTTAAAAGTGGGTGTGTGTAAACGCGCTTCTCGCAACTTAAAAAAAAAAGAAAAAAAACTTCTGGTGCCCGAAGTATGCCCACTGGCGGAGAGCCCTGGCACTGCGGGCCGCATAACCAGTAGGTACTTTTATAAGGTGGATGGAAATAAGGCCGCAGATGGTATTGTATGGCGCGCGCAGTCTAATTTTATTTTTCAATTAAGTACGAGGGTTTTTACCTGTAAGTATACGTCGTGATATCGAAAACAAAAAAAAACAAAAAGTTTAATTAATATTCACCTCTGCTGGGAGCCGCACCATATAGGGACATTCCAAGAAATTGCAGGATTAACGAACTCGCCAGAAGTGGAACAACACTACCTATTTTGCCAAATGGGGCAAATATAAGTATACCTTACCCATTGCTACGTGCAAACTTATGCTGAAGCAAGATGCCATTGAGAAAACAAACCTAAGGTGGAACAACTTCGACACCAGCGTGGCGACAAAACAGATATGGCCAAATCTAGTGCTAGATCTCAAGCGCTCCAAGAGTTTAATACCTCTAAGCAGACTGCACATCGGCTCTGTATAATAGGTGTCATTACTGAAGGGCACTGCTTGAAAGGCAAGCACGCAACGGAGCTCGGAGTATTCTCAAATGACTACTGCAGAATCTGTATGGATGAAGAAGAGGCAGAATCGATTCCTCATCTCATCTGGCCTTGTCCTGTCCTAATACCAACGACGAAAACTCCATCTCGGAGGTTACTACTACAACGATTATAGTGATGTTGACATATAAGTAATCTCCCAAGCTTCGTAAGAAGCTCCAAGTGGTTCAACGAATAGGGATAAAAGTTCCTAGATCCTTTTGGTATTACAATGGACCAAGTGATGGTCTAAGTGCGTCAAGCTTTCCTGCCCTTCCTGTTCTAAGACATGTGCTTCTAGGTTATTATCATGCTAGGTATTTTAATTAATATTTTTTTAAAACATCCATTATTTTTAATAATAATGTTATTCTGTTTTCAGAAATTGCTCGAATTTCTCCATTCCTCGTAAGTTACACATTTATATTTATTTTAATCAATTTTATCCGAAATAGCAAAAAAATAAATAACAAAGGAAGGAAATTTGAAAGCAACATCAAAATCACACACATGATGCCTCATTGTTATTTTCTGAGTATTTAAACAATATTTATTTGGATTGTGATGCTATTGGCGTCATTGCTATTATTCATTTAAAATTTATAGCTCAAACCCCCACCATTAAACAAAGCTACAATAATTCTCATTCTCAGAAATATAAAAACTTATTTACCAACGAAATATTTCATATAGTTTATAGTTTAGTTTGTGTATATGTATTTGAATAAATATGTTACAAAAAATGAAATGAAAATTGCATGCAAATTAAACAAGGTCTCTCTATTTGTCGTTCAACTTGGATTGTTTCACATAAAAATACATTGGCAGCTTTCAGTTTTTTTTGCTGACATTTCAATTATTTAAATTATTGCATGTCATAATAATGGATATAGGATATCTATGGAATATTAATTTTCAATTCGATTCTCATAACTGAAAGTAAAATTAGTTTATTTTGTTTTATTTATTTTTGTATTTTTGAAGTTTTATTTAATCGTAAATAAATTCACAAAAAGTTTAAAAAATATACGCTTTAATATTAACTGAGCATAATCAGCTTGTGCTTGTGATGCAAGTGTCCCTAGGGTGTTTTTTTTGCATGATTGAATGGCCTTAAATTGGTTTCAAATGGAGAAAAAATAATTCTCTATTTTTTTCAACTTTAATTTGTATCCCCTTTATTCGCTGTTAGCGGTTTATTTAAAATGCTATTTTTGGTTATATAGGGAGAGGGTAGTTCGCATTCGCAAATTTAACTAAGTTAGTACCAAGTTTAAAAAATATGAAAACTTGGTGCGATCACATTGTAGTTCTAAAGTCTGAAATATAATACTTACTTTTATTTTATCCATAGTAAACATAGTTTAGTTGCAGGTAGTATTATGTGAGTACTGAATATGCATGAATAATATGATAAATAATAAATTATTAAATTAGAAATAAATTGACTAAAATACAGCATCTGATTTCTTATATATAAACCTTAATTTATGTGAACTAAATTTTAAAAATCATAGCAGGGGTTTTAAAATGTGTCCCTACATATGTACATACATAAATCTACACAATTTTGTAAACATTTTTGAAACAAAACTGGTACGCCAAAATTAAAGTATTTATCAATGTGGAGTTAAAAATTGGGTTTAAAAAATTAATCCGCCTGTTTTTGAAATATCGAATTTTTAAAAAAATATTTTGATATTATTTAAACTCTGATTGCAGTAATATTCACTCCGTTTAACATCGGTTTAAATTCAGTAGTCGGTTTAAAATTTTTAAACCGACTAATCGGTAATATTCACTTACTTAAACCAACGTTAACCAAAATTTTAAACCGAATGATCGGTTTAACTACGATAAACCGACTTCAACTTAAACGAGGCATTTTCGTGTCGTTTAAGTACGGGTTAAATGGTTTTAGCTAATATTCAAAATTTTACTGCTTTATTCAGTCAGTGCAAAATATTCAGTCTAGCAGTGAGTAAGTGGAGCGTCACTGTCGGTGAAGGACAAGCCAGTCGTTAAAAGCTGCACCGTTCCAAAAAACAGCATGACTGTTTTAAACGAAACCAATAATTTTTAATTATAGTGTTTTGAAAAACGGCTCTACCACCGGTCTCCAAAACAGTAGCCATCAGATAGTGATCGGCAAGTTTTTAAGGTCTCTTTTTATGTTGTAGCATCGTTCTCGCAATTCGAGATCCGTTCGTTGCTAAGAGAGGGAAAGAAAAAATAAAAGAGAGAAAAGACAAACACAAGAATATACAACTCACTTGTCACTACCACGTCTGGTGTTGCATTGAAAATTCGGGCGATTACCTTTCAGCAGCGTATGCGACCGTACGGTGTTATAGTATTGACGTCGCTGGCCAACACAAGGTCACACAAAAGATCAGTTTTAAATTGAATAAAGCGTTTGGCCCGAGTTGAATTCTCTTTTTTGTTCTTTTGGTGGCACTTTCTGCCCTTGCAAAATTTTAGATTTTTTGTTAATTTTGATTCAACACTTAAACACAACAAAGACTTCAATAAACTTGAAAAGATTAATAAATAAATCAGCAAACATGTTCTCAAAAGCGATACTCATACTGGCGATGCTATCCGACCGAATGTCATTGTTTGCTTAAACGGGGTGAATATTACGAAATATTAAACGAGATTTTTTCGTTTAAATTCTATAGGTTAACTTCTGTTAAATATAGTCGGTTTAAGGACTTTTAACCGAGTTTTAAACGGCGTGAATTTTAGGTCGGTTATTAAGCTTCTGTATAAAATATGTTGTTTTAATCGGTTAATCAGATAATAAGATAGTGTTTTTTGCCCAACGTTGATACTTACCATGCAATCAACGAATGTGCAAAATTTATAAAATTAAGAAGGCAGAACAAGGGATATTTTAATTAATATTGATAATATGATATTCGAAATTTCCTAACAATTGTTAATAAATTAAACTACTTAATTTTTGTTCATCAAACGATTTCAATTTGATTTTCTCCTTTTCTTTACTATTTACTACAAATTGGTTAAAAATAAATTTATTGATCAAAGTATATTTGTTTGACGTATAAATCGTCAATCAATTTCAATTTGATTTACCTTTTTTAAATACTTATCGCTTATATAGTCGCTGGTGTTGATTCGCTGAACTCAGGATTCGAAAGAGGACTCATTGCACGATTAGCTCGCCTTTTATTTCAATTTCAATTTCGCGCGGTTTAGTGGTGCCATTTGGATTTTTTAATTACTGTTTATATTTCACCACATGAAACGAAAGGTTAAATTTTTTTAATATTATATAAAAATAATTTTATAAAAGCAAAAATATTGTTTAAGTCATATAGAATTGTGAAATTTCCTTAATTCCTTGATTTTCTTGCTTTTGCTATACCTTATTCGATGTCTGAAACTCAAGGAAAATTTCGTAGTGAATATAGTTCCTAGCATTTACCCAATGAATTAATTTTTGGTAGCACTGTTTATAGCTATTGATATTTTTTTTTAGGGTACATTTGTACAAGTGCCATTTTGTTTTTGTTTCATCTTTCTTCTCTTTCTCACTAATTGTCCATATAGGAAAATTATAAATTATACAATATTTTATTAACAAATAAAAAAATTTAATAAATTTTTGTTTAAATCTTTTCCTTACATAAATATTTTCATAATGAGTATACCTCGTTTGTTCTGTCCTTAAAGTTGACGTGTCAAATTGACTTAATACTTTCGCGCATGTCATAAAGTGACATTTACGACATTTAATTAAAATTATTTGCAAATTATTCGCGATTTGTTAAAATCTAATTGCATAAAAATATTAATTATGTTATAAATTAACTAATTCAAGTGTTTGTTTCTAAAAAAATAAAGGCTAATGGTGTAAATTTCATGTGTGAAGTTCAGTGCTTTTTATAGGTTATATTTAACAACACTTTGGAATTGAATTGGTATATATTTCGTGTTTATATGTTATTAAATGTTCCTTATTGGTTTATTTAATTGTTTTTAGTTGTTGAAATTAATGATGTGAGTGTTTTCTGTGTATAAAACTATATAAAATAATAAAAAAGGTGATTTATTTGTCCCATCAGGGTCAGGTGTCTGCTATCGTTATCATAAATGTTAAATTTGTTTGTTTTTTTTTTTATTCAATTTATGTATTATTGAAATCTTATGGATCTTATATAATTTTATTGTTCTTTTTTATTATTTCAGCTTCTATATAGTTAGATACCCTACATGATGAAGAAGATTTGTTGGGTGCTCCATTGGACATATGTGTGTTTTTTTTTGTTTTCCTTCGCTTATTGCGAATTAGTAGGGTAAGTTACGTATGTTTTCCCCATGAAAAATTTATAACAATTTATAATAAAATTTTTTTTCTTTTCATGTTCTGGGATTTCGAGTTCTTATTCCATGCTGTTAGTTATATAGAATGTATGTTTAGATTAAGAATACAATGTGACATTAATAATGTAATAATATATAAATCTTTCGATAAATGTATGCTTTTCATTCCTTTTTAATTCGTTTATTAATTTCAAATTTATAACAAAGTTGTTTATGTTTATTTGTATGGTGGTGAGTTATGTGATGATTCAACAGATAGTAAAAAATCAAAAAAAAAAATATGCACGACTGGGTCGCACGAACTTGCTCTTATGCGCGACCACATTGTGGTTCTATAGTCTGAAATAAATTAGCTATAGGAGTATATATGTTATCCATTTGCTAAATCTTAGTTTAGTTTCAGGTGGTATTATGTGAGTATACAAAAATTAACAATATAGCCTAGTGTTGCACATATGCAATATGCATATAAGGAAATTATACTATTTAAACTGGTAAATTGCTTAAATCAACAAAATTAGAAAGAAATTGATTAAAATACTTTGAATCCGTTTTAACCCAACGCGATGTACACCATCTGAATTCTTATATAAATCTTTATTTATGAGAAAAAAATTTTGAAAATCGTAGGAGCGGTTTTAAAAATAATTAATTTTTTATACACAAAATTTTGTTAACATTTTTGAGAAAAATAATTGGTACGCCAATTTAAAGCATTTATTAGTGTTGCGTTAAAAATTGAACTTCACAAAAAATCTGCTACCAGTTTTCAAAATATCGAATTTTCAAAAAATAATTTTGATTTTTTTTTAAAAAATCCAAAAATCATTTTTTAGAAAATTTTGATACGCACTTTTATTTATATTTGTTACAAGCTTCTGTATAAAAAATCTAATTTTATTTGGTTGATCAAATGTTGAGATAGTCGAAAATCAAAGAAACCGTTCTATGAGAGGTACTGTTAATAAACCTAAAATATAAACTTTAAAAATTTTAAATGATAGATCGTACTAATTTTAACACACAAAAAAACTTTTATGAAAATCGTAGGAGTCGTTTTTGAGAAACAAAATATTTTTCTTAACGGTTTTTTAACATTTGTATGGGAGGCACTGTTATTTTTGGGTATTAGAATAATTTTTGTCAAAAATCTTCTAGATAAAGTTAAAAAACTGCTATTTACCAAGTTTAATAAAAATCGACCAGGTCGTTTTTGAAATATTGAGTTTTCAAAAAAAAATATTAAAACTTTTTTTAAAAATCTAAAAACTATTTTTTTGAAAATTTTGGTACACAATATTATTTAGAATGTGTCAATACTTCTTCATAAAAAAATTGATCAGAATCAGTTTAACCGTTTTCGAGAAAAGCGAAAATCAAAAAAATGGTTCTTTGGGAGGTACCATTAATAACCATTTTTCGGAACCATTTTTTTTATTAAACGGCAACTTATAACTATTTAAATTTATTGAGTTCTTAAAAACAAATTCGGTAGCGCTGGATTTGAGAAAAATAAGTTTTTCCTTTTTGGCCAAGAAATTTTGTATGACTGCTACTGTTAATTTTGGTCCTAAAAAAAAAGAGAAAAAAACGGGTGGGGGGAATGTCCAAAAAATGCTAGGTACCAAGTTTAAAGAAAATCGACCCATCCGTTTAGGCTGTAGTCGAACCGACAGACAGACAGACAGACAGACAGACAGACGGACGTTTTTGCGAGACCCACTTTTTTTGACTTCTCCATCATCGTAATGTAAAGTTTGATCAAAATCTCGAGTTCGATTTTTTGTACGAATCCATAACTTCCCATATAGTACCTATATCGCAAGTAAAAATCATTCTATGAGAGGTACTGTTAAATTTGATAAAATGTTAAATCTATTAATGTTATGTTAACAAAAATGATTTTTTTTAAATTGACATGCAATTTACTTTATTTCAAAGATAATCTTCTGACATTATAATTCAAATACGATTTCTAGCATATGACTGCCACGGCTGGCTCGGACGAAGTCTAATCTGGAGGTCCAATTTTCTATGACTTTTTAAAATATTTGTGGCCAAGTGGTCAATCGTTTCGGGCTTATTGGCGTAGACTAGCGACTTCACAAATCACCACAGAAAAAAGTGAAGCAGCGGTAAATCGCAGGATCTTGGAAGCCAATTTACGGGTCCGTAACGTGAAACTATGCGGTTACCAAACGTTTCCTTCAATAAATCAATTGTGGCACGAGCTGTGTGACATGTTGCTCCGTCTTGTTGAAACAAAAACTCCTTCACAACATGGTTGTTCAGTTAGTGAATGAAAAAGTCAGTAATCATGGCTCTATAGCGGTAACCATTGACTGTATATCTATATACTAGTATATAGAATTTGTATTATAAAAACCTTCATATAAAACAAAGCCTGGCCCTGGGCAAAAATTTCCAGCTTAATGATTAAGAATTTTAATCTTGTTGGATATAGTTCACATTGGATTTTTGTCAAAAAGTTTATGTAAGTTGAACTGAACTTAATAAAAATTGCGTATTGACAAGGCCCTCACTAGTCAACTGATGAGTCCAAGTGAGATCGCCGGGGCGAAAAGCCAATTTTTATGGACTAAAGGCCGTTAAAAGCTATTTTGAATCAATCATTGACTGTAACGTTCTGGCCAGCAAGTACGGACCAATTATACCACTAAACCATAAAGCACACCAAACAGTCAGTTTTTCTTGATGTAACGGTGTTTTAACATACACTTGGAGATTATCATCACTCCAAATACGACAGTTTTGTTTATTGACGAATCCATTCAACCAAAAGTGAGCTTCATCGCTTAACAAAATTTGCTTATGAAAATTTGGATCAGCGGCAATCTTGTTTTGGGAACAATTTGGAAGCTTGACAGCTGACAAAATTGCCGCCAGTTAAAATAGTAATGCCAACTTAAAGTTCTATACCTCTAAAAAAAACACCAACAAACAATTTTTATCAAAATCGTAGGAGTGGTTTTTGAGGAAAATAGGATTTGTAAATGGGAGGTACCGTTATTTTTGGTTATAAGAATAATTTTTTTTTTAAATCTGCTAGATAATGTTTAAAAAAACTTCTTTTTAGTCGACAGAGTCGTTTGACAAATATTGAGTTTTCAAAAAAAAAAAAAAATTAAATCTTTTTTAAAACTCCAAAAAATATTTTTTTGGGAAATTTTGTTCACAATAAATACTTAAAAAAATTAATCAAAATCGGTTGAAACGTTTCGATAAAAATATGATACTTTTGGAGATACATATCATTAATAACCGTTTTTCGAAACCATTTTTTTTACTTAAAAGCAGCATACCTCATTATAATTTTTACTGCAGTTTTTTTTTTTAACTGTGGAACCGATTTTGAGAAAAAATATGATTTTCGTTTTCGGCCTGATAATTTTGTGTGACAGATAGAACCGGCAGACAGATAGGCACACACATACGGACGTTTTTACGAGGCCCACTTTTTTCGTCTTCCCTATCATAGTAATGTCAAGTTTGATGAAAATTTTGTTTTTTAACGAATTCATAACTTGCAAGTAAAAGTAAGTATGTAAGTAAGGAACGCGGACGAAGAGATAGTAGGAGCAGCACTATTAAATTTCGTCTTGGTTATCATATACCGTAGTGACATTAAATTGAATTAATATTTTTTAACTACATTTCGTGTTTGAGTTTCCCTCCTGATTGCAGAATGAGACTTAGGAACCGCCCGTCCAGCATAGCATGTGCTTTGGAAGCTGACCCAGGATGCATCATTCATGGTTCTCTTTGTCCTTTTTTTTCTATTTTTAATGAAACCCACACGTAGTCTTGCTGTCCATAAACTATATACACTGAGCGCAGAATCTAAAAGATTTATACTTTCTTTCCGTGCCCGCAGTATGCAGCGCTATAAAACGTGGCCGACTCTTAACCAAGGCGCTCACCGGAAATGAGAATATCCATTGGACTTTGCATAATTTTTAAGCTTTGTTTTTGCATATAGTCCTTTTTTGTATATGCCTCAGGCTCTCAACGGGACGGGGTACTACGGTAAGTAGTTAATTCCACTACTGCTATATCAGCCACTATTTTCCTCTGGCGAACATAGCTCACTTTTGTGGGCAATTAAAATGCAATTATTCTGCCACTAAGACATTAAAGGATTCATGCTATGCCATCACGTTGACGACGATAGCGGCGGCGGGCAGCAGGCGGGTGCTGCTATCGGAATAAATATATCCTTTTCCTTAGCTCCTGATGGCTGCCATATAACATGGCTATACATGCTAGTATGGCTTTAATTCTCCCCGCGCGTACCTACTATCTGCAAGAGGAGGTAATTAAATTTTGACGTTGATAAAGTGGAGCTCAGTCCTCAGTCTAATGTGCATGCATCAGGGACCGGAAAGAACTGTCTTTTCATTTTCATACACCATGTGTATCACTTGTTGGGGAATTAAAAGTGGTTTCTGGGCTAATAAAGGGATGTTAAAAGTTTCAAATTTGGAAATAATGTTAATAGCAGGAAAAGTTCTACAAAACTAAAATCTTTTTGTTTCACATTATATAATGATAGGGGAAGATTGATGATAAGTATGGGATATGATTCTATTGTGCGAAGTTCTCCGTTTTCTTTTTGAGAGATTTCATTTGTCTGATTAAGATAGAAGAACAAAGAATATACGATAGGGGAGAGCACCCCAGGATAAAAACGGATAGATATGAAAAATATATAAATATAACCATATATAAGATTTGCGTATAGTGAAACTCTAAAGTGGGGCAGATAGAAAACCTTAATTAATCTGCATTAATGTTTGATGCTTTCCGACATTTCATTTTGTAAAATCAGAGACAGAAACATTGACATGACAATTATTGTCAAGAAATTTCCGAGAATTATAATGAATTTTGTGATAATTGTGTGTTGACAATTTTGTATGGGACAAGAAATATACAATTTTGTCAGTATAGGATTAACATTAATGAATTAATGTCAATCTAACTCGCAAATACGATTACAAATACTTTCATAATTCGTATTTTTAACAAATAACAGTGGCAACGAGACTAAAATTGCGAATTGTGTGACAAGTTATCGACATAAAAAAAAAAGATTAAAAAATCACTATTGAAGTCATTATAATTTTATTAAAAAAGTTCCTGCCTGGAAAACAGCCGATAGCTGTTCTACCACATTTTTTAGTTTTGCGTCGTTGATGTCCCGAAGTAGTAAAATTTTTCTTTTTTCTTCAATGAAAGCGTTGAAACCGTTCAGATTATTCGTAGAGTCCAAAGAGAAATTGCTTACACGATGACGATGACGATGACGATGACGATGACGATGACGATGACGATGACGATGACGATGACGATGACGATGACGATGACGATGACGATGACGATGACGATGACGATGACGATGACGATGACGATGACGATGACGATGACGATGACGATGACGATGACGATGATGACGATGATGATGATGATGATGACGATGATGATGACGATGACGATGACGATGACGATGATGATGATGACGATGACGATGACGATGACGATGACGATGACGATGACGATGACGATGACGATGACGATGACGATGACGATGACGATGACGATGACGATGACGATGACGATGACGATGACGATGACGATGAGGATGAGGATGAGGATGAGGATGAGGATGAGGATGAGGATGACTATGACGATGAAGATGACGATGACGATGACGATGACGATGATGATGATGACGATGATGATGATGACGATGATGATGATGATGACGATGACGATGATGATGACGATGACGATGACGATGACGATGACGATGACGATGACGATGACAATGACGATGACGATGACGATGACGATGACGATGACGATGACGATGACGATGACGATGAGGATGAGGATGAGGATGACTATGACTATGACGATGAAGATGACGATGACGATGACTATGACGATGAAGATGAAGATGACGATGACGATGACAAATAAGGGGTGTTTCTTTTAGACGTGTGGTTTTCAAGAAGAAATAAAACACTTATAATTTAATGTTATGTCAGCAATAACGCGCCGAACCTTCTCGGACCACATGCCATTGATCTGCTCTTAAAAATTGGCAGCAATGAATAAAAGAAAATAATAATAAGAGTCTTCCTCGATTAAAGTGGTTCGAAAACAGATGCCTCGCCTACAATATAAAACTTGAAACAATTGTACCGTCAAAAATAAAAGCAACAGATTCTATTGATGATCCCTACAATTCAATCAAAAAATGCATATATGAAGCAAATGGTGCTTCTATAAACCAATCACTCCAGTTCGAGCCCAAGAAGCCTTGATTTGATCTAGCTTGTTTTTTGGCCAGAAAAACTGCTTTTAAACATCTCAAAGCATTTCGACAATTGAACCTTGACGTCTGCGGAAAAAACTACAGTGCTGCTAACAAAAAGTATAGGAATTTATGCAAAACAAAAAAGCAAGCCTATTTCCAAGACATAGCAATGAGCCTACAGCCCTACACTAGTCTCTTAAATAGACTCAAGACTTGGTTGGATGCAAATTATATCCTAAAGGAATTTCAAGCTGCTTATAGGAGTAACTGTGGACCAAGTCAAGAACCTGTCCTGTCTTATACAGCTTCAACTCAGTCAGAAGAAGAAGAAGCTCTACGCATTCTTTATTGACTTAAAGGCTGCTTTTGATAATATTAACAGACATGCTTTAGTCTCCGAGCTTTCTACACTGGGAATCTCTGCGAAGATGGTTGAAATTATAACGTCTCTTTATATGAATACTACTGCTGCTGTTTGATATTGAGCGCTCTCCTTTTTGTGATATTTTTAAATGATCTTCATGCCGATCTTCCTGTTGGATTATCTGTAAATGGAATTGAAATAAACGTTCTTTTGCATGCCGACGACATTGTGCTCTTATCGGATAATCCATCTAATCAACAGTAGCTCATAACAAATCTGAAATTGTTATCTTCCGAAATGGGGAATGCAGAGCCGCTTGCCAAAAATGTTTTTTTAATGATACTGAAATAACAGTGTCAAATCGTTACAAATACCTAGGTGTAGTTTGTACATTGTACTGCTCATAAGCATGGGGATATCGTGAACACGTCCAAGTCGAAAAATTACAGCAGTTTTTTATATAAAGATGTTTCTTACTCCCGGACAACACGCCAAACTATGTTTTGCACACTTAAACTGGTCTGCCTAAAGCTTTCCTAACATCATTAAAGCTACATTTTTCATATATACTTATAGAGCCTTGTCGCTTCCTCTTGGTGGATTACCTAGAATCCTATTTCAAGCTGTTATTAATAGAAAAATCTTCTGGATCGAGGAATGGTTGGATCTTTTTCATCAATCATCAATAGATTTTTCTTTTGACATAAATTTGGTTGAATGGAACGGACTGCACAGTATACTACTTTCAAAACTTAAGGAGAAGCACTGGATTGTTTTTACCAGCGACGCTACACAATCCCAATTTCATGATGAGTATTCCAATCTACAATATTCTGATGTGCCAAACTACTTCGAAGACTCGAACCCACGTGATATGATCTCGTACTCATTTAAAAAGTTCGTTGTGGACTACTAAATCTTGATGGAAGAGCATTTCAGAGAAATACTAATGGCATATGCACACTGTGTAACCTCGACGCATCGGAAAAAGGATAAAGAAGAAAGTTTCTTGGTAGTGAGGTATGCTCACCCGCTCACAACTTCTTCGCATTCTAAATGGTAACTGCTACACAAATCTATATAATTTTTAAAAACTGCTCTCAATTATCGTTATCTTATCATAAATGAATTTTCGTAATTGAATGATCTTACTGAGCTCTACTTTTTTACTTAACCTTTTTTTACCTGGCAGGCAACTTTAAGTTATTGATTAATTTTATACCAGCATATAATGGGTGATTTTTTAAGAGGTTTAGAACTTTTTTAAAAAAAAAAAACACAAAAAATTCGAAAAAATGAATGAAATATTTATTTGAATCGATAGTTTGAACCTTGCAATTTAATGTTTAAAGATAATTTCATGCAAATGTTGACCGCGGCTGCGTCTCAGGTAGCCCATCCGCTGAGTCCAATTTTGGCATACTCTTTCACACATATCGGCCGGTATCTCACGAATGAATGCATGGATGTTGGCTTCCAGTGCGTCAATCGAAGCGGGCTTGTCCCTATAGACATTAGCCTTGACATACCCCCACAAAAAATAATCTAATGGTGTCAAATCGCACGATCTAGGCGGCCAATTGACCGGCCCGAAACGTGAAATTAACTGTTCACCAAACTCGCCTCGCAATTGCGCCATTGTTTCGCGTGCTGTGTGGCATGTGGCACCGTCTTGTTGAAACCACATATCATGCAAGTCAAGAACTTCCATTTCGGGCAAAAAAAAGTTTGTTATCATCGCTCGGTAGCGTTCACCATTGACAGTAACGCTGCGATTCGCATCATCTTTGAAGAAATAGGCCCAATAATGCCGCCGGCCCATAAACCGCACCAAACAGTGGCTTTTTCGGGATGCATTGGTAGCTGTTGCAATGCTTCTGGCTGATCTTCACTCCAAATGCGGCAATTTTGCTTATTTACGTACCCATTCAACCAAAAATGAGCCTCATCGCTGAACACAAGCAGCGCGCGATGAACATTTCGAACCGAGCACGAATTTTGATAGTAAAATTCAATAATTTGCAAGCGTTGTTCATTTGTAAGACGATCCATGGTTAAATTGCAAACCAAACTGAAGCTGTTTGACAGTGACACTAACTAAACACACGTCAGCTGTCAAAACCAGTGTTGCCATAACCAAACCAGCTTAAAAATCACCCTATATAATCTTCAATGCTTTTTCAATCCAACCTTTAATCAAGTAATTCGGGACATAAAAAAAAAACTTGTTCTAAATACTTTTTTCTCGAATTTCTGTTATCCCTGAAAACTTCTTTGTACCGTTTTCCTTAAATATTTGCATTCAAGAACAATGTCGTGTTTCATAAACGAATGCAGTAATCACTTTTTTTTTTAGAAATTCTGTGTCTCATTATGGTTTTCTGTTACGCTTTTAATTACCTCGTTAACACATTTTATGTTTATTTCTAAAGTTTTTTTTTTATACAGTCTTGTTTTCATCCTCATCTTCCATTTTGTAAAACTAAAACAAATTTTGGCTCCTAGATGCACTGAGGGTTGGAAAATAATAATGATACAACAAGAAAAAAAAGCAAATGCAAAAGGACGACTTTTTAATCCAGATAAGAGGTTTAATTAAACACAAGTGTTGCTGTGTGTATATGTAGGTAGTTTCTGGGTAGAATAAAGTTGCAGTGTCAGGATACAGATACTATGCCCTTACCCTTATACTTCCAGCTGCAGGATGAAGGTAAATGAATTGCAAAGGGCTGGAGGCTGCAAGGTTATACCTACTATTGTTGCAACATATACCAGGATATTAAACTTTATGTGGCAGTGGATGTGCAAACAGCATTAATGAGAATTTTGTTAGTGCTGCAGACGGCAACACTGCAAGGCATGTAGAAGTGGATGTGAGTTTTGCTCTAGCTGAGCTGCATCCAGTTTTATAGACAAACACATTGATTCGATGTGGAATTATTTAATTAAATTCACTTCAAACAGATAGCAGCGCAGCATTCTTCTGAGATGGCTTCAATAAAATAATCAAAATTGAACACACAAATATGACTTCTGATTATTTTTATTGCCAGATGAATTAATATTGGCGCTCAATGATATAGTAAATATTTTACTCCTTATAATAAATAATTGCTTTAGACTTATGATTAATCATTTTATGATCGGCCCGTGAGAATTATTTTCTTTGTTGCTATGATAAGGATATAATTATTTTATATGTGTTTTATTTGCCTGATCCGAGGTTAGCTAAGTGATTAAGGGCCAGTTTCATAGTCGGTTTCCCATATTAGGAATTTATGCTAAATTTCATAGCCAGCGTAAGTGGAACTTAAGTCACCAACATCGAAGACTTAAGTGCCACATATTCACTTAACAGTGAACTGTGATATTGGGAATTAATCTTTCACATTAGCCATTTAAGTGTCACTTTTCTGACTGTGAAACTGGCCCTAAGACATTTATTCTTTTTGGCTGGAGTTCACATTGAATATTTGCAAATGAGGCAAAGATTAAGCTCTAACAAGGAACAAGACAATGCCGCAGAAAGAACAATCAGCGAGCTCTAAGAGTAAAAATAATGGAAAATCAACGGATTCATAGGAAGAAAAAGAAAGAGCACAAAAAACGGTCGATCGAGTTTTTTGAGTTTTTTTTTTCTCCGCTAAGGGGTTAAGGGTAAAGTTTGAAAGTTCTAAAAAAGGACCTGCCGAGATGAGAATACGGTAGTAGAAAAGCTTTAGTCGTAGCTGAGGATATGGACATTCCACCTCTTTTAAACTGCTTAACGGAGAGGAAGAAGAACTTGGACGAAGATGGTCAAAACTTCTTACCAATAACTTATTCAAACTTAAGAGCTGAAAGGCTTCTGCTACGGACGTCTGTGAAGTTGGCATAACAATTTTCACCTAGGCTAACGGGACCATAACAGGAATTTGCAGTTTTTTTGCATTTTTTTTGCATTTCCATTCCGGATTTTGCAGTTCACCAAATAGTGGGTGTAATCCCATGTACTGCTACCTTCACTGTGAAGTTGGCAGTACATGGGGTTTTTTCAACAACTACGCATGCTAGAACCTTGCAGTTAGGCTCCAAATTTGCAGTTTAATTTGCAGTTCCAGAAAAAAATTACCCAAAATTTTGAAGTCCTCATTTGAAAAAAATTTCATACTGTACTGCCAACTTCACTGTGAAGTTAGCAGTACATGGGGTTTTTTAATCAACCAGACAAGCTATCACTTTCAAAAAGGGCTCCAAATTTGCAGTTTAATTTGCAGTTCCAGAAAAAAATTACCCAAAATTTTGAAGTCCTCATATAAAAAAATTAATCAAAAAAATCAAATTATACCGCCGACTTCATTGTGAAGTTGGTAGTACATGCTGTTTTTTCAAAAACCACGTAAGCTACGAACTTGAAGTAAGTGTCCAAATTTGCAGTTTTTCTTGCAGTTCAAGAAAAAAATTATCCAAAATTTTGAAGTCGTCAAATAAAAAAAAATTTCATACTAAACACCCAACTTCACTGTGAAGTTAGCATTGGATATTTTAATCAACCAGACAAACCAGACAAGCTTTATTATAATATTTATAGTGTAACGATTTTATTACCTAACTACTTTTGAAGAAAAAGATAATCCCTAACGTATGCTTTTACTAATTAATCAATAATCAATGCAAATACGCCTAAAAGTAGAGTAGTTATATAAGGGAATGGACACAGTTTAATTTTGCAAGTTGAAGCATTAAGATGACGTGTGTCAAGTTAGCACTACACTTTTAGAAATTAAATAAACTAAGTACACAGTTAATTGTAGCTTTTTAGTAGTACCTAAATTAGTTGTGGAAAAAAAATTGTAGCTCTACTATTTAATAAAAAAAATGGTATGTAGTGCTAACTTGATATCAAGTTAGCATTACACTTTCAGAAAATAAAAAAACTAATAACACAGTTAATTGTAGTTTTTTTGTTGTGGAAAGAAAAAAATTATAAAAATTTGTTTCCCTTAAGAATCCTTGTATTAAAAAAAAACATAGTACGTGTAGCTAGTGCTAACTTGATATCAAGTTAGCACTACACTTTAGGAAATTTAAAAAACAAAGTACACAATTAATTGTAGCTTTTTTGTAGTAAATTAGTTGTGGAGAGAAAAAAATTATAAAAATTTTGTTGACGAAGTTTTCAAACAAAAACTAGGTAGGTAGTGCTAACTTGACACTTTCAGCCCAGTCATTAGAAAAGGAAATTAGAAAATCTAAACGTCAAAAAATTTTTAGAATTTTTTTCTCTCCACAACTAATTTACTACAAAAAAGCTACAATTAATTGTGTACTTTGTTTTTTAAATTTCCTAAAGTGTAGTGCTAACTTGATATCAAGTTAGCACTACATACCATTTTTTTTATTAAATAGTAGAGCTACAATTTTTTTTCCACAACTAATTTAGGTACTACTAAAAAGCTACAATTAACTGTGTACTTAGTTTATTTAATTTCTAAAAGTGTAGTGCTAACTTGACACACGTCATCTTAATGCTTCAACTTGCAAAATTAAACTGTGTCCATTCCCTTATATAACTACTCTACTTTTAGGCGTATTTGCATTGATTATTGATTAATTAGTAAAAGCATACGTTAGGGATTATCTTTTTCTTCAAAAGTAGTTAGGTAATAAAATCGTTACACTATAAATATTATAATAAAGCTTGTCTGGTTTGTCTGGTTGATTAAAATATCCAATGCTAACTTCACAGTGAAGTTGGGTGTTTAGTATGAAATTTTTTTTTATTTGACGACTTCAAAATTTTGGATAATTTTTTTCTTGAACTGCAAGAAAAACTGCAAATTTGGACACTTACTTTAAGTTCGTAGCTTACGTGGTTTTTGAAAAAACAGCATGTACTGCCAACTTCACAGTGAAGTCGGCGGTATAATTTGATTTTTTTGATTAATTTTTTTATATGAGGACTTCAAAATTTTGGGTAATTTTTTTCTGGAACTGCAAATTAAACTGCAAATTTTGAGCCCTATTTGAAAGTGATAGCTTGTGTGGTTGATTAAAACACCCCATCATGTACTGCTTACTTCACAAAGAATTTAGGAGTTTTGTATGAATTTTATTTTTGATTGACGACTTCAAAATTTTGGGTAATTTTTTTCTAAAACTGTAACAAAAACTGCAAATTTGGACACTTATTTAAAGTTTATAGCTTGTGTGGTTGCTGAGAAAAGGACTTTCATATGATAACTTTACATTGAAGTCGGATGTGCAATATGAGTTTCTTGATTTTTTTTTTTAAATGAGGACTTCAAAATTTTGAGTAATTTTTTTCTGGAATTGCAAGAAAAACTGCAAATTTGGGTACATATTTCAAAGCGATAGCTTGTGTGGTTGCTTTAAAAACCCCATGTACTGCTAAC
This sequence comes from Leucozona laternaria, assembly GCA_932273885.2. Taxonomy (NCBI): domain Eukaryota; kingdom Metazoa; phylum Arthropoda; class Insecta; order Diptera; family Syrphidae; genus Leucozona; species Leucozona laternaria. The sequence goes on along the minus strand of OW026366.1, from coordinate 178,686,928 downwards.
TTCACAGTGAAGTTAGAAGTTTAGTATGAAATTTTTTTTTATTTGACGACTTCAAAATTTTGGATAATTTTTTTCTTGAACTGCAAGAAAAACTGCAAATTTGGACACTTACTTTAAGTTCGTAGCTTACGTGGTTTTTGAAAAAACAGCATGTACTGCCAACTTCACAGTGAAGTCGGCGGTATAATTTGATTTTTTTGATTAATTTTTTTATATGAGGACTTCAAAATTTTGTGTAATTTTTTTCTGGAACTGCAAATTAAACTGCAAATTTGGAGCCCTTTTTGAAAGTGATAGCTTGTCTGGTTGATTAAAAAACCCCATGTACTGCTAACTTCACAGTGAAGTTGGCAGTACAGTATGAAATTTTTTTCAAATGAGGACTTCAAAATTTTGGGTAATTTTTTTCTGGAACTGCAAATTAAACTGCAAATTTGGAGCCTAACTGCAAGGTTCTAGCATGCGTAGTTGTTGAAAAAACCCCATGTACTGCCAACTTCACAGTGAAGGTAGCAGTACATGGGATTACACCCACTATTTGGTGAACTGCAAAATCCGGAATGGAAATGCAAAAAAAATGCAAAAAAACTGCAAATTCCTGTTATGGTCCCGTTAGCCTAGGTGAAAATTGTTATGCCAACTTCACAGACGTCTGCTACGGAGTAGGGCAGTGAGAGATGACTTGCTTGGGAGCATATTGCAACTTATCTGTAAAAATTGGTCGAATAAAAGTGTGAATGGAACCATACGGTATAGTATGACCCATCCACAAGAAACAAGAGAAGAATTAGTTTCATGTTTGCGAAGGCACATTCGTCTTTTCTGGAATATTAATTCATACAAGGATAGGGTTACCATTAATTAATTTAAAAGCCGGACTGTTAGGAGACAAAAGCCTGATTTTTGATAAAATTTCATGATAGGTATACAGTAATACAGTTAGGATATTGAGTATTCAATTTGCTTTCGCTGTAGTCATTCTCTATGCATTTAATTATCTCTTTTTTTGTAATAAAAGGTGTTCCGACAGTTGATAGCGGCCATATTGTTGATGCTACATCTGTAAAATTGGCTGTAATTTATTGAGTCTGTTTGGACTGAAATAGCGTTCAACAACAAGTGCAAATGATTTAATTATTTATTCAAAATGGGTGTTCTGTTTGGGAAACGATCCGCGCGCTTAGCTCATTTTACGGTCACCATAATCATCCTACCGCGAAGACTATTCGGAGTGTGGTGGATAAATTTAAGCATACTGATTCAGTAAACGATCAACCAACACCCGTACGTCGACGAAACGCAAGATCTGCCGAAACCATCACCACTGTCCTTGAGAGTGTGCAGAAGAATACGAGGCGGTCGATTTCGCGTAGCTCACAAGAAATCGGCCTTTCGCAGACCACTATGCTTGGCGAATTTTGCGTCGTGACTTGGGCTTACACCTGTACAAAATTCAATTGACCCTAGAACTGAAGGTAAACAACCATAGACAACGACATCTGTTCGCTGAATGGGCTCTGGAATAGTTGGAAACTGACTCTAGTACGAACTTCCTGCTTAATCAAAGGGTGTTGTTTTTAGAGGTATAAAACTTAGAAATGGAATAAAACATAGATGATTTTGCTTTAAATTGACATGAAATCTACTTTATTGGAAAGATAATCTTCTGGCATTATAATTTAAATATGATTTCCACCACGGTTTGCTGGGATGTAGTCTAATCTGGAGGTCAAATTTTCGATGACTTTTTGCAACATTTGTGGCCGTGTATCGGCAATAACGCTGCGAATTTTGTCCTCCAAGTGATCAATCGTTTCGGGCTTATCGGCGTAGACTAGCGACTTCACATATCACCACAGAAAATAGTGAAGCAGCGGTAAATCGCACGATCTTGGACGCCAATTTACGGGTCCGTAACGTGAAACTATGCGGTTACCAAACGTTTCCTTATTCAATAAATCAATTGTGGCACGAGCTGTGTGACATGTTGCTCCTGCACATCAAGTCAGTAATCATGGCTCTATAGCGGTCACCATTGACTGTAACGTTCTGGCCAGCATCGTTTTTAAAGAAGTACGGACCAATTATTCCACCAAACCATAAAGCACACCAAACAGTCAGTTTTTGTGGATGTAACGGTTTCTCACCATACACTTGAGGATTATCATCACTCCAAATACGGCATATTACGGAAGCGTTGTTCAGGCGTCAGTCGATTCATGTTGAAATGCAAAACCAAACTAAAAATAAATCACTTTACAGCTGACAAAATGGCCGCCAGTTAAAATAGTGTTGCAAACTTAAACTTCTATAAATCTAAAAAAAAAACACCCGTTATAAGCAACCGTGATTCATTCGACGTAATTTCTGTATTTGTCTGTCTGGTATTTTCTAGTAATATTGTAACTTTGTAAATTTAAGTTAAATTCACTAAAACAATAAATAAATTTATCAAAAATTAATTTTCATTTGTATCTCTCAGAAGATTTCTCAAATTATCAAAAGGAAGTAAAATAGCGCCCCACGATTGGTTTTGCCGCGACAAATTCAGCTCACACTCTCCTAATTCTCATTCTCATTGATTAAGCTGTAAACATGTTAGGAACTTATCTTTGTGAATTCTAAATAGTAAGATTTTTGAAATGAATTTTAAAATCAGAGCACTTTTTTAAGTTATTCAGTTCTTTTTGACATAAATTACATTTAGAAAATTTTGACTATTTAAGGGAAAAACTTCGTTCAACAATCTAAGTGTATTATCCAAGAATTTATCATAAAAACTTAACTTTTCACCCAGAGATATGCACCGCAGAACCTACATACATACATCCTAATGCATTTGACTGTGTGCACTGTGCAACTCAAACGTACATTCATTCATTTGCCACAGAATACACAAAAAAAATATCAATAATTTCCAACGTGCATGGTTTAGGTACATATACGACGCATTCAGCAAATTCACTTTTGGCAAATGGAAACGATTTCAAAATGCTAATTTCAAAGTTTGTTGAGCTTCTCTGCGTCAAAACTTAGTGTAGTTGGCAGTCTTTTATAGTCCGAGGAAATAGAGTTGCAAATGATAAAATTATTCCATAAATAATTTGTAAAACATCTTAGTACGATATTTTTTTTAATTTAGACCTTGTAAATTGTTCAAAGATTTTCTTCCATTGCAAATGCACATATTTTATCGTCTTTTGGATGCGAAATCTGTTGGTTTCTTTTTGAGTATTATTTTATTTTGACATTGACAATTCTTATGCATTTTTAAGATTGACAGCAATTCAATTATTTTAAGCGTTATGAAATTTACGCTTGAACAACGTTGGGAAATATTGGAAAGTATCTCTTTCAGAGTGGGGTGCTGTATTATATATCTTGTAGAAACAACGGAGAGCGCTACCGAGGCCTGATAACCGATTTAGTAGGGCCAGAAATTGCTAGAATTTTTACTTGGCACACTATGGATCCAGAGTATACTTGACACACAAGAATTCCAACAATCGATTTTTATGGCAAACTAAGTTCAGTATATAATTATGTAATCAGTCGATTTGGTGATTTTGCTTGGCCATCACGGAGCTGCAATTTGACGCCGGCCTTCCCATTACATTCACTGCATCATTCCACAGCTGTAACAAGCCAACACCACACCGACATCATAAATCCGCAACACAAAGCCTTCAAAGAAAATGTTCGCACGAGATATGCACGAAAGCCAAATGTACGCAAAGCTAAATATTCTCAGTGACTCGTGCACGAAATATGAAAGATATCAACGTCAAAGTCGAAATGTTCCCCCGCACCATAATTATGCCAGTTCTGTGTAATCTGTGTGGGCCTATGAACGCTTTTTTTTGTTTTATTGTCGACTTCCTGCTTATTGTCCGGGAGGTGAGCGTAACGGTTCGGGTAGACTGGAACTGGAACCGAATCACTGGCCGATTCCGTCTGGAATTATTCGGACGACTGACTCGCACGTTTGTCTGCATATACACTCCTGCTATTCTTGGACGATTCTGTGATGTATAAGTAACCGGCAAACTAACAAGCAATCCAAAAAAGTTCAGATACATCGGTTAATCGATAATTATTGAGCGTCATCGGAATATTTCGGTGCCTACATAAGTACTCTCTTTAACATGTGTTTGGTTCGATTAGCTGATGATACACCGTACCACCAACTGACAGTTTTGGCTCAAACGTTTACAAAAATGCTGATCAGTTATTGCAGAATATTGCAACTTCCTGCTGCATTTTTGGCTATAAGTATCTTTGGCTTTTAATGGATTTCAATAAATGGGATAACAAAAATAAAAATTTAAAATGTCCTCTGTTCGAAACCTGAAGTCAGACAGACTTTAAATTAATTTCTTCTATCAAATCATAATTTATTGGAGAAATTAGATTGCTTACTTTACCTTCAGACTATTAATACTAAGACTAATACAGAGCGTAACTGCATAAAATGTTCCAACAATTTTCCACTTCATTGGAATATAGAGTATATTTAAAATGACAGCAGCGTTAGGAGAATAGCAGGAACTACATGGTGGAGGTAAGAGAATCCAAAGAACTAAGAATTATTGGAATCTCTTGAGAAAAAGTTCGCCGCAATGCACTTATAAATAGATACCTATCTGCTATCTGAACAAGAATAACGAGGTAAGTGGAAGTGCTTTCAATTACATTTATGATGCTCATCGTCTTGGGTCGGGTTATTATCTTCGATTTTTATTATTGTTTTATTTTATTTTTTAAAGTCAAACGAAAGATGTAGATACCTATGGAGAAATAAAATATTATAATGAATCTAATGGCTTAAAACTTTAAAGGTTGCTAGTTATTGATTTATGAATTTACTGACGATATAATATAGAACTTTAAATTGCAACACTATTTTACCTCGCGGCCATTTTGTCAGCTGTCAAGTGATTTATCTTAAGTCTGGTTTGACATTTCAACATGAAAAGACTGGCCGCGTTCGGATGCCAATCCGATAGGCTATCCAAGATACCTTAGTATCCGATATGTTTTCGAACGACCAAAACCAGATAGGTTACCTTTGCTGTCAAAAGATAAGGCAGCTGAAAAAAGGGAAAACTATTGAGTTTTTAACGCAACGATGTGATTCCTATTTTATTGCGAATCCCTTCTGAATCATCAATTAAGTATTCAGTACCATTTCATATCACACTGGTGTACATTTTAACCCTTATTTGTTATTTTATTCTTTAAACGAACAAAATCAGACGCGGCACCAAAAAGCAAAATAAGAAGTCGGCTGTAGGTATAATCAGCTGTGATCAACTGTTCCCTAAATTTTCATCGGATAGTTTAGTATCTCGAAAATTTTAGGATAGCTTGGGATTTGTTTCTGACAACAGCTGATTGGTTCATCAGCTGAATTTTTCTATGCGATTACAACAACACAAACCTATCCGGATAGCTTTGTATAGTTGACCGAACGCGGCCACTGACGCCTAAACAACGCTTCCAAAAAAATAAAAAACAAGATTGCCGTTGATCCCAATTTTCATAAGCGAATTTTGTTTAGCGATGAAGCTCACTTTTGGTTGAACGGATACGTCAATAAACAAAACTGCAGTATTTGGAGTGATGATAATTCTCAAGTGTATGTTACAACACCGTTACATCCACAAAACCTGACTGTTTGGTGTGCTTTATGGTTTGGTGGATTAAATGTTCCGTACTTCTTTAAGAACGATGCTGGCCAGAACGTTACAGTCAATGGTGACCGCTATAGAGCCATGATTACTGACTTTTTCGTTCATCAATTGAACAACCATGATGTGCAGGAGCTGTGGTTTCAACAAGACGGTGCAACATGTCACACAGCTTTTGGCATAATTGATTTATTGAAGGAAACGTTTGGTAATCGCATAGTTTCACGTCACGGACCCGTTAATTGGCCTCCGAGATCGTGCGATTAAACGCCGCTTGACTATTTTCTGTGGGGGTATGTGAAGTCGCTAGCATAGATACACCATTATAAAGATAATAATCTCGGCTGTCATCCGAGTTTGCCTACAAGCTAATTCAGGGGAAATTCAGGAGAAACACGCACACATATGCAGAATTCGTCCATTCACCACCGTTTATTTGCACACATAGACAGAATCCCTCCATTCACCACCAATATGTCGGTTATTTTAAAAATACCAAGAGTATGTTCAAAAAGTATTATAAATTTAGCAACGAGTTATCAAGTGCTAACGCGACCTTATATGGATAAGTTTGTGGAAACAAATTTTGAAAGTGAAAATTTATAATCGATTTAAGTATATTCGATTGTCTTTTGTTTTTTAATCTCAATTTATTGAAACAAACAGTGAATATGATGAAAAAAAAAACAATAACATAAGAATGAGAAATCAGAAAATCAACGCAGCTGTGGTAAGACAATTTTAGGCGTGTTTTTTTGCAAGCCCGGAGGAAATTAGTCGAAAAAAAATAAATTGTTACGAAACCGAGTGAATACAAAGAATTCATATGTTTTGCCCATAATTGCGATGTGGTACTGTTCGTCTAGTTTTCTTGAACTTTTGCCGTCGGACGTGAAGAGCGCTCATCGAACGCTCATTCGTAAGTGGTTGGATGCAAAAAACAATTTGGCGCATGGTGCTTGTTTTTTGACTTTTTTTTCTGATTGATGAATGAGGGAAGTGAAATGTTAAGTTTTCTTTTTATCAATTTATATCACTCTGTGCTGTAAAAATTAACATTAGCCGTGTTTTTTTGCAAGCCCGGGGAGATTTTTGTTGGAAAAAACGACATCGGGGATTAGCGACGCCATTACAGAAACAAAATGGAGTTTCCATACAAACTATCGATAACAAGTATGCAATTCACGCCGGTAACACAGTTTTTCTCCGTGCTTAAACTAAGCCCCGATAATTCTCCGCGCTTATAGCTAAGCCCGAAGGGGATTAGTTGTTGTTGCATTTAACATGTAAATTGCAGGACAAGACGTCGTTTTTTTCGATCCATTTCCTCGGGGCTTGCAAAAAACACGGCTATTGAACAAACTATTTGTTTCCTCACTTTCAACCACTTAAGTGCATTATGGATGACTTGTGAAATTGACATTTCGGACAGAAAAACACAGTTCAGCAAAATTTCATTATGAGAGTAAAAGAATGAAGGCCAAACATGGTGTCATTCACAAAAATAGGAAATGCTTCTTTTTAAATAAAGAGTGGGTCATGTTTGCCCACTGATTTTTGACATTTCTTATTGTATTCCTTGTTTATTAAACAAGTCGCTTCATTTATTTCTGTTGTTTGTAGAGCGCACATGTATACCTGTATGGTTGTTAATATAAATGCATATATGTATATAGAGAGCATTGAAAATTTTAATAACCAATCAAACTAAAGGGAAATTCCAAATTTGAGTCAAGATTTAAAAATCAATGTGTAGCAGCGCACCACTCAGAAGATGAATTTTCAAAAAAAGTTTAAAGAAGTTTCATTACTCCAAAGTCGTCGTGTAATAGCGGACTTAGCATCATTAAATTTGTGTTTCTTTCAACACAACCCGATATCCCACCTTACATCCCCCATTTTCATGGTGAAAAGCTGGTGAGTTGGAATTTTTTTAAAGATGGCTGCGTTATTTGCAAATACAAAATGGTAGATCTAGCAAAACAGAACAAACCCACCCCATTAAATTGTTGTTGCAATTCACATCTATTCATCGACACGGGATGAAATTACAAATACAACAATGTAAACAAATGGGTTTTGGAGGGTGAAACGTACGAAAGATTGTCATCTTTATATGGTGTATCTATGGTCGCTAGTCTACGCCGATAAGCTCAAAACGATTGACCACTTGGAGGACAACAGTCGCAGCGATATTGCCGTTATAAGGCCACAAATGTTAGAAAAAGTCATCAATTATTGGACCTCCAGCTTAGACTACGTCCGAGCCAGCCGTGGCGGTCATATGCCGAAATCATATTTAAATTATAATGCCAGAATATAAAGTTAAATTCATGTCGATATAAAAAAATCATCTTTGTTTTATTCCACTTCAAAATTCTATACCTTAAAAAAAAAACACCCAAGTGGTCTCTCACTAGGAATGAGTAAATGTTCAAATTGAATAAAAACAATTCTTGTTGTGTGTGATATATCAATAAAGTGACCATTCCTCCCACATTACGTGGGACAGTCCCACATTCACACAAACTGTCCCACATCGAAAATTGTCCCACAAACGTCCCACAAAATTATAAGATGTCCCACGCTGTCCCACAAAATCGAAATTGAATTTTTCGATCGTTTATTTTATAATTTATCATAATAAATTAACTGAGGGGTCATTCCGTAGTTCGATTATCGCCACACGATATCGTTTTGACGACAGCCTTACATCACGTAAAAACAATAATCATTATCGACTGAAAGATATCGTCTTGACGATCGAAAATTTGCTTTACGTAAATCAAAAATCCTCAAAACGTGATCGTTAAATCATTAGCATTTGAACGATACCTATTAAGCTATCGTTTTGTTTGATTTTGTAAGCAATTTATGCATTTTATCATATGAAGCAACGAAATGTAGAATTTTCAATAAGGGCGGGTAGATGTTTTCGGTTGATCCTGGGTTTCGTTGACGCAAAGGCGTTGGCTGATTGTCCACTGAATTGGTCAACTTAAATTTGGGCACCAAACTTTGGATAATCGGCTTGGGAGGACAACCATGTAAACCGTAAAATGGGCGCAACGCACGTATCGTTGCCTAAAAGGTTTTTATATTAAAGTCTTATCATTTTGCCATGGTGATTTGGCATCAGTAACTGAATAATAAACAACAGATTTGGGGTAGGTGCAACGTTGCTTATATGCAGTTTTTTTGGATTTAAAGAACCCTTACTGTATTAGTCTAAGAGCCGGAAGCAAATTTTGGGAGTGGAGTGATAACCAAAATTCATATAGATGTATGTGTAGGTATACGCAACATTATTCCAAAATCAACCGTCTGGCAGGTTTTTATTTCAGCCGGGAGCGGGGGTGGGCGTTCGAAAATGTTCATTTTTCCGTTTTTGGTGTCGAAGTGATAACCACTTAAATTAATATATGAACAATAGAGGAGGGTGCACTGATGTCAAAAAAGTGTGTCCAAGACGTTTTACTTTCAGCCTTCCCCTTGCCAGACGGCCACCAAAATGCGCGAAAATCAACTTTTTGGGTCGAAGTGATAACCACATGAGTGATACATCAAAAAATCAGAAAAATTCTCCTGATTATGAAAATGTGTGTCCAAGACGTTTTGGTTTCAGCCTTGTGCTTGCCAGACGCATTTTAACATTTTTTTAATGCATTTTTCAACTTAAAACCTTTATAACTTTTTTCCTATGAAGTATAACCAAAAGACTGAGACACCAAAAACTCAGAACAATTCTCCTGATTATGAAAATGTGTGTCCAAGACGTTTTGGTTTCGGCCTTAAGTTTGCCAGAAGACCCATAAGAAAGAATGTACAAAAACAACTTTTTTCCTCTAAGGCATAACATATGAATTTTATTTTAAAATATTCATTCATTTCAGTTTGACCATGTCATCCTCCATGGACCAGCCGCAGTGAAATGGGGAAAGTTGTATGCCTGTATTTAATATTGCATTTTTCCAAATATGGCATATATAGTTGCAACGATTAATTTGTTGCAGTAAAACGCTTCTGTTTGGCGGTAATAAGCTTCCTTCAAAACCTTCCGATAAAATTTTTAAGCATATAATTACTTACAGCCATATTATTGACTTGTTTCAAAACTAGTTTCATAACAGAACTAGTTTTATAGATGTTTGGAGGTGCTCAAATCGGTATTATTCAAAAATATTTTGACACCTAAAAATCGAAAACCAAAACCTAGCTTTGGATAAAACTCTAGACTCATAAAACCGGACAAAAATTGAGACTACAAACTTCTATAAAACTAGTTTTGCAATGAAACTAGTTTTGAAACAAAGCAATTATATGGCTGTTAAGGTTTTAAAGAAAAATTTTAAAATTTTTAGCTTACTTTTAATGTTTTTGAAAATTTTTTTCGAAGTCGGTTTACAAGTTTTGTAAAACAACTAATATCGAGCGTCATTTACTTTGAAGGCGGTTGTTCTATACATTTTGCAAACAAATTCCTCTATAATTGAAATGTCTTCTTCACTTATATAAAAAAATTGTCCGAATTTTGAAAAAGTGTGTTGCAATTCCACCGAATCCTTGAGAATTTCAAAGGGTTTCACTTTTCCTTTCTTAAAAAAACTTGGTGTATAGTCACAACCAGTAAAGCTGTGAAACGCAGCACAAAGCGTAGGACCCAAATTAAAAAACATTTCATTTATGTGTATATACCTTAACAATAAAAATATAGATTTACTATAAGTCTGAGTTTTTGTTGTCTCAGTCTTTTGGTTATACTTCATAGGAAAAAAGTTATAAAGGTTTTAAGTTGAAAAATGCATTAAGAAAATGTTAAAATGCGTCTGGCAAGCACAAGGCTGAAACCAAAACGTCTTGGACACACATTTTCATAATCAGGAGAATTTTTCTGAGTTTTTGGTGTCTCAGTCTTTTGGTTATACTTCATAGAAAAAAAGTTATTAAGAGTTTAAGTTGAAAAATGCATTAAAAAAATGTTAAAATGCGTCTGGCAAGCACAAGGCTGAAACCAAAACGTCTTGGACACACATTTTCATAATCAGGCGAATTTTTCTGATTTTTTGATGTATCACTCATGTGGTTATCACTTCGACCCAAAAAGTTGATTTTCGCGCATTTTGGTGGCCGTCTGGCAAGGGGAAGGCTGAAAGTAAAACGTCTTGGACACACTTTTTTGACATCAGTGCACGCTCCTCTATTGTTCATATATTAATTTAAGTGGTTATCACTTCGACCCCAAAGTCGGAAAAATTACCATTTTCGAACGCCCACCCCCACCCCCGGCTGAAAAAAAAATCTGCCAGACGGTTGAATTTGATATAATGTTGCGTATATCTACATATACATGTGTATAAATATTGGTTATCACTCCACTCCCAAAATTTGCTGCCGGCTCTTGGTCTATATATATATATATACCTCACTGTTTAGGTGTGAGAACTAATTTCGCGTACGGGAAACTACGTGCCTTTAGACAGTTTCTAATTAATTCTATGTAGCTTTGGATTCACATTCTTTTCACTTCTTAATAAAAATTGACATTTTTTGGGCGATACTGACCTACATATAGGTTAAACCATTGTTTAATGTATTTTTTTAATATTTCACAAATAAATATTGGATAAATAACTTTTTCATTGGTCCAAACATAAAACAACACAAAAATAAATTATTGAATTGTCATTAATTACAATGATTGACAAGTCGATCCTTCTCAAACTGTGATTAAGTGATTGTGTTACGTGAAGCCAATTGATGACGATAACGTGCACGATTATCGTTTAGACGATTATCGTTTTAAAAATTACGGAATGACCACCTGAACGGTACCAACATTACAAAAAATTAGATGCATAAACATAACGACTGAATGCAACTGCTAATAAATTACAAAACTGGAATAATGAAAAAATATCAGCTGCTATAAGATGGGTGGAAATTTTCTCACATTTAAAAAACTGCAATATTCCTTACCAAAACTTCAAAAAGTTTGTTGATTATACCCTCTATTTGCCGGGGACTAATGCGTCGACGGAAAGAATATTTTCAATTGTGAACAAATTTTGGACGGAGGAGAAGTCACAACTCTCTGTCGAAACAATTAAAGCGATATTGGCTGTGAGATCGAGCTATTCAAGATGCGAAAATTTCATACAGGAAGTATCAAAAAATAATAACTTATTGAAACAAATTCATTCATCAGAGATATATGGGTGGATAATTTATTAATTTATACACACATAATACATAATAGAATACATTTTTTGTTTTTTTCCTGCAAATCTTTTAGTTTGATGTGCATTTTAAGAATCATTAATTGCGATAAATTAAATCTGCAAATATGTGTGTGCACGCCCAAAAGTTTCACAATGAAATGAAGTGGAAAATTTTTTGAAATTAATTTTCCTAGATTAAAAGAATATAAAGTGAAGAAAAGAAGTGTTTTTTTTATGTTCTGCAACCTACTTTAGTAAAAATGAAATTGTCCCACATTTAAAAAAAAAATATATATGTGTATTATTTTCGGGTGAGTTTCTTTACTTTGTCGCACATTTTGGCTTTTTGCATCTGGTCACTTTATATATCAACGAATTTTTTGTTATATTTGAAATTATGTGTGGAATATAACACATCGTTACCAACTGACCTACTGCCATTACAGTATACCATGCTTCCTGTTCACATCATAGGAGTCGCTTAAACATTAGTTTATTCATTGTTATTTTATCCTTTGATGAAGAATATAATGTATGTATGTGTAGTAGCAGTCTTAAGTGATGCAGTACGAGTATACCATTATAGAATTATGATCATCCTTGTTATTTTACTAAACAAAACCATTTTATATATTTTGTTTTATATTCAGCCGCCAGTAGCATTTAACTACATCATGGTTAGATGCTGCCTACACTCACTGTTTCCAAATTTAATTTATATTTTTATTTAATTTGTAAATGCTCAATCATGCTTCCATATTATATTCCTGCTCATGATACCTTTCGGCTTTTTTCATTTTACCAAAATGAAAACCAAACAACTTTTATATTTTTATGTTCCACGCATTGTTTTCACATGATGAAAATGTTAATTTTATGGAATTGTTTCTGTTAAAAAAAAAAAATCCCTGGTCAATGAGAAAAAAAAAATATTATAAAGGTAAATGCCTTTTATTTTTGTAACAAACGACAACAATGTTTAAGGGCATTTTATGACGAGGTCATGATGAAACGGATTGTTTGATGTTTTATTTTGTGTAGGGAAAGTACGAAAGCCCCCTACATATATAAAGCTTAATTTTTCTTCGAACGGAATTTTAGTTTGAAAATTTTTTGGGAGGAACAGTGAATTTGATTTAGAAAAAATAAAAAGGTTGAAAAATGGGCAACCTACAATATTATTCTATGAATATATTTCTATGAAAATGATATATTTTAAAATTTGTATTAAAAGTTAATCATATTCAAAAACAACAAGAAGATAGATGTTATATTCGACTGTAAGGCTGCACTCTGATAGAATGATTAATCCGTGTGATACAACCTGAAAACTTAGCAAACTTAGTTACATCATAATCTCTATTTCTTTTGCATCCAGCGAATATTTTGAAAATTAACAAATAAATTCAAAGAAAAATTAACAAGAGTTCTAGGCTCCACAATGTTTTATTGGAGAAGCTGCATTATGTGATGTCCTACGAAGCCGAAAAGTAACATAAGTTCTTTTTTTTGACCAATTTCCTCCGGGCTTGCAAAAAAAAAACACGCCTAAAGACATCTTATTATAAAATCAAATTCATTATTTAAACTAAAATAATTCGTTTTAACTAAACTCATTTGTGCTAGGATTAGCTAAATTTTTATAATACATATTGAAAAAAATGTATCTATTTTAAAAATCTAAAAGACACACACGGAACTTCCTCAACTTATTTGTTTATTTTATTTATTTGTTCATACTGAAAATTATTTTTTTTAAGTTTTACAATAACAAAATGTATAGGGATCTATAAGAAAATATATTTAAATTGTTTATTGAAAGAGTTTGCTCCCCCTGATAAAAATCCTGCATACGCCCTTGCCAGACACTGAACATTGTCCATGTCTAAATGAGGAAAAAAAGGGTTCAGAAACGTACGTTCATGGGCGGCTCGCGAGCGTGCCTTTCCAAATGAGAGTTTACCAGATACGCTCGCCCATGAGGTGTGAGCACTTTTGGTTTGGCTCGCTCTCGCGAGCGTTCAATTTAAAAACGTTCACGTAAAGAGCGCTCTCATTATGTGCGATAACAAAATGCTCACGTCAAAGGCGCTTTCATTATGTGCGATAACAGAACCGCACGCTCATGAGCGTGAGACGAGAGCGAGCCTTTAAGAATATAGAAAAAAAGAAAACACATTTAATGTTAAACGTTACGTAAATAGTGTTCTAATGGACCTAGAAGGCTGGGCGTGACATTAGGTGATATCCACCTCCTATATTTTTCGACCCGTCGTACCAAAAATGTTGACACTAGTCAAACTAAAAGTGGTTTAGTGGACCCAGAACGTCGGAGGTTACATAACCTACTTAATTCTAAATATCGTATTAGAAAGAAAAAAAATTTGCATTATACTCACCACTGCTCAAGAGCGCTCGCATCCGCCCATGAGCCATGTAATGTTGTCACCTCTTGTCCATGATCATGTTTTTTGTTTATGCTATTTGCGCTCGTGCTCCCACTCGCGAGCCTTTAAACCTTGCTTACGCTCGTGGGCAAAATATTTATGAGCTGAGAGCGTTGTATGAGCGCTCGTGTGCGAGCGTTTCCGTACCCTGGAAAAAATACAAAAACCGACAAACACAAATAGGCATATGAGAACAAGAAACCCCAAAAGAACGGAGTTAAACTGAGAACAAACTGTATGTTTCTGTGGTGGGCTTACCTTTTGATGAGCTTGTATTTGATTATATGTGCTTTTCTTACTCTAAATTGATTGAAAATGACTGGAATGGCATAACATACATAATTTGTATTTTATGTGTCTACTAAAACAGTTATAACAGGTGCTAAAAAGTTTCGTCCTTAGTTATGCTAGATTTGGATTTCACTTGGATTTCACTGCGAATATTTATTGATGCTAACTGCTGCCTCAATTTTTGATGGAGTTTCGTGAATACGCTATTCTAATTCACTTCAAGTTGCTATTTCGGTTGAATAAACAAGTTCTGTCATTCTTCCCCATACAAGAAAAATACAATACTGAAAAATCAGGAGATCTTGCTTGATTGAATTCTTCTTGTCCAACGATTACCGTACTCTTCATCTAGCCAATTCATAACCTCTCGACCATAGTGGGCTGGATCACCATCCTGTTGGAAATAACTATGCGATAAAGCTAAGTTGAATCAGTGGAATGTTTTCCAATATTTCTTGTAAATCATTTCGAAAGAGCTGCAGATATTTTGTAGAATTAACGTTGGTTGAATTGCTCATATAATAGGCCATATAATATATAATATTTCTTATTATACCTGTCTACATATTGACACTGAATTTGTGTACATATTTGAAAGTGATCCTGTTTATAGTAGCTTTCCGATACGTATTTTCAAATACTTATTCACAAGCTAGTCGTCGGCTATGGTAAAGTTCATGGTATCTTTGTCGTGCACTAGTTGCACAGCCCATAAACTGAAATAATTTCGGCGTAAACTTCGTTTGTAAATGCAGTTATTTCAAAAAACATTTCTAAGCAACTGTTATATCGGCGTAAAAAATAATAATAATAATAATAATAATAATAATAATAATAATAATAATAATAATAATAATAATAATAATAATAATAATAATAATAATAATAATAATAATAATAATAATAATAATAATAATAATAATAATAATAATAATAATAATAATAATAATAATAATAATAATAATAATAATAATAATAATAATAATAATAATAATAATAATAATAATAATAATAATAATAATAATAATAATAATAATCTTTTACACCTACTATTTTTGTTTGGTGAAGTTTCCAAATAGGCCTTCATACCCCAAACCTAACACTTTCTGAAAACTTTTATGGAACAGAAATAGAATATGAGGATTTGACAAGTAGTGCGCAGTTGTAAAAAATATTTTGAAATTATTAATTCTTGGAAAACCACTCTTATTGTCAACGGTTGTTAGAAACGTAGGTCCTCAAGGTCGAAAATCAGCATGGGACAAGGAAAATGATACAGGAATAGATATTGGATATCTGAAGACTCAAAAGAGATATCAACTTTATTTAAAAGGCAGTTACAAAATTTTGTATTTTTGATTAAAATAATGTCACAAAGAAAGTTTTTACCATTTGTATTAACAGAGAAATTTCTGTTAACATGGGTCAGGGTGTTACGGTCAAATTTGCCGTAACAAAGAATTACTCTTTCGCTTTCCCCATCCTAGGTTCCTTTCTTGCCGATTTTCTTTTCGCAGGTGTTTCTTTCAACTTACTGAGAGAGAGAAGGGCAGCCACTCTCTCAGTATCTAGAAGAAACAATATCGAAGTAGTCAATTTTGATCCACTTCATCACATTTGAAAGACGGGTGGTCTGTTCTTAGCTACAATCTAGGGCGACAGTTGGTCCCCGAACGGTCTGTACAAACTACAACTGCACAAACACAAAAAGCACGGACGACTGCACAAACACAAAAAGCACGGACTACAGTTGGTCTCCGATACTGAAGCTATACTCCTTGTCAGAATGGCTGCTTGCTTTTTAAAACGATGGAATGTTAACTACTAGTCCTCATCCCCCAAATCTGTGCAAAAGCCCAACGACGCACGTAGAATAACTTCGAGATAAAGGGAATAACTGCCTGCCTCTCCTGTCTTGAAAAATTTTTATAAATGGATTTTTGGTTTTTAGAAACATTCTCTTAAAAAAGTTTATTTGGTGAGAATAGGTGACGGTGCACGAAGTTGAGGTGTTAAGTGCGAGTAGGAAAGGCTACTGGGTTTCAACTGCGTTGGGTCACTCACGCGAATATGCTGAGTGTTACTGAGTGATGACGGCACCGAAGCCCACGTCACTGATTGGCCGAAAGCACTGGGACATTGGAAAAAAAAGAAGTCGTCCACGCAATGTGAAAGCCTGGAAGAAAACTTCTTACCCGTCTTTAGAACGAACTAGAGGTTCCTTAAACGGAAAGGAAAGTTTTGAAAAAAACAAAAAAGAGATTCAATTTTATTTGCGTGTTTTGCAAAAATTAGCGAAGAGAAAAATTGGTGTGGAGACCGACTTGAAAGTCAAGATACACACTCTGACTTAAGAATGAAATTGGTGGAAGGGAAATTCCAGAAAATCATCGTCAGGAAGGAGATAGCAGGAGAAAAAAAAGTTAAGTAAAGTGTTTTTCGAAATTAGATTTATTGTGTCAAGAAAAATCGTTTGATAGAGTTATTTTGGTTTATTAGTTTTTCTAATAAATCCTTTGGCTTTTGTTCCGAAACTTTTCCGATAAAACGGAACTCGCGACCTGTTTTAATACCCGTTTGTTCTTTCGGGACCGAGTGTTAACGGTCCCTTCTTCGTTGAAATTAAATTCCATTGTTTTCCTTTGTTTAAAAGATCTTGTATACTTAATTGCAAGGTTTCCCGAGCAATTCAATAAAAAGCTTTAAATTCCGATTCGGATACATTACTCAATTCTTTTATTTCAAAATATTTTTACAGTCGGTTTCACTCCGGAGGTTTGTAATTTCCTTATTAAAAAAAATTCCTGCCGCCCTTTCCCTTTTTTTTAGCTACGCCCCTGCGGCGAAATATTTTCAACGTTTTAATGAAATATTTTGTTTTGTTTTGATTAACCTTTTTATATATATACGGTTTTTTTTTTTAGACGTGTGGTTTTCAAGAAGAAATAAAACGCATATAATTTAATGTTATGGCCAAGAATTTAGCTTTATTATAGAGGTAGGGGTTGGCAATATGTTTTAAAAATGATTTCGAGCAAGTGGCCGCCGCGGCTGACTCGAATAAATTCCAGCCGAGAGGCCCAATTTTCGATAGCTCCAATTGTTGCGGGCGATGGCGGATGGACTCATTCGAGTCTTCTTCGATACTCTGCTCCACAGCAGCAATAGCGTCTTCGGTGCGCACTGTACGGCGCGGCGGTTCCCCTGCGAACAGCCTTGCCTCCAGCAGCTATATTAAAGAAACGTTTTTCATAGTGTTATCCCGTAGCAGAAATCGGTTACTACCATTACTGATTAATACGGTATAGCGCTTGCTATCTTTTTCGCTTGTCGAAAACACATTTCTTCTTACGACAAATAATTTTTTGTTCAGTGTACCTACCTTAATTGCTTGAAGAACCTAAAAGAAAATCTTAAAACAGAATTAAATAAATGAAACTACTTCAATTTTTAGGACATAATTTCTATATATGTATTTATTTTAGTAATAAGAGCAATTTTTAAAATGTTTTATTTTTATATTAATTTCTTTGTTTGGTGTCTTAAAGACTGTTTAACATATTGTAAATATCTAAAAACGTATTATAATAATTTTTCTCTTTAGTTTAATTTCCTTTTTTTATTTAAAATTTTAACTCTTATACATTTTCTTGTGTTTTTTTTTTTTTTAATTTTAATTTTTCTAACGATATTTTTATACTTAAGTCATACTTAAAACCATGTAAGGAAAACTATTCATAAGTATCAATTGAATTTTTAAACATTTTCTAGTGTTTTATCATATTAAACCGCGTGTTTTTATTTTTATTTTTCTTTACATATTTGTATATAATATTAATTTAATTCCTTTGACATTATTTAATGCTTAAGTGTTTGTTTGTTTTTTTTTTTTATTTTTGTTATATTGTTTTTTCTTCTTAAATTTAAATATATTTTTGTTAGAATGGTTTAGCATGTTGTGATAATTCTTTTAAAAAGTTTTTTGCTTTGTACAAAAATTTACAATATATACATTTTATACTATACAAAGTTAATAAATAGAAAAAAATACCTACTTAGGAAATAATGCATTTTTAATTTTTTTTTTCTTAGACAGAAGATAACAATTGCTGCTTTTTCGATATAAAGTTATGTGTGATATATTTAAAACTAATTATTTATTTACACATAATGAATGTTATTTATTTTTTTAGTTAAACACACATTAATGTAACTACTTTACTTTAAAACTTACACTTAAATGATTTGTTTAAAATATACGAAAAAAATTGCTGTTTGCCTTTTTAGAATATGGTTCTTTAGATGTTTTATAAAAATTAATTTTTTTTGTTTGTTTTATATAAATAAATTGATTTTCACTTACATTTTATATAATATTTAACCTTTCGAATTGAATAAAATGGCTTCGTTTATGAATTTTGATTTGGTATTTACAAATTTATTCTACTTTTTGTTCAAGACAAATTGTTATATGTATTTCAATTCTTCGTAGAAGTTTTGAGGTCCCAGATTATTTTGTGCATAAAATGGGGCTTCAAAACTTTTTGATTACATTGGTTGATACACATAATTTATTATAGTGATCATTTATCATACCAGAAAATTTCACTAAGGAAGCCGATAATCGGGCTCAGGATTATCGATTTAATTGAGTGAAACTTTCTTTTACTTGTGGTTAACTGTCTTACAAAAATCAAATTAAATAATTCCATTTAATTCTCAAAACAAGATAATTAAAGAAAAAAAATAATTTCTTCTTATGTTTAACTTTCCATCTTCCATTATTTTTGAATTTTTTTTTATTTATCTATGCATTTTATTGGAGAAACCTATTTTAATTCATATATTTTCCCATGAAACGGTTTTAACATAGCACCATGAATTCGTTGTTTTATTTCATCAAAAAAAATATATTAGAATAAATATGAAACAAAAATTATTAAATATGAAAAAAATTGTAAATTCATTTGATTTTAAATGAAATCCAGATTTAACTGAAATTTGAAAAAAATGTACGTAATTAAAAACAAATTAATTAATTGATTGGGCTGTTGACTTTTACATATAAGAAGGTCTTATTTGACCAAACCTGTATAAAGGATTGGATCTAGTACCATATTACCAGGATTATAGGTTATAATTATAAATGCTGGTCTAGATTCATATGAGCTCTTTAACTTTTAGATAGACTTTTGATAGAAATTCTGCCAATTTGACAGTCGTGTAAATCCAGCATAAAGGGAAATAACACCATATTCGTCTTATTTCGCTGCTAATTTGTTGAAGTTGTCAATATACAGAAAGTACGTGTGATATAAATATTAAATATTTTGATCTATAAATTTGTATTTAAACAATTCTGACAAAGCTAATCAAGTGTATTTACTTAATTTTCTGTCCTCAAATATTTTGTGTAGAAGGCAGGGTATTCCAAAAATGTTAGCACTACTTCATAATATTTAAAAAAAAAAACTAAAATTTTTACATCTAGTTCAGTTTTTGTAAGTCTAAGGAAGTGACAACTTAAATTTAACGATATTGTTAAATCTATCTATCTATCACTGCACTCGCATTGCAATATTTACGCAGCATGCGTGTACAATTTTTGGTCATCGATTTTATTATTGTAATTATTTTACTTCTGAAATATTTAATTTCATAGGAGACCACTGAATGTAATAAAGGGAATTCCCATTTTAGTATGGAGCTTTGACCCAGAGTGTACACGAACGAGTTAAGTATCAAATGAAAGGTGACATGAAGCCTGATGCATGAGTAAAATATTTTCAAAATCGTGTATGGGAAAGTCGAGATATTTGGGCTTGAAGTTGACGATTGCAAAATAATTTTGCATACCAATATCGTTCGTGTACACTCTGGGCCAGGAATGACCAATTCCCTTTGTCCATTTTAAATAAATCTTAAGGGAGTCTTCTTACATTCTTATCAGCATTATTATAAAAAGTGACATTAATTCTTCAAAGCGAAATTCAACCATTTGCCATTTAACGCACTTTAATAAAGAATAGCTTTCAAAACTCGGCGTTATATCACGGCACCAAAAATATCAAGACGTCCGAGAATTGCTCGATGTCACATTAATCATTTGTGACAAAATAAAAGCTCAAAATTAAAATACAGACGACTTCCTCTGAGTTGAATTTTCACGGATTATAAAAATTAGTTGCAGTTAGAGGGATTTTTGTTAAAATTCTAAAGGGTCCGCCAAATAACTTTTTTTTTTTTGAAAATGGAGCAAAACTTCGAGTGTAGCTTCGGCTGTGTGGCACGTAGCGCCGTCCTGTTGAAACCAAATGTTGCCAATATCCTCTTCTTCAATTTTTGTGAACAAAAATTAGTTCAACATGGCCCGATAACGATCGCCATTGACTATAACGGCCACTCCTTGCTCATTTTCGAAAAATGGACCAATTATGCCTCTGGACCAAAATCCGCACCAAACAGTGACTCGTTTTGGGTGTATCGGCTTTTAAATGTATGCGTGCGGGTTTTCTGTGCCCCAAATGCGACAATTTTGCTTGTTTACTACCCGCCAAGATCAAAATGAGCTTCATCTGAAAAGATGATTTTTTTTGGCAAAATCGGCATCTTCTCTAAGTCGATCGCAGGCCCACTTAGCGAAGGGTATACACAACCATATTCGTTGAGCGGAAGGATAAAACTAATGATCTGTCAAATCAGACATGAGCTAAGTGTTACCATTCACGAAATAAGCACTAGTTGAAAAAAAACGTTAGATGGCGGACCCTTTAGTTAGAGGGAACATTTTTTTCTGTTAAAAAGGATTTATCGAATTTAAAAATAAAGTTACAAAAATTAAACAAATAAATTAAATACGAAAAGAGAACCTTCTTGATTTCATGGCTTATTATAATTCATTATTTTCTTATCAAAATATTAAAAAAAAAAATATGAAGCTGAAGATTGCTGCATCCAAAGTTTTATTTTCTTTAAGGCGAGACAACCAAAATGTTATCAGGTCCTATGGCCAAATAAAGAAACCACCTGTTTGGGAAAAAAATATTTATATACAAAAAATTATATTGTTTTTTGTCTGCCCCCAACCCCAGTAAGAAAATCCTGCGAGCGGCTAGGCTCTATAGGGTACGACTTATTGAAATCTCTCATATTGATAGCACTGGTGATTTTGTTTCGTTTAGTTTTAAAAGCAGATGATAAAATGCAGGGATGGTTAGCTTAAAAATTGTGGAGGACATTCACCCCAGAATAGTTCATCATATCGATAAATCTTAATCTAATTTTCATATTATAAATGTGAATAAAATATTAAACTATTTTTCACGACACTTGGTGAAAAGATTCCTTGGATCATGACAATGAACATAGGCTGCTCTGTTTTTTTTTTTAAAGTTCTCCTATTTCTAGGGTGAAATGGGTTAAAATGAAAAACACATACTCGATTGAAAAAAACTCTAAATGTGTTTAAAAGGTTATTCTTAGTAAATGTCTCGAAGGATTTTTTTTTTTCAAAATTTTGCTGTTTGTAGGGTTAAACGGGGTAATAATTAAAAAAAAATTTTGCTGCAATCAAGAAATTCATTTTTCAATATTGAAAGGTTTTTCTTTGGGAATGGCTTCAGGGATATTATTTTTCAAATTTTGTCATTTTTAGGGTGAAATGGGGTAAATATGGAAAAAATTGTTTGATTTAAGAAATTTTTTTTTTTTTGTTTAAAAGGTGTTAGCGTTATTTTTTTTTTTAAATTGGCTTTGTCGGGTACATAAACGAAACCTGAAAAAAAACTATTTTTTTGAGCGAATAGCTTTTAATAAATTTAGTGGGTTTTGAATTGAGCTATACCTTTTATTTTAAATCAAAAATTTAAATGTGCTGTCCCACCTACTTAGTAATTTAGGTATTAGAATAATTTTTATAAATCTTCTAGTTCAAATTAGATCAACCCATTAACGAAATTCGTTTTCAAAAACCTAAATTGTTGTCCTTTTTACCCTACATGTCGTTTAATAACGGAATTGTAGGAGAAGATTTTATTTCCTAGTGATCAATCCGCAGTACTCCTCTCTCTCTCTCTTGTTTCTCGTCGTTGACGTCAATGCAGCTTTGTTTACCTCTTTGCCGCGTTTATACTGTCCAAAGACTGTAGTAAACGTTGTACAAGCAGACAACCAAAGATGGAAAATACAACCAAAACACAACAAATACGTGGAAAAAATGAAAACACGTGGTTTAATGTTTGAAAAAATAACAAAACAATTTTTATTACGAGTTATGTATAAAAAGTGGAAATCAATTAAATTAAATCAAATTAAAAGTGGAAAAAAAGCTCTGGCAACTATATACTGCGTTGAACAAATTTTCAATTTTATGCGGTTCGGAAAACCTCAGTAATATATAAAAAAAATTAAATGCTGAGTGGCTACTTGGCAAATATAAATCTCAAAACCTTTAATGTGGTATTTTTTCAAGGACGGTAATGCTGGACAACCTTCGCTCGATGAAATACCAAATGAAAAGTGATTTACTAGGCATCGTGTTCGGCGTTTTATACAAATTGAAAAAGAGCTTTCAAACATAAAAGCTTCTACAGCTGTTCTGGTTTTCGAATGCGTCTGTGTACATGAGTTAAAAGCTTTTCGCTATTCTGATTTCGCGCAGTAAGTGCTGACAAATGATTATTATAAAGTTGAAAAGAATATTTATATAATGCAATTTATGATAGATACAAATTATTTACACAATGAAAATAAATAAATGAAATAAGAAAATTGATAGATATGTGATTTTATTTTATTGATAAAATTGATGTCTTATAGAATTATGTATTTAGTTTGAATACCAGCATCTTTTTTGTTCTTATACTCTCAAAAACTTATCACCAACAACAAATATTATATTTTATTGTTTTATTTTTTTTTTTTATGAAACCATAAGACTAACATACGCATCACATACGTTTTAAAAATTCATCGTTCGTAATTGGGGTGAATCGATAGAAAATATGTTGATGCTGTTTTTAATGAAAATAGCAGTGAGAGTAAAAGGGAAAAAAGCTACTTTTCGAAGATGTATTTCCAGAAAACAATATTCAAAAACAACGTTCATAGGTACTTATAATTTAATGTTGTAATTTTTTTGAAGCCGGGAAATCTCAGCTTTTATTATATTTTTAAATTAAGTTAATTCAATGAATAGTTTAATAAACAATTATTTTAAAATTCAAAATTTGAATACTTGTTTGAATTTCGATATTTAAAGCTCTTATCATTTTTGTGTGGAGTCAAAAACTAGATGGTTTTTTAGAAAATTTCAAAAATACTTTTTTCATTTAAATTAATTCGGATGTATATTTAATTTCTGATAATTGATTACAGGAAATTCGATTTAAGATTAAGATTATGTTGTTCCTAGAAGTCTTACACATAAAATACTAATTTGGTTATATCCTTCTCCACCTTTTCCAATATTATACCCAACTCCATTCTTCATCCACGTTAAAGGTTGCATTATCATGTTTGCGACTGGCGTTTGGTTATACAGGGTGAACCAAAAGTCCCTTTTCTATGGAAACAAATAATAACTTTTTATAGGTATATATGTAGATATTTTCGAATTATTTTTTAATATGTTTCAAGCGAGAAGATTGGGAGATTCAATAATCAAATACTTCTATACGATCGCACTGCGAACAAGAACTGAGCAATTATTTTTTTGCAAATAACCATTCAATAGTTTACACAAATTTACATATTGTATGGTTCGAAATGTTCCAACAGCAGCGACAATTCGTCCTGTGGTGACCAAAATTCGATCGATATTTGGGAACGTTAGAGATGTGAGAAGTACGGGCAGACCTCGTTATAGACGATCGGCCGAAAACATCCAGGTCGTTCGTGAAGACTTAAGTTGGTCCTGAAACATCGACACGACAACGTTCAACACAGTTGGTTTAGCACGTGGCACGATTTGGAAGAAGGATCTGCACCTGTACCCTATAACTTAATTCCAGTTGGTCCAAAAGCTCAATCCTGGGTGATCCAGAATAACGCTATAAGAGTACTTCAGATCTATTTACATTTACATAGTCAGACTATATCGATTATCATTTGATTCTGTGAGGTGAACAATTTGTTCGATTAA